>OX253933.1:16477670-17077670 GCA_945999865.1 Vitis cinerea var. helleri x Vitis rupestris
GAAAAGGCTAGAATCGGTGTCAGTACCGAAAAATGGTAGAATCCGAGCCAATATCGGGAAAAAGTGGAATCCGTTCGAGTACCTAAAAACTGTCCGGACCAGTTCCTGAAAAGGCTAGAATCGGTATCAGTACCGAAAAATGGTAGAATCCGAGCCAGTATCGGGAAAAGGTGGAATCTGTTCGAGTACGGAAAAACTGTCCGGAAAAGTTCCTGAGACGGTTAGAATCGGTGTCAGTACTGGAAAATGGTACAATCCGAGCCAGTATCGGGAAAAGGTGGAATCCGTTCGAGTACCGATAAACTGTTCGGACAAGTTCCTGAAAAGGCTAGAATCGGTGTTAGTAACCGGAAAATGGTAGAATACGAGCCAGTATCTGGAAAAAGTGCAATCCGTTCGAGTATCGAAAAACTGTCCGGACCAGTTCCTGAAAAGGCTAGAATCGGTGTCAGTACAGGAAAATGGTAGACTCCGAGCCAGTATCGGGATAAACTGGAATCCGTTCGACTACCGCAAAACTGTCCGGCACCAGTTCCTGAAAAGGCTAGAATCGGTGTCAGTACCGGAAAATGGTAGAATACGAGCCAGTATCGGGAAAAAGTGGAATCCGTTCGAGTACCGAAAAACTGTCCGGACCAGTTCCTGAAAAGGCTAGAATAGGTGTCAATACCGGAAAATGGTAGAATACGAGCCAGTATCTGGAAAAAATGGAATCCGTTCGAGTACCGAAAAACTGTCCGGACCAGTTCCTGAAAAGGCTAGAATCGGTGTCAGTACCCGGAAAATGGTAGAATACGAGCCAGTATCGGGAAAAAGTGGAATCCGTTCGAGTACCGAAAAACTGTCCGGACTAGTTCCTGAAAAGGCTAGAATCGGTGTCAATACCGGAAAATGGTAGAATACGAGCCAGTATCGGGAAAAAGTAGAATCCGTTCGAGTACCGAAAAACTGTCCGGACCAGTTCCTGAAAAGGCTAGAATCGGTGTCAGTACCGGAAAAATGGTAGAATATGAGCCAGTATCGGGAAAAAGTGGAATCCGTTCGAGTACCGAAAAACTGTCAGGACCAGTTCCTGAAAAGGCTAGAATCGGTGTCAATACCGGAAAATGGTAGAATACGAGCCAGTATCGGGAAAAAGTGGAATCCGTTCGAGTACCGAAAAACTGTCCGGACCAGTTCCTGAAAAGGCTAGAATCGGTGTCAGTACCGGAAAATGGTAGAATACGAGCCAGTATCGGGAAAAAGTGGAATCCGTTCGAGTACCGAAAAACTGTCCGGACCAGTTCCTGAAAAGGCTAGAATCGGTGTCAGTACCGGAAAATGGTAGAATACGAGCCAGTATCGGGAAAAAGTGGAATCCGTTCGAGTACCGAAAAACTGTCCGGACTAGTTCCTGAAAAGGCTAGAATCGGTGTCACTACCGGAAAATGGTAGAATACGAGCCAGTATCGAGAAAAAGTAGAATCCGTTCGAGTACCGAAAAAACTGTCCGGACCAGTTCCTGAAAAGGCTAGAATCGGTGTCAGTACCAGAAAATGGTAGAATACGAGCCAGTATCGGGAAAAAGTGGAATCCGTTCGAGTACCGAAAAACTGTCCGGACCAGTTCCAGAAAAGGCTAGAATCGGTGTCAATACCGGAAAATGGTAGACTCCGACCCAGTATCGGGAAAAAGTGGAATCCGTTCGAGTACCGAAAAACTGTCCGGACGAGTTCCTGAAAAGACTCGAATCGGTGTAAGTATCGGAAAATGGTAGAGTCCGAGCCAGTATCGGGAAAAGGTGGAATCCGTTCGACTAAGAATCGGTGTCAGTACCGGAAAATGGTAGAATCCGAGCCAGTATCGGGAAAAAGTGGAATCCGTTCGAGTACCGAAAAAACTGTCCGGACCAGTTCCTGAAAAGGCTAGAATCGGTGTCAATACCGAAAAATGGTTAGCCTCCGACCCGAGTATCGGGAAAAAGTGGAATCCGTTCGAGTACCGAAAAACTGTCCGGACGAGTTCCTGAAAAGACTCGAATCGGTGTAAGTATCGGAAAATGGTAGAGTCCGAGCCAGTATCGGGAAAAGGTGGAATCCGTTCGACTACCGATAAACTGTCCGGACCAGTTCCTGAAAAGGCTAGAATCGGTGTCAGTACCGAAAAATGGTAGAATCCGAGCCAATATCGGGAAAAAGTGGAAATCCGTTCGAGGTACCTAAAAACTGTCCGGACCAGTTCCTGAAAAGGCTAGAATCGGTATCAGTACCGAAAAATGGTAGAATCCGAGCCAGTATCGGGAAAAGGTGGAAATCTGTTCGAGTACGGAAAAACTGTCCGGAAAAGTTCCTGAGACGGTTAGAATCGGTGTCAGTACTGGAAAATGGTACAATCCGAGCCAGTATCGGGGAAAAGGTGGAATCCGTTCGAGTACCGATAAACTGTTCGGACAAGTTCCTGAAAAGGCTAGAATCGGTGTTAGTACCGGAAAATGGTAGAATACGAGCCAGTATCTGGAAAAAGTGCAATCCGTTCGAGTATCGAAAAACTGTCCGGACCAGTTCCTGAAAAGGCTAGAATCGGTGTCAGTACAGGAAAATGGTAGACTCCGAGCCAGGTATCGGGATAAACTGGAATCCGTTCGACTACCGCAAAACTGTCCGGACCAGTTCCTGAAAAGGCTAGAATCGGTGTCAGTACCGGAAAATGGTAGAATACGAGCCAGTATCGGGAAAAAGTGGAATCCGTTCGAGTACCGAAAAACTGTCCGGACCAGTTCCTGAAAAGGCTAGAATAGGTGTCAATACCAGGAAAATGGTAGAATACGAGCCAGTATCTGGAAAAAATGGAATCCGTTCGAGTACCGAAAAACTGTCCGGACCAGTTCCTGAAAAGGCTAGAATCGGTTGTCAGTACCGGAAAATGGTAGAATACGAGCCAGTATCGGGAAAAAGTGGAATCCGTTCGAGTACCGAAAAACTGTCCGGACTAGTTCCTGAAAAGGCTAGAATCGGTGTCAATACCGGAAAATGGTAGAATACGAGCCAGTATCGGGAAAAAGTAGAATCCGTTTCGAGGTACCGAAAAAACTGTCCGGACCAGTTCCTGAAAAGGCTAGAATCGGTGTCAGTACCGAAAAATGGTAGAATCCGAGCCAGTATCGGGGAAAAGGTGGAATCCGTTCGAGTACCGATAAAACTGTTCGGACAAGTTCCTGAAAAGGCTAGAATCGGTGTTAGTACCGGAAAATGGTTAGAATACGAGCCAGTATGTGGGAAAAAGTGGAATCCGTTTCGAGTATCGAAAAACTGTCCGGACCAGTTCCTGAAAAGGCTAGAATCGGTGTTAGTACCGGAAAATGGTAGAATACGAGCCAGTATCTGGAAAAAGTGGAATCCGTTCGAGTATCGAAAAACTGTCTGGACCAGTTCCTGAAAAGGCTAGAATCGGTGTCAGTACCGGAAAATGGTAGAATCCCAGCCAGTATCGGTAAAAGGTGGATTCCGTGCGAAGGTACCGAAAAACTGTCCAAACCAGTTCCTGAAAGGGCTAGAATCGGTTTTCAGTATCGGAAAATGGTAGAATGCTATCCAGTATCGGGAAAGGGTGGACTCTCTTCGAGTACCGAAAAACTGTCCGGACCAGTTCCTGAAAAGGCTACAATCGGTTTCAGTACCGGGAAAATGGTAGAATCCGAGCCAGTATCGGGAAAAGGTGGAATCCGTTCGAATAGCGATAAACTGCCCGGACCAGTTCCTGAAAAGGCTAGAATCGGTTTTAGTACCGGAAAATGGTAGAATCCGAGCCAGTATCGGGAAAAAGTGGAATCCGTTCGAGTACCGAAAAACTGTCCGGACCAGTTCCTGAAAAGGCTAGAATCGGTGTCAATACCGGAAAATGGTAGACTCCGACCCAGTATCGGGAAAAAGTGGAATCCTTTCGAGTACCGAAAAACTGTCCGGACCAGTTCCTGAAAAGACTCGAATCGGTGTAAGTGTATCGGAAAATGGTAGAGTCCGAGCCAGTATCGGGAAAAGGTGGGAATCCGTTCGACTACCGATAAACTGTCCGGACCAGTTCCTGAAAAGGCTAGAATCGGTGTCAGTACCGAAAAATGGTAGAATCCGAGCCAGTATCGGGAAAAAGTGAAATCCGTTCGAGTACCGAAAAACTGTCCGGACCAGTTCCTGAAAAGGCTAGAATCGGTGTCAATACCGGAAAATGGTAGACTCCGACCCAGTATCGGGGAAAAAGTGGGAATCCGTTCGAGTACCGAAAAACTGTCCGGACCAGTTCCTGAAAAGACTCGAATCGGTGTAAGTATCGGGAAAATGGTAGAGTCCGAGCCAGTATCGGGAAAAGGTGGAATCCGTTCGACTACCGATAAACTGTCCGGACCAGTTCCTGAAAAGGCTAGAATCGGTGTCAGTACCGGAAAATGGTAGAATCCGAGCCGGTATCGGGAAAAAGTGAAATCCGTTCGAGTACCGAAAAACTGTCCGGACCAGTTCCTGAAAAGGCTAGAATCGGTGTCAGTACCGAAAAATGGTAGAATCCGAGCCAGTATCGGAAAAAGGTGGAATCTGTTCGAGTACGGAAAAACTGTCCGAAGAGTTCCTGAGACCGGTTAGAATCGGTGGTCAGTACTGGAAAATGGTACAATCCGAGCCAGTATCGGGGAAAAGGTGGAATCCGTTCGAGTACCGATAAACTGTTCGGACAAGTTCCTGAAAAGGCTAGAATCGGTGTTAGTACCGGAAAATGGTAGAATACGAGCCAGTATGTGGAAAAAGTGGAATCCGTTCGAGTATCGAAAAAACTGTCCGGACCAGTTCCTGAAAAGGCTAGAATCGGTGTTAGTACCGGGAAAATGGTAGAATACGAGCCAGTATCTGGAAAAAGTGGAATCCGTCGAGTATCGAAAAACTGTCCGGACCAGTTCCTGAAAAGGCTAGAATCGGTGTCCAGTACCGGAAAATTGTAGAATCCCAGCCAGTATCGGTAAAAGGTGGATTCCGTGCGAGTACCGAAAAACTGTCCAAACCAGTTCCTGAAAGGGCTAGAATCGGTTTTCAGTATCGGAAAATGGTAGAATGCTATCCAGTATCGGGAAAGGGGTGGACTCTCTTCGAGTACCGAAAAACTGTCCGGACCAGTTCCTGAAAAGGCTACAATCGGTTTCAGTACCGGAAAATGGTAGAATCCGAGCCAGTATCGGGAAAAGGTGGAATCCGTTCGAATAGCGATAAACTGCCCGGACCAGTTCCTGAAAAGGCTAGAATCGGTTTCAGTACCGGAAAATGGTAGAATCCGAGCCAGTATCGGGAAAAAGTGGAATCCGTTCGAGTACCGAAAAACTGTCCGGACCAGTTCCTGAAAAGGCTAGAATCGGTGTCAATACCGGAAAATGGTAGACTCCGACCCAGTATCGGGAAAAAGTGGAATCCTTTCGAGTACCGAAAAACTGTCCGGACCAGTTCCTGAAAAGACTCGAATCGGTGTAAGTATCGGAAAATGGTAGAGTCCGAGCCAGTATCGGGAAAAGGTGGAATCCGTTCGACTACCGATAAACTGTCCGGACCAGTTCCTGAAAAGGCTAGAATCGGTGTCAGTACCGGAAAATGGTAGAATCCGAGCCAGTATCGGGAAAAAGTGAAATCCGTTCGAGTACCGAAAAACTGTCCGGACCAGTTCCTGAAAAGGCTAGAATCGGTGTCAATACCGGAAAATGGTAGACTCCGACCCAGTATCGGGAAAAAGTGGAATCCGTTCGAGTACCGAAAAACTGTCCGGACCAGTTCCTGAAAAGACTCGAATCGGTGTAAGTATCGGAAAATGGTAGAGTCCGAGCCAGTATCGGGAAAAGGTGGAATCCGTTCGACTACCGATAAACTGTCCGGACCAGTTCCTGAAAAGGCTAGAATCGGTGTCAGTACCGGAAAATGGTAGAATCCGAGCCGGTATCGGGAAAAAGTGAAATCCGTTCGAGTACCGAAAAACTGTCCGGACCAGTTCCTGAAAAGGCTAGAATCGGTGTCAGTACCGAAAAATGGTAGAATCCGAGCCAGTATCGGAAAAAAGGTGGAATCTGTTCGAGTACGGAAAAACTGTCCGGAAAAGTTCCTGAGACGGTTAGAATCGGTGTCAGTACTGGAAAATGGTACAATCCGAGCCAGTATCGGGAAAAGGTGGAATCCGTTCGAGTACCGATAAACTGTTCGGACAAGTTCCTGAAAAGGCTAGAATCGGTGTTAGTACCGGAAAATGGTAGAATACGAGCCAGTATGTGGAAAAAGTGGAATCCGTTCGAGTATCGAAAAACTGTCCGGACCAGTTCCTGAAAAGGCTAGAATCGGTGTTAGTACCGGAAAATGGTAGAATACGAGCCAGTATCTGGAAAAAGTGGAATCCGTTCGAGTATCGAAAAACTGTCCGGACCAGTTCCTGAAAAGGCTAGAATCGGTGTCAGTACCGGAAAATGGTAGAATCCCAGCCAGTATCGGTAAAAGGTGGATTCCGTGCGAGTACCGAAAAACTGTCCAAACCAGTTCCTGAAAGGGCTAGAATCGGTTTCAGTATCGGAAAATGGTAGAATGCTATCCAGTATCGGGAAAGGGTGGACTCTCTTCGAGTACCGAAAAACTGTCCGGACCAGTTCCTGAAAAGGCTACAATCGGTTTCAGTACCGGAAAATGGTAGAATCCGAGCCAGTATCGGGAAAAGGTGGAATCCGTTCGAATAGCGATAAACTGCCCGGACCAGTTCCTGAAAAGGCTAGAATCGGTTTCAGTACCGGAAAATGGTAGAATCCGAGCCAGTATCGGGAAAAAGTGGAATCCGTTCGAGTACCGAAAAACTGTCCGGACCAGTTCCTGAAAAGGCTAGAATCGGTGTCAATACCGGAAAATGGTAGACTCCGACCCAGTATCGGGAAAAAGTGGAATCCTTTCGAGTACCGAAAAACTGTCCGGACCAGTTCCTGAAAAGACTCGAATCGGTGTAAGTATCGGAAAATGGTAGAGTCCGAGCCAGTATCGGGAAAAGGTGGAATCCGTTCGACTACCGATAAACTGTCCGGACCAGTTCCTGAAAAGGCTAGAATCGGTGTCAGTACCGGAAAATGGTAGAATCCGAGCCAGTATCGGGAAAAAGTGAAATCCGTTCGAGTACCGAAAAACTGTCCGGACCAGTTCCTGAAAAGGCTAGAATCGGTGTCAATACCGGAAAATGGTAGACTCCGACCCAGTATCGGGAAAAAGTGGAATCCGTTCGAGTACCGAAAAACTGTCCGGACCAGTTCCTGAAAAGACTCGAATCGGTGTAAGTATCGGAAAATGGTAGAGTCCGAGCCAGTATCGGGAAAAGGTGGAATCCGTTCGACTACCGATAAACTGTCCGGACCAGTTCCTGAAAAGGCTAGAATCGGTGTCAGTACCGGAAAATGGTAGAATCCGAGCCGGTATCGGGAAAAAGTGAAATCCGTTCGAGTACCGAAAAACTGTCCGGACCAGTTCCTGAAAAGGCTAGAATCGGTGTCAGTACCGAAAAATGGTAGAATCCGAGCCAGTATCGGAAAAAGGTGGAATCTGTTCGAGTACGGAAAAACTGTCCGGAAAAGTTCCTGAGACGGTTAGAATCGGTGTCAGTACTGGAAAATGGTACAATCCGAGCCAGTATCGGGAAAAGGTGGAATCCGTTCGAGTACCGATAAACTGTTCGGACAAGTTCCTGAAAAGGCTAGAATCGGTGTTAGTACCGGAAAATGGTAGAATACGAGCCAGTATGTGGAAAAAGTGGAATCCGTTCGAGTATCGAAAAACTGTCCGGACCAGTTCCTGAAAAGGCTAGAATCGGTGTCAGTACAGGAAAATGGTAGACTCCGAGCCAGTATCGGGATAAACTGGAATCCGTTCGAGTACCGCAAAACTGTCCGGACCAGTTCCTGAAAAGGCTAGAATCGGTGTCAGTACCGGAAAATGGTAGAATATGAGCCAGTATCGGGAAAAAGTGGAATCCGTTCGAGTACCGAAAAACTGTCAGGACCAGTTCCTGAAAAGGCTAGAATCGGTGTCAATACCGGAAAATGGTAGAATACGAGCCAGTATCGGGAAAAAGTAGAATCCGTTCGAGTACCGAAAAACTGTCCGGACCAGTTCCTGAAAAGGCTAGAATCGGTGTCAGTACCGGAAAATGGTAGAATACGAGCCAGTATCGGGAAAAAGTGGAATCCGTTCGAGTACCGAAAAACTGTCCGGACTAGTTCCTGAAAAGGCTAGAATCGGTGTCACTACCGGAAAATGGTAGAATACGAGCCAGTATCGGAAAAAGTAGAATCCGTTCGAGTACCGAAAAACTGTCCGGACCAGTTCCTGAAAAGGCTAGAATCGGTGTCAGTACCGGAAAATGGTAGAATACGAGCCAGTATCGGGAAAAAGTGGAATCCGTTCGAGTACCGAAAAACTGTCCGGACCAGTTCCAGAAAAGGCTAGAATCGGTGTCAATACCGGAAAATGGTAGACTCCGACCCAGTATCGAGAAAAAGTGGAATCCGTTCGAGTACCGAAAAACTGTCCGGACCAGTTCCTGAAAAGGCTAGAATCGGTGTCAGTACCGAAAAATGGTAGAATCCGAGCCAGTATCGGAAAAAGGTGGAATCTGTTCGAGTACGGAAAAACTGTCCGGAAAAGTTCCTGAGACGGTTAGAATCGGTGTCAGTACTGGAAAATGGTACAATCCGAGCCAGTATCGGGAAAAGGTGGAATCCGTTCGAGTACCGATAAACTGTTCGTACAAGTTCCTGAAAAGGCTAGAATCGGTGTTAGTACCGGAAAATGGTAGAATACGAGCCAGTATCTGGAAAAAGTGGAATCCGTTCGAGTATCGAAAAACTGTCTGGACCAGTTCCTGAAAAGGCTAGAATCGGTGTCAGTACAGGAAAATGGTAGACTCCGAGCCAGTATCGGGATAAACTGGAATCCGTTCGAGTACCGCAAAACTGTCCGGACCAGTTCCTGAAAAGGCTAGAATCGGTGTCAGTACCGGAAAATGGTAGAATATGAGCCAGTATCGGGAAAAAGTGGAATCCGTTCGAATACCGAAAAACTGTCAGGACCAGTTCCTGAAAAGGCTAGAATCGGTGTCAATACCGGAAAATGGTAGAATACGAGCCAGTATCGGGAAAAAGTAGAATCCGTTCGAGTACCGAAAAACTGTCCGGACCAGTTCCTGAAAAGGCTAGAATCGGTGTCAGTACCGGAAAATGGTAGAATACGAGCCAGTATCGGGAAAAAGTGGAATCCGTTCGAGTACCGAAAAACTGTCCGGACTAGTTCCTGAAAAGGCTAGAATCGGTGTCACTACCGGAAAATGGTAGAATACGAGCCAGTATCGGAAAAAGTAGAATCCGTTCGAGTACCGAAAAACTGTCCGGACCAGTTCCTGAAAAGGCTAGAATCGGTGTCAGTACCGGAAAATGGTAGAATACGAGCCAGTATCGGGAAAAAGTGGAATCCGTTCGAGTACCGAAAAACTGTCCGGACCAGTTCCAGAAAAGGCTAGAATCGGTGTCAATACTGGAAAATGGTAGACAACGACCCAGTATCGAGAAAAAGTGGAATCCGTTCGAGTACCGAAAAACTGTCCGGACCAGTTCCTGAAAAGGCTAGAATCGGTGTCAGTACCGAAAAATGGTAGAATCCGAGCCAGTATCGGAAAAAGGTGGAATCTGTTCGAGTACGGAAAAACTGTCCGGAAAAGTTCCTGAGACGGTTAGAATCAGTGTCAGTACTGGAAAATGGTACAATCCGAGCCAGTATCGGGAAAAGGTGGAATCCGTTCGAGTACCGATAAACTGTTCGGACAAGTTCCTGAAAAGGCTAGAATCGGTGTTAGTACCGGAAAATGGTAGAATACGAGCCAGTATGTGGAAAAAGTGGAATCCGTTCGAGTATCGAAAAACTGTCCGGACCAGTTCCTGAAAAGGCTAGAATCGGTGTTAGTACCGGAAAATGGTAGAATACGAGCCAGTATCTGGAAAAAGTGGAATCCGTTCGAGTATCGAAAAACTGTCCGGACCAGTTCCTGAAAAGGCTAGAATCGGTGTCAGTACAGGAAAATGGTAGACTCCGAGCCAGTATCGGGATAAACTGGAATCCGTTCGAGTACCGCAAAACTGTCCGGACCAGTTCCTGAAAAGGCTAGAATCGGTGTCAGTACCGGAAAATGGTAGAATACGAGCCAGTATCGGGAAAAAGTGGAATCCGTTCGAGTACCAAAAAACTGTCCGGACCAGTTCCTGAAAAGGCTAGAATCGGTGTCAGTACCGGAAAATGGTAGAATACGAGCCAGTATCGGGAAAAAGTGGAATCCGTTCGAGTACCGAAAAACTGTCCGGACTAGTTCCTGAAAAGGCTAGAATCGGTGTCAATACCGGAAAATGGTAGAATACGAGCCAGTATCGGGAAAAAGTGGAATCCGTTCGAGTATCGAAAAACTGTCCGGACGAGTTCCTGAAAAGACTTGAATCGGTGTAAGTATCAGAAAATGGTAGAGTCTGAGCCAGTATCGGGAAAAGGTGGAATCCGTTCGACTACCGATAAACTGTCCGGACCAGTTCCTGCAAAAGGCTAGAATCGGTGTCAGTACCGAAAAATGGTAGAATCCGAGCCAGTATCGGGAAAAAGTGGAATCCGTTCGAGTACCTAAAAACTGTCCGGACCAGTTCCTGAAAAGGTTAGAATCGGTGTCAGTACCGGAAAATGGTAGAATACGAGCCAGTATCGGGAAAAAGTGGAATCCGTTCGAGTACCGAAAAACTGTCCGGACCAGTTCCAGAAAAGGCGAGAATCGATGTAAATACCGGAAAATGGTAGACTCCGACCCAGTATCGGGAAAAAGTGGAATCCGTTCGAGTACCGAAAAACTGTCCGGACGAGTTCCTGAAAAGACTCGAATCGGTGTAAGTATCGGAAAATGGTAGAGTCCGAGCCAGTATCGGGAAAAGGTGGAATCCGTTCGACTACCGATAAACTGTCAGGACCAGTTCCTGAAAAGGCTAGAATCGGTGTCAGTACCGGAAAATGGTAGAATATGAGCCAGTATCGGGAAAAAGTGGAATCCGTTCGAGTACCGAAAAACTGTCAGGACCAGTTCCTGAAAAGGCTAGAATCGGTGTCAATACCGGAAAATGGTAGAATACGAGCCAGTATCGGGAAAAAGTAGAATCCGTTCGAGTACCGAAAAACTGTCCGGACCAGTTCCTGAAAAGGCTAGAATCGGTGTCAGTACCGGAAAATGGTAGAATACGAGCCAGTATCGGGAAAAAGTGGAATCCGTTCGAGTACCGAAAAACTGTCCGGACTAGTTCCTGAAAAGGCTAGAATCGGTGTCACTACCGGAAAATGGTAGAATACGAGCCAGTATCGGAAAAAGTAGAATCCGTTCGAGTACCGAAAAACTGTCCGGACCAGTTCCTGAAAAGGCTAGAATCGGTGTCAGTACCGGAAAATGGTAGAATACGAGCCAGTATCGGGAAAAAGTGGAATCCGTTCGAGTACCGAAAAACTGTCCGGACTAGTTCCTGAAAAGGCTAGAATCGGTGTCAGTACAGGAAAATGGTAGACTCCGAGCCAGTATCGGGAAAAGGTGGAATCCGTTCGACTACCGATAAACTGTCCGGACCAGTTCCAGAAAAGGCTAGAATCGGTGTCAATACCGGAAAATGGTAGACTCCGACCCAGTATCGAGGAAAAGTGGAATCCGTTCGAGTACCGAAAAACTGTCCGGACCAGTTCCTGAAAAGGCTAGAATCGGTGTCAGTACCGAAAAATGGTAGAATCCGAGCCAGTATCGGAAAAAGGTGGAATCTGTTCGAGTACGGAAAAACTGTCCGGAAAAGTTCCTGAGACGGTTAGAATCGGTGTCAGTACTGGAAAATGGTACAATCCGAGCCAGTATCGGGAAAAGGTGGAATCCGTTCGAGTACCGATAAACTGTTCGTACAAGTTCCTGAAAAGGCTAGAATCGGTGTTAGTACCGAAAAATGGTAGAATACGAGCCAGTATCTGGAAAAAGTGGAATCCGTTCGAGTATCGAAAAACTGTCTGGACCAGTTCCTGAAAAGGCTAGAATCGGTGTCAGTACAGGAAAATGGTAGACTCCGAGCCAGTATCGGGATAAACTGGAATCCGTTCGAGTACCGCAAAACTGTCCGGACCAGTTCCTGAAAAGGCTAGAATCGGTGTCAGTACCGGAAAATGGTAGAATATGAGCCAGTATCGGGAAAAAGTGGAATCCGTTCGAATACCGAAAAACTGTCAGGACCAGTTCCTGAAAAGGCTAGAATCGGTGTCAATACCGGAAAATGGTAGAATACGAGCCAGTATCGGGAAAAAGTAGAATCCGTTCGAGTACCGAAAAACTGTCCGGACCAGTTCCTGAAAAGGCTAGAATCGGTGTCAGTACCGGAAAATGGTAGAATACGAGCCAGTATCGGGAAAAAGTGGAATCCGTTCGAGTACCGAAAAACTGTCCGGACTAGTTCCTGAAAAGGCTAGAATCGGTGTCACTACCGGAAAATGGTAGAATACGAGCCAGTATCGGAAAAAGTAGAATCCGTTCGAGTACCGAAAAACTGTCCGGACCAGTTCCTGAAAAGGCTAGAATCGGTGTCAGTACCGGAAAATGGTAGAATACGAGCCAGTATCGGGAAAAAGTGGAATCCGTTCGAGTACCGAAAAACTGTCCGGACCAGTTCCAGAAAAGGCTAGAATCGGTGTCAATACTGGAAAATGGTAGACAACGACCCAGTATCGAGAAAAAGTGGAATCCGTTCGAGTACCGAAAAACTGTCCGGACCAGTTCCTGAAAAGGCTAGAATCGGTGTCAGTACCGAAAAATGGTAGAATCCGAGCCAGTATCGGAAAAAGGTGGAATCTGTTCGAGTACGGAAAAACTGTCCGGAAAAGTTCCTGAGACGGTTAGAATCAGTGTCAGTACTGGAAAATGGTACAATCCGAGCCAGTATCGGGAAAAGGTGGAATCCGTTCGAGTACCGATAAACTGTTCGGACAAGTTCCTGAAAAGGCTAGAATCGGTGTTAGTACCGGAAAATGGTAGAATACGAGCCAGTATGTGGAAAAAGTGGAATCCGTTCGAGTATCGAAAAACTGTCCGGACCAGTTCCTGAAAAGGCTAGAATCGGTGTTAGTACCGGAAAATGGTAGAATACGAGCCAGTATCTGGAAAAAGTGGAATCCGTTCGAGTATCGAAAAACTGTCCGGACCAGTTCCTGAAAAGGCTAGAATCGGTGTCAGTACAGGAAAATGGTAGACTCCGAGCCAGTATCGGGATAAACTGGAATCCGTTCGAGTACCGCAAAACTGTCCGGACCAGTTCCTGAAAAGGCTAGAATCGGTGTCAGTACCGGAAAATGGTAGAATACGAGCCAGTATCGGGAAAAAGTGGAATCCGTTCGAGTACCAAAAAACTGTCCGGACCAGTTCCTGAAAAGGCTAGAATCGGTGTCAGTACCGGAAAATGGTAGAATACGAGCCAGTATCGGGAAAAAGTGGAATCCGTTCGAGTACCGAAAAACTGTCCGGACTAGTTCCTGAAAAGGCTAGAATCGGTGTCAATACCGGAAAATGGTAGAATACGAGCCAGTATCGGGAAAAAGTGGAATCCGTTCGAGTATCGAAAAACTGTCCGGACGAGTTCCTGAAAAGACTTGAATCGGTGTAAGTATCAGAAAATGGTAGAGTCTGAGCCAGTATCGGGAAAAGGTGGAATCCGTTCGACTACCGATAAACTGTCCGGACCAGTTCCTGCAAAAGGCTAGAATCGGTGTCAGTACCGAAAAATGGTAGAATCCGAGCCAGTATCGGGAAAAAGTGGAATCCGTTCGAGTACCTAAAAACTGTCCGGACCAGTTCCTGAAAAGGTTAGAATCGGTGTCAGTACCGGAAAATGGTAGAATACGAGCCAGTATCGGGAAAAAGTGGAATCCGTTCGAGTACCGAAAAACTGTCCGGACCAGTTCCAGAAAAGGCGAGAATCGATGTAAATACCGGAAAATGGTAGACTCCGACCCAGTATCGGGAAAAAGTGGAATCCGTTCGAGTACCGAAAAACTGTCCGGACGAGTTCCTGAAAAGACTCGAATCGGTGTAAGTATCGGAAAATGGTAGAGTCCGAGCCAGTATCGGGAAAAGGTGGAATCCGTTCGACTACCGATAAACTGTCAGGACCAGTTCCTGAAAAGGCTAGAATCGGTGTCAGTACCGGAAAATGGTAGAATATGAGCCAGTATCGGGAAAAAGTGGAATCCGTTCGAGTACCGAAAAACTGTCAGGACCAGTTCCTGAAAAGGCTAGAATCGGTGTCAATACCGGAAAATGGTAGAATACGAGCCAGTATCGGGAAAAAGTAGAATCCGTTCGAGTACCGAAAAACTGTCCGGACCAGTTCCTGAAAAGGCTAGAATCGGTGTCAGTACCGGAAAATGGTAGAATACGAGCCAGTATCGGGAAAAAGTGGAATCCGTTCGAGTACCGAAAAACTGTCCGGACTAGTTCCTGAAAAGGCTAGAATCGGTGTCACTACCGGAAAATGGTAGAATACGAGCCAGTATCGGAAAAAGTAGAATCCGTTCGAGTACCGAAAAACTGTCCGGACCAGTTCCTGAAAAGGCTAGAATCGGTGTCAGTACCGGAAAATGGTAGAATACGAGCCAGTATCGGGAAAAAGTGGAATCCGTTCGAGTACCGAAAAACTGTCCGGACCAGTTCCAGAAAAGGCTAGAATCGGTGTCAATACCGGAAAATGGTAGACTCCGACCCAGTATCGAGGAAAAGTGGAATCCGTTCGAGTACCGAAAAACTGTCCGGACCAGTTCCTGAAAAGGCTAGAATCGGTGTCAGTACCGAAAAATGGTAGAATCCGAGCCAGTATCGGAAAAAGGTGGAATCTGTTCGAGTACGGAAAAACTGTCCGGAAAAGTTCCTGAGACGGTTAGAATCGGTGTCAGTACTGGAAAATGGTACAATCCGAGCCAGTATCGGGAAAAGGTGGAATCCGTTCGAGTACCGATAAACTGTTCGGACAAGTTCCTGAAAAGGCTAGAATCGGTGTTAGTACCGGAAAATGGTAGAATACGAGCCAGTATGTGGAAAAAGTGGAATCCGTTCGAGTATCGAAAAACTGTCCGGACCAGTTCCTGAAAAGGCTAGAATCGGTGTTAGTACCGGAAAATGGTAGAATACGAGCCAGTATCTGGAAAAAGTGGAATCCGTTCGAGTATCGAAAAACTGTCCGGACCAGTTCCTGAAAAGGCTAGAATCGGTGTCAGTACAGGAAAATGGTAGACTCCGAGCCAGTATCGGGATAAACTGGAATCCGTTCGAGTACCGCAAAACTGTCCGGACCAGTTCCTGAAAAGGCTAGAATCGGTGTCAGTACCGGAAAATGGTAGAATACGAGCCAGTATCGGGAAAAAGTGGAATCCGTTCGAGTACCAAAAAACTGTCCGGACCAGTTCCTGAAAAGGCTAGAATCGGTGTCAGTACCGGAAAATGGTAGAATACGAGCCAGTATCGGGAAAAAGTGGAATCCGTTCGAGTACCGAAAAACTGTCCGGACTAGTTCCTGAAAAGGCTAGAATCGGTGTCAATACCGGAAAATGGTAGAATACGAGCCAGTATCGGGAAAAAGTGGAATCCGTTCGAGTATCGAAAAACTGTCCGGACGAGTTCCTGAAAAGACTTGAATCGGTGTAAGTATCAGAAAATGGTAGAGTCTGAGCCAGTATCGGGAAAAGGTGGAATCCGTTCGACTACCGATAAACTGTCCGGACCAGTTCCTGCAAAAGGCTAGAATCGGTGTCAGTACCGAAAAATGGTAGAATCCGAGCCAGTATCGGGAAAAAGTGGAATCCGTTCGAGTACCTAAAAACTGTCCGGACCAGTTCCTGAAAAGGTTAGAATCGGTGTCAGTACCGGAAAATGGTAGAATACGAGCCAGTATCGGGAAAAAGTGGAATCCGTTCGAGTACCGAAAAACTGTCCGGACCAGTTCCAGAAAAGGCGAGAATCGATGTAAATACCGGAAAATGGTAGACTCCGACCCAGTATCGGGAAAAAGTGGAATCCGTTCGAGTACCGAAAAACTGTCCGGACGAGTTCCTGAAAAGACTCGAATCGGTGTAAGTATCGGAAAATGGTAGAGTCCGAGCCAGTATCGGGAAAAGGTGGAATCCGTTCGACTACCGATAAACTGTCAGGACCAGTTCCTGAAAAGGCTAGAATCGGTGTCAGTACCGGAAAATGGTAGAATATGAGCCAGTATCGGGAAAAAGTGGAATCCGTTCGAGTACCGAAAAACTGTCAGGACCAGTTCCTGAAAAGGCTAGAATCGGTGTCAATACCGGAAAATGGTAGAATACGAGCCAGTATCGGGAAAAAGTAGAATCCGTTCGAGTACCGAAAAACTGTCCGGACCAGTTCCTGAAAAGGCTAGAATCGGTGTCAGTACCGGAAAATGGTAGAATACGAGCCAGTATCGGGAAAAAGTGGAATCCGTTCGAGTACCGAAAAACTGTCCGGACTAGTTCCTGAAAAGGCTAGAATCGGTGTCACTACCGGAAAATGGTAGAATACGAGCCAGTATCGGAAAAAGTAGAATCCGTTCGAGTACCGAAAAACTGTCCGGACCAGTTCCTGAAAAGGCTAGAATCGGTGTCAGTACCGGAAAATGGTAGAATACGAGCCAGTATCGGGAAAAAGTGGAATCCGTTCGAGTACCGAAAAACTGTCCGGACCAGTTCCAGAAAAGGCTAGAATCGGTGTCAATACCGGAAAATGGTAGACTCCGACCCAGTATCGAGGAAAAGTGGAATCCGTTCGAGTACCGAAAAACTGTCCGGACCAGTTCCTGAAAAGGCTAGAATCGGTGTCAGTACCGAAAAATGGTAGAATCCGAGCCAGTATCGGAAAAAGGTGGAATCTGTTCGAGTACGGAAAAACTGTCCGGAAAAGTTCCTGAGACGGTTAGAATCGGTGTCAGTACTGGAAAATGGTACAATCCGAGCCAGTATCGGGAAAAGGTGGAATCCGTTCGAGTACCGATAAACTGTTCGTACAAGTTCCTGAAAAGGCTAGAATCGGTGTTAGTACCGGAAAATGGTAGAATACGAGCCAGTATCTGGAAAAAGTGGAATCCGTTCGAGTATCGAAAAACTGTCCGGACCAGTTCCTGAAAAGGCTAGAATCGGTGTCAGTACAGGAAAATGGTAGACTCCGAGCCAGTATCGGGATAAACTGGAATCCGTTCGAGTACCGCAAAACTGTCCGGACCAGTTCCTGAAAAGGCTAGAATCGGTGTCAGTACCGGAAAATGGTAGAATACGAGCCAGTATCGGGAAAAAGTGGAATCCGTTCGAGTACCGAAAAACTGTCCGGACCAGTTCCTGAAAATGCTAGAATAGGTGTCAATACCGGAAAATGGTAGAATACGAGCCAATATCTGGAAAAAGTGGAATCCGTTCGAGTACCGAAAAACTGTCCGGACCAGTTCCTGAAAAGGCTAGAATCGGTGTCAGTACCGGAAAATGGTAGAATACGAGCCAGTATCGGGAAAAAGTGGAATCCGTTCGAGTACCGAAAAACTGTCCGGACTAGTTCCTGAAAAGGCTAGAATCGGTGTCAATACCGGAAAATGGTAGAATACGAGCCAGTATCGGGAAAAAGTGGAATCCGTTCGAGTATCGAAAAACTGTCCGGACGAGTTCCTGAAAAGACTTGAATCGGTGTAAGTATCAGAAAATGGTAGAGTCCGAGCCAGTATCGGGAAAAGGTGGAATCCGTTCGACTACCGATAAACTGTCCGGACCAGTTCCTGCAAAAGGCTAGAATCGGTGTCAGTACCGAAAAATGGTAGAATCCGAGCCAGTATCGGGAAAAAGTGGAATCCGTTCGAGTACCTAAAAACTGTCCGGACCAGTTCCTGAAAAGGTTAGAATCGGTGTCAGTACCGGAAAATGGTAGAATACGAGCCAGTATCGGGAAAAAGTGGAATCCGTTCGAGTACCGAAAAACTGTCCGGACCAGTTCCAGAAAAGGCGAGAATCGATGTAAATACCGGAAAATGGTAGACTCCGACCCAGTATCGGGAAAAAGTGGAATCCGTTCGAGTACCGAAAAACTGTCCGGACGAGTTCCTGAAAAGACTCGAATCGGTGTAAGTATCGGAAAATGGTAGAGTCCGAGCCAGTATCGGGAAAAGGTGGAATCCGTTCGACTACCGATAAACTGTCAGGACCAGTTCCTGAAAAGGCTAGAATCGGTGTCAGTACCGGAAAATGGTAGAATATGAGCCAGTATCGGGAAAAAGTGGAATCCGTTCGAGTACCGAAAAACTGTCAGGACCAGTTCCTGAAAAGGCTAGAATCGGTGTCAATACCGGAAAATGGTAGAATACGAGCCAGTATCGGGAAAAAGTAGAATCCGTTCGAGTACCGAAAAACTGTCCGGACCAGTTCCTGAAAACGCTAGAATCGGTGTCAGTACCGGAAAATGGTAGAATACGAGCCAGTATCGGGAAAAAGTGGAATCCGTTCGAGTACCGAAAAACTGTCCGGACTAGTTCCTGAAAAGGCTAGAATCGGTGTCACTACCGGAAAATGGTAGAATACGAGCCAGTATCGGAAAAAGTAGAATCCGTTCGAGTACCGAAAAATTGTCCGGACCAGTTCCTGAAAAGGCTAGAATCGGTGTCAGTACCGAAAAATGGTAGAATACGAGCCAGTATCGGGAAAAAGTGGAATCCGTTCGAGTACCGAAAAACTGTCCGGACCAGTTCCAGAAAAGGCTAGAATCGGTGTCAATACCGGAAAATGGTAGACTCCGACCCAGTATCGGGAAAAAGTGGAATCCGTTCGAGTACCGAAAAACTGTCCGGACCAGTTGCTGAAAAGGCTAGAATCGGTGTCAGTACCGAAAAATGGTAGAATCCGAGCCAGTATCGGAAAAAGGTGGAATCTGTTCGAGTACGAAAAAACTGTCCGGAAAAGTTCCTGAGACGGTTAGAATCGGTGTCAGTACTGGAAAATGGTACAATCCGAGCCAGTATCGGGAAAAGGTGGAATCCGTTCGAGTACCGATAAACTGTTCGTACAAGTTCCTGAAAAGGCTAGAATCGGTGTTAGTACCGGAAAATGGTAGAATACGAGCCAGTATCTGGAAAAAGTGGAATCCGTTCGAGTATCGAAAAACTGTCTGGACCAGTTCCTGAAAAGGCTAGAATCGGTGTCAGTACAGGAAAATGGTAGACTCCGAGCCAGTATCGGGATAAACTGGAATCCGTTCGAGTACCGCAAAACTGTCCGGACCAGTTCCTGAAAAGGCTACAATCGGTGTCAGTACCGGAAAATGGTAGAATACGAGCCAGTATCGGGAAAAAGTGGAATCCGTTCGAGTACCGAAAAACTGTCCGGACCAGTTCCTGAAAAGGCTAGAATAGGTGTCAATACCGGAAAATGGTAGAATACGAGCCAGTATCTGGAAAAAGTGGAATCCGTTCGAGTACCGAAAAACTGTCCGGACCAGTTCCTGAAAAGGCTAGAATCGGTGTCAGTACCGGAAAATGGTAGAATACGAGCCAGTATCGGGAAAAAGTGGAATCCGTTCGAGTACCGAAAAACTGTACGGACTAGTTCCTGAAAAGGCTAGAATCGGTGTCAATACCGGAAAATGGTAGAATACGAGCCAGTATCGGGAAAAAGTGGAATCCGTTCGAGTATCGAAAAACTGTCCGGACGAGTTCCTGAAAAGACTCGAATCGGTGTAAGTATCGGAAAATGGTAGAGTCCGAGCCAGTATCGGGAAAAGGTGGAATCCGTTCGACTACCGATAAACTGTCAGGACCAGTTCCTGAAAAGGCTAGAATCGGTGTCAGTACCGGAAAATGGTAGAATATGAGCCAGTATCGGGAAAAAGTGGAATCCGTTCGAGTACCGAAAAACTGTCAGGACCAGTTCCTGAAAAGGCTAGAATCGGTGTCAGTACCGAAAAATGGTAGAATCCGAGCCAGTATCGGAAAAAGGTGGAATCTGTTCGAGTACGGAAAAACTGTCCGGAAAAGTTCCTGAGACGGTTAGAATCGGTGTCAGTACTGGAAAATGGTACAATCCGAGCCAGTATCGGGAAAAGGTGGAATCCGTTCGAGTACCGATAAACTGTTCGGACAAGTTCCTGAAAAGGCTAGAATCGGTGTTAGTACCGGAAAATAGTAGAATACGAGCCAGTATCTGGAAAAAGTGGAATCCGTTCGAGTATCGAAAAACTGTCCGGACCAGTTCCTGAAAAGAATAGAATCGGTGTCAGTACAGGAAAATGGTAGACTCCGAGCCAGTATCGGGATAAACTGGAATCCGTTCGAGTACCGCAAAACTGTCCGGACCAGTTCCTGAAAAGGCTAGAATCGGTGTCAGTACCGGAAAATGGTAGAATATGAGCCAGTATCGGGAAAAAGTGGAATCCGTTCGAGTACCGAAAAACTGTCAGGACCAGTTCCTGAAAAGGCTAGAATCGGTGTCAATACCGGAAAATGGTAGAATACGAGCCAGTATCGGGAAAAAGTGGAATCCGTTCGAGTACCGAAAAACTGTCCGGACCAGTTCCTGAAAAGGCTAGAATCGGTGTCAGTACCGGAAAATGGTAGAATACGAGCCAGTATCGGGAAAAAGTGGAATCCGTTCGAGTACCGAAAAACTGTCCGGACTAGTTCTTGAAAAGGCTAGAATCGGTGTCAATACCGGAAAATGGTAGAATACGAGCCAGTATCGGGAAAAAGTGGAATCCGTTCGAGTACCGAAAAACTGTCCGGACCAGTTCCTGAAAAGGCTAGAATCGGTGTCAGTACCGGAAAATGGTAGAATACGAGCCAGTATCGGGAAAAAGTGGAATCCGTTCGAGTACCAAAAAACTGTCCGGACTAGTTCCTGAAAAGGCTAGAATCGGTGTCAATACCGGAAAATGGTAGAATACGAGCCAGTATCGGGAAAAAGTGGAATCCGTTCGAGTACCAAAAAACTGTCCGGACTAGTTCCTGAAAAGGCTAGAATCGGTGTCACTACCGGAAAATGGTAGAATACGAGCCAGTATCGGAAAAAGTAGAATCCGTTCGAGTACCGAAAAATTGTCCGAACCAGTTCCTGAAAAGGCTAGAATCGGTGTCAGTACCGGAAAATGGTAGAATACGAGCCAGTATCGGGAAAAAGTGGAATCCGTTCGAGTACCGAAAAACTGTCCGGACTAGTTCCTGAAAAGGCTAGAATCGGTGTCAATACCGGAAAATGGTAGAATACGAGCCAGTATCGGGAAAAAGTGGAATCCGTTCGAGTACCGAAAAACTGTCAGGACCAGTTCCTGAAAAGGCTAGAATCGGTGTCAATACCGGAAAATGGTAGAATACGAGCCAGTATCGGGAAAAAGTGGAATCCGTTCGAGTACCGAAAAACTGTCCGGACCAGTTCCTGAAAAGGCTAGAATCGGTGTCAGTACCGGAAAATGGTAGAATACGAGCCAGTATCGGGAAAAAGTGGAATCCGTTCGAGTACCGAAAAACTGTCCGGACCAGTTCCTGAAAAGGCTAGAATCGGTGTCAGTACCGGAAAATGGTAGAATACGAGCCAGTATCGGGAAAAAGTGGAATCCGTTCGAGTACCAAAAAACTGTCCGGACGAGTTCCTGAAAAGGCTAGAATCGGTGTCAATACCGGAAAATGGTAGAATACGAGCCAGTATCGGGAAAAAGTAGAATCCGTTCGAGTACCGAAAAACTGTCCGGACCAGTTCCTGAAAAGGCTAGAATCGGTGTCAGTACCGGAAAATGGTAGAATACGAGCCAGTATCGGGAAAAAGTGGAATCCGTTCGAGTACCGAAAAACTGTCCGGACCAGTTCCAGAAAAGGCTAGAATCGGTGTCAATACCGGAAAATGGTAGACTCCGACCCAGTATCGGGAAAAAGTGGAATCCGTTCGAGTACCGAAAAACTGTCCGGACGAGTTCCTGAAAAGACTCGAATCGGTGTAAGTATCGGAAAATGGTAGAGTCCGAGCCAGTATCGGGAAAAGGTGGAATCCGTTCGACTACCGATAAACTGTCCGGACCAGTTCCTGAAAAGGCTAGAATCGGTGTCAGTACCGGAAAATGGTAGAATCCGAGCCAGTATCGGGAAAAAGTGGAATCCGTTCGAGTACCGAAAAACTGTCCGGACCAGTTCCTGAAAAGGCTAGAATCGGTGTCAATACCGGAAAATGGTAGACTCCGACCCAGTATCGGGAAAAAGTGGAATCCGTTCGAGTACCGAAAAACTGTCCGGACGAGTTCCTGAAAAGACTCGAATCGGTGTAAGTATCGGAAAATGATAGAGTCCGAGCCAGTATCGGGAAAAGGTGGAATCCGTTCGACTACCGATAAACTGTCCGGACCAGTTCCTGAAAAGGCTAGAATCGGTGTCAGTACCGGAAAATGGTAGAATCCGAGCCAGTATCGGGAAAAAGTGGAATCCGTTCGAGTACCGAAAAACTGTCCGGACCAGTTCCTGAAAAGGCTAGAATCGGTGTCAATACCGGAAAATGGTAGACTCCGACCCAGTATCGGGAAAAAGTGGAATCCGTTCGAGTACCGAAAAACTGTCCGGACGAGTTCCTGAAAAGACTCGAATCGGTGTAAGTATCGGAAAATGGTAGAGTCCGAGCCAGTATCGGGAAAAGGTGGAATCCGTTCGACTACCGATAAACTGTCCGGACCAGTTCCTGAAAAGGCTAGAATCGGTGTCAGTACCGGAAAATGGTAGAATACGAGCCAGTATCGGGAAAAAGTGGAATCCGTTCGAGTACCGAAAAACTGTCCGGACTAGTTCCTGAAAAGGCTAGAATCGGTGTCAATACCGGAAAATGGTAGAATACGAGCCAGTATCGGGAAAAAGTGGAATCCGTTCGAGTATCGAAAAACTGTCCGGACGAGTTCCTGAAAAGACTCGAATCGGTGTAAGTATCAGAAAATGGTAGAGTCCGAGCCAGTATCGGGAAAAGGTGGAATCCGTTCGAGTACCGATAAACTGTTCGGACAAGTTCCTGAAAAGGCTAGAATCGGTGTTAGTACCGGAAAATGGTAGAATACGAGCCAGTATCTGGAAAAAGTGGAATCCGTTCGAGTATCGAAAAACTGTCCGGACCAGTTCCTGAAAAGAATAGAATCGGTGTCAGTACAGGAAAATGGTAGACTCCGAGCCAGTATCGGGATAAACTGGAATCCGTTCGAGTACCGCAAAACTGTCCGGACCAGTTCCTGAAAAGGCTAGAATCGGTGTCAGTACCGGAAAATGGTAGAATATGAGCCAGTATCGGGAAAAAGTGGAATCCGTTCGAGTACCGAAAAACTGTCAGGACCAGTTCCTGAAAAGGCTAGAATCGGTGTCAATACCGGAAAATGGTAGAATACGAGCCAGTATCGGGAAAAAGTAGAATCCGTTCGAGTACCGAAAAACTGTCCGGACCAGTTCCTGAAAAGGCTAGAATCGGTGTCAGTACCGGAAAATGGTAGAATACGAGCCAGTATCGGGAAAAAGTGGAATCCGTTCGAGTACCGAAAAACTGTCCGGACCAGTTCCAGAAAAGGCTAGAATCGGTGTCAATACCGGAAAATGGTAGACTCCGACCCAGTATCGGGAAAAAGTGGAATCCGTTCGAGTACCGAAAAACTGTCCGGACGAGTTCCTGAAAAGACTCGAATCGGTGTAAGTATCGGAAAATGGTAGAGTCCGAGCCAGTATCGGGAAAAGGTGGAATCCGTTCGACTACCGATAAACTGTCCGGACCAGTTCCTGAAAAGGCTAGAATCGGTGTCAGTACCGGAAAATGGTAGAATCCGAGCCAGTATCGGGAAAAAGTGGAATCCGTTCGAGTACCGAAAAACTGTCCGGACCAGTTCCTGAAAAGGCTAGAATCGGTGTCAATACCGGAAAATGGTAGACTCCGACCCAGTATCGGGAAAAAGTGGAATCCGTTCGAGTACCGAAAAACTGTCCGGACGAGTTCCTGAAAAGACTCGAATCGGTGTAAGTATCGGAAAATGATAGAGTCCGAGCCAGTATCGGGAAAAGGTGGAATCCGTTCGACTACCGATAAACTGTCCGGACCAGTTCCTGAAAAGGCTAGAATCGGTGTCAGTACCGGAAAATGGTAGAATCCGAGCCAGTATCGGGAAAAAGTGGAATCCGTTCGAGTACCGAAAAACTGTCCGGACCAGTTCCTGAAAAGGCTAGAATCGGTGTCAATACCGGAAAATGGTAGACTCCGACCCAGTATCGGGAAAAAGTGGAATCCGTTCGAGTACCGAAAAACTGTCCGGACGAGTTCCTGAAAAGACTCGAATCGGTGTAAGTATCGGAAAATGGTAGAGTCCGAGCCAGTATCGGGAAAAGGTGGAATCCGTTCGACTACCGATAAACTGTCCGGACCAGTTCCTGAAAAGGCTAGAATCGGTGTCAGTACCGGAAAATGGTAGAATACGAGCCAGTATCGGGAAAAAGTGGAATCCGTTCGAGTACCGAAAAACTGTCCGGACTAGTTCCTGAAAAGGCTAGAATCGGTGTCAATACCGGAAAATGGTAGAATACGAGCCAGTATCGGGAAAAAGTGGAATCCGTTCGAGTATCGAAAAACTGTCCGGACGAGTTCCTGAAAAGACTCGAATCGGTGTAAGTATCAGAAAATGGTAGAGTCCGAGCCAGTATCGGGAAAAGGTGGAATCCGTTCGAGTACCGATAAACTGTTCGGACAAGTTCCTGAAAAGGCTAGAATCGGTGTTAGTACCGGAAAATGGTAGAATACGAGCCAGTATCTGGAAAAAGTGGAATCCGTTCGAGTATCGAAAAACTGTCCGGACCAGTTCCTGAAAAGAATAGAATCGGTGTCAGTACAGGAAAATGGTAGACTCCGAGCCAGTATCGGGATAAACTGGAATCCGTTCGAGTACCGCAAAACTGTCCGGACCAGTTCCTGAAAAGGCTAGAATCGGTGTCAGTACCGGAAAATGGTAGAATATGAGCCAGTATCGGGAAAAAGTGGAATCCGTTCGAGTACCGAAAAACTGTCAGGACCAGTTCCTGAAAAGGCTAGAATCGGTGTCAATACCGGAAAATGGTAGAATACGAGCCAGTATCGGGAAAAAGTGGAATCCGTTCGAGTACCGAAAAACTGTCCGGACCAGTTCCTGAAAAGGCTAGAATCGGTGTCAGTACCGGAAAATGGTAGAATACGAGCCAGTATCGGGAAAAAGTGGAATCCGTTCGAGTACCGAAAAACTGTCCGGACTAGTTCCTGAAAAGGCTAGAATCGGTGTCAATACCGGAAAATGGTAGAATACGAGCCAGTATCGGGAAAAAGTGGAATCCGTTCGAGTACCGAAAAACTGTCAGGACCAGTTCCTGAAAAGGCTAGAATCGGTGTCAATACCGGAAAATGGTAGAATACGAGCCAGTATCTGGAAAAAGTGGAATCCGTTCGAGTACCGAAAAACTGTCCGGACCAGTTCCTGAAAAGGCTAGAATCGGTGTCAGTACCGGAAAATGGTAGAATACGAGCCAGTATCGGGAAAAAGTGGAATCCGTTCGAGTACCAAAAAACTGTCCGGACTAGTTCCTGAAAAGGCTAGAATCGGTGTCAATACCGGAAAATGGTAGAATACGAGCCAGTATCGGGAAAAAGTAGAATCCGTTCGAGTACCGAAAAACTGTCCGGACCAGTTCCTGAAAAGGCTAGAATCGGTGTCAGTACCGGAAAATGGTAGAATACGAGCCAGTATCGGGAAAAAGTGGAATCCGTTCGAGTACCGAAAAACTGTCCGGATCAGTTCCTGAAAAGACTCGAATCGGTGTCAATACCGGAAAATGGTAGACTCCGACCCAGTATCGGGAAAAAGTGGAATCCGTTCGAGTACCGAAAAACTGTCCGGACGAGTTCCTGAAAAGACTCGAATCGGTGTAAGTATCGGAAAATGGTAGAGTCCGAGCCAGTATCGGGAAAAGGTGGAATCCGTTCGACTACCGATAAACTGTCCGGACCAGTTCCTGAAAAGGCTAGAATCGGTGTCAGTACCGGAAAATGGTAGAATACGAGCCAGTATCGGGAAAAAGTGGAATCCGTTCGAGTACCGAAAAACTGTCCGGACTAGTTCCTGAAAAGGCTAGAATCGGTGTCAATACCGGAAAATGGTAGAATACGAGCCAGTATCGGGAAAAAGTGGAATCCGTTCGAGTATCGAAAAACTGTCCGGACGAGTTCCTGAAAAGACTCGAATCGGTGTAAGTATCAGAAAATGGTAGAGTCCGAGCCAGTATCGGGAAAAGGTGGAATCCGTTCGAGTACCGATAAACTGTTCGGACAAGTTCCTGAAAAGGCTAGAATCGGTGTTAGTACCGGAAAATGGTAGAATACGAGCCAGTATCTGGAAAAAGTGGAATCCGTTCGAGTATCGAAAAACTGTCCGGACCAGTTCCTGAAAAGAATAGAATCGGTGTCAGTACAGGAAAATGGTAGACTCCGAGCCAGTATCGGGATAAACTGGAATCCGTTCGAGTACCGCAAAACTGTCCGGACCAGTTCCTGAAAAGGCTAGAATCGGTGTCAATACCGGAAAATGGTAGACTCCGACCCAGTATCGGGAAAAAGTGGAATCCGTTCGAGTACCGAAAAACTGTCCGGACGAGTTCCTGAAAAGACTCGAATCGGTGTAAGTATCGGAAAATGATAGAGTCCGAGCCAGTATCGGGAAAAGGTGGAATCCGTTCGAGTACCGAAAAACTGTCCGGACCAGTTCCTGAAAAGGCTAGAATCGGTGTCAGTACCGGAAAATGGTAGAATACGAGCCAGTATCGGGAAAAAGTGGAATCCGTTCGAGTACCGAAAAACTGTCCGGACTAGTTCCTGAAAAGGCTAGAATCGGTGTCAATACCGGAAAATGGTAGAATACGAGCCAGTATCGGGAAAAAGTGGAATCCGTTCGAGTACCGAAAAACTGTCAGGACCAGTTCCTGAAAAGGCTAGAATCGGTGTCAATACCGGAAAATGGTAGAATACGAGCCAGTATCTGGAAAAAGTGGAATCCGTTCGAGTACCGAAAAACTGTCCGGACGAGTTCCTGAAAAGACTCGAATCGGTGTAAGTATCGGAAAATGGTAGAGTCCGAGCCAGTATCGGGAAAAGGTGGAATCCGTTCGACTACCGATAAACTGTCCGGACCAGTTCCTGAAAAGGCTAGAATCGGTGTCAGTACCGGAAAATGGTAGAATCCGAGCCAGTATCGGGAAAA
Organism: Vitis cinerea var. helleri x Vitis rupestris; assembly: GCA_945999865.1. Lineage (NCBI taxonomy): Eukaryota > Viridiplantae > Streptophyta > Magnoliopsida > Vitales > Vitaceae > Vitis > Vitis cinerea var. helleri x Vitis rupestris. Next base: position 16,505,019 of record OX253933.1, read on the forward strand.
AGTGGAATCCGTTCGAGTACCGAAAAACTGTCCGGACCAGTTCCTGAAAAGGCTAGAATCGGTGTCAATACCGGAAAATGGTAGACTCCGACCCAGTATCGGGAAAAAGTGGAATCCGTTCGAGTACCGAAAAACTGTCCGGACGAGTTCCTGAAAAGACTCGAATCGGTGTAAGTATCGGAAAATGATAGAGTCCGAGCCAGTATCGGGAAAAGGTGGAATCCGTTCGACTACCGATAAACTGTCCGGACCAGTTCCTGAAAAGGCTAGAATCGGTGTCAGTACCGGAAAATGGTAGAATCCGAGCCAGTATCGGGAAAAAGTGGAATCCGTTCGAGTACCGAAAAACTGTCCGGACCAGTTCCTGAAAAGGCTAGAATCGGTGTCAATACCGGAAAATGGTAGACTCCGACCCAGTATCGGGAAAAAGTGGAATCCGTTCGAGTACCGAAAAACTGTCCGGACGAGTTCCTGAAAAGACTCGAATCGGTGTAAGTATCGGAAAATGGTAGAGTCCGAGCCAGTATCGGGAAAAGGTGGAATCCGTTCGACTACCGATAAACTGTCCGGACCAGTTCCTGAAAAGGCTAGAATCGGTGTCAGTACCGGAAAATGGTAGAATACGAGCCAGTATCGGGAAAAAGTGGAATCCGTTCGAGTACCGAAAAACTGTCCGGACTAGTTCCTGAAAAGGCTAGAATCGGTGTCAATACCGGAAAATGGTAGAATACGAGCCAGTATCGGGAAAAAGTGGAATCCGTTCGAGTATCGAAAAACTGTCCGGACGAGTTCCTGAAAAGACTCGAATCGGTGTAAGTATCAGAAAATGGTAGAGTCCGAGCCAGTATCGGGAAAAGGTGGAATCCGTTCGAGTACCGATAAACTGTTCGGACAAGTTCCTGAAAAGGCTAGAATCGGTGTTAGTACCGGAAAATGGTAGAATACGAGCCAGTATCTGGAAAAAGTGGAATCCGTTCGAGTATCGAAAAACTGTCCGGACCAGTTCCTGAAAAGAATAGAATCGGTGTCAGTACAGGAAAATGGTAGACTCCGAGCCAGTATCGGGATAAACTGGAATCCGTTCGAGTACCGCAAAACTGTCCGGACCAGTTCCTGAAAAGGCTAGAATCGGTGTCAGTACCGGAAAATGGTAGAATATGAGCCAGTATCGGGAAAAAGTGGAATCCGTTCGAGTACCGAAAAACTGTCAGGACCAGTTCCTGAAAAGGCTAGAATCGGTGTCAATACCGGAAAATGGTAGAATACGAGCCAGTATCGGGAAAAAGTGGAATCCGTTCGAGTACCGAAAAACTGTCCGGACCAGTTCCTGAAAAGGCTAGAATCGGTGTCAGTACCGGAAAATGGTAGAATACGAGCCAGTATCGGGAAAAAGTGGAATCCGTTCGAGTACCGAAAAACTGTCCGGACTAGTTCCTGAAAAGGCTAGAATCGGTGTCAATACCGGAAAATGGTAGAATACGAGCCAGTATCGGGAAAAAGTGGAATCCGTTCGAGTACCGAAAAACTGTCAGGACCAGTTCCTGAAAAGGCTAGAATCGGTGTCAATACCGGAAAATGGTAGAATACGAGCCAGTATCTGGACTGGAAAAAGTGGAATCCGTTCGAGTACCGAAAAACTGTCCGGACCAGTTCCTGAAAAGGCTAGAATCGGTGTCAGTACCGGAAAATGGTAGAATACGAGCCAGTATCGGGAAAAAGTGGAATCCGTTCGAGTACCAAAAAACTGTCCGGACTAGTTCCTGAAAAGGCTAGAATCGGTGTCAATACCGGAAAATGGTAGAATACGAGCCAGTATCGGGAAAAAGTAGAATCCGTTCGAGTACCGAAAAACTGTCCGGACCAGTTCCTGAAAAGGCTAGAATCGGTGTCAGTACCGGAAAATGGTAGAATACGAGCCAGTATCGGGAAAAAGTGGAATCCGTTCGAGTACCGAAAAACTGTCCGGATCAGTTCCTGAAAAGACTCGAATCGGTGTCAATACCGGAAAATGGTAGACTCCGACCCAGTATCGGGAAAAAGTGGAATCCGTTCGAGTACCGAAAAACTGTCCGGACGAGTTCCTGAAAAGACTCGAATCGGTGTAAGTATCGGAAAATGGTAGAGTCCGAGCCAGTATCGGGAAAAGGTGGAATCCGTTCGACTACCGATAAACTGTCCGGACCAGTTCCTGAAAAGGCTAGAATCGGTGTCAGTACCGGAAAATGGTAGAATACGAGCCAGTATCGGGAAAAAGTGGAATCCGTTCGAGTACCGAAAAACTGTCCGGACTAGTTCCTGAAAAGGCTAGAATCGGTGTCAATACCGGAAAATGGTAGAATACGAGCCAGTATCGGGAAAAAGTGGAATCCGTTCGAGTATCGAAAAACTGTCCGGACGAGTTCCTGAAAAGACTCGAATCGGTGTAAGTATCAGAAAATGGTAGAGTCCGAGCCAGTATCGGGAAAAGGTGGAATCCGTTCGAGTACCGATAAACTGTTCGGACAAGTTCCTGAAAAGGCTAGAATCGGTGTTAGTACCGGAAAATGGTAGAATACGAGCCAGTATCTGGAAAAAGTGGAATCCGTTCGAGTATCGAAAAACTGTCCGGACCAGTTCCTGAAAAGAATAGAATCGGTGTCAGTACAGGAAAATGGTAGACTCCGAGCCAGTATCGGGATAAACTGGAATCCGTTCGAGTACCGCAAAACTGTCCGGACCAGTTCCTGAAAAGGCTAGAATCGGTGTCAGTACCGGAAAATGGTAGAATATGAGCCAGTATCGGGAAAAAGTGGAATCCGTTCGAGTACCGAAAAACTGTCAGGACCAGTTCCTGAAAAGGCTAGAATCGGTGTCAATACCGGAAAATGGTAGAATACGAGCCAGTATCGGGAAAAAGTGGAATCCGTTCGAGTACCGAAAAACTGTCCGGACCAGTTCCTGAAAAGGCTAGAATCGGTGTCAGTACCGGAAAATGGTAGAATACGAGCCAGTATCGGGAAAAAGTGGAATCCGTTCGAGTACCGAAAAACTGTCCGGACTAGTTCCTGAAAAGGCTAGAATCGGTGTCAATACCGGAAAATGGTAGAATACGAGCCAGTATCGGGAAAAAGTGGAATCCGTTCGAGTATCGAAAAACTGTCCGGACGAGTTCCTGAAAAGACTCGAATCGGTGTAAGTATCAGAAAATGGTAGAGTCCGAGCCAGTATCGGGAAAAGGTGGAATCCGTTCGAGTACCGATAAACTGTTCGGACAAGTTCCTGAAAAGGCTAGAATCGGTGTTAGCACCGGAAAATGGTAGAATACGAGCCAGTATCTGGAAAAAGTGGAATCCGTTCGAGTATCGAAAAACTGTCCGGACCAGTTCCTGAAAAGAATAGAATCGGTGTCAGTACAGGAAAATGGTAGACTCCGAGCCAGTATCGGGATAAACTGGAATCCGTTCGAGCACCGCAAAACTGTCCGGACCAGTTCCTGAAAAGGCTAGAATCGGTGTCAGTACCGGAAAATGGTAGAATATGAGCGAGTATCAGGAAAAAGTGGAATCCGTTCGAGTACCGAAAAACTGTCAGGACCAGTTCCTGAAAAGGCTAGAATCGGTGTCAATACCGGAAAATGGTAGAATACGAGCCAGTATCGAGAAAAAGTGGAATCCGTTCGAGTACCGAAAAACTGTCCGGACCAGTTCCTGAAAAGGCTAGAATGGGTGTGAGTACCGGAAAATGGTAGAATACGAGCCAGTATCGGGAAAAAGTGGAATCCGTTCGAGTACCGAAAAACTGTCCGGACTAGTTCCTGAAAAGGCTAGAATCGGTGTCAATACCGGAAAATGGTAGAATACGAGCCAGTATCGGGAAAAAGTGGAATCCGTTCGAGTATCGAAAAACTGTCCGAACGAGTTCCTGAAAAGACTCGAATCGGTGTAAGTATCAGAAAATGGTAGAGTCCGAGCCAGTATCGGGAAAAGGTGGAATCCGTTCGAGTACCGATAAACTGTTCGGACAAGTTCCTGAAAAGGCTAGAATCGGTGTTAGCACCGGAAAATGGTAGAATACGAGCCAGTATCTGGAAAAAGTGGAATCCGTTCGAGTATCGAAAAACTGTCCGGACCAGTTCCTGAAAAGAATAGAATCGGTGTCAGTACAGGAAAATGGTAGACTCCGAGCCAGTATCGGGATAAACTGGAATCCGTTCGAGCACCGCAAAACTGTCCGGACCAGTTCCTGAAAAGGCTAGAATCGGTGTCAGTACCGGAAAATGGTAGAATATGAGCGAGTATCAGGAAAAAGTGGAATCCGTTCGAGTACCGAAAAACTGTCAGGACCAGTTCCTGAAAAGGCTAGAATCGGTGTCAATACCGGAAAATGGTAGAATACGAGCCAGTATCGAGAAAAAGTGGAATCCGTTCGAGTACCGAAAAACTGTCCGGACCAGTTCCTGAAAAGGCTAGAATGGGTGTGAGTACCGGAAAATGGTAGAATACGAGCCAGTATCGGGAAAAAGTGGAATCCGTTCGAGTACCGAAAAACTGTCCGGACTAGTTCCTGAAAAGGCTAGAATCGGTGTCAATACCGGAAAATGGTAGAATACGAGCCAGTATCGGGAAAAAGTGGAATCCGTTCGAGTATCGAAAAACTGTCCGAACGAGTTCCTGAAAAGACTCGAATCGGTGTAAGTATCAGAAAATGGTAGAGTCCGAGCCAGTATCGGGAAAAGGTGGAATCCGTTCGAGTACCGATAAACTGTTCGGACAAGTTCCTGAAAAGGCTAGAATCGGTGTTAGTACCGGAAAATGGTAGAATACGAGCCAGTATCTGGAAAAAGTGGAATCCGTTCGAGTATCGAAAAACTGTCCGGACCAGTTCCTGAAAAGAATAGAATCGGTGTCAGTACAGGAAAATGGTAGACTCCGAGCCAGTATCGGGATAAACTGGAATCCGTTCGAGTACCGCAAAACTGTCCGGACCAGTTCCTGAAAAGGCTAGAATCGGTGTCAGTACCGGAAAATGGTAGAATATGAGCCAGTATCGGGAAAAAGTGGAATCCGTTCGAGTACCGAAAAACTGTCAGGACCAGTTCCTGAAAAGGCTAGAATCGGTGTCAATACCGGAAAATGGTAGAATACGAGCCAGTATCGGGAAAAAGTGGAATCCGTTCGAGTACCGAAAAACTGTCCGGACCAGTTCCTGAAAAGGCTAGAATCGGTGTCAGTACCGGAAAATGGTAGAATACGAGCCAGTATCGGGAAAAAGTGGAATCCGTTCGAGTACCGAAAAACTGTCCGGACTAGTTCCTGAAAAGGCTAGAATCGGTGTCAATACCGGAAAATGGTAGAATACGAGCCAGTATCGGGAAAAAGTGGAATCCGTTCGAGTACCGAAAAACTGTCAGGACCAGTTCCTGAAAAGGCTAGAATCGGTGTCAATACCGGAAAATGGTAGAATACGAGCCAGTATCGGGAAAAAGTGGAATCCGTTCGAGTATCGAAAAACTGTCCGGACGAGTTCCTGAAAAGACTCGAATCGGTGTAAGTATCAGAAAATGGTAGAGTCCGAGCCAGTATCGGGAAAAGGTGGAATCCGTTCGAGTACCGATAAACTGTTCGGACAAGTTCCTGAAAAGGCTAGAATCGGTGTTAGTACCGGAAAATGGTAGAATACGAGCCAGTATCTGGAAAAAGTGGAATCCGTTCGAGTATCGAAAAACTGTCCGGACCAGTTCCTGAAAAGAATAGAATCGGTGTCAGTACAGGAAAATGGTAGACTCCGAGCCAGTATCGGGATAAACTGGAATCCGTTCGAGTACCGCAAAACTGTCCGGACCAGTTCCTGAAAAGGCTAGAATCGGTGTCAGTACCGGAAAATGGTAGAATCCGAGCCAGTATCGGGAAAAAGTGGAATCCGTTCGAGTACCGAAAAACTGTCCGGACCAGTTCCTGAAAAGGCTAGAATCGGTGTCAGTACCGGAAAATGGTAGAATACGAGCCAGTATCGGGAAAAAGTGGAATCCGTTCGAGTACCGAAAAACTGTCCGGACTAGTTCCTGAAAAGGCTAGAATCGGTGTCAATACCGGAAAATGGTAGAATACGAGCCAGTATCGGGAAAAAGTGGAATCCGTTCGAGTACCGAAAAACTGTCAGGACCAGTTCCTGAAAAGGCTAGAATCGGTGTCAATACCGGAAAATGGTAGAATACGAGCCAGTATCGGGAAAAAGTGGAATCCGTTCGAGTACCGAAAAACTGTCCGGACCAGTTCCTGAAAAGGCTAGAATCGGGGTCAGTACCGGAAAATGGTAGAATACGAGCCAGTATCGGGAAAAAGTGGAATCCGTTCGAGTACCGAAAAACTGTCCGGACCAGTTCCTGAAAAGGCTAGAATCAGTGTCAGTACCGGAAAATGGTAGAATACGAGCCAGTATCGGGAAAAAGTGCAATCCGTTCGAGTACCGAAAAACTGTCCGGACTAGTTCCTGAAAAGGCTAGAATCGGTGTCAATACCGGAAAATGGTAGAATACGAGCCAGTATCGGGAAAAAGTAGAATCCGTTCGAGTACCGAAAAACTGTCAGGACCCGTTCCTGAAAAGGCTAGAATCGGTGTCAATACCGGAAAATGGTAGAATACGAGCCAGTATCGGGAAAAGGTGGAATCCGTTCGACTACCGATAAACTGTCCGGACCAGTTCCTGAAAAGGCTAGAATCGGTGTCAGTACCGGAAAATGGTAGAATACGAGCCAGTATCGGGAAAAAGTGGAATCCGTTCGAGTACCGAAAAACTGTCCGGACTAGTTCCTGAAAAGGCTAGAATCGGTGTCAATACCGGAAAATGGTAGAATACGAGCCAGTATCGGGAAAAAGTGGAATCCGTTCGAGTATCGAAAAACTGTCCGGACGAGTTCCTGAAAAGACTCGAATCGGTGTAAGTATCAGAAAATGGTAGAGTCCGAGCCAGTATCGGGAAAAGGTGGAATCCGTTCGAGTACCGATAAACTGTTCGGACAAGTTCCTCAAAAGGCTAGAATCGGTGTTAGTACCGGAAAATGGTAGAATACGAGCCAGTATCTGGAAAAAGTGGAATCCGTTCGAGTATCGAAAAACTGTCCGGACCAGTTCCTGAAAAGAATAGAATCGGTGTCAGTACAGGAAAATGGTAGACTCCGAGCCAGTATCGGGATAAACTGGAATCCGTTCGAGTACCGCAAAACTGTCCGGACCAGTTCCTGAAAAGGCTAGAATCGGTGTCAGTACCGGAAAATGGTAGAATCCGAGCCAGTATCGGGAAAAAGTGGAATCCGTTCGAGTACCGAAAAACTGTCCGGACCAGTTCCTGAAAAGGCTAGAATCGGTGTCAATACCGGAAAATGGTAGACTCCGACCCAGTATCGGGAAAAAGTGGAATCCGTTCGAGTACAAAAAAACTGTCCGGACGAGTTCCTGAAAAGACTCGAATCGGTGTAAGTATCGGAAAATGGTAGAGTCCGAGCCAGTATCGGGAAAAGGTGGAATCCGTTCGACTACCGATAAACTGTCCGGACCAGTTCCTGAAAAGGCTAGAATCGGTGTCAGTACCGGAAAATGGTAGAATCCGAGCCAGTATCGGGAAAAAGTGGAATCCGTTCGAGTACCGAAAAACTGTCCGGACCAGTTCCTGAAAAGGCTAGAATCGGTGTCAATACCGGAAAATGGTAGACTCCGACCCAGTATCGGGAAAAAGTGGAATCCGTTCGAGTACCAAAAAACTGTCCGGACGAGTTCCTGAAAAGACTCGAATCGGTGTAAGTATCGGAAAATGGTAGAGTCCGAGCCAGTATCGGGAAAAGGTGGAATCCGTTCGACTACCGATAAACTGTCCGGACCAGTTCCTGAAAAGGCTAGAATCGGTGTCAGTACCGGAAAATGGTAGAATCCGAGCCAGTATCGGGAAAAAGTGGAATCCGTTCGAGTACCGAAAAACTGTCCGGACCAGTTCCTGAAAAGGCTAGAATCGGTGTCAATACCGGAAAATGGTAGACTCCGACCCAGTATCGGGAAAAAGTGGAATCCGTTCGAGTACCGAAAAACTGTCCGGACGAGTTCCTGAAAAGACTCGAATCGGTGTAAGTATCGGAAAATGGTAGAGTCCGAGCCAGTATCGGGAAAAGGTGGAATCCGTTCGACTACCGATAAACTGTCCGGACCAGTTCCTGAAAAGGCTAGAATCGGTGTCAGTACCAAAAAATGGTAGAATCCGAGCCAGTATCGGGAAAAAGTGGAATCCGTTCGAGTACCGAAAAATTGTCCGGACCAGTTCCTGAAAAGGCTAGAATCGGTGTCAGTACAGGAAAATGGTAGACTCCGAGCCAGTATCGGGAAAAAGTGGAATCCGTTCGAGTACCGAAAAACTGTCCGGACCAGTTCCTGAAAAGGCTAGAATCGGTGTCAGTACCGGAAAATGGTAGAAAACGAGCCAGTATCGAGAAAAACTGGAATCCGTTCGAGTACCGAAAAAACTGTCCGGACCAGTTCCTGAAAAGGCTAGAATAGGTGTCAATACCGGAAAATGGTAGAATACGAGCCAGTATCTGGAAAAAGTGGAATCCGTTCGAGTACCGAAAAACTGTCCGGACCAGTTCCTGAAAAGGCTAGAATCGGTGTCAGTACCGGAAAATGGTAGAATACGAGCCAGTATCGGGAAAAAGTGGAATCCGTTCGAGTACCGAAAAACTGTCCGGACTAGTTCCTGAAAAGGCTAGAATCGGTCTCAATACCGGAAAATGGTAGAATACGAGCCAGTATCGGGAAAAGGTGGAATCCGTTCCACTACCGATAAACTGTCCGGACCAGTTCCTGAAAAGGCTAGAATCGGTGTCAGTACCGAAAAATGGTAGAATCCGAGCCAGTATCGGGAAAATGTGGAATCCGTTCGAGTACCTAAAAACTGTCCGGACCAGTTCCTGAAAAGGCTAGAATCGGTGTAAGTACCGGAAAATGGTAGAATACGAGCCAGTATCTGGAAAAAGTGGAATCCGTTCGAGTATCGAAAAACTGTCCGGACCAGTTCCTGAAAAGGCTAGAATCGGTGTCAGTACAGGAAAATGGTAGACTCCGAGCCAGTATCGGGATAAACTGGAATCCGTTCGAGTACCGCAAAACTGTCCGGACTAGTTCCAGAAAAGGCTAGAATGGGTGTGAGTACCGGAAAATGATAGAATACGAGCCAGTATCGGGAAAAAGTGGAATCCGTTCGAGTACCGAAAAACTGTCCGGACCAGTTCCTGAAAAGGCTAGAATAGGTGTCAATACCGGAAAATGGTAGAATACGAGCCAGTATCTGGAAAAAGTGGAATCCGTTCGAGTACCGAAAAACTGTCCGGACCAGTTCCTGAAAAGGCTAGAATCGGTGTCAGTACCGGAAAATGGTAGAATACGAGCCAGTATCGGGAAAAAGTGGAATCCGTTCGAGTACCGAAAAACTGTCAGGACCAGTTCCTGAAAAGGCTAGAATCGGTGTCAATACCGGAAAATGGTAGAATACGAGCCAGTATCGGGAAAAAGTGGAATCCGTTCGAGTACCGAAAAACTGTCCGGACCAGTTCCTGAAAAGGCTAGAATCGGTGTCAGTACCGGAAAATGGTAGAATCCGAGCCAGTATCGGGAAAAAGTGGAATCCGTTCGAGTACCGAAAAACTGTCCGGACCAGTTCCTGAAAAGGCTAGAATCGGTGTCACTACCGGAAAATGGTAGACTCCGACCCAGTATCGGGAAAAAGTGGAATCCGTTCGAGTACCGAAAAACTGTCCGGACGAGTTCCTGGAAAGACTCGAATCGGTGTAAGTATCGGAAAATGGTAGAGTCCGTGCCAGTATCGGGAAAAGGTGGAATCCGTTCAACTACCGATAAACTGTCCGGACCAGTTCCTGAAAAGGCTAGAATCGGTGTCAGTACCGAAAAATGGTAATATCCGAGCCAGTATCGGGAAAAAGTGGAATCCGTTCGAGTACCTAAAAACTGTCCGGACCAGTTCCTGAAAAGGCTAGAATCGGTATCAGTACCGAAAAATGGTAGAATCCGAGCCAGTATCGGGAAAAGGTGGAATCTGTTCGAGTACGTAAAAACTGTCCGGAAAAGTTCCTGAGACGGTTAGAATCGGTGTCAGTACTGGAAAATGGTACAATCCGAGCCAGTATCGGGAAAAGGTGGAATCCGTTCGAGTACCGATAAACTGTTCGGACAAGTTCCTGAAATGGCTAGAATCGGTGTTAGTACCGGAAAATGGTAGAATACGAGCCAGTATCTGGAAAAAGTGGAATCCGTTCGAGTATCGAAAAACTGTCCGGACCAGTTCCTGAAAAGGCTAGAATCGGTGTCAGTAGAGGAAAATGGTAGAATCCGAGCCAGTATCGGGAAAATGTGGAATCCGTTCGAGTACCTAAAAACTGTCCGGACCAGTTCCTGAAAAGGCTAGAATCGGTGTCAGTACCGGAAAATGGTAGAATCCGAGCCAGTATCGGGAAAAAGTGGAATCCGTTCGAGTACCGAAAAACTGTCCGGACCAGTTCCTGAAAAGGCTAGAATCGGTGTCAATACCGGAAAATGGTAGACTCCGACCCAGTATCGGGAAAAAGTGGAATCCGTTCGAGTACCGAAAAACTGTCCGGACGAGTTCCTGAAAAGACTCGAATCGGTGTAAGTATCGGAAAATGGTAGAGTCCGAGCCAGTATCGGGAAAAGGTGGAATCCGTTCGACTACCGATAAACTGTCCGGACCAGTTCCTGAAAAGGCTAGAATCGGTGTCAGTACCGGAAAATGGTAGAATCCGAGCCAGTATCGGGAAAAAGTGGAATCCGTTCGAGTACCGAAAAACTGTCCGGACCAGTTCCTGAAAAGGCTAGAATCGGTGTCAATACCGGAAAATGGTAGACTCCGACCCAGTATCGGGAAAAAGTGGAATCCGTTCGAGTACCGAAAAACTGTCCGGACGAGTTCCTGAAAAGACTCGAATCGGTGTAAGTATCGGAAAATGGTAGAGTCCGAGCCAGTATCGGGAAAAGGTGGAATCCGTTCGACTACCGATAAACTGTCCGGACCAGTTCCTGAAAAGGCTAGAATCGGTGTCAGTACCAAAAAATGGTAGAATCCGAGCCAGTATCGGGAAAAAGTGGAATCCGTTCGAGTACCGAAAAATTGTCCGGACCAGTTCCTGAAAAGGCTAGAATCGGTGTCAGTACAGGAAAATGGTAGACTCCGAGCCAGTATCGGGAAAAAGTGGAATCCGTTCGAGTACCGAAAAACTGTCCGGACCAGTTCCTGAAAAGGCTAGAATCGGTGTCAGTACCGGAAAATGGTAGAAAACGAGCCAGTATCGAGAAAAACTGGAATCCGTTCGAGTACCGAAAAACTGTCCGGACCAGTTCCTGAAAAGGCTAGAATAGGTGTCAATACCGGAAAATGGTAGAATACGAGCCAGTATCTGGAAAAAGTGGAATCCGTTCGAGTACCGAAAAACTGTCCGGACCAGTTCCTGAAAAGGCTAGAATCGGTGTCAGTACCGGAAAATGGTAGAATACGAGCCAGTATCGGGAAAAAGTGGAATCCGTTCGAGTACCGAAAAACTGTCCGGACTAGTTCCTGAAAAGGCTAGAATCGGTCTCAATACCGGAAAATGGTAGAATACGAGCCAGTATCGGGAAAAGGTGGAATCCGTTCCACTACCGATAAACTGTCCGGACCAGTTCCTGAAAAGGCTAGAATCGGTGTCAGTACCGAAAAATGGTAGAATCCGAGCCAGTATCGGGAAAATGTGGAATCCGTTCGAGTACCTAAAAACTGTCCGGACCAGTTCCTGAAAAGGCTAGAATCGGTGTAAGTACCGGAAAATGGTAGAATACGAGCCAGTATCTGGAAAAAGTGGAATCCGTTCGAGTATCGAAAAACTGTCCGGACCAGTTCCTGAAAAGGCTAGAATCGGTGTCAGTACAGGAAAATGGTAGACTCCGAGCCAGTATCGGGATAAACTGGAATCCGTTCGAGTACCGCAAAACTGTCCGGACTAGTTCCAGAAAAGGCTAGAATGGGTGTGAGTACCGGAAAATGGTAGAATACGAGCCAGTATCGGGGAAAAGTGGAATCCGTTCGAGTACCGAAAAACTGTCCGGACCAGTTCCTGAAAAGGCTAGAATAGGTGTCAATACCGGAAAATGGTAGAATACGAGCCAGTATCTGGAAAAAGTGGAATCCGTTCGAGTACCGAAAAACTGTCCGGACCAGTTCCTGAAAAGGCTAGAATCGGTGTCAGTACCGGAAAATGGTAGAATACGAGCCAGTATCGGGAAAAAGTGGAATCCGTTCGAGTACCGAAAAACTGTCAGGACCAGTTCCTGAAAAGGCTAGAATCGGTGTCAATACCGGAAAATGGTAGAATACGAGCCAGTATCGGGAAAAAGTGGAATCCGTTCGAGTACCGAAAAACTGTCCGGACCAGTTCCTGAAAAGGCTAGAATCGGTGTCAGTACCGGAAAATGGTAGAATCCGAGCCAGTATCGGGAAAAAGTGGAATCCGTTCGAGTACCGAAAAACTGTCCGGACCAGTTCCTGAAAAGGCTAGAATCGGTGTCACTACCGGAAAATGGTAGACTCCGACCCAGTATCGGGAAAAAGTGGAATCCGTTCGAGTACCGAAAAACTGTCCGGACGAGTTCCTGGAAAGACTCGAATCGGTGTAAGTATCGGAAAATGGTAGAGTCCGTGCCAGTATCGGGAAAAGGTGGAATCCGTTCGACTACCGATAAACTGTCCGGACCAGTTCCTGAAAAGGCTAGAATCGGTGTCAGTACCGAAAAATGGTAGAATCCGAGCCAGTATCGGGAAAAAGTGGAATCCGTTCGAGTACCTAAAAACTGTCCGGACCAGTTCCTGAAAAGGCTAGAATCGGTATCAGTACCGAAAAATGGTAGAATCCGAGCCAGTATCGGGAAAAGGTGGAATCTGTTCGAGTACGTAAAAACTGTCCGGAAAAGTTCCTGAGACGGTTAGAATCGGTGTCAGTACTGGAAAATGGTACAATCCGAGCCAGTATCGGGAAAAGGTGGAATCCGTTCGAGTACCGATAAACTGTTCGGACAAGTTCCTGAAATGGCTAGAATCGGTGTTAGTACCGGAAAATGGTAGAATACGAGCCAGTATCTGGAAAAAGTGGAATCCGTTCGAGTATCGAAAAACTGTCCGGACCAGTTCCTGAAAAGGCTAGAATCGGTGTCAGTAGAGGAAAATGGTAGACTCCGAGCCAGTATCGGGATAAACTGGAATCCGTTCGAGTACCGCAAAACTGTCCGGACCAGTTCCTGATAAGGCTAGAATCGGTGTCAGTACCGGAAAATGGTAGAATACGAGCCAGTATCGGGAAAAAGTGGAATCCGTTCGAGTACCGAAAAACTGTCAGGACCAGTTCCTGAAAAGGCTAGAATCGGTGTCAGTACAGGGAAAAGGTAGACTCCGAGCCTGTATCGGGAAAAAGTGGAATCCGTTCAAGTACCGAAAAACTGTCCGAACCAGTTCCTTAAAGCGCTAGAATTGGTGTGAGTACCGAAAAATGGTAGAATCCTATCCAGTATCGGGAAAAGGTGTAATCCGTTCGAGTACCGCAAAACTGTCCGGACCAGTTCCTGAAAAGGCTAGAATCGGTGTCAGTACCGGAAAATGGTAGAATCCGAGCCAGTATCTGGAAAAAGTGGGATCCGTTCGAGTACCGAAAACCTGTCCGGACCAGTTCCTGAAAAGGCTAGAATCAGTGTGAGTACCGGAAAATGGTAGAATACGAGCCAGTATCGGGAAAAAGTGGAATCCGTTCGAGTAAGTGGAATCCGTTCGAGTACCGAAAAAACTGTCCGGACCGGTTCCTGAAAAGGCTAGAATCGGTGTCAATACCGGAAAATGGTAGACTCCGAGCCAGTATCGGGAAAAAGTGGAATCCGTTCGAGTACCGAAAAACTGTCCGGACGAGTTCCTGAAAAGACTCGAATCGGTGTAAGTACCGGAAAATGGTAGAGTCCGAGCCAGTATCGGGAAAAGGTGGAATCCGTTCGACTACCGATAAACTGTCCGGACCAGTTCCTGAAAAGGTTAGAATCGGTGTCAGTACCGAAAAATGGTAGAATCCGAGCCAATATCGGGAAAAACTGGAATCCGTTCGAGTACCGAAAAACTGTCCGAACCAGTTCCTTAAAGCGCTAGAATTGGTGTGAGTACCGGAAAATGGTAGAATCCTATCCAGTATCGGGAAAAGGTGTAATCCGTTCGAGTACCGCAAAACTGTCCGGACCAGTTCCTGAAAAGGCTAGAATCGGTGTCAGTACCGGAAAATGGTAGAATCCGAGCCAGTATCTGGAAAAAGTGGGATCCGTTCGAGTACCGAAAACCTGTCCGGACCAGTTCCTGAAAAGGCTAGAATCGGTGTCAGTACCAGAAAATGGTAGAATCCAGGCCAGTATCGGGAAAAAGTGGAATCCGTTCGAGTACCGAAAAACTGTCCGGACGAGTTCCTGAAAAGACTCGAATCGGTGTAAGTACCGGAAAATGGTAGAGTCCGAGCGAGTATCGGGAAAAGGTGGAATCCGTTCGACTACCGATAAACTGTCCGGACCAGTTCCTGAAAAGGCTAGAATCGGTGTCAGTACCGAAAAATGGTAGAATACGAGCCAGTATCGGGAAAAAGTGGAATCCGTTCGAGTACCGAAAAAACTGTCCGGACCAGTTCCTGAAAAGGCTAGAATTGGTGTCAGTACCGGAAAATGGTAGAATCCGAGCCAGTATCGGGAAAAAGTGGAATTCGTTCGAGTACCGAAAAACTGTCCGGACGAGTTGCTGAAAAGGATAGAATCGGTGTAAGTACCGGAAAATGGTAGAGTACGCGCCGGTATCGGGAAAAGGTGGAATCCGTTCGAGTACCGAAAAACTGTCCGGACGAGTTCCAGAAAAGGCTAGAATCGGTGTCAGTACCGGAAAATGGTAGAATCCGGGCCAGTATCGGGATAAACTGGAATCCGTTCGAGTACCGTAAAACTGTCCGGACCAGTTCCTGAAAAGGCTAGAATCGGTGTCAATACCGGGAAAATGGTAGACTCCGAGCCAGTATCGGGAAAAAGTGGAATCCGTTCGAGTAAAGAAAAACTATCCGCACGAGTTCCTGAAAAGGCTAGAATCGGTGTCAGTACCGGAAAATGATAGAATCTGAGCTAGTATCGGTAAAGGGTGGAATCCGTTCGAGTACCGATAAACTGTTCGGACCAGCTACTGAAAAGGCTAGAATCGATGTCAGTACCGGAAAATTGTAGAATCGGAGCCAGTATCGGGAAAAGGTGGAATCCGTTCGAGTACCGATAAACTGTCCGGACCAGTTACTGAAAAGGCTAGAATCGATGTCAGTACCGGAAAATGGTAGAATCCGAGCTAGTATCGGGAAAAGGTGGAATCCGTTCGAGTACCGATAAACTGTCCGGACCAGTTCCTGAAAAGGCTAGAATGGGTGTGAGTACCGAAAAATGGTAGACTCCGAGCCAGTATCGGGAAAAAGTGGGATCCGTTCGAGTACCGAAAACCTGTCCGGACCAGTTCCTGAAAAGGCTAGAATCGGGTGTGAGTACCGGAAAATGGTAGAATACGAGCCAGTATCGGGAAAAAGTGGAATCCGTTCGAGTACCGAAAAACTGTCCGGACCGGTTCCTGAAAAGGCTAGAATCGGTGTCAATACCGGAAAATGGTAGACTCCGAGCCAGTATCGGGAAAAAGTGGAATCCGTTCGAGTATCGAAAAACTGTCCGGACGAGTTCCTGAAAAGACTCGAATCGGTGTAAGTACCGGAAAATGGTAGAGTCCGAGCCAGTATCGGGAAAAGGTGGGAATCCGTTCGACTACCGATAAACTGTCCGGACCAGTTCCTGAAAAGGTTAGAATCGGTGTCAGTACCGAAAAATGGTAGAATCCGAGCCAATATCGGGAAAAACTGGAATCCGTTCGAGTACCGAAAAACTGTCCGAACCAGTTCCTTAAAGCGCTAGAATTGGTGTGAGTACCGGAAAATGGTAGAATCCTATCCAGTATCGGGAAAATGTGTAATCCGTTCGAGTACCGCAAAAACTGTCCGGACCAGTTCCTGAAAAGGCTAGAATCGGTGTCAGTACCGGAAAATGGTAGAATACGAGCCAGTATCGGGAAAAAGTGGAATCCGTTCGAGGTACCGAAAAACTGTCCGGACTAGTTCCAGAAAAGGCTAGAATGGGTGTGAGTACCGAAAAATGGTAGAATACGAGCCAATATCGGGAAAACGTGGAATCCGTTGGAGTACCGAAAAACTGTTCGGACCAGTTACTGAAAAGGCTAGAATCGGTGTCAGTACCGAAAAATGATAGAATCCGAGCCAATATCGGGAAAATGTGGAATCCGTTCGAGTACCAAAAAACTGTCCGGACGAGTTCCTGAAAAGGCTAGAATCGGTGTAAGTACCGAAAAATGGTAGAGTCCGAGCCAGTATCGGGAAAAGGTGGAATCCGTTCGAGTATCGAAAAAACTGTCCGGACCAGTTCCTGAAAAGGCTAGAATTGGTGTCAGTACCGGAAAATGGTAGAATCCGGGCCAGTATCGGGAAAAAAGTGGAATCCGTTCGAGTAACGAAAAACTGTCCGAACCAGTTCCTGAAAGGGCTAGAATTGGCGTGAGTACCGGAAAATGGTAGAATCCTATCCAGTATCGGGAAAAAGTGTAATCCGTTCGAGTACCGCAAAACTGTCCGGACCAGTTCCTAAAAAGGCTAGAATCGGTGTCGAGTACCGGAAAATGGTAGAATCCGAGCCAGTATCTGGAAAAAGTGGGATCCGTTCGAGTACCGAAAACCTGTCCGGACCAGTTCCTGAAAAGGCTAGAATCGGTGTGAGTACCGGAAAATGGTAGAATACGAGCCAGTATCGGGAAAAAGTGGAATCCGTTCGAGTACCGAAAAACTGTCCGGACCGGGTTCCTGAAAAGGCTAGAATCGGTGTCAATACCGGAAAATGGTAGACTCCGAGCCAGTATCGGGAAAAAGTGGAATCCGTTCGAGTACCGAAAAACTGTCCGGACGAGTTCCTGAAAAGACTCGAATCGGTGTAAGTACCGGAAAATGGTAGAGTCCGAGCCAGTATCGGGAAAAGGTGGAATCCGTTCGACTACCGATAAACTGTCCGGACCAGTTCCTGAAAAGGTTAGAATCGGTGTCAGTACCGAAAAATGGTAGAATCCGAGCCCATATCGGGAAAAACTGGAATCCGTTCGAGTACCGAAAAACTGTCCGAACCAGTTCCTTAAAGCGCTAGAATTGGTGTGAGTACCGGAAAATGGTAGAATCCTATCCAGTATCGGGAAAAGGTGTAATCCGTTCGAGTACCGCAAAACTGTCCGGACCAGTTCCTGAAAAGGCTAGAATCGGTGTCATTACCGGAAAATGGTAGAATACGAGCCAGTATCGGGAAAAAGTGGAATCCGTTCGAGTACCGAAAAACTGTCCGGACCGGTTCCTGAAAAGGCTAGAATCGGTGTCAATACCGGAAAATGGTAGACTCCGAGCCAGTATCGGGAAAAAGTGGATTCCGTTCGAGTACCGAAAAAACTGTCCGGACGAGTTCCTGAAAAGACTCGAATCGGTGTAAGTACCGGAAAATGGTAGAGTCCGAGCCAGGTATAGGGAAAAGGTGGAATCCGTTCGACTACCGATAAACTGTCCGGACCAGTTCCTGAAAAGGTTAGAATCGGTGTCAGTACCGAAAAATGGTAGAATCCGAGCCAATATCGGGTAAAACTGGAATCCGTTCGAGTACCGAAAAACTGTCCGAACCAGTTCCTTAAAGCGCTAGAATTGGTGTGAGTACCGGAAAATGGTAGAATCCTATCCAGTATCGGGAAAAGGTGTAATCCGTTCGAGTACCGCAAAACTGTCCGGACCAGTTCCTGAAAAGGCTAGAATCGGTGTCAGTACCGAAAAATGGCAGAATACGAGCCAGTATCGGGAAAAAGTGGAATCCGTTCGAGTACCGAAAAACTGTCCGGACTAGTTCCAGAAAAGGCTAGAATGGGTGTGAGTACCGAAAAATGGTAGAATACGAGCCAATATCGGGAAAACGTGGAATCCGTTGGAGTACCGAAAAACTGTTCGGACCAGTTACTGAAAAGGCTAGAATCGGTGTCAGTACCGAAAAATGATAGAATCCGAGCCAATATTGGGAAAATGTGGAATCCGTTCGAGTACCAAAAAACTGTCCGGACTAGTTCCTGAAAAGGCTAGAATCGGTGTAAGTACCGAAAAATGGTAGAGTCCGAGCCAGTATCGGGAAAAAGTGGAATCCGTTCGAGTATCGAAAAACTGTCCGGACCAGTTCCTGAAAAGGCTAGAATTGGTGTCAGTACCGGAAAATGGTAGAATCCGGGCCAGTATCGGGAAAAAGTGGAATCCGTTCGAGTAACGAAAAACTGTCCGAACCAGTTCCTGAAAGGGCTAGAAATGGCGTGAGTACCGGAAAATGGTAGAATCCTATCCAGTATCGGGAAAAGGTGTAATCCGTTCGAGTACCGCAAAACTGTCCGGACCAGTTCCTGAAAAGGCTAGAATCGGTGTCAGTACCGGAAAATGGTAGAATCCGAGCCAGTATCTGGAAAAAGTGGGATCCGTTCGAGTACCGAAAACCTGTCCGGACCAGTTACTGAAAAGGCTAGAATCGGTGTCAGTACCGAAAAATGATAGAATCCGAGCCAATATCGGGAAAATGTGGAATCCGTTCGAGTACCAAAAAACTGTCCGGACTAGTTCCTGAAAAGGCTAGAATCGGTGTAAGTACCGAAAAATGGTAGAGTCCGAGCCAGTATCGGGAAAAGGTGGAATCCGTTCGAGTATCGAAAAACTGTCCGGACCAGTTCCTGTAAAGGCTAGAATTGGTGTGTCAGTACCGGAAAATGGTAGAATCCGGGGCCAGTATCGGGAAAAAGTGGAATCCGTTCGAGTAACGAAAAACTGTCCGAACCAGTTCCTGAAAGGGCTAGAATTGGCGTGAGTACCGGAAAATGGTAGAATCCTATCCAGTATCGGGAAAAGGTGTAATCCGTTCGAGTACCGCAAAACTGTCCGGACCAGTTCCTGAAAAGGCTAGAATCGGTGTCAGTACCGGAAAATGGTAGAATCCGAGCCAGTATCTGGAAAAAGTGGGATCCGTTCGAGTACCGAAAACCTGTCCGGACCAGTTCCTGAAAAGGCTAGAATTGGTGTCAGTACCGGAAAATGGGTAGAATCCGGGCCAGTATCGGGAAAAAGTGGAATCCGTTCGAGTAACGAAAAACTGTCCGAACCAGTTCCTGAAAGGGCTAGAATTGGCGTGAGTACCGGAAAATGGTAGAATCCTATCCAGTATCGGGAAAAGGTGTAATCCGTTCGAGTACCGCAAAACTGTCCGGACCAGTTCCTGAAAAGGCTAGAATCGGTGTCAGTACCGGAAAATGGTAGAATCCGAGCTAGTATCTGGAAAAAGTGGGATCCGTTCGAGTACCGAAAACCTGTCCGGACCAGTTCCTGAAAAGGCTAGAATCGGTGTGAGTACCGGAAAATGGTAGAATACGAGCCAGTATCGGGAAAAAGTGGAATCCGTTCGAGTACCGAAAAACTGTCCGGACCGGTTCCTGAAAAGGCTAGAATCGGTGTCAATACCGGAAAATGGTAGACTCCGAGCCAGTATCGGGAAAAAGTGGAATCCGTTCGAGTACCGAAAAACTGTCCGGACGAGTTCCTGAAAAGACTCGAATCGGTGTAAGTTACCGGAAAATGGTAGAGTCCGAGCTAGTATCGGGAAAAGGTGGAATCCGTTCGACTACCAATAAACTGTCCGGACCAGTTCCTGAAAAGGCTAGAATCGGTGTCAGTACCGAAAAATGGTAGAATACGAGCCAGTATCGGGAAAAAGTGGAATCCGTTCGAGTACCGAAAAACTGTCAGGACCAGTTCCTGAAAAGGCTAGAATTGGTGTCAGTACCGGAAAATGGTAGAATTCGAGCCAGTATCGGGAAAAAGTGGAATTCGTTCGAGTACCGAAAAACTGTCCGGACGAGTTGCTGAAAAGGATAGAATCGGTGTAAGTACCGGAAAATGGTAGAGTACGCGCCGGTATCGGGAAAAAGGTGGAATCCGTTCGAGTACCGAAAAACTGTCCGGACGAGTTCCAGAAAAGGCTAGAATCGGTTGTCAGTACCGGAAAATGGTAGAATCCGGGCCTGTATCGGGATAAACTGGAATCCGTTCGAGTACCGTAAAACTGTCCGGACCAGTTCCTGAAAAGGCTAGAATCGGTGTCAATACCGGAAAATGGTAGACTCCGAGCCAGTATCGGGAAAAAGTGGAATCCGTTCGAGTACCGAAAAACTATCCGCACGAGTTCCTGAAAAGGCTAGAATCGGTGTCAGTACCGGAAAATGATAGAATCCGAGCTAGTATCGGTAAAAGGTGGAATCCATTCGAGTACCGATAAACTGTTCGGACCAGCTACTGAAAAGGCTAGAATCGATGTCAGTACCGGAAAATTGTAGAATCGGAGCCAGTATCGAGAAAAGGTGGAATCCGTTCGAGTACCGATAAACTGTCCGGACCAGTTACTGAAAAGGCTAGAATCGATGTCAGTACCGGAAAATGGTAGAATCCGAGCTAGTATCGGGAAAAGGTGGAATCCGTTCGAGTACCGATAAACTGTTCGGACCAGTTCCTGAAAATGCTAGAATCGGTGCAAGTTCCGGAAAATGGTAGAATCCGAGCCAGTATCGGGAAAAGGTGGAATCCGTTCGAGTACCGATAAACTGTCCGGACAAGTTCCTGAAAAGGCTAGAATCGGTATGAGTACCGAAAAATGGTAGACTCCGAGCCAGTATCGGGAAAAAGTGGAATCCGTTCGAGTACCGAAAAACTGCCCGGACGAGTTCCTGAAAGACTTGAATCGGTGTCAGTACCGGAAAATGGTAAAATCCGATCCAGTATCGGTAAAAGGTGGATTCCGTGCGAGTACCGAAAAAATGTCCGAACCAGTTCCTGAAAGGGCTAGAATCGGTGTCAGTTCTGGAAAATGGTAGAATCCTATCCAGTATCGGGAAAAGCTGTAATCCGTTCGAGTACCGAAAAACTGTCCGGACGAGTTACTGAAAAGCCTAGAATCGATGTCAGTACCGAAAAATGGTAGAATCCGAGTCAGTATCGGGTTAAAGTGGAATTCGTTCGAGTACCGAAAAACTGTTCGGGACCAGTTCCTGAAAAGGCTAGAATCGGTGTCAGTACCGAAAAATGGTAGAATCCGAGCCAGTATCGGGAAAAGGTGGAATCCGTTCGAGTACGGAAAAACTGTCCGGAAAAGTTCCTGAGACGGCTAGAATCGGTGTCAGTACTGGAAAATGGTACAAACCGAGCCAGTATCGGGAAAAGGTGGAATCCGTTCGAGTACCGATAAACTGTCCGGACAAGTTCCTGAAAAGGCTAGAATCGGTGTGAGTACCGGAAAATGGTAGAATACGAGCCAGTATCGGGAAAAAGTGGAATCCGTTTCTAGTACGAAAAACTGTCCGGACTAGTTCCTGAAAAGACTAGAATCGGTGTCAGTACCGAAAAATGGTAGAGTCCGAGCCAGTATCGGGAAAACGTGGAATCCGTTCGAGTACCGAAAAACTGTTCGGACGAGTTACTGAAAAGGCTAGAATCAATGTCAGTACCGGAAAATTGTAGAATCCGAGCCAGTATCGGGAAAAGGTGGAATCCGTTCGAGTACCGATAAACTGTCCGAACCAGTTTCTGAAAAGGCTAGAATCGATGTCAGTACCGGAAAATGGTAGAATCCGAGCCAGTATCGGGAAAAAGGTGGAATCCGTTCGAGTACCGATAAACTGTCCGGACCAGTTCCTAAAAAGGCTAGAATGGGTGTGAGTACCGAAAAATGGTAGAATACGAGCCAGTATCGGGAAAACGTGGAATCCGTTCGAGTACCGAAAAACTGTGCGGACCAGTTACTGAAAAGGCTAGAATCGGTGTCAGTACCGAAAAATGGTAGAATCCGAGCCAGTATCGGGAAAATGTGGAATCTGTTCTAGTACCGAAAAACTGTACGGACTAGTTCCTGAAAAGGCTAGAATCGGTGTAAGTACCGAAAAATGGTAGAGTCCGAGCCAGTATCGGGAAAAGGTGGAATCCGTTAGAGTACCGATACACTGTCCGGACCAGTTCCTAAAAAGGCTAGAATGGCTGTGAGTACCGAAAAATGGTAGAATCCGACCCAGTATCGGGAAAAGGTGGAATCCGTTCGAGTACCAATAATATGTCCAGACCAGTTCCTGAAATGACTAGAATCGGTTTCAGTACCGGAAAATGGTAGCATACGAGCCAGTATCGGGAAAAGTGGCATCCGTTCGAGTACCGAAAAACTGTTCGGACCAATTACAGAAAAGGCTAGAATCGGTGTCACTACCGGAAAATGGTAGAATCCGTGCCAGTATCAGGAAAAGGTGGAATCCGTTCGAGTACCGAAAAACTGTCCGGACCAGTTCCTGAAAAGGCTAGAATCGGTGTCAGTACCGGAAAATGGTAGAGTCCGAGCCAGTATCGTGAAAAGGTGGAATCCGTTCGAGTACCGATAAACTGTCCGGACCAGTTCCCGAAAAGGCTAGAATCGGTGTCAGTACCGGAAAATGGTAGAATACGAGCAAGTGTCAGCAAAAAGTGGAATCCGTTCGAGTACCGAAAAACTGTCTGGACCAGTTCCTGAAAAGATTAGAATCGGTGTCAGTACTGGAAAATGGTAGAATCCGATCCAGTATCGATAAAAGGTGGATTCCGAGCGAGTACCGAAAAACTATCGGGACCAGTTCCTGAAAAGGCCAGAATACGTTTCAGTACCGGAAAATGGTAGAATAAGAGCAAGTATCAGGAAAAAGTGGAATCCGTTCGAGTACAGAAAAAGTGTCCGGACCAGTTCCTGAAAAGGCTAGAATCGGTGTCAGTACCGAAAAATGGTAGAATACGAGCAAGTGTCGGGAAAAAGTGGAATCCGTTCGAGTACCGAAAAACTGTCCGGACCAGTTCCTGAAAAGATTAGAATCGGTGTCAGTACTGGAAAATGGTAGAATCCGATCCAGTATCGGTAAAAGGTGGATTCCGTGCGAGTTCCGAAAAACTGTCCGGACCAGTTCCTGAAAAGGCTTGTATAGGTTTCAGTACCGAAAAATGGTAGAATACGAGCCAGTATCGGGAAAAAGTAGAATCCGTTCGAGTACCGAAAAATTGTACGAACGAGTTCCTGAAAAGGCTAGAATCGGTTTCAGTTCTGGAAAATGGTAGAATCCGAGCCAGTATCGGGAAAGGTGGAATCCGTTCGAGTACTGAGAAACTGTCCGGACTAGTTCCTGAAAAGGTTAGAATCGGTGTCAGTACCGGAAAATGGTAGAATCCGAGCCAGTATCGGGAAAAAGTGGAATCCGTTCAAGTACCGAGAAACTCTCCGGACGAGTTCTTGAAAATGCTAGAATCGGTTTCGGTACCAGAAAATGGTAGAATCTGATCCTGTATCTGGAAAAGGTGGAATCCGTTCGAGTACCGAGAAACTGTCCGGACCAGTTCCTGAAACGGCTAGAATCGGTGTCAGTACTGGAAAATGGTAGAATCCGAGCCACTATCGGGAAAAGGTGGAATCCGTTCGAGTACCGATAATATGTCCAGACCAGTTCCTGAAAAGGCTAGAATCGGTGTTAGTACCGGCAAATGGTAGAATCAGATCCAATATCGGTAAAAGGTGGATTCCGTGCGAGTACCAAAAAACTGTCCGGACCAGTTCCTGAAAAGATTAGAATCGGTGTCAGTACCGGAAAATGGTAGAATCTGATCGAGTATCGGTAAAAGGTGGAGTCCGTGCGAGTACTGAAAAACTGTCCGGACCAGTTCCTGAAAAGGCTAGAATAGGTTTCAGTACCGGAAAATGGTATAATACGAGCCAGTATCGGGAAAAAGTGGAATCCGTTCGAGTACCGAGAAACTCTCCTGACGAGTTCCTGAAAAGGCTAGAATCGGTTTCGGTACCAGAAAATGGTAGAATCTGATCCTGTATCGGGAAAAGGTGGATTCCGTGCGAGTACCAAAAAACTGTCCGGACTAGTTCCTGAAACGGTTAGAATCGGTGTCAGTACTGGAAAATGGTTGAATCCGAGCCAATATCGGGAAAAGGTACAATCCGTTCGAGTACCGACAAACTGTGCGGACCAGTTCCTGAAAAGGCTAGAATCGGTTTCAGTACCGGACAATGGTAGAGTCCGAGCCAGTATCGGGAAAAGGTGGAATCCATTCGAGTACCGACAAACTGTGCGGATCAGTTCCTGAAAAGGCTAGAATCGGTGTCAGTACCGGAAAATGGTAGAATACGAGCAAGTGTCGGGAAAAAGTGGAATCAGTTCGAGTACCGAAAAACTGTCCGGACCAGTTCCTGAAAAGGCTAGAATCGATGTCAGTACCGGAAAATGGTAGAATCTGAGCCAGTCTAGGGAAAAAGTGGAATCCGTTCGAGTACCAAGAAACTCTCCGGACGAGTTCCTGAAAATGCTAGAATCGGTTTCGGTACCAAAAAATGGTAAAATCTGATCCTGTATCGGGAAAAGGTGGAATCCGTTCGAGTACCGATAATATGTCCAGACCAATTCTTGAAAAGGCTAGAATCGGTGCCAGTACCTGAAAATGGTAGAATCCGAGCCAGTATCTGGAAAAAGTGGAATCGGTTCGAGTACCGAAAAACTGTCCGGACCAGTTCCTGAAAAGATTAGAATCGGTGTCAGTACCGGAAAATGGTAGAATCCGATCAAGTATCTGTAAAAGGTGGATTCCGTGCGAGTACTGAAAAACTGTCCGAACCAGTTCCTGAAAAGGATAGAATCGGTGTAAGTACCGGAAAATGGTAGAATCCGAGCCAGTATCGGGAAACGGTGGAATCCGTTCATGTACCGATAAACTGTCCGGACCAGTTCCTGAAAAGGCTAGAATCGGTGTCAGTACCGGAAAATGGTAGAATCCGATCCAGTATCGGTAAAAGGTGGATTCCGTGCGAGTACCAAAAAACTGTCCGGACCAGTTCCTGGAAAGGCTAGAATCGGTGTCAGTACCGGAAAATGGTAGAATCCGAGCCAGTATCAGGAAAAGGTGGAATCCGTTCGAGTACCGAAAAACTGTCCGGACCAGTTCCTGAAGAGGCTAGAATCGGTGTCAGTACCGGAAAATGGTAGAATCCGAGCAAGTATCTGGAAAAGGTGGATCCGTTCGAGTACCGAAAAACTGTCCGGCCCAGTTCCTGAAAAGGCTAGAATCGGTGTAAGTACCGGAAAATGGTAGAATCCGAGCCAGTATCGGGAAACGGTGGAATCCGTTCCAGTACCGATAAACTGTCCGGACCAGTTCCTGAAAAGGCTAGAATTGGTGTCAGTACCGGAAAATGGTAGAATCCGAGCCAGTATCTGGAAAAGGTGGATCCGTTCGAGTACCGAAAAACTGTTCGGACCAGTTCCTGAAAAGGCTAGAATCGGTTTCAGTACCGGAAAATGGTAGAATCCGGGCCAGTATCAGGAAAAAGTGGAATCCGTTCGAGTACGGATAAACTGTCCAGACTAGTTCCTGAAAAGGCTAGAATCGGTGTCAGTACCGGAAAATGGTAGAATCGGGGCCAGTATCGGGAAAAAGTGGAATCCGTTCGAGTACCGAAAAACTGTCCGGACCAGTTCCTGAAAAGGCTAGAATTGGTGTCAATACCTTAAAATGGAAGAATTCGAGCGAGTATCTGGAAAAAGTGGAATCCGTTCGAGTACCGAGAAACTCTCCGAACGAGTTCCTGAAAAGGCTAGAATCGATTTAAGTACCCAAAAATGGTAGAATCTGATCCTGTATCGGGAAAAGGTGGAATCCGTTCGAGTACCGAGAAACTGTCCGGACCAGTTCCTGAAACGGCTAGAATTGGTGGAAGTACTGGAAAATGGTAGAATCCGAGCCAGTATCGGGAAAAGGTCGAATCCGTTCCAGTACCGAAAAACTGTCCGGACCAGTTCTTGAAAAGGCTAGAATCTGTGTCAGTACCGGAAAATGGTAGAATCCGAGCCAGTATCTGGAAAAAGTGGATTACGTTCGAGTACCGAGAAACTCTCCGGACGAGTTCCTGAAAAGGCTAGAATCGATTTCATTACCGAAAAATGGTAGAATCTGATCCTGTATCGGGAAAAGGTGGAATCCGTTCGAGTACCGAGAAACTGTTCGGACCAGTTCCTGAAACGGCTAGAATGGGTGTTAGTACTGGAAAATGGTAGAATCCGAGCCAGTACCGGGAAAAGGTCGAATCCGTACGAGTACCGAAAAACTGTCCGGACGAGATCCTGAAAAGGCTAGAATCGGTGTAAGTACCGGAACTTGGTAGAATCCGAGCCAGTATCTGGAAAAGGTCGAATCCGTTTGAGTACCGAAAAACTCTCCAGACGAGTTCTTGAAAAGACTAGAATCGGTGTCAGTACCGGAAAATGGTAGAATCCGAGCCAGTATCTGGAAAAAGTGGGATCCGTTCAAGTACCGAAAAACTGTCCGGACCAGTTCCTGAAAAGGTTAGAATCGGTGTAAGTACCGGAAGATGGTAGAATCCGAGCCAGTATCGGGAAACCGTGGAATCCGTTCCAGTACCGATAAACTGTCCGGGCCAATTCCTGAAAAGGCTAGAATCGGTGTCAGAACCGGAAAATGGTAGAATCCGATCCAGTATCGGGAAAATGTCGAATCCGTTCGAGTACCGAAAAACTGTCTGGACCAGATCCTGAAAAGACTAGAATCGGTGTAAGTACAGGAACATGGTAGAATCCGAGCCAGTATCGGGAAAAGGTGGAATCCGTTCGAGTACCGATAAAATGTCCGGACCAATTCCTAAAAAGGCTAGAATCGGTTTCAGTACCGAAAATTCGTAGCATCTCAGCCAGTATCGGGAAAAATTGGAATCCGTTCGAGTACCGAAAACCTGTCCGGACCAGTTCCTGAAAAGGCTAGAATCGGTGTTAGTACCGGAAAATGGACGAATCCGAGCGAGTATCTGGAAAAAGTGGAATCCGTTCCAGTACCGAAAAACTCTCCGGACCAGTTCTTGAAAAGGCTAGAATCGGTGTCAGTACCGGAAAATGGTAGAATCCGAGCCAGTATCTGGAAAAAGTGGATTACGTTCGAGTACCGAGAAACTCTCCGGATGAGTTCCTGAAAAGGCTAGAATCGATTTCATTACCGAAAAATGGTAGAATCTGATCCTGTATCGGGAAAAGGTGGAATCCGTTCGAGTACCGAGAAACTGTTCGGACCAGTTCCTGAAACGGCTAGAATGGGTGTTAGTACTGGAAAATGGTAGAATCCGAGCCAGTACCGGGAAAAGGTCGAATCCGTACGAGTACCGAAAAACTGTCCGGACGAGATCCTGAAAAGGCTAGAATCGGTGTCAGTACCGGAAAATGGAAGAATCCGAGCGAGTATCTGGAAAAAGTGGAATCCGTTCCAGTACCGAGAAACTCTCCGGACGAGTTCCTGAAAAGGCTAGAATCGATTTCAGTACCGAAAAATGGTAGAATCTGATCCTGTATCGGGAAAAGGTGGAATCCGTTCGAGTACCGAGAAACTGTCCGGACCAGTTCCTGAAACGGCTAGAATGGGTGTCAGTACTGGAAAATGGTAGAATCCGAGCCAGTATCGGGAAAAGGTCGAATCCGTTCCAGTACCGAAAAACTGTCCGGACCAACTCTTGAAAAGGCTAGAATCGGTGTCAGTACCGGAAAATGGTAGAATCCGAGCGAGTATCTGGAAAAAGTGGAATCCGTTCGAGTACCGAGAAACTCTCCGGACGAGTTCCTGAAAAGGCTAAAATCGATTTCAGTACCGAAAAATGGTAGAATCTGATCCTATATCGGGAAAAGGTGGAATCTGTTCGAGTACCGAGAAACTGTCCGAACCAGTTCCTGAAATGGCTAGAATGGGTGTTAGTACTAGAAAATGGTAGAATCCGAGCCAGTATCGGGAAAAGGTCGAATCCGTTTGAGTACCGAAAAATTGTCCGGACCAGATCATGAAAAGGCTAGAATCGGTGTCAGTACCGGAAAATGGAAGAATCCGAGCGAGTATCTGGAAAAAGTGGAATCCGTTCGAGTACCGAGAAACTCTTCGGACGAGTTCCTGAAAAGGCTAGAATCGGTTTCAGTACCGGAAAATGGTAGAATCTGATCCTGTATCGGGAAAAGTTGGAATCCGTTCGAGTACTGATAAACTGTCCGGACTAGTTCCTGAAAATGCTAGAATCGGTGTCAGTACCGGAAAATGGTAGAATCCGAGCCAGTATATGGAAAAACTGGAATCCGTTCGAGTACTGAGAAACTCTCGGGACGAGTTCCTGAAAAGGCTAGAATCGGTTTCAGTATCGAAAAATGGTAGAATCCGAGCCAGTATCGGGAAAAAGTGGAATCCGTTCGTATACTGATAAACTGTCCGGACTAGTTCCTGAAAAGGCTAGAATCGGTGTCAGTACCGGAAAATGGTAGAATCCGGGCCAGTATCGGGAAAAGGTCGATTCCGTGCGAGTACAGAAAAACTGTCCGGACCAGTTCTTGAAGAGGCTAGAATCGGTGTCAGTATCGAAAAATGTTAGAATCTGAGCCAGTATCTTGAAAAGGTGGAATCCGTTCGAGTACCGGAAAACTGTCCGGACTAGTTCCTGAAAAGATTAGAATCGGTGTCAGTACCGGAAAATGGTAGAATTCGAGCCAGTATCGGTAAAAGGTGGATTCCGTGCGAGTACCGAAAAACTGTCTGAACCAGTTCCTGAAAGGGCTAGAATCGGTGTCAGTACCGGAAAATGGTAGAATTCTATCCAGTATCGGAAAAAGGTGGAATCTCTTCGAGAACCGAAAAACTGTGCGGCCCAGTTCCTGAAAAGGTTAGAATCGGTGTCAGTACCGAAAAAAGGTAGAATCTGATCCAGTATCGGGAAAAAGTGGGATTCGTTCGAGTACCGAGAAACTGTCCGGACCAGTTCCCGAAATGGCTAGAATCGGTGTCAGTACCGGAAATTGGAAGAATCCGAGCCAGTATCGGGAAAAGGTGGAATCCGTTCGAGTACCGATAAACTGCCCGGACCAGTTCCTGAAAAGGCTAGAATCGGTTTCAGTACCGAAAAATGGTAGAATCCGAGCCAGTAACGGGAAAAGGTGGAATCCGTTCGATTACCGAAAAACTGTCCGGACTAGTTGCCGAAAAGGTTAGAATCGGTGTCAGTACCGGAAAATGGTAGAATCCGAGCCAGTATCGGTAAAAGGTGGAATCCGTGCGAGTACCGAAAAACTGTCCGAACCAGTTCCTGAAAGGGCTAGAATCGGTGTCAGTGCCGAAAAATGGTAGAATCCGAGCTAGTATCGGGAAAATGTGGAATCCGAT
The DNA here is from genome assembly GCA_945999865.1 of Vitis cinerea var. helleri x Vitis rupestris. Taxonomy (NCBI): domain Eukaryota; kingdom Viridiplantae; phylum Streptophyta; class Magnoliopsida; order Vitales; family Vitaceae; genus Vitis; species Vitis cinerea var. helleri x Vitis rupestris. Next base: position 16,534,499 of record OX253933.1, read on the forward strand.
CGAGTACCGAAAAACTGTCCGGACCAGTTCCTGAAAAGATTAGAATCGGTGTCAGTACCGGAAAATGGTAGAATCCGAGCCAGTATCGGGAAAATGTGGAATCCGTTCGAGTACCGAAAAACTGTCCGGACCAGTTCCTGAAAAGATTAGAATCGGTGTCAGTACCGGAAAATGGTAGAATCTGAGCCAGTATCGAGAAAATGTGGAATCCGTTCGAGTACCGAAAAACTGTCCGGACCAGTTCCTGAAAAGATTAGAATCGGTGTCAGTACCGGAAAATGGTAGAATCCGAGCCAGTATCGGTAAAAGGTGGATTCCGTGCGAGTACCGAAAAACTGTCTGAACCAGTTCCTGAAAGGGCTAGAATCGGTGTTAGTACCGGAAAATGGTAGAATGCTATCCAGTATCGGGAAAAGGTGGAATCTCTTCGAGTACCGAAAAACTGTCCGGACCAGTTCCTGAAAGGGCTAGAATCGGTGTCAGTACCGGATAATGGTAGAAATGCTATCCAGTATCGGGAAAAGGTGGAATCTCTTCGAGTACCGAAAAACTGTGCGGCGTAGTTCCGGAAAAGGCTAGAATCGGTGTCAGTACCGGAAAATGGTAGAATCTGATCCAGTATCGGGAAAAAGTGGAATACGTTCAAGTACCGAGAAACTGTCCAGACCAGTTCCTGAAATGGCTAGAATCGGTGTCAGTACCGGAAAATGGTAGAATCGGATCCAGTATCGGGAAAAAGTGGAATCCGTTCGAGTACCGAGAAACTGTCCGGACCAGTTCCTGAAATGGCTAGGATCGGTGTCAGTACCGGAAAATGGTAGAATTCGAGCCAGTATCGGGAAAAGGTGGAATCCGTTCGAGTACCGAAAAACTCTCCGGAGAAGTTCCTGAAAAGGCTAGAATCGGTGTCAGTACCGGAAAATGGTAGAATCCGAGCCAGTATCGGTAAAAGGTGGATTCCGTGCGAGTACCGAAAAATTGTACGGACCAGTTCATGAAAAGATTAGAATCGGTGTCAGTACCGAAAAATGGTAGAATCCGAGCCAGTATCGGGAAAAGGTGGAATCCGTTCGAGTACCGAAAAACTGTCCGGACCAGTTCCTGAAAAGGCTAGAATCGGTGTCAGTACCGGAAAATGGTAGAATCGGATCCAGTATCGGGAAAACGTGGAATCCGTTCGAGTACCGAGAAACTGTCTGGACCAGTTCCTGAAATGGCTAGAATCGGTGTCAGTACCGGAAAATGGTAGAATTCTATCCAGTATCGGGAAAAGGTGGAATCTCTTCGAGTACCGAAAAACTGTGCGGCCCAGTTCCTGAAAAGGCTAGAATCGGTGTCAGTACCGAAAAAAGGTGGAATCTGATCCAGTATCGGGAAAAAGTGGTATACGTTCGAGTACCGAGAAACTGTCGGGACCAGTTCCTGAAATGGCTAGAATCGGTGTCAGTACCGGAAAATGGTAGAATTCTATCCAGTATCGGAAAAAGGTGGATTCTCTTCGAGTACCGATAAACTGCCCGGACCAGTTCCTGAAAAGGCTAGAATCGGTTTCAGTACCGAAAAATGGTAGAATCCGAGCCAGTAACGGGAAAAGGTGGAATCCGTTCGATTACCGAAAAACTGTCCGGACTAGTTGCCGAAAAGGTTAGAATCGGTGTCAGTACCGGAAAATGGTAGAATCCGAGCCAGTATCGGTAAAAGGTGGAATCCGTGCGAGTACCGAAAAACTGTCCGAACCAGTTCCTGAAAGGGCTAGAATCGGTGTCAGTACCGGAAAATGGTAGAAAGCTATCCAGTATCGGGAAAAGGTGGAATCTCTTCGAGTACCGAAAAACTGTGCGGCCCAGTTCCTGAAAGGGCTAGAATCGGTGTCAGTACCGGAAAATGGTAGAATCCGAGCCAGTATCGGTAAAAGGTGGATTCCGTGCGAGTACCGAAAAACTGTCTGAACCAGTTCCTGAAAGTGCTAGAATCGGTGTCAGTACCGGAAAATAGTACAATGCTATCCAGTATCGGGAAAAAGTGGAATCCGTGCGAGTAACGGAAAAAGGTGGATTCTCTTCGAGTACCGATAAACTGCCCGGACCAGTTCCTGAAAAGGCTAGAATCGGTTTCAGTACCGAAAAATGGTAGAATCCGAGCCAGTAACGGGAAAAGGTGGAATCCGTTCGATTACCGAAAAACTGTCCGGACTAGTTGCCGAAAAGGTTAGAATCGGTGTCAGTACCGGAAAATGGTAGAATCCGAGCCAGTATCGGTAAAAGGTGGAATCCGTGCGAGTACCGAAAAACTGTCCGAACCAGTTCCTGAAAGGGCTAGAATCGGTGTCAGTACCGGAAAATGGTAGAAAGCTATCCAGTATCGGGAAAAGGTGGAATCTCTTCGAGTACCGAAAAACTGTGCGGCCCAGTTCCTGAAAGGGCTAGAATCGGTGTCAGTACCGGAAAATGGTAGAATCCGAGCCAGTATCGGTAAAAGGTGGATTCCGTGCGAGTACCGAAAAACTGTCTGAACCAGTTCCTGAAAGTGCTAGAATCGGTGTCAGTACCGGAAAATAGTACAATGCTATCCAGTATCGGGAAAAAGTGGAATCCGTGCGAGTAACGGAAAAAGGTGGATTCTCTTCGAGTACCGATAAACTGCCCGGACCAGTTCCTGAAAAGGCTAGAATCGGTTTCAGTACCGAAAAATGGTAGAATCCGAGCCAGTAACGGGAAAAGGTGGAATCCGTTCGATTACCGAAAAACTGTCCGGACTAGTTGCCGAAAAGGTTAGAATCGGTGTCAGTACCGGAAAATGGTAGAATCCGAGCCAGTATCGGTAAAAGGTGGAATCCGTGCGTGTACCGAAAAACTGTCCGAACCAGTTCCTGAAAGGGCTAGAATCGGTGTCAGTACCGGAAAATGGTAGAAAGCTATCCAGTATCGGGAAAAGGTGGAATCTCTTCGAGTACCGAAAAACTGTGCGGCCCAGTTCCTGAAAGGGCTAGAATCGGTGTCAGTACCGGAAAATGGTAGAATCCGAGCCAGTATCGGTAAAAGGTGGATTCCGTGCGAGTACCGAAAAACTGTCTGAACCAGTTCCTGAAAGTGCTAGAATCGGTGTCAGTACCGGAAAATAGTACAATGCTATCCAGTATCGGGAAAAAGTGGAATCCGTGCGAGTAACGGAAAAAGGTGGATTCTCTTCGAGTACCGATAAACTGCCCGGACCAGTTCCTGAAAAGGCTAGAATCGGTTTCAGTACCGAAAAATGGTAGAATCCGAGCCAGTAACGGGAAAAGGTGGAATCCGTTCGATTACCGAAAAACTGTCCGGACTAGTTGCCGAAAAGGTTAGAATCGGTGTCAGTACCGGAAAATGGTAGAATCCGAGCCAGTATCGGTAAAAGGTGGAATCCGTGCGAGTACCGAAAAACTGTCTGAACCAGTTCCTGAAAGGGCTAGAATCGGTGTCAGTACCGGAAAATGGTAGAAAGCTATCCAGTATCGGGAAAAGGTGGAATCTCTTCGAGTACCGAAAAACTGTGCGGCCCAGTTCCTGAAAGGGCTAGAATCGGTGTCAGTACCGGAAAATGGTAGAATCCGAGCCAGTATCGGTAAAAGGTGGAATCCGTGCGAGTACCGAAAAACTGTCCGAACCAGTTCCTGAAAGGGCTAGAATCGGTGTCAGTACCGAAAAATGGTAGAATCCGAGCTAGTATCGGGAAAATGTGGAATCCGTTCGAGTACCGAAAAACTGTCCGGACCAGTTCCTGAAAAGATTAGAATCGGTGTCAGTACCGGAAAATGGTAGAATCCGAGCCAGTATCGGGAAAATGTGGAATCCGTTCGAGTACCGAAAAACTGTCCGGACCAGTTCCTGAAAAGATTAGAATCGGTGTCAGTACCGGAAAATGGTAGAATCTGAGCCAGTATCGAGAAAATGTGGAATCCGTTCGAGTACCGAAAAACTGTCCGGACCAGTTCCTGAAAAGATTAGAATCGGTGTCAGTACCGGAAAATGGTAGAATCCGAGCCAGTATCGGTAAAAGGTGGATTCCGTGCGAGTACCGAAAAACTGTCTGAACCAGTTCCTGAAAGGGCTAGAATCGGTGTTAGTACCGGAAAATGGTAGAATGCTATCCAGTATCGGGAAAAGGTGGAATCTCTTCGAGTACCGAAAAACTGTCCGGACCAGTTCCTGAAAGGGCTAGAATCGGTGTCAGTACCGGATAATGGTAGAAATGCTATCCAGTATCGGGAAAAGGTGGAATCTCTTCGAGTACCGAAAAACTGTGCGGCGTAGTTCCGGAAAAGGCTAGAATCGGTGTCAGTACCGGAAAATGGTAGAATCTGATCCAGTATCGGGAAAAAGTGGAATACGTTCAAGTACCGAGAAACTGTCCAGACCAGTTCCTGAAATGGCTAGAATCGGTGTCAGTACCGGAAAATGGTAGAATCGGATCCAGTATCGGGAAAAAGTGGAATCCGTTCGAGTACCGAGAAACTGTCCGGACCAGTTCCTGAAATGGCTAGGATCGGTGTCAGTACCGGAAAATGGTAGAATTCGAGCCAGTATCGGGAAAAGGTGGAATCCGTTCGAGTACCGAAAAACTCTCCGGAGAAGTTCCTGAAAAGGCTAGAATCGGTGTCAGTACCGGAAAATGGTAGAATCCGAGCCAGTATCGGTAAAAGGTGGATTCCGTGCGAGTACCGAAAAATTGTACGGACCAGTTCTTGAAAAGATTAGAATCGGTGTCAGTACCGAAAAATGGTAGAATCCGAGCCAGTATCGGGAAAAGGTGGAATCCGTTCGAGTACCGAAAAACTGTCCGGACCAGTTCCTGAAAAGGCTAGAATCGGTGTCAGTACCGGAAAATGGTAGAATCGGATCCAGTATCGGGAAAAAGTGGAATCCGTTCGAGTACCGAGAAACTGTCTGGACCAGTTCCTGAAATGGCTAGAATCGGTGTCAGTACCGGAAAATGGTAGAATTCTATCCAGTATCGGGAAAAGGTGGAATCTCTTCGAGTACCGAAAAACTGTGCGGCCCAGTTCCTGAAAAGGCTAGAATCGGTGTCAGTACCGAAAAAAGGTGGAATCTGATCCAGTATCGGGAAAAAGTGGAATACGTTCGAGTACCGAGAAACTGTCGGGACCAGTTCCTGAAATGGCTAGAATCGGTGTCAGTACCGGAAAATGGTAGAATTCTATCCTGTATCGGAAAAAGGTGGATTCTCTTCGAGTACCGATAAACTGCCCGGACCAGTTCCTGAAAAGGCTAGAATCGGTTTCAGTACCGAAAAATGGTAGAATCCGAGCCAGTAACGGGAAAAGGTGGAATCCGTTCGATTACCGAAAAACTGTCCGGACTAGTTGCTGAAAAGGTTAGAATCGGTGTCAGTACCGGAAAGTGGTAGAATCCGAGCCAGTATCGGTAAAAGGTGGAATCCGTGCGAGTACCGAAAAACTGTCCGAACCAGTTCCTGAAAGGGCTAGAATCGGTGTCAGTACCGGAAAATGGTAGAAAGCTATCCAGTATCGGGAAAAGGTGGAATCTCTTCGAGTACCGAAAAACTGTGCGGCCCAGTTCCTGAAAGGGCTAGAATCGGTGTCAGTACCGGAAAATGGTAGAATCCGAGCCAGTATCGGGAAAATGTGGAATCCGTTCGAGTACCGAAAAACTGTCCGGACCAGTTCCTGAAAAGATTAGAATCGGTGTCAGTACCGGAAAATGGTAGAATCCGAGCCAGTATCGGTAAAAGGTGGATTCCGTGCGAGTACCGAAAAACTGTCTGAACCAGTTCCTGAAAGGGCTAGAATCGGTGTCAGTACCGGAAAATGGTAGAATGCTATCCAGTATCGGGAAAAGGTGGAATCTCTTCGAGTACCGAAAAACTGTGCGGCCCAGTTCCTGAAAAGGCTAGAATCGGTGTCAGTACCGGAAAATGGTAGAATCGGATCCAGTATCGGGAAAAAGTGGAATCCGTTCGAGTACCGAGAAACTGTCTGGACCAGTTCCTGAAATGGCTAGAATCGGTGTCAGTACCGGAAAATGGTAGAATGCTATCCAGTATCGGGAAAAAGTGGAATCCGTTCAAGTACCGAGAAACTGTCCAGACCAGTTCCTGAAATGGCTAGAATCGGTGTCAGTACCGGAAAATGGTAGAATCGGATCCAGTATCGGGAAAAAGTGGAATCCGTTCGAGTACCGAGAAACTGTCCGGACCAGTTCCTGAAATGGCTAGAATCAGTGTCAGTACCGGAAAATGGTAGAATTCTATCCAGTATCGGGAAAAGGTGGAATCTCTTCGAGTACCGAGAAACTGTCCGGACCAGTTCCCGAAATGGCTAGAATCGGTGTCAGTACCGGAAAATGGTAGAATCTGATCCAGTATCGGGAAAAAGTGGAATCCGTTCGAGTACCGAGAAACCGTCCGTACCAGTTCCTGAAATGGCTAGAGTCGGTGTCAGTACCGGAAAATGGTAGAATCCGAGCCAGTATCGGGAAAAGGTGGAATCCGTTCGAGTACCGAAAAACCGTCCTGACCATTTCCTGAAAAGGCTAGAATCGGTGTCAGTAACGGAAAATGGTGGAATCCGAGCCAGTATCGGGAAAATGTGGAATCCGTTCGAGTACCGAAAAACTGTCCGGACCAGTTCCTGAAAAGATTAGAATCGGTGTCAGTACCGGAAAATGGTAGAATCCGAGCCAGTATCGGTAAAATGTGGATTCCGTGCGAGTACCGAAAAACTGTCCGAACCAGTTCCTGAAAGGGCTAGAATCGGTGTCAATATCGGAAAATGGTAGAATGCTATCCAGTATCGGGAAAAGGTGGAATCTCTTCGAGTACCGAAAAACTGTGCGGCCCAGTTCCTGAAAAGGCTAGAATCGGTGTCAGTACCGGAAAATGGTAGAATCGGATCCAGTATCGGGAAAATGTGGAATCCGTTCGAGTACCGAGAAACTGTCGGGACCAGTTCCTGAAATGGCTAGAATCGGTGTCAGTACCGGAAAATGGTAGAATTCTATCCAGTATCGGGAAAAGGTGGAATCTCTTCGAGTACCGAAAAACTGTGCGGCCCAGTTCCTGAAAAGGCTAGAATCGGTGTCAGTACCGGAAAATGGTAGAATCCGAGCCAGTATCGGTAAAAGGTGGATTCCGTGCGAGTACCGAAAAACTGTCCGAACCAGTTCCTGAAAGGGCTAGAATCGGTGTCAGTACCGGAAAATGGTAGAATGCTATCCAGTATCGGGAAAAGGTGGAATCTCTTCGAGTACCGAAAAACTGTGCGGCCCAGTTCCTGAAAGGGCTAGAATCGGTGTCAGTACCGGAAAATGGTAGAATCCGAGCCAGTATCGGTAAAAGGTGGAATCCGTGCGAGTACCGAAAAACTGTCCGAACCAGTTCCTGAAAGGGCTAGAATCGGTGTCAGTACCGAAAAATGGTAGAATCCGAGCTAGTATCGGGAAAATGTGGAATCCGTTCGAGTACCGAAAAACTGTCCGGACCAGTTCCTGAAAAGATTAGAATCGGTGTCAGTACCGGAAAATGGTAGAATTCTAGCCAGTATCGGGAAAATGTGGAATCCGTTCGAGTACCGAAAAACTGTCCGGACCAGTTCCTGAAAAGATTAGAATCGGTGTCAGTACCGGAAAATGGTAGAATCTGAGCCAGTATCGAGAAAATGTGGAATCCGTTCGAGTACCGAAAAACTGTCCGGACCAGTTCCTGAAAAGATTAGAATCGGTGTCAGTACCGGAAAATGGTAGAATCCGAGCCAGTATCGGTAAAAGGTGGATTCCGTGCGAGTACCGAAAAACTGTCTGAACCAGTTCCTGAAAGGGCTAGAATCGGTGTTAGTACCGGAAAATGGTAGAATGCTATCCAGTATCGGGAAAAGGTGGAATCTCTTCGAGTACCGAAAAACTGTCCGGACCAGTTCCTGAAAGGGCTAGAATCGGTGTCAGTACCGGATAATGGTAGAAATGCTATCCAGTATCGGGAAAAGGTGGAATCTCTTCGAGTACCGAAAAACTGTGCGGCGTAGTTCCGGAAAAGGCTAGAATCGGTGTCAGTACCGGAAAATGGTAGAATCTGATCCAGTATCGGGAAAAAGTGGAATCCGTTCAAGTACCGAGAAACTGTCCAGACCAGTTCCTGAAATGGCTAGAATCGGTGTCAGTACCGGAAAATGGTAGAATCGGATCCAGTATCGGGAAAAAGTGGAATCCGTTCGAGTATCGAGAAACTGTCCGGACCAGTTCCTGAAATGGCTAGGATCGGTGTCAGTACCGGAAAATGGTAGAATTTGAGCCAGTATCGGGAAAAGGTGGAATCCGTTCGAGTACCGAAAAACTCTCCGGAGAAGTTCCTGAAAAGGCTAGAATCGGTGTCAGTACCGGAAAATGGTAGAATCCGAGGCAGTATCGGTAAAAGGTGGATTCCGTGCGAGTACCGAAAAATTGTACGGACCAGTTCTTGAAAAGATTAGAATCGGTGTCAGTACCGAAAAATGGTAGAATCCGAGCCAGTATCGGGAAAAGGTGGAATCCGTTCGAGTACCGAAAAACTGTCCGGACCAGTTCCTGAAAAGGCTAGAATCGGTGTCAGTACCGGAAAATGGTAGAATCGGATCCAGTATCGGGAAAAAGTGGAATCCGTTCGAGTACCGAGAAACTGTCTGGACCAGTTCCTGAAATGGCTAGAATCGGTGTCAGTACCGGAAAATGGTAGAATTCTATCCAGTATCGGGAAAAGGTGGAATCTCTTCGAGTACCGAAAAACTGTGCGGCCCAGTTCCTGAAAAGGCTAGAATCGGTGTCAGTACCGAAAAAAGGTGGAATCTGATCCAGTATCGGGAAAAAGTGGAATACGTTCGAGTACCGAGAAACTGTCGGGACCAGTTCCTGAAATGGTTAGAATCGGTGTCAGTACCGGAAAATGGTAGAATTCTATCCAGTATCGGAAAAAGGTGGATTCTCTTCGAGTACCGATAAACTGCCCGGACCAGTTCCTGAAAAGGCTAGAATCGGTTTCAGTACCGAAAAATGGTAGAATCCGAGCCAGTAACGGGAAAAGGTGGAATCCGTTCGATTACCGAAAAACTGTCCGGACTAGTTGCTGAAAAGGTTAGAATCGGTGTCAGTACCGGAAAATGGTAGAATCCGAGCCAGTATCGGTAAAAGGTGGAATCCGTGCGAGTACCGAAAAACTGTCCGAACCAGTTCCTGAAAGGGCTAGAATCGGTGTCAGTACCGGAAAATGGTAGAAAGCTATCCAGTATCGGGAAAAGGTGGAATCTCTTCGAGTACCGAAAAACTGTGCGGCCCAGTTCCTGAAAGGGCTAGAATCGGTGTCAGTACCGGAAAATGGTAGAATCCGAGCCAGTATCGGGAAAATGTGGAATCCGTTCGAGTACCGAAAAACTGTCCGGACCAGTTCCTGAAAAGATTAGAATCGGTGTCAGTACCGGAAAATGGTAGAATCCGAGCCAGTATCGGTAAAAGGTGGATTCCGTGCGAGTACCGAAAAACTGTCTGAACCAGTTCCTGAAAGGGCTAGAATCGGTGTCAGTACCGGAAAATGGTAGAATGCTATCCAGTATCGGGAAAAGGTGGAATCTCTTCGAGTACCGAAAAACTGTGCGGCCCAGTTCCTGAAAAGGCTAGAATCGGTGTCAGTACCGGAAAATGGTAGAATCGGATCCAGTATCGGGAAAAAGTGGAATCCGTTCGAGTACCGAGAAACTGTCTGGACCAGTTCCTGAAATGGCTAGAATCGGTGTCAGTACCGGAAAATGGTAGAATGCTATCCAGTATCGGGAAAAGGTGGAATCTCTTCGGGTACCGAAAAACTGTGCGGCCCAGTTCCTGAAAAGGCTAGAATCGGTGTCAGTACCGGAAAATGGTAGAATCCGAGCCAGTATCGGTAAAAGGTGGATTCCGTGCGAGTACCGAAAAACTGTCCGAACCAGTTCCTGAAAGGGCTAGAATCGGTGTCAGTACCGGAAAATGGTAGAATGCTATCCAGTATCGGGAAAAGGTGGAATCTCTTCGAGTACCGAAAAACTGTGCGGCCCAGTTCCTGAAAAGGCTAGAATCGGTGTCAGTACCGGAAAATGGTAGAATCGGATCCAGTATCGGGAAAAAGTGGAATCCGTTCGAGTACCGAGAAACTGTCTGGACCAGTTCCTGAAATGGCTAGAATCGGTGTCAGTACCGGAAAATGGTAGAATTCTATCCAGTATCGGGAAAAGGTGGAATCTCTTCGAGTACCGAGAAACTGTCCGGACCAGTTCCCGAAATGGCTAGAATCGGTGTCAGTACCGGAAAATGGTAGAATCTGATCCAGTATCGGGAAAAAGTGGAATCCGTTCGAGTACCGAGAAACCGTCCGTACCAGTTCCTGAAATGGCTAGAGTCGGTGTCAGTACCGGAAAATGGTAGAATCCGAGCCAGTATCGGGAAAAGGTGGAATCCGTTCGAGTACCGAAAAACCGTCCTGACCATTTCCTGAAAAGGCTAGAATCGGTGTCAGTAACGGAAAATGGTGGAATCCGAGCCAGTATCGGGAAAATGTGGAATCCGTTCGAGTACCGAAAAACTGTCCGGACCAGTTCCTGAAAAGATTAGAATCGGTGTCAGTACCGGAAAATGGTAGAATCCGAGCCAGTATCGGTAAAAGGTGGATTCCGTGCGAGTACCGAAAAACTGTCCGAACCAGTTCCTGAAAGGGCTAGAATCGGTGTCAATATCGGAAAATGGTAGAACGCTATCCAGTATCGGGAAAAGGTGGAATCTCTTCGAGTACCGAAAAACTGTGCGGCCCAGTTCCTGAAAAGGCTAGAATCGGTGTCAGTACCGGAAAATGGTAGAATCGGATCCAGTATCGGGAAAATGTGGAATCCGTTCGAGTACCGAGAAACTGTCGGGACCAGTTCCTGAAATGGCTAGAATCGGTGTCAGTACCGGAAAATGGTAGAATTCTATCCAGTATCGGGAAAAGGTGGAATCTCTTCGAGTACCGAAAAACTGTGCGGCCCAGTTCCTGAAAAGGCTAGAATCGGTGTCAGTACCGGAAAATGGTAGAATCCGAGCCAGTATCGGTAAAAGGTGGATTCCGTGCGAGTACCGAAAAACTGTCCGAACCAGTTCCTGAAAGGGCTAGAATCGGTGTCAGTACCGGAAAATGGTAGAATGCTATCCAGTATCGGGAAAAGGTGGAATCTCTTCGAGTACCGAAAAACTGTGCGGCCCAGTTCCTGAAAAGGCTAGAATCGGTGTCAGTACCGGAAAATGGTAGAATCGGATCCAGTATCGGGAAAAAGTGGAATCCGTTCGAGTACCGAGAAACTGTCTGGACCAGTTCCTGAAATGGCTAGAATCGGTGTCAGTACCGGAAAATGGTAGAATGCTATCCAGTATCGGGAAAAGGTGGAATCTCTTCGAGTACCGAAAAACTGTGCGGCCCAGTTCCTGAAAAGGCTAGAATCGGTGTCAGTACCGGAAAATGGTAGAATCGGATCCAGTATCGGGAAAAAGTGGAATCCGTTCGAGTACCGAGAAACTGTCTGGACCAGTTCCTGAAATGGCTAGAATCGGTGTCAGTACCGGAAAATGGTAGAATTCTATCCAGTATCGGGAAAAGGTGGAATCTCTTCGAGTACCGAAAAACTGTGCGGCCCAGTTCCTGAAAAGGCTAGAATCGGTGTCAGTACCGAAAAAAGGTGGAATCTGATCCAGTATCGGGAAAAAGTGGAATCCGTTCGAGTACCGAGAAACTGTCGGGACCAGTTCCTGAAATGGCTAGAATCGGTGTCAGTACCGGAAAATGGTAGAATTCTATCCAGTATCGGAAAAAGGTGGATTCTCTTCGAGTACCGAAAAACTGTGCGGCCCAGTTCCTGAAAAGGTTAGAATCGGTGTCAGTACCGCAAAAAGGTAGAATCTGATCCAGTATCGGGAAAAAGTGGGATTCGTTCGAGTACCGAGAAACTGTCCGAACCAGTTCCCGAAATGGCTAGAATCAGTGTCAGTACCGGAAAATGGTAGAATCTGATCCAGTATCGGGAAAAAGTGGAATCCGTTCGAGTACCGAGAAACCGTCCGTACCAGTTCCTGAAATGGCTAGAGTCGGTGTCAGTACCGGAAAATGGTAGAATCCGAGCCAGTATCGGGAAAAGGTGGAATCCGTTCGAGTACCGAAAAACCGTCCTGACCATTTCCTGAAAAGGCTAGAATCGGTGTCAGTAACTGAAAATGGTGGAATCCGAGCCAGTATCGGGAAAATGTGGAATCCGTTCGAGTACCGAAAAACTGTCCGGACCAGTTCCTGAAAAGATTAGAATCGGTGTCAGTACCGGAAAATGGTAGAATCCGAGCCAGTATCGGTAAAAGGTGGATTCCGTGCGAGTACCGAAAAACTGTCCGAACCAGTTCCTGAAAGGGCTAGAATCGGTGTCAATATCGGAAAATGGTAGAATGCTATCCAGTATCGGGAAAAGGTGGAATCTCTTCGAGTACCGAAAAACTGTGCGGCCCAGTTCCTGAAAAGGCTAGAATCGGTGTCAGTACCGGAAAATGGTAGAATCGGATCCAGTATCGGGAAAATGTGGAATCCGTTCGAGTACCGAGAAACTGTCGGGACCAGTTCCTGAAATGGCTAGAATCGGTGTCAGTACCGGAAAATGGTAGAATTCTATCCAGTATCGGGAAAAGGTGGAATCTCTTCGAGTACCGAAAAACTGTGCGGCCCAGTTCCTGAAAAGGCTAGAATCGGTGTCAGTACCGGAAAATGGTAGAATCCGAGCCAGTATCGGTAAAAGGTGGATTCCGTGCGAGTACCGAAAAACTGTCCGAACCAGTTCCTGAAAGGGCTAGAATCGGTGTCAGTACCGGAAAATGGTAGAATGCTATCCAGTATCGGGAAAAGGTGGAATCTCTTCGAGTACCGAAAAACTGTGCGGCCCAGTTCCTGAAAAGGCTAGAATCGGTGTCAGTACCGGAAAATGGTAGAATCGGATCCAGTATCGGGAAAAAGTGGAATCCGTTCGAGTACCGAGAAACTGTCTGGACCAGTTCCTGAAATGGCTAGAATCGGTGTCAGTACCGGAAAATGGTAGAATTCTATCCAGTATCGGGAAAAGGTGGAATCTCTTCGAGTACCGAAAAACTGTGCGGCCCAGTTCCTGAAAAGGCTAGAATCGGTGTCAGTACCGAAAAAAGGTGGAATCTGATCCAGTATCGGGAAAAAGTGGAATCCGTTCGAGTACCGAGAAACTGTCGGGACCAGTTCCTGAAATGGCTAGAATCGGTGTCAGTACCGGAAAATGGTAGAATTCTATCCAGTATCGGAAAAAGGTGGATTCTCTTCGAGTACCGAAAAACTGTGCGGCCCAGTTCCTGAAAAGGCTAGAATCGGTGTCAGTACCGAAAAAAGGTAGAATCTGATCCAGTATCGGGAAAAAGTGGGATTCGTTCGAGTACCGAGAAACTGTCGGGACCAGTTCCCAAAATGGCTAGAATCGGTGTCAGTACCGGAAAATGGTAGAATTCTATCCAGTATCGGAAAAAGATGGATTCTCTTCGAGTACCGAAAAACTGTGCGGCCCAGTTCCTGAAAAGGCTAGAATCGGTGTCAGTACCGAAAAAAGGTAGAATCTGATCCAGTATCGGGAAAAAGTGGGATTCGTTCGAGTACCGAGAAACTGTCCGGACCAGTTCCCGAAATGGCTAGAATCGGTGTCAGTACCGGAAAATGGTAGAATCTCATCCAGTATCGGGAAAAAGTGGAATCCGTTCGAGTACCGAGAAACTGTCCGTACCAGTTCCTGAAATGGCTAGAGTCGGTGTCAGTACCGGAAAATGGTAGAATCCGAGCCAGTATCGGGAAAAGGTGGAATCCGTTCGAGTACCGAAAAACCGTCCTGACCATTTCCTGAAAAGGCTAGAATCGGTGTCAGTAACGGAAAATGGTGGAATCCGAGCCAGTATCGGGAAAATGTGGAATCCGTTCGAGTACCGAAAAACTGTCCGGACCAGTTCCTGAAAAGATTAGAATCGGTGTCAGTACCGGAAAATGGTAGAATCCGAGCCAGTATCGGTAAAAGGTGGATTCCGTGCGAGTACCGAAAAACTGTCCGAACCAGTTCCTGAAAGGGCTAGAATCGGTGTCAATATCGGAAAATGGTAGAATGCTATCCAGTATCGGGAAAAGGTGGAATCTCTTCGAGTACCGAAAAACTGTGCGGCCCAGTTCCTGAAAAGGCTAGAATCGGTGTCAGTACCGGAAAATGGTAGAATCGGATCCAGTATCGGGAAAAAGTGGAATCCGTTCGAGTACCGAGAAACTGTCGGGACCAGTTCCTGAAATGGCTAGAATCGGTGTCAGTACCGGAAAATGGTAGAATTCTATCCAGTATCGGGAAAAGGTGGAATCTCTTCGAGTACCGAAAAACTGTGCGGCCCAGTTCCTGAAAAGGCTAGAATCGGTGTCAGTACCGGAAAATGGTAGAATCCGAGCCAGTATCGGTAAAAGGTGGATTCCGTGCGAGTACCGAAAAACTGTCCGAACCAGTTCCTGAAAGGGCTAGAATCGGTGTCAGTACCGGAAAATGGTAGAATGCTATCCAGTATCGGGAAAAGGTGGAATCTCTTCGAGTACCGAAAAACTGTGCGGCCCAGTTCCTGAAAAGGCTAGAATCGGTGTCAGTACCGGAAAATGGTAGAATCCGAGCCTGTATCGGGAAAATGTGGAATCCGTTCGAGTACCGAAAAACTGTCCGGACCAGTTCCTGAAAAGATTAGAATCGGTGTCAGTACCGGAAAATGGTAGAATCCGAGCCAGTATCGGTAAAAGGTGGATTCCGTGCGAGTACCGAAAAACTGTCTGAACCAGTTCCTGAAAGGGCTAGAATCGGTGTCAATACCGGAAAATGGTAGAATGCTATCCAGTATCGGGAAAAGGTGGAATCTCTTCGAGTACCGAAAAACTGTGCGGCCCAGTTCCTGAAAAGGCTAGAATCGGTGTCAGTACCGGAAAATGGTAGAATCGGATCCAGTATCGGGAAAAAGTGGAATCCGTTCGAGTACCGAGAAACTGTCTGGACCAGTTCCTGAAATGGCTAGAATCGGTGTCAGTACCGGAAAATGGTAGAATTCTATCCAGTATCGGGAAAAGGTGGAATCTCTTCGAGTACCGAAAAACTGTGCGGCCCAGTTCCTGAAAAGGCTAGAATCGGTGTCAGTACCGAAAAAAGGTGGAATCTGATCCAGTATCGGGAAAAAGTGGAATCCGTTCGAGTACCGAGAAACTGTCGGGACCAGTTCCTGAAATGGCTAGAATCGGTGTCAGTACCGGAAAATGGTAGAATTCTATCCAGTATCGGAAAAAGGTGGATTCTCTTCGAGTACCGAAAAACTGTGCGGCCCAGTTCCTGAAAAGGCTAGAATCGGTGTCAGTACCGAAAAAAGGTAGAATCTGATCCAGTATCGGGAAAAAGTGGGATTCGTTCGAGTACCGAGAAACTGTCGGGACCAGTTCCCAAAATGGCTAGAATCGGTGTCAGTACCGGAAAATGGTAGAATTCTATCCAGTATCGGAAAAAGATGGATTCTCTTCGAGTACCGAAAAACTGTGCGGCCCAGTTCCTGAAAAGGCTAGAATCGGTGTCAGTACCGAAAAAAGGTAGAATCTGATCCAGTATCGGGAAAAAGTGGGATTCGTTCGAGTACCGAGAAACTGTCCGGACCAGTTCCCGAAATGGCTAGAATCGGTGTCAGTACCGGAAAATGGTAGAATCTGATCCAGTATCGGGAAAAAGTGGAATCCGTTCGAGTACCGAGAAACTGTCCGTACCAGTTCCTGAAATGGCTAGAGTCGGTGTCAGTACCGGAAAATGGTAGAATCCGAGCCAGTATCGGGAAAAGGTGGAATCCGTTCGAGTACCGAAAAACCGTCCTGACCATTTCCTGAAAAGGCTAGAATCGGTGTCAGTAACGGAAAATGGTGGAATCCGAGCCAGTATCGGGAAAATGTGGAATCCGTTCGAGTACCGAAAAACTGTCCGGACCAGTTCCTGAAAAGATTAGAATCGGTGTCAGTACCGGAAAATGGTAGAATCCGAGCCAGTATCGGTAAAAGGTGGATTCCGTGCGAGTACCGAAAAACTGTCCGAACCAGTTCCTGAAAGGGCTAGAATCGGTGTCAATATCGGAAAATGGTAGAATGCTATCCAGTATCGGGAAAAGGTGGAATCTCTTCGAGTACCGAAAAACTGTGCGGCCCAGTTCCTGAAAAGGCTAGAATCGGTGTCAGTACCGGAAAATGGTAGAATCGGATCCAGTATCGGGAAAAAGTGGAATCCGTTCGAGTACCGAGAAACTGTCGGGACCAGTTCCTGAAATGGCTAGAATCGGTGTCAGTACCGGAAAATGGTAGAATTCTATCCAGTATCGGGAAAAGGTGGAATCTCTTCGAGTACCGAAAAACTGTGCGGCCCAGTTCCTGAAAAGGCTAGAATCGGTGTCAGTACCGGAAAATGGTAGAATCCGAGCCAGTATCGGTAAAAGGTGGATTCCGTGCGAGTACCGAAAAACTGTCCGAACCAGTTCCTGAAAGGGCTAGAATCGGTGTCAGTACCGGAAAATGGTAGAATGCTATCCAGTATCGGGAAAAGGTGGAATCTCTTCGAGTACCGAAAAACTGTGCGGCCCAGTTCCTGAAAAGGCTAGAATCGGTGTCAGTACCGGAAAATGGTAGAATCCGAGCCTGTATCGGGAAAATGTGGAATCCGTTCGAGTACCGAAAAACTGTCCGGACCAGTTCCTGAAAAGATTAGAATCGGTGTCAGTACCGGAAAATGGTAGAATCCGAGCCAGTATCGGTAAAAGGTGGATTCCGTGCGAGTACCGAAAAACTGTCTGAACCAGTTCCTGAAAGGGCTAGAATCGGTGTCAATACCGGAAAATGGTAGAATGCTATCCAGTATCGGGAAAAGGTGGAATCTCTTCGAGTACCGAAAAACTGTGCGGCCCAGTTCCTGAAAAGGCTAGAATCGGTGTCAGTACCGGAAAATGGTAGAATCGGATCCAGTATCGGGAAAAAGTGGAATCCGTTCGAGTACCGAGAAACTGTCTGGACCAGTTCCTGAAATGGCTAGAATCGGTGTCAGTACCGGAAAATGGTAGAATTCTATCCAGTATCGGGAAAAGGTGGAATCTCTTCGAGTACCGAAAAACTGTGCGGCCCAGTTCCTGAAAAGGCTAGAATCGGTGTCAGTACCGAAAAAAGGTGGAATCTGATCTAGTATCGGGAAAAAGTGGAATCCGTTCGAGTACCGAGAAACTGTCGGGACCAGTTCCTGAAATGGCTAGAATCGGTGTCAGTACCGGAAAATGGTAGAATTCTATCCAGTATCGGAAAAAGGTGGATTCTCTTCGAGTACCGAAAAACTGTGCGGCCCAGTTCCTGAAAAGGCTAGAATCGGTGTCAGTACCGCAAAAAGGTAGAATCTGATCCAGTATCGGGAAAAAGTGGGATTCGTTCGAGTACCGAGAAACTGTCCGAACCAGTTCCCGAAATGGCTAGAATCAGTGTCAGTACCGGAAAATGGTAGAATCTGATCCAGTATCGGGAAAAAGTGGAATCCGTTCGAGTACTGAGAAACTGTCCGTACCAGTTCCTGAAATGGCTAGAGTCGGTGTCAGTACCGGAAAATGGTAGAATCCGAGCCAGTATCGGGAAAAGGTGGAATCCGTTCGAGTACCGAAAAACCGTCCTGACCATTTCCTGAAAAGGCTAGAATCGGTGTCAGTAACGGAAAATGGTGGAATCCGAGCCAGTATCGGGAAAATGTGGAATCCGTTCGAGTACCGAAAAACTGTCCGGACCAGTTCCTGAAAAGATTAGAATCGGTGTCAGTACCGGAAAATGGTAGAATCCGAGCCAGTATCGGTAAAAGGTGGATTCCGTGCGAGTACCGAAAAACTGTCCGAACCAGTTCCTGAAAGGGCTAGAATCGGTGTCAATATCGGAAAATGGTAGAATGCTATCCAGTATCGGGAAAAGGTGGAATCTCTTCGAGTACCGAAAAACTGTGCGGCCCAGTTCCTGAAAAGGCTAGAATCGGTGTCAGTACCGGAAAATGGTAGAATCGGATCCAGTATCGGGAAAAAGTGGAATCCGTTCGAGTACCGAGAAACTGTCGGGACCAGTTCCTGAAATGGCTAGAATCGGTGTCAGTACCGGAAAATGGTAGAATTCTATCCAGTATCGGGAAAAGGTGGAATCTCTTCGAGTACCGAAAAACTGTGCGGCCCAGTTCCTGAAAAGGCTAGAATCGGTGTCAGTACCGGAAAATGGTAGAATCCGAGCCAGTATCGGTAAAAGGTGGATTCCGTGCGAGTACCGAAAAACTGTCCGAACCAGTTCCTGAAAGGGCTAGAATCGGTGTCAGTACCGGAAAATGGTAGAATGCTATCCAGTATCGGGAAAAGGTGGAATCTCTTCGAGTACCGAAAAACTGTGCGGCCCAATTCCTGAAAAGGCTAGAATCGGTGTCAGTACCGGAAAATGGTAGAATCCGAGCCTGTATCGGGAAAATGTGGAATCCGTTCGAGTACCGAAAAACTGTCCGGACCAGTTCCTGAAAAGATTAGAATCGGTGTCAGTACCGGAAAATGGTAGAATCCGAGCCAGTATCGGTAAAAGGTGGATTCCGTGCGAGTACCGAAAAACTGTCTGAACCAGTTCCTGAAAGGGCTAGAATCGGTGTCAATACCGGAAAATGGTAGAATGCTATCCAGTATCGGGAAAAGGTGGAATCTCTTCGAGTACCGAAAAACTGTGCGGCCCAGTTCCTGAAAAGGCTAGAATCGGTGTTAGTACCGGAAAATGGTAGAATCGGATCCAGTATCAGGAAAAAGTGGAATCCGTTCGAGTACCGAGAAACTGTCTGGACCAGTTCCTGAAATGGCTAGAATCGGTGTCAATACCGAAAAATGGTAGAATCCGAGCCAGTATCGGGAAAAGGTAGAATCCGTGCGAGTACCGAAAAACTATCCGGACCAGTTCCTGAAAGGGCTAGAATCGGTGTCAGTACCGGAAAATGGTAGAATGCTATCCAGTATCGGGAAAAGGTGGAATCTCTTCGAGTACCGAAAGACTGTGCGGCCCAGTTCCGGAAAAGGATAGAATCGGTGTCAGTACCGGAAAATGGTAGAATCCGAGCCAGTATCGGTAAAAGGTGGATTCCGTGCGAGTACCGAAAAACTGTCTGAACCAGTTCCTGAAAGTGCTAGAATCGGTGTCAGTACCGGAAAATAGTACAATGCTATCCAGTATCGGGAAAAAGTGGAATCTCTTCGAGTACCGAAAAACTGTGCGGCCTAGTTCCTGAAAAGGCTAGAATTGATGTCAGTACAGGAAAATGGTAGAATCGGATCCAGTATCGGGAAAAAGTTGAATCCGTTCGAGTACCGAGAAACTGTCCGGACCAGTTCCTGAAATGGCTAGAATCGGCGTCAGTACCGGAAAATGGTAGAATCCGAGCCAGTATCGAGAAAAATGTGGAATCCGTTCGAGTACCGAAGAACTGTCCGGACCAGTTCCTGAAAAGATAAGAATCGGTGTCAGTACCGAAAAACGGTAGAATCCGAGCCAGTATCGGTAAAAGGTGGATTCCGTGCGAGTACCGAAAACCTGTCTGAACCAGTTCCTCAAAGGGCTAGAATCGGTGTCAGTACCGGAAAATGGTAGAATGCTATCCAGTATCGGGAAAAGGTGGAATCTCTTCGAGTACCGAAAAACTGTGCGGCCCAGTTCCTGAAAAGCCTAGAATCGGTGTCAGTACCGGAAAATGGTAGAATCGGATGCAGTATCGGGAAAAGGTGGAATCCGTTCGAGTACCGATAAACTGCCCGGACCAGTTCCTGAAAAGGCTAGAATCGGTTTCAGTAACGAAAAATAGTAGAATCCGAGCCAGTAACGGGAAAAGGTGGAATCCGTTCGAGTACCGAAAAACTGTCTGGACTAGTTGCTGAAAAGGTTAGAATCGGTGCCAGTACGGGAAAATGGTAGAATCCGAGCCAGTATCGGTAAAAGGTGGAATCCGTGCGAGTACCGAAAAACTGTCCGAACCAGTTCCTGAAAGGGCTAGAATCGGTGTCAGTACCGGAAAATGGTAGAATGCTATCCAGTATCGGGAAAAGGTGGAATCTCTTCGAGTACCGAAAGACTGTGCGGCCCAGTTCCGGAAAAGGATAGAATCGGTGTCAGTACCGGAAAATGGTAGAATCCGAGCCAGTATCGGTAAAAGGTGGATTCCGTGCGAGTACCGAAAAACTGTCTGAACCAGTTCCTGAAAGTGCTAGAATCGGTGTCAGTACCGGAAAATAGTACAATGCTATCCAGTATCGGGAAAAAGTGGAATCTCTTCGAGTACCGAAAAACTATGCGGCCTAGTTCCTGAAAAGGCTAGAATTGATGTCAGTACAGGAAAATGGTAGAATCGGATCCAGTATCGGGAAAAAGTTGAATCCGTTCGAGTACCGAGAAACTGTCCGGACCAGTTCCTGAAATGGCTAGAATCGGCGTCAGTACCGGAAAATGGTAGAATCCGAGCCAGTATCGAGAAAAATGTGGAATCCGTTCGAGTACCGAAGAACTGTCCGGACCAGTTCCTGAAAAGATAAGAATCGGTGTCAGTACCGAAAAACGGTAGAATCCGAGCCAGTATCGGTAAAAGGTGGATTCCGTGCGAGTACCGAAAACCTGTCTGAACCAGTTCCTCAAAGGGCTAGAATCGGTGTCAGTACCGGAAAATGGTAGAATGCTATCCAGTATCGGGAAAAGGTGGAATCTCTTCGAGTACCAAAAAACTGTGCGGCCCAGTTCCTGAAAAGCCTAGAATCGGTGTCAGTACCGGAAAATGGTAGAATCGGATGCAGTATCGGGAAAAGGTGGAATCCGTTCGAGTACCGATAAACTGCCCGGACCAGTTCCTGAAAAGGCTAGAATCGGTTTCAGTAACGAAAAATAGTAGAATCCGAGCCAGTAACGGGAAAAGGTGGAATCCGTTCGATTACCGAAAAACTGTCTGGACTAGTTGCTGAAAAGGTTAGAATCGGTGCCAGTACGGGAAAATGGTAGAATCCGAGCCAGTATCGGTAAAAGGTGGAATCCGTGCGAGTACCGAAAAACTGTCCGAACGAGTTCCTGAAAGGGCTAGAATCGGTGTCAGTACCGGAATATGGTAGAATGCTATCCAGTATCGGGAAAAGGTGCAATCTCTTCGAGTACCGAAAAACTGTGCGGCCCAGTTCCTGAAAAGGCTAGAATCGGTGTCAGTACCGGAAAATGGTAGAATCGGATGCAGTATCGGGAAAAAGTGGAATCCGTTCGAGTACCGAGAAACTGTCTGGACCAGTTCCTGAAGTGGCTAGAATCGGTGTCAGTACCGGAAAATGGTAGAATTCTATCCAGTATCGGGAAAAGGTGGAATCTCTTCGAGTACCGAAAAACTGTGCGGCCCAGTTCCTGAAAAGGCTACAATCGGTGTCAGTACCGGAAAATGGTAGAATCCGAGCCAGTATCGGTAAAAGGTGGATTCCGTGCGAGTACCGAAAAACTGTCCGAACCAGTTCCTGAAAGGGCTAGAATCGGTGTCAGTATCGGAAAATGGTAGAATGCTATCCGGTATCGGGAAAAGGTGGAATCTCTTCGAGTACCGAAAAACTGTGCGGCCCAGTTCCTGAAAAGGCTAGAATCGGTGTCAGTACCGGAAAATGGTAGAATCGGATCCAGTATCGGGAAAAAGTGGAATCCGTTCGAGTACCGAGAAACTGTCTGGACCAGTTCCTGAAATGGCTAGAATCGGTGTCAGTACCGGAAAATGGTAGAATTCTATCCAGTATCGGGAAAAGGTGGAATCTCTTCGAGTACCGAAAAACTGTGCGGCCCAGTTCCTGAAAAGGCTAGAATCGGTGTCAGTACCGAAAAAAGGTGGAATCGGATGCAGTATCGGGAAAAAGTGGAATCCGTTCGAGTACCGAGAAACTGTCTGGACCAGTTCCTGAAATGGCTAGAATCGGTGTCAGTACCGGAAAATGGTAGAATCCGAGCCAGTATCGGGAAAATGTGGAATCCGTTCGAGTACCGAAAAACTGTCCGGACCAGTTCCTGAAAAGATTAGAATCGGTGTCAGTACCGGAAAATGGTAGAATTCGAGCCAGTATCGGTAAAAGGTGGATTCCGTGCGAGTACCGAAAAACTGTCTGAACCAGTTCCTGAAAGGGCTAGAATCGGTGTCAGTACCGGAAAATGGTAGAATTCTATCCAGTATCGGGAAAAGGTGGAATCTCTTCGAGTACCGAAAAACTGTGCGGCCCAGTTCCTGAAAAGGCTAGAATCGGTGTCAGTACCGGAAAATGGTAGAATCGGATCCAGTATCGGGAAAAAGTGGAATCCGTTCGAGTACCGAGAAACTGTCTGGACCAGTTCCTGAAATGGCTAGAATCGGTGTCAGTACCGGAAAATGGTAGAATTCTATCCAGTATCGGGAAAAGGTGGAATCTCTTCGAGTACCGAAAAACTGTGCGGCCCAGTTCCTGAAAAGGCTAGAATCGGTGTCAGTACCGAAAAAAGGTGGAATCTGATCTAGTATCGGGAAAAAGTGGAATCCGTTCGAGTACCGAGAAACTGTCGGGACCAGTTCCTGAAATGGCTAGAATCGGTGTCAGTACCGGAAAATGGTAGAATTCTATCCAGTATCGGAAAAAGGTGGATTCTCTTCGAGTACCGAAAAACTGTGCGGCCCAGTTCCTGAAAAGGCTAGAATCGGTGTCAGTACCGCAAAAAGGTAGAATCTGATCCAGTATCGGGAAAAAGTGGGATTCGTTCGAGTACCGAGAAACTGTCCGAACCAGTTCCCGAAATGGCTAGAATCAGTGTCAGTACCGGAAAATGGTAGAATCTGATCCAGTATCGGGAAAAAGTGGAATCCGTTCGAGTACTGAGAAACTGTCCGTACCAGTTCCTGAAATGGCTAGAGTCGGTGTCAGTACCGGAAAATGGTAGAATCCGAGCCAGTATCGGGAAAAGGTGGAATCCGTTCGAGTACCGAAAAACCGTCCTGACCATTTCCTGAAAAGGCTAGAATCGGTGTCAGTAACGGAAAATGGTGGAATCCGAGCCAGTATCGGGAAAATGTGGAATCCGTTCGAGTACCGAAAAACTGTCCGGACCAGTTCCTGAAAAGATTAGAATCGGTGTCAGTACCGGAAAATGGTAGAATCCGAGCCAGTATCGGTAAAAGGTGGATTCCGTGCGAGTACCGAAAAACTGTCCGAACCAGTTCCTGAAAGGGCTAGAATCGGTGTCAATATCGGAAAATGGTAGAATGCTATCCAGTATCGGGAAAAGGTGGAATCTCTTCGAGTACCGAAAAACTGTGCGGCCCAGTTCCTGAAAAGGCTAGAATCGGTGTCAGTACCGGAAAATGGTAGAATCGGATCCAGTATCGGGAAAAAGTTGAATCCGTTCGAGTACCGAGAAACTGTCCGGACCAGTTCCTGAAATGGCTAGAATCGGTGTCAGTACCGGAAAATGGTAGAATTCTATCCAGTATCGGGAAAACGTGGAATCTCTTCGAGTACCGAAAAACTGTGCGGCCCAGTTCTTGAAAAGGCTAGAATCGGTGTCACTACCGGAAAATGGTAGAATCTGATGCAGTATCGGGAAAAAGTGGAATCCGTTCGAGCACCGAGAAACTGTCCGTACCAGTTCCTGAAATGGCTAGAATCGGTGTCAGTACCGGAAAATGGTAGAATCCGAGCCAGTATCGGGAAAAGGTGGTAGCCGTTCGAGTACCGAAAAACTGTCCGGACCATTTCCTGAAAAGGCTAGAATCGGTCTCAGTAACGGAAAATGGTAGAATCCGAGCCAGTATCGGGAAAACGTGGAATCCGTTCGAGTACCGAAAAACTGTCCGGACCACTTCCTGAAAAGATTAGAATCGGTGTCAGTACCGGAAAATGGTAGAATCCGAGCCAGTATCGGGAAAAGGTAGAATCCGTGCAAGTACCGAAATACTGTCCGGACCAGTTCCTGAAAGGGCTAGAATCGGTGTCAGTACCGGAAAATGGTAGAATGCTATCCAGTATCGGGAAAAGGTGGAATCTCTTCGAGTACCGAAAAACTGTCTGTACCAGTTCCTGAAAAGATTTGAATCGGTGTCAGTACCGGAAAATGGTAGAATCCGAGCCAGTATCGGTAAAAGGTGGATTCCGTGCGAGTACCGAAAAACTGTCTGAACCAGTTCCCGAAAGGGCTAGAATCGGTGTCAGTACCGGAAAATGGTAGAATGCTATCCAGTATCGGGAAAAGGTGGAATCTCTTCGAGTACCGAGAAACTGTCTGGACCAGTTCCTGAAATGGCTAGAATCGGTGTCAGTACCGGAAAATGGTAGAATCCGAGCCAGTATCGGGAAAAGGTAGAATCCGTGCAAGTACCGAAAAACTGTCCGGACCAGTTTCTGAAAGGGCTAGAATCGGTGTCAGTACCGAAAAATGGTAGAATGCTATCCAGTATCGGGAAAAGGTGGAATCTCTTCGAGTACCGAAAAACTGTGCGGCCCAGTTCTTGAAAAGGCTAGGATCGGTGTCAGTACCGGAAAATGGTAGAATCCGAGCCAGTATCGGGAAAAGGTGGAATCCGTTCGAGTACCGATAAACTGCCCGGACCAGTTCTTGAAAAGGCTAGAATCGGTTTCAGTACCGAAAAATGGTAGAATCCGAGCCAGTAACGGGAAAAGGTGGAATCCGTTCGATTACCGAAAAACTGTCCGGACTAGTTGCCGAAAAGGTTAGAATCGGTGCCAGTACCGGAAAATGGTAGAATCCGAGCCAGTATCGGTAAAAGGTGGAATCCGTGCGAGCACCGAGAAACTGTCCGTACCAGTTCTTGAAAAGGCTAGGATCGGTGTCAGTACCGGAAAATGGTAGAATCCGAGCCAGTATCGGGAAAAGGTGGAATCCGTTCGAGTACCGAGAAACTGTCGGGACCAGTTCCTAAAATGGCTAGAATCGGTGTCAGTACCGGAAAATGGTAGAATTCTATCCAGTATCGGGAAAAGGTGGAATCTCTTCGAGTACCGAAAAACTGTGCGGCCCAGTTCCTGAAAGGGCTAGAATCGGTGTCAGTACCGGAAAATGGTAGAATGCTATCCAGTATCGGGAAAAGGTGGAATCTCTTCGAGTACCGAAAAACTGTGCGGCCCAGTTCCGGAAAAGGCTAGAATCGGTGTCAGTACCGGAAAATGGTAGAATCTGATCCAGTATCGGGAAAAAGTGGAATCCGTTCGAGTACCGAGAAACTGTCCGTACCAGTTCCTGAAATGGCTAGAATCGGTGTCAGTACCGGAAAATGGTAGAATCCGAGCCAGTATCGGGAAAAGGTGGTATCCGTTCGAGTACCGAAAAACTGTCCGGACCATTTCCTGAAAAGGCTAGAATCGGTGTCAGTAACGGAAAATGGTAGAATCCGAGCCAGTATCGGGAAAATGTGGAATCCGTTCGAGTACCGAAAAACTGTCCGGACCAGTTCCTGAAAAGATTAGAATCGGTGTCAGTACCGGAAAATGGTAGAATCCGAGCCAGTATCGGGAAAAGGTAGAATCCGTGCAAGTACCGAAAAACTGTCCGGACCAGTTCCTGAAAGGGCTAGAATCGGTGTTAGTACCGGAAAATGGTAGAATGCTATCCACTATTGGGAAAAGGTGGAATCTCTTCGAGTACCGAAAAACTGTGCGGCGTAGTTCCGGAAAAGGCTAGAATCGGTGTCACTACCGGAAAATGGTAGAATCTGATCCAGTATCGGGAAAAGGTGGAATCCGTTCGAGTACCGATAAACTGCCCGGACCAGTTCCTGAAAAGGCTAGAATCGGTTTCAGTAACGAAAAATGGTAGAATCCGAGCCAGTAACGGGAAAAGGTGGAATCCGTTCGAGTACCGAAAAACTGTCCGGACTAGTTGCTGAAAAGGTTAGAATCGGTGCCAGTACGGGAAAATGGTAGAATTCGAGCCAGTATCGGTAAAAGGTGGAATCCGTGCGAGTACCGAAAAACTGTCCGAACCAGTTCCTGAAAGGGCTAGAATCGGTGTCAGTACCGGAAAATGGTAGAATGCTATCCAGTATCGGGAAAAGGTGGAATCTCTTCGAGTACCGAAAAACTGTGCGGCCCAGTTCCTGAAAAGGCTAGAATCGGTGTCACTACCGGAAAATGGTAGAATCAGATCCAGTATCGGGAAAAGGTGGAATCCGTTCGAGTACCGATAAACTGCCCGGACCAGTTCCTGAAAAGGCTAGAATCGGTTTCAGTAACGAAAAATGGTAGAATCCGAGCCAGTAACGGGAAAAGGTGGAATCCGTTTGAGTACCGAAAAACTGTCCGGACTAGTTGCTGAAAAGGTTAGAATCGGTGCCAGTACGGGAAAATGGTAGAATCCGAGCCAGAATCGGTAAAAGGTGGAATCCGTTCGAGTACCGAAAACTGTCCGGACCAGTTCCTGAAAAGGCTAGAATCGGTGTCAGTAACGGAAAATGGTAGAATCCGAGCCAGTATCGGGAAAATGTGGAATCCGTTCGAGTACCGAAAAACTGTCCGGACCAGTTCCTGAAAAGATTAGAATCGGTGTCAGTACCGAAAAATGGTAGAATCCGAGCCAGTATCGGGAAAAGGTAGAATCCGTGCAAGTACCGAAAAACTGTTCGGACCAGTTCCTGAAAGGGCTAGAATCGGTGTCAGTACCGAAAAATGGTAGAATGCTATCCAGTATTGGGAAAAGGTGGAATCTCTTCGAGTCCCGAAAAACTGTGCGGCGTAGTTCCGGAAAAGGCTAGAATCGGTGTCAGTACCGGAAAATGGTAGAATCTAATCTAGTATCGGGAAAAAGTGGAATCCGTTCGAGTACCGAGATACTGTCCAGACCAGTTCCTGAAATGGCTAGAATCGGTGTCAGTACCGGAAAATGGTAGAATCCGAGCCAGTATCGGGAAAATGTGGATTCCGTGCGAGTACCGAAAAACTGTCTGAACCAGTTCCCGAAAGGGCTAGAATCGGTGTCAGTACCGAAAAATGGTAGAATGCTATCCAGTATCGGGAAAAGGTGGAATCTCTTCGAGTACCGAAAAACTGTGCGGCCCAGTTCCTGAAAAGGCTAGAATCGGTGTCACTACCGGAAAATGGTAGAATCTGATCCAGTATCGGGAAAAGGTGGAATCCGTTCGAGTACCGATAAACTGCCCGGACCAGTTCCTGAAAAGGCTAGAATCGGTTTCAGTAAGGAAAAATGGTAGAATCCGAGCCAGTAACGGGAAAAGGTGGAATCCGTTCGAGTACCAAAAAACTGTCCGGACCATTTCCTGAAAAGGCTTGAATCGATGTCAGTAACGGAAAATGGTAGAATCCGAGCCAGTATCGGGAAAATGTGGAATCCGTTCGAGTACCGAAAAACTGTCCGGACCAGTTCCTGAAAAGATTAGAATCGGTGTCAGTACCGGAAAATGGTAGAATCCGAGCCAGTATCGGGAAAAGGTAGAATCCGTGCAAGTACCGAAAAACTGTCCGGACCAGTTCCTGAAAGGGCTAGAATCGGTGTCAGTACCGGAAAATGGTAGAATGCTATCCAGTATTGGGAAAAGGTGGAATCTCTTAGAGTACCGAAAAACTGTGCGGCGTAGTTCCGGAAAAGGCTAGAATCGTGTCAGTACCGGAAAATGGTAGAATCTGATCCAGTATCGGGAAAAAGTGGAATCCGTTCGAGTATCGAGAAACTGTCCAGACCAGTTCCTGAAATGGCTAGAATCGGTGTCAGTACCGAAAAATGGTAGAATCCGAGCCAGTATCGGGAAAATGTGGATTTCGTGCGAGTACCGAAACACTGTCCGAACCAGTTCCTGAAAGGGCTAGAATCGGTGTCAGTACCGGAAAATGGTAGAATCTGATCCAGTATCGGGAAAAAGTGGAATCCGTTCGAGTACCGAGAAACTGTCCAGACCAGTTCCTGAAATGGCTAGAATCGGTGTCAGTACCGAAAAATGGTAGAATCCGAGCCAGTATCGGGAAAATGTGGATTTCGTTCGAGTACCGAAAAACTGTCCGAACCAGTTCCTGAAAGGGCTAGAATCGGTGTCAATATCGGAAAATGGTAGAATGCTATCCAGTATCGGGAAAAGGTGGAATCTCTTCGAGTACCGAAAAACTGTGCGGCCCAGTTCCTGAAAAGGCTAGAATCGGTGTCAGTACCGGAAAATGGTAGAATCGGATCCAGTATCGGGAAAAAGTGGAATCCGTTCGAGTACCGAGAAACTGTCGGGACCAGTTCCTGAAATGGCTAGAATCGGTGTCAGTACCGGAAAATGGTAGAATTCTATCCAGTATCGGGAAAAGGTGGAATCTCTTCGAGTACCGAAAAACTGTGCGGCCCAGTTCCTGAAAAGGCTAGAATCGGTGTCAGTACCGGAAAATGGTAGAATCCGAGCCAGTATCGGTAAAAGGTGGATTCCGTGCGAGTACCGAAAAACTGTCCGAACCAGTTCCTGAAAGGGCTAGAATCGGTGTCAGTACCGGAAAATGGTAGAATGCTATCCAGTATCGGGAAAAGGTGGAATCTCTTCGAGTACCGAAAAACTGTGCGGCCCAGTTCCTGAAAAGGCTAGAATCGGTGTCAGTACCGGAAAATGGTAGAATCCGAGCCTGTATCGGGAAAATGTGGAATCCGTTCGAGTACCGAAAAACTGTCCGGACCAGTTCCTGAAAAGATTAGAATCGGTGTCAGTACCGGAAAATGGTAGAATCCGAGCCAGTATCGGTAAAAGGTGGATTCCGTGCGAGTACCGAAAAACTGTCTGAACCAGTTCCTGAAAGGGCTAGAATCGGTGTCAATATCGGAAAATGGTAGAATGCTATCCAGTATCGGGAAAAGGTGGAATCTCTTCGAGTACCGAAAAACTGTGCGGCCCAGTTCCTGAAAAGGCCGAAAAGATTAGAATCGGAGTCAGTACCGGAAAATGGTAGAATCCGAGCCAGTATCGGTAAAAGGTGGATTCCGTGCGAGTACCGAAAAACTGTCTGAACCAGTTCCTGAAAGGGCTAGAATCGGTGTCAGTACCGGAAAATGGTAGAATGCTATCCAGTATCGGGAAAACGTGGAATCTCTTCGAGTACCGAAAAACTGTGCGGCCCAGTTCCTGAAAAGGCTAGAATCGGTGTCAGTACCGGAAAATGGTAGAATCGGATCCAGTATCGGGAAAAAGTTGAATCCGTTCGAGTACCGAGAAACTGTCCGGACCAGTTCCTGAACGGGCTAGAATCGGTGTCAGTACCGGAAAATGGTAGAATCGGATCCAGTATCGGGAAAAAGTGGAATCCGTTCGAGTACCGAGAAACTGTCGGGACCAGTTCCTGAAATGGCTAGAATCGGTGTCAGTACCGGAAAATGGTAGAATTCTATCCAGTATCGGGAAAAGGTGGAATCTCTTCGAGTACCGAAAAACTGTGCGGCCCAGTTCCTGAAAAGGCTAGAATCGGTGTCAGTACCGGAAAATGGTAGAATCCGAGCCAGTATCGGGAAAATGTGGAATCCGTTCGAATACCGAAAAATTGTACGGACCAGTTCTTGAAAAGATTAGAATCGGTGTCAGTACCGAAAAATGGTAGAATCCGAGCCAGTATCGGGAAAAGGTGGAATCCGTTCGAGTACCGAAAAACTGTCTGAACCAGTTCCTGAAAGTGCTAGAATCGGTGTCAGTACTTGAAAATTGTAGAATGGTATCCAGTATCGGGAAAAGGTGGAATCTCTTCGAGTACCGAAAAACTGTGCGGCCTAGTTTCTGAATAGGCTAGAATCGGTGTCAGTACCGGAAAATGGTAGAATCGGATCCAGTATCGGGAAAAAGTTGAATCCGTTCGAGTACCGAGAAACTGTCCGGACCAGTTCCTGAAATGGCTAGAATCGGCGTCAGTACCGGAAAATGGTAGAATCCGAGCCAGTATCGAGAAAAATGTGGAATCCGTTCGAGTACCGAAAAACTGTCCGGACCAGTTCCTGAAAAGATTAGAATCGGTGTCAGTACCGGAAAATAGTAGAATGCTATCCAGTATCGGGAAAAGGTGGAATCTCTTCGAGTACCGAAAAACTGTGCGGCCTAGTTCCGGAAAAGGCTAGAATCGGTGTCAGTACCGGAAAATGGTAGAATCTGATCCAGTATCGGGAAAAAGTGGAATCCGTTCGAGTACCGAAACACTGTCCGAACCAGTTCCTGAAAGGGCTAGAATCGGTGTCAGTACCGGAAAAATGGTAGAATGCTATCCAGTATCGGGAAAAGGTGGAATCTCTTCGAGTACCGAAAAACTGTGCGGCCCAGTTCCTGAAAAGGCTAGAATCGGTGTCACTACCGGAAAATGGTAGAATCTGATCCAGTATCGGGAAAAAGTGGAATCCGTTCGAGTACCGAGAAACTGTCCGTACCAGTTCCTGAAATGGCTAGAATCGGTGTCAGTACCGGAAAATGGTAGAATCCGAGCCAGAATCGGGAAAAGGTGGAATCCGTTCGAGTACTGAAAAACCGTCCGGACCATTTCCTGAAAAGGCTAGAATCGGTCTCAGTAACGGAAAATGGTAGAATCCGAGCCAGTATCGGGAAAATGTGGAATCTCTTCGAGTACCGAAAAACTGTGCGGCCCAGTTCCTGAAAAGGCTAGAATCGGTGTCAGTACCGGAAAATGGTAGAATCGGATCCAGTATCGGGAAAAAGTGGAATCCGTTCGAGTACCGAGAAACTGTCTGGACCAGTTCCTGAAATGGCTAGAATCGGTGTCAGTACCGGAAAATGGTAGAATCCGAGCCAGTATCGGGAAAAGGTAGAATCCGTGCGAGTACCGAAAAACTGTCCGGACCAGTTCCTGAAAGGGCTAGAATCGGTGTTAGTACCGGAAAATGGTAGAATGCTATCCAGTATCGGGAAAAGGTGGATTCCGTGCGAGTACCGAAAAACTGTCTGAACCAGTTCCTGAAAGTGCTAGAATCGGTGTCAGTACCGGAAAATAGTAGAATGCTATCCAGTATCGGGAAAAGGTGGAATCTCTTCGAGTACCGAAAAACTGTGCGGCCTAGTTCCTGAAAAGGCTAGAATCGGTGTCAGTACCGGAAAATGGTAGAATCGGATCTAGTATCGGGAAAAAGTTGAATCCGTTCTAGTACCGAGAAACTGTCCGGACCAGTTCCTGAAATGGCTAAAATCGGCGTCAGTACCGGAAAATGGTAGAATCCGAGCCAGTATCGAGAAAATGTGGAATCCGTTCGAGTACCGAAAAACTGTCCGGACCAGTTCCTGAAAAGATTAGAATCGGTGTCAGTACCGGAAAATGGTAGAATCCGAGCCAGTATCGGTAAAAGGTGGATTCCGTGCGAGTACCGAAAAACTGTCTGAACCAGTTCCTGAAAGGGCTAGAATCGGTGTCAGTACCGAAAAATGGTAGAATGCTATCCAGTATCGGGAAAACGTGGAATCTCTTCGAGTACCGAAAAACTGTGCGGCCCAGTTCCTGAAAAGGCTAGAATCGGTGTCACTACCGGAAAATGGTAGAATCTGATCCAGTATCGGGAAAAAGTGGAATTCGTTCGAGTACCGAGAAACTGTCCGGACCAGTTCCCGAAATGGCTAGAATCGGTGTCAGTACCGGAAAATGGTAGAATCTGAGCCAGTATCGGGAAAAGGTGGAATCCGTTCGAGTACCGATAAACTACCCGGACCAGTTCCTGAAAAGGCTAGAATCGGTTTCAGTACCGGAAAATGGTAGAATCCGAGCCAATATCGGGAAAAGGTGGAATTCGTTCGAGTACCGAAAACTGTCCGGACTAGTTTCTGAAAAGGTTAGAATCGGTGCCAGTACTGGAAAATGGTAGAATCCGAGCCAGTATCGGTAAAAGGTGGAATCCGTGCGAGTACCGAAAAACTGTCCGAACCAGTTCCTGAAAGGGCTAGAATCGGTGTCAGTACCGGAAAATGGTAGAATCCGAGCCAGTATCGGGAAAATGTGGATTCCGTGCGAGTACCGAAACACTGTCCGAACCAGTTCCTGAAAGGGCTAGAATTAGTGTCAGTACCGGAAAATGGTAGAATGCTATCCAGTATCGGGAAAAGGTGGAATCTCTTCGAGTACCGAAAAACTGTGCGGCCCAGTTCCTGAAAAGGCTAGAATCGGTGTCAGTACCGGAAAATGGTAGAATCCGAGCCAGTATCGGTAAAAGGTGGATTCCGTGCGAGTACCGAAAAACTGTCTGAACCAGTTCCTGAAAGTGCTAGAATCGGTGTCAGTACCGAAAAATAGTAGAATGCTATCCAGTATCGGGAAAAGGTGGAATCTCTTCGAGTACCGAAAAACTGTGCGGCCCAGTTCCTGAAAAGGCTAGAATCGGTGTCAGTACCGAAAAATGGTAGAATCCGAGCCAGTATCGGTAAAAGGTGGATTCCGTGCGAGTACCGAAAAACTGTCTGAACCAGTTCCTGAAAGTGCTAGAATCGGAGTTAGTACCGGAAAATAGTAGAATGCTATCCAGTATCGGGAAAAGGTGGAATCTCATCGAGTACCGAAAAACTGTGCGGCCCAGTTCCTGAAAAGGCTAGAATCGGTGTCACTACCGGAAAATGGTAGAATCTGATCCAGTATCGGGAAAAAGTGGAATTCGTTCGAGTACCGAGAAACTGTCTGGACCAGTTCCTGAAATGGCTAGAATCGGTGTCAGTACCGGAAAATGGTAGAATCCGAGCCAGTATCGGGAAAAGGTAGAATCCGTGCGAGTACCGAAAAACTGTCCGGACCAGTTCCTGAAAGGGCTAGAATCGGTATCAGTACCGGAAAATGGTAGAATGCTATCCAGTATCGGGAAAAGGTGGATTCCGTGCGAGTACCGAAAAACTGTCTGAACCAGTTCCTGAAAGTGCTAGAATCGGAGTTAGTACCGGAAAATAGTAGAATGCTATCCAGTATCGGGAAAAGGTGGAATCTCTTCGAGTACCGAAAAACTGTGCGGCCCAGTTCTTGAAAAGGCTAGAATCGGTGTCAGTACCGGAAAATTGTAGAATCGGATCGAGTATCGGGAAAAAGTGGAATCCGTTCGAGTGCCGAGAAACTGTGCGGACTAGTTTCTTAAAAGGTTAGAATCGGTGTCAGTACCGGAAAAATGGTAGAATCCGAGCCAGTATCGGTAAAAGGTGGATTCCGTGCGAGTACCGAAAAACTGTCCGAACCAGTTCCTGAAAGGGCTAGAATCGGTGTCAATATCGGAAAATGGTAGAATGCTATCCAGTATCGGGAAAAGGTGGAATCTCTTCGAGTACCGAAAAACTGTACGGCCCAGTTCCTGAAAAGGCTAGAATCGGTGTCAGTACCGGAAAATGGTAGAATCTGATCCAGTATCGAGAAAAAGTGGAATTGTTTCGAGTACCGAGAAACTGTCCGGACCAGTTCCCGAAATGGCTAGAATCGGTGTCAGTACCGGAAAATGGTAGAATTCGAGCCAGTATCGGGAAAAGGTGGAATCCGTTCAAGTACCGATAAATTGTCCGGACCAGTTCCTGAAAAATTAGAATCGGGTGTCAGTACCGGAAAATGGTAGAATCCGAGCCAGTATCAGTAAAAGGTGGATTCCGTGCGAGTACCGAAAAACTGTCCGAACCAGTTCCTGAAAGGGCTAGAATCGATGTCAGTATCGGAAAATGGTAGAATGCTATCCAGTCTCGGGAAAAGGTGGAATCTCTTCGAGTACCGAAAAACTGTGCGGCCCAGTTCCTGAAAAGGCTAGAATCGGTGTCAGTACCGAAAAATGGTAGAATCTGATCCAGTATCGGGAAAAAGTGGAATTCTTTCGAGTACCGAGAAACTGTCCGGACCAGTTCCTAAAAAGATTAGAATCGGTGTCAGTACCGGAAAATAGTAGAATCCGAGCCAGTATCGGTAAAAGGTGGATTCCGTGCGAGTACCGAAAAACTGTCCGAAACAGTGCCTGAAAGGGCTAGAATCGGTGTCAGTATCGGAAAATGGTAGAATGCTATCCAGTATCGGGAAAAGGTGGAATCTCTTCGAGTACCGAAAAACTGTGCGGCCCAGTTCCTGAAAAAGCTAGAAACGGTGTCAGTACCGGAAAATGGTAGAATCGGATCCAATATCGGGAAAAAGTGGAATTCTTTCGTGTACCGAGAAACTGTCCGGACCAGTTCCCGAAATGGCTAGAATCGGTGTCAGTACCGGAAAATGGTAGAATCCGAGCCAGTATCGGGAAAATGTGGAATCCGTTCGAGTACCGAAAAACTGTCCGGACCAGTTCCTGAAAAGATTAGAATCGGTGTCAGTACCGGAAAATGGTAGAATCCGACCCAGTATCGGGAAAATGTGGAATCCGTTCGAGTACCGATAAACTGTCCGGACCAGTTCCTGAAAAGGTTAGAATCGGTGTCAGTACCGGAAAATGGTAGAATCCGACCCATTATCGGGAAAATGTGGAATCCTTTCGAGTACCGAGAAACTGTCCGGACCAGTTCCCGAAATGGCTAGAATCGGTGTCAGTACCGGAAAATGGTAGAATCCGAGCCAGTATCGGGAAAATGTGGAATCCGTTCGAGTACCGAAAAACTGTCCGGACCAGTTCCTGAAAAGATTAGAATCGGTGTCAGTACCGGAAAATGGTAGAATCCGACCCAGTATCGGGAAAATGTGGAATCCGTTCGAGTACCGAAAAACTGTCCGGACTAGTTTCTGAGAAGGTTAGAATCGGTGTCAGTACCGGAAAATGGTAGAATCCGAGCCAGTATCGGGAAAATGTGGAATCCGTTCGAGTACCGAAAAACTGTACGGACCAGTTCCTGAAAAGATTAGAATCGGTGTCAGTACCGGAAAATGGTAGAATCCGAGCCAGTATCGGTAAAAGGTGGACTCCGTGCGAGTACCGAAAAACTGTCCGAACCAGTGCCTGAAAGGGCTAGAATCGGTGTCAGTACCGAAAAATTGTAGAATCCGAGCCAGTATCGGGAAAAGGTGGAATCCGTTCTAGTACCGATAAACTGTCCGGACCAGTTCCTGAAAAGGTTAGAATCGGTGTCAGTACCGGAAAATGGTAGAATCCGACCCAGTATCGGGAAAATGTGGAATCCGTTCGAGTACCGAAAAACTGTCCGGACTAGTTTCTAAGAAGGTTAGAATCGGTGTCAGTACCGGAAAATGGTAGAATCCGAGCCAGTATCGGGAAACTGTGGAATCCGTTCGAGTACCGAAAAACTGTACGGACCAGTTCCTGAAAAGATTAGAATCGGTGTCAGTACCGGAAAATGGTAGAATCCGAGCCAGTATCGGTAAAAGGTGGATTCCGTGCGAAGTACCGAAAAACTGTCCGAACCAGTGCCTGAAAGGGCTAGAATCGGTGTCAGTATCGGAAAATGGTAGAATGCTATCCAGTATCGGGAAAAGGTGGAATCTCTTCGAGTACCGAAAAACTGTGCGGCCCAGTTCCTGAAAAGGCTAGAATCGGTGTCAGTACCGGAAAATGGTAGAATCCGACCCAGTATCGGGAAAATGTGGAATCCTTTCGTGTACCGAGAAACTGTCCGGACCAGTTCCCGAAATGGCTAGAATCGGTGTCAGTACCGGAAAATGGTAGAATCCGAGCCAGTATCGGGAAAATGTGGAATCCGTTCGAGTACCGAAAAACTGTCCGGACCAGTTCCTGAAAAGATTAGAATCGGTGTCAGTACCGGAAAATGGTAGAATCCGACCCAGTATCGGGAAAATGTGGAATCCGTTCGAGTACCGAAAAACTGTCCGGACTAGTTTCTGAGAAGGTTAGAATCGGTGTCAGTACCGGAAAATGGTAGAATCCGAGCCAGTATCGGGAAAATGTGGAATCCGTTCGAGTACCGAAAAACTGTACGGACCAGTTCCTGAAAAGATTAGAATCGGTGTCAGTACCGGAAAATGGTAGAATCCGAGCCAGTATCGGTAAAAGGTGGACTCCGTGCGAGTACCGAAAAACTGTCCGAACCAGTGCCTGAAAGGGCTAGAATCGGTGTCAGTACCGAAAAATTGTAGAATCCGAGCCAGTATCGGGAAAAGGTGGAATCCGTTCTAGTACCGATAAACTGTCCGGACCAGTTCCTGAAAAGGTTAGAATCGGTGTCAGTACCGGAAAATGGTAGAATCCGACCCAGTATCGGGAAAATGTGGAATCCGTTCGAGTACCGAAAAACTGTCCGGACTAGTTTCTAAGAAGGTTAGAATCGGTGTCAGTACCGGAAAATGGTAGAATCCGAGCCAGTATCGGGAAACTGTGGAATCCGTTCGAGTACCGAAAAACTGTACGGACCAGTTCCTGAAAAGATTAGAATCGGTGTCAGTACCGGAAAATGGTAGAATCCGAGCCAGTATCGGTAAAAGGTGGATTCCGTGCGAGTACCGAAAAACTGTCCGAACCAGTGCCTGAAAGGGCTAGAATCGGTGTCAGTATCGGAAAATGGTAGAATGCTATCCAGTATCGGGAAAAGGTGGAATCTCTTCGAGTACCGAAAAACTGTGCGGCCCAGTTCCTGAAAAGGCTAGAATCGGTGTTAGTACCGGAAAATGGTAGAATCGGATCCAATATCGGGAAAAAGTGGAATTCTTTCGAGTACCGAGAAACTGTCTGGACCAGTTCCCGAAATGGCTAGAATCGGTGTCAGTACCGGAAAATGGTAGAATCCGAGCCAGTATCGGGAAAATGTGGAATCCGTTCGAGTACCGAAAAACTGTTCGACCATTTCCTGAAAAGATTAGAATCGGTGTCAGTACCGAAAAATGGTAGAATCCGAGCCAGTATCGGTAAAAGGTGGATTCCGTGCGAGTACCGAAAAACTGTCCGAACCAGTGGCTGAAAGGGCTAAAATCGGTGTCAGTATCGGAAAATGGTAGAATGCTATCCAGTATCGGGAAAAGGTGGAATCTCTTCGAGTACCGAAAAACTGTGCGGCCCAGTTCCTGAAAAGGCTAGAATCGGTGTCAGTACCGAAAAATGGTAGAATCGGATCCAATATCGGGAAAAAGTGGAATTCTTTCGAGTACTGAGAAACTGTCCGGACCAGTTCCCGAAATGGCTAGAATCGGTGTCAGTACCGAAAAATTGTAGAATCCGAGCCAGTATCGGGAAAAGGTGGAATCCGTTCGAGTACCGATAAACTGTCCGGACCAGTTCCTGAAAAGGTTAGAATCGGTGTCAGTACCGGAAAATGGTAGAATCCGACCCAGTATCGGGAAAATGTGGAATCCGTTCGAGTACCGAAAAACTGTCCGGACTAGTTTCTGAGAAGGTTAGAATCGGTGTCAGTACCGGAAAATGGTAGAATCCGAGCCAGTATCGGGAAAATGTGGAATCCGTTCGAGTACCGAAAAACTGTACGGACCAGTTCCTGAAAAGATTAGAATCGGTGTCAGTACCGGAAAATGGTAGAATCCGAGCCAGTATCGGTAAAAGGTGGATTCCGTGCGAGTACCGAAAAACTGTCCGAACTAGTGCCTGAAAGGGCTACAATCGGTGTCAGTATCGGAAAATGGTAGAATGCTATCCAGTATCGAGAAAAGGTGGAATCTCTTCGAGTACCGAAAAACTGTGCGGCCCAGTTCCTGAAAAGGCTAGAATCGGTGTCAGTACCGGAAAATGGTAGAATCGGATCCAGTATCGGGAAAAAGTGGAATTCTTTCGAGTACCGAGAAACTGTCCGGACCAGTTCCCGAAATGGCTAGAATCGGTGTCAGTACCGAAAAATTGTAGAATCCGAGCCAGTATCGGGAAAAGGTGGAATCCGTTCGAGTACCGATAAACTGTCCGGACCAGTTCCTGAAAAGGTTAGAATCGGTGTCAGTACCGGAAAATGGTAGAATCCGACCCAGTATCGGGAAAATGTGGAATCCGTTCGAGTACCGAAAAACTGTCCGGTCTAGTTTCTGAGAAGGTTAGAATCGGTGTCAGTACCGGAAAATGGTAGAATTCGAGCCAGTATCGGGAAAATGTGGAATCCGTTCGAGTACCGAAAAACTGTACGGACCAGTTCCTGAAAAGATTAGAATCGGTGTCAGTACCGGAAAATGGTAGAATCCGAGCCAGTATCGGTAAAAGGTGGATTCCGTGCGAGTACCGAAAAACTGTCCGAACTAGTGCCTGAAAGGGCTACAATCGGTGTCAGTATCGGAAAATGGTAGAATGCTATCCAGTATCGAGAAGAGGTGGAATCTCTTCGAGTACCGAAAAACTGTGCGGCCCAGTTCCTGAAAAGGCTAGAATCAGTGTCAGTACCGGAAAATGGTAGAATCGGATCCAATATCGGGAAAAAGTGGAATTCTTTCGAGTACCGAGAAACTGTCCGGACCAGTTCCCGAAATGGCTAGAATCGGTGTCAGTACCGAAAAATTGTAGAATCCGAGCCAGTATCGGGAAAAGGTGGAATCCGTTCGAGTACCGATAAACTGTCCGGACCAGTTCCTGAAAAGGTTAGAATCGGTGTCAGTACCGGAAAATGGTAGAATCCGACCCAGTATCGGGAAAATGTGGAATCCGTTCGAGTACCGAAAAACTGTCCGGACTAGTTTCTGAGAAGGTTAGAATCGGTGTCAGTACCGGAAAATGGTAGAATTCGAGCCAGTATCGGGAAAATGTGGAATCCGTTCGAGTACCGAAAAACTGTACGGACCAGTTCCTGAAAAGATTAGAATCGGTGTCAGTACCGGAAAATGGTAGAATCCGAGCCAGTATCGGTAAAAGGTGGATTCCGTGCGAGTACCGAAAAACTGTCCGAACTAGTGCCTGAAAGGGCTACAATCGGTGTCAGTATCGGAAAATGGTAGAATGCTATCCAGTATCGAGAAGAGGTGGAATCTCTTCGAGTACCGAAAAACTGTGCGGCCCAGTTCCTGAAAAGGCTAGAATCAGTGTCAGTACCGGAAAATGGTAGAATCGGATCCAATATCGGGAAAAAGTGGAATTCTTTCGAGTACCGAGAAACTGTCCGGACCAGTTCCCGAAATGGCTAGAATCGGTGTCAGTACCGAAAAATTGTAGAATCCGAGCCAGTATCGGAAAAGGTGGAATCCGTTCGAGTACCGATAAACTGTCCGGACCAGTTCCTGAAAAGGTTAGAATCGGTGTCAGTACCGGAAAATGGTAGAATCCGACCCAGTATCGGGAAAAAGTGGAATCCTTTCGAGTACCGAGAAACTGTCCAGACCAGTTCCCGAAATGGCTAGAATCGGTGTCAGTACCGGAAAATGGTAGAATCCGAGCCAGTATCGGGAAAATGTGGAATCCGTTCGAGTACCGAAAAACTGTCCGGACCAGTTCCTGAAAAGATTAGAATAGGTGTCAGTACCGGAAAATGGTAGAATCTGAGCCAGTATCGGTAAAAGGTGGATTCCGTGCGAGTATCGAAAAACTGTCCGAACCATTGCCTGAAAGGGCTAGAATCGGTGTCGGTATCGGAAAATGGTAGAATGCTATCCAGTATCGGGAAAAGGTGGAATCTCTTCGAGTACCGAAAAACTGTGCGGCCCAGTTCCTGAAAAGGCTAGAATCGATGTCAGTACCGAAAAATGGTAGAATCCGACCCAGTATCGGGAAAATGTGGAATCCGTTCGAGTACCGAAAAACTGTCCGGACTAGTTTCTGAGAAGGTTAGAATCGGTGTCAGTACCGGAAAATGGTAGAATCCGAGCCAGTATCGGGAAAATGTGGAATCCGTTCGAGTACCGAAAAACTGTACGGACCAGTTCCTGAAAAGATTAGAATCGGTGTCAGTACCGTAAAATGGTAGAATCCGAGCCAGTATCGGTAAAAGGTGGATTCCGTGCGAGTACCGAAAAACTGTCCGAAC
Organism: Vitis cinerea var. helleri x Vitis rupestris; assembly: GCA_945999865.1. Lineage (NCBI taxonomy): Eukaryota > Viridiplantae > Streptophyta > Magnoliopsida > Vitales > Vitaceae > Vitis > Vitis cinerea var. helleri x Vitis rupestris. The sequence goes on from OX253933.1 coordinate 16,574,424, forward strand.
CAGTGCCTGAAAGGGCTACAATCGGTGTCAGTATCGGAAAATGGTAGAATGCTATCCAGTATCGGGAAAAGGTGGAATCTCTTCGAGTACCGAAAAACTGTGCGGCCCAGTTCCTGAAAAGGCTAGAATCGGTGACAGTACCGGAAAATGGTAGAATCCGATCCAGTATCGGGTAAAAGTGGAATTCTTTCGAGTACCGAGAAACTGTCCGGACCAGTTCCCGAAATGGCTAGAATCGGTGTCAGTACCGGAAAATGGTAGAATCCGAGCCAGTATCGGGAAAAGGTGGAATCCGTTCGAGTACCGAAAGACTGTCCGGACTAGTTCCTGAAAAGATTAGAATCGGTGTCAGTACCGGAAAATGGTAGAATCCGAGCCAGTATCGGTAAAAGGTGGATTCCGTGCGAGTACCGAAAAACTGTCCGAACCAGTTCCTGAAAGGGCTAGAATCGATGTCAGTATCGGAAAATGGTAGAATGCTATCCAGTCTCGGGAAAAGGTGGAATCTCTTCGAGTACCGAAAAACTGTGCGGCCCAGTTCCTGAAAAGGCTAGAATCGGTGTCAGTACCGGAAAATGGTAGAATCGGATCCAATATCGGGAAAAAGTGGAATTCTTTCGAGTACCGAGAAACTGTCCGGACCAGTTCCCGAAATGGCTAGAATCGGTGTCAGTACCGAAAAATTGTAGAATCCGAGCCAGTATCGGGAAAAGGTGGAATCCGTTCGAGTACCGATAAACTGTCCGGACCAGTTCCTGAAAAGATTAGAATCGGTGTCAGTACCAGAAAATGGTAGAATCCGAGCCAGTATCGGTAAAAGGTGGATTCCGTGCGAGTACCGAAAAAATGTCCGAACCAGTTCCTGAAAGGGCTAGAATCAGTGTCAGTATCGGAAAATGGTAGAATGCTATCCAGTATCGGGAAAAGGTGGAATCTCTTCGAGTACCGAAAAACTGTGCGGCCCAATTCCTGAAAAGGCTAGAATCGGTGTCAGTACCGGTAAATAGTAGAATGCTATCCAGTATCGGGAAAAGGTGGAATCTCTTCGAGTACCGAAAAACTGAGCGGCCCAGTTCCTGAAAAGGCTAGAATCGGTGTCAGTACCGGAAAATGGTAGAATCGGATCCAGTATCGGGAAAAAGTGGAATCCGTTCGAGTATCGAGAAACTGTCCGGACCAGTTCCTGAAATGGCTAGAATTGGTGTCAGTACCGGAAAATGGTAGAATCCGAGCCAGTATCGGTAAAAGGTGGATTCCGTTCGAGTACCGAAAAACTGTCCGAACCAGTTCCTGAAATGGCTAGAATCGGTGCCAGTATCGGAAAATGGTAGAATGCTATCCAGTATCGGGAAAAGGTGGAATCTCTTCGAGTACCGAAAAACTGTGCGGCCCAGTTCCTGAAAAGGCTAGAATCGGTGTCAGTACCGAAAAATGGTAAGAATCGGATCCAGTATCGGGAAAAAGTGGTATCCGTTCGAGTACCGAGAAACTGTCCGGACCAGTTCCTGAAATGGCTAGAATCGGTGTCAGTACCGGAAAATGGTAGAATCCGAGCCAGTATCGGGAAAAGGTGGAATCCGTTCGAGTACCGAAAAACTGTCCGGACTAGTTTCTGAAAAGGTTAGAATCGGTGTCAGTACCGGAACTTGGTAGAATCTGAGCTAGTATCGGGAAAATGTGGAATCCGTTCGAGTACCGAAAAACTGTCCGGACCAATTCCTGAAAAGATTAGAATCGGTGTCAGTACCGAAAAATGGTAGAATCTCAGCCAGTATCGGTAAAAGGTGGATTCCGTGCGAGTACCGAAAAACTGTCCGAACCAGTTCCTGAAAGGGCTAGAATCGGTGCCAGTATCGGAAAATGGTAGAATGCTATCCAGTATCGGGAAAAGGTGGAATCTCTTCGAGTACCGAAAAACTGTGCGGCCCAGTTCCTGAAAAGGCTAGAATCGGTGTCAGTACCGAAAAATGGTAAGAATCGGATCCAGTATCGGGAAAAAGTGGTATCCGTTCGAGTACCGAGAAACTGTCCGGACCAGTTCCTGAAATGGCTAGAATCGGTGTCAGTACCGGAAAATGGTAGAATCCGAGCCAGTATCGGGAAAAGGTGGAATCCGTTCGAGTACCGAAAATGTGTCCGGACGAGTTTCTGAAAAGGTTAGAATCGGTGTCAGTACCGGAAAATGGTAGAATCCCAGCCAGTATCGGTAAAAGGTGGATTCCGTGCGAGTACCGAAAAACTGTCCGAACCAGTTCCTGAAAGGGCTAGAATCGGTGCCAGTATCGGAAAATGGTAGAATGCTATCCAGTATCGGGAAAAGGTGGAATCTCTTCGAGTACCGAAAAACTGTGCGGCCCAGTTCCTGAAAAGGCTAGAATCGGTGTCAGTACCGAAAAATGGTAAGAATCGGATCCAGTATCGGGAAAAAGTGGTATCCGTTCGAGTACCGAGAAACTGTCCGGACCAGTTCCTGAAATGGCTAGAATCGGTGTCAGTACCGGAAAATGGTGGAATCCGAGCCAGTATCGGGAAAAGGTGGAATCCGTTCGAGTACCGAAAATGTGTCCGGACGAGTTTCTGAAAAGGTTAGAATCGGTGTCAGTACCGGAAAATGGTAGAATCCCAGCCAGTATCGGTAAAAGGTGGATTCCGTGCGAGTACCGAAAAACTGTCCGAACCAGTTCCTGAAAGGGCTAGAATCGGTGCCAGTATCGGAAAATGGTAGAATGCTATCCAGTATCGGGAAAAGGTGGAATCTCTTCGAGTACCGAAAAACTGTGCGGCCCAGTTCCTGAAAAGCTAGAATCGGTGTCAGTACCGGAAAATGGTAAGAATCTGATCCAGTATCGGGAAAAAGTGGTATCCGTTCGAGTACCGAGAAACTGTCGGGACCAGTTCCTGAAATGGCTAGAATCGGTGTCAGTACCGGAAAATGGTAGAATTCTATCCAGTATCGGGAAAAGGTGGAATCTCTTCGGGTACCGAAAAACTGTGCGGCCCAGTTCCTGAAAAGGCTAGAATCGGTGTCAGTACCGGAAAATGGTAGAATCCGAGCCAGTATCGGTAAAATGAGGAATCCCTTCGAGTACCAAAAAACTGTCCGGCCCAGTTCCTGAAAAGGATAGAATCGGTTTCAGTACCGGAAAATGGTAGAATCCCAGCCAGTATCGATAAAAGGTGGATTCCGTGTGAGTACCGAAAAACTGTCCGAACCGGTTCCTGAAAGGGCTAGAATCGGTGTCAGTACCGGAAAATGGTAGAATGTTATCCAGTATCGCGAAAAGGTGGAATCTCTTCGAGTAACGAAAAACTGTGCGGCCCAGTTCCTGAAAAGGCTAGAATCGGTGTCAGTACCGGAGAATGGTAGAATCCGAGCCAGTATAGGTAAAAGGTGGATTCCGTGCGAGTACCGAAAAACTGTCTGAACCAGTTCCTGAAAGGGCTAGAATCGGTGTCATTACCGGAAAATAGTAGAATGGTATCCAGTATCGGGAAAAGGTGGAATCTCTTCGAGTACCGAAAAACTGAGCGGCCCAGTTTCTGAAAAGGCTAGAATCGGTGTCAGTACCAGAAAATGGTAGAATCGGATCCAGTATCGAGAAAAAGTGGAATCCGTTCGAGTACCGAGAAACTGTCCGGACCAGTTCCTGAAATGGCTAGAATCGGTGTCAGTACCGGAAAATGATAGAATCCGAGCCAGTATCGGGAAAATATGGAATCCGTTCGAGTACCCAAAAACTGTCCGGACCAGTTCCGGAAAAGATTAGAATCGGTGTCAGTACCGGAAAATGGTTGAATCCGAGCCAGTATCGGTAAAAGGTGGATTCCGTGCGAGTACCGAAAAACTGTCCGAACCAGTTCCTGAAAGGGCTGGAATCGGTGTCAGTACCGGAAAATGGTAGAATGCTATCCAGTATCGGGAAAAGGTGGAATCTCTTCGAGTACCGAAAAACTGTGCGGCCCAGTTCCTAAAAGGCTAGAATCGGTGTCAGTACCGGAAAATGGTAGAATCCGAGCCAGTATCGGTAAAAGGTGGATTCCGTGCGAGTACCGAAAAACTGTCCGAACCAGTTCCTGAAAGGGCTAGAATCGGTGTCAGTACCGGAAAATGGTAGAATGCTATCCAGTATCGGGAAAAGGTGGAATCTCTTCGAGTACCGAAAAACTGTGCGGCCCAGTTCCTGAAAAGGCTAGAATCGGTGTCAGTACCGGAAAATGGTAGAATCCGAGCCTGTATCGGGAAAATGTGGAATCCGTTCGAGTACCGAAAAACTGTCCGGACTAGTTTCTGAAAAGGTTAGAATCGGTGTCAGTACCGGAACTTGGTAGAATCTGAGCTAGTATCGGGAAAATGTGGAATCCGTTCGAGTACCGAAAAACTGTCCGGACCAATTCCTGAAAAGATTAGAATCGGTGTTAGTACCGGAAAATGGTAGAATCACAGCCAGTATCGGTAAAAGGTGGATTCCGTGCGAGTACCGAAAAACTGTCCAAACCAGTTCCTGAAAGGGCTGGAATCGGTTTCAGTATCGGAAAATGGTAGAATGCTATCCAGTATCGGGAAAGGGTGGACTCTCTTCGAGTACCGAAAAATTGTCCGGACCAGTTCCTGAAAAGGCTACAATCGGTTTCAGTACCGGAAAATGGTAGAATCCGAGCCAGTATCGGGAAAAGGTGGAATCCGTTCGAATAGCGATAAACTGCCCGGACCAGTTCCTGAAAAGGCTAGAATCGGTGTCAGTATCGGAAAATGGTAGAATGCTATCCAGTATCGAGAAGAGGTGGAATCTCTTCGAGTACCGAAAAACTGTGCGGCCCAGTTCCTGAAAAGGCTAGAATCAGTGTCAGTACCGGAAAATGGTAGAATCGGATCCAATATCGGGAAAAAGTGGAATTCTTTCGAGTACCGAGAAACTGTCCGGACCAGTTCCCGAAATGGCTAGAATCGGTGTCAGTACCGAAAAATTGTAGAATCCGAGCCAGTATCGGAAAAGGTGGAATCCGTTCGAGTACCGATAAACTGTCCGGACCAGTTCCTGAAAAGGTTAGAATCGGTGTCAGTACCGGAAAATGGTAGAATCCGACCCAGTATCGGGAAAAAGTGGAATCCTTTCGAGTACCGAGAAACTGTCCAGACCAGTTCCCGAAATGGCTAGAATCGGTGTCAGTACCGGAAAATGGTAGAATCCGAGCAAGTATCGGGAAAAGGTGGAATCCGTTCGAGTACGAAAAAACTGTCCAGCCCAGTTCCTGAAAAGGATAGAATCGGTTTCAGTACCGGAAAATGGTAGAATCCCAGCCAGTATCGGTAAAAGGTGGATTCCGTTCGAGTACCGAAAAACTGTCCGAACCAGTTCCTGAAAGGGCTAGAATCGGTGCCAGTATCGAAAAATGGTAGAATGCTATCCAGTATCGGGAAAAGGTGGAATCTCTTCGAGTACCGAAAAACTGTGCGGCCCAGTTCCTGAAAAGGCTAGAATCGGTGTCAGTACCGGAAAATGGTAGAATCTGATCCAGTTTCGGGAAAAAGTGGTATCCGTTCGAGTACCGAGAAACTGTCCGGACCAGTTCCTGAAATGGCTAGAATCGGTGTCAGTACCGGAAAATGGTAGAATCCGAGCCAGTATCGGGAAAAGGTGGAATCCGTTCGAGTACCGAAAAACTGTCCGGAATAGTTTATGAAAAGATTAGAATCGGTGTCAGTACCGGAAAATGGTAGAATCCGAGCCAGTATCGGTAAAAGGTGGATTCCGTGCGAGTACCGAAAAACTGTCCGAACCAGTTCCTGAAAGGGCTAGAATCGGTGTCAGTACCGGAAAATGGTAGAATGCTATCCAGTATCGCGAAAACGTGGAATCTCTTCGAGTATCGAAAAACTGTGCGGCCCAGTTCATGAAATCGCTAGAATCGGTGTCAGTACCGGAAAAAGGTAGAATCCGAGCCAGTATAGGTAAAAGGTGGATTCCGTGCGAGTATCGAAAAACTGTCTGAACCAGTTCCTGAAAGGGCTAGAATCGGTATCAGTACCAGTAAATAGTAGAATGCTATCCAGTATTGGGAAAAGGTGGAATCTCTTCGAGTACCGAAAAACTGAGCGGCCTAGTTCCTGAAAAGGCTAGAATCGGTGTCAGTACCGGAAAATGGTAGAATCGGATCCAGTATCGGTAAAAAGTGGAATCCGTTCGAGTACCGAGAAACTGTCCGGACCAGTTCCTGAAATTGCTAGAATCGGTGTCAGTACCGGAAAATGGTAGAATCCGAGCCAGTATCGGGAAAATGTGGAATCCGTTCGAGTACCGAAAAACTGTCCGGACCAGTTCCTGAAAAGATTAGAATCGGTGTCAGTACGGGAAAATGGTAGAATCTGAGCCATTTTCGGTAAAAGGTGGATTCCGTGCGAGTACCGAAAAAATGTCCGGACCAGTTCCTGAAAAGATTAGAATCGGTGTTAGTACTGGAAAATGGTAGAATCCGAGCCAGTATCGGTAAAAGGTGGATTCCGTGCGAGTACCGAAAAACTGTCCGAACCAGTTCCTGAAAGGGCTAGAATCGGTGTCAGTACTGGAAAATGGTAGAATGCTATCCAGTATGGGGAAAAGGTGGAATCTCTTCGAGTACCGAAAAACTGTGCGGCCCAGTTCCTGAAAAGGCTAGAATCGGTGTCAGTACCGGAAAATGGTAGAATCTGATCCAGTTTCGGGAAAAAGTGGTATCCGTTCGAGTACCGAGAAACTGTCCGGACCAGTTCCTGAAATGGCTAGAATCGGTGTCAGTACCGGAAAATGGTAGAATCCGAGCCAGTATCGGGAAAATGTGGAATCCGTTCGAGTACGAAAAAACTGTCCGGAAAATTTCCTGAAAAGGCTAGAATCGGTGTTAGTACCGGAAAATGGTAGAATCCGAGCCAGTATCGGTAAAAGGTGGATTCCGTGCGAGTACCGAAAAACTGTCCGAACCAGTTCCTGAAAGGGCTAGAATCGGTGTCAGTACCGGAAAATGGTAGAATGCTATCCAGTATCGCGAAAAGGTGGAATCTCTTCGAGTATCGAAAAACTGTGCGGCCCAGTTCATGAAAAGGCTAGAATCGGTGTGAGTACCGGAAAAAGGTAGAATCCGAGCCAGTATAGGTAAAAGGTGGATTCCGTGCGAGTATCGAAAAACTGTCTGAACCAGTTCCTGAAAGGGCTAGAATCGGTATCAGTACCGGTAAATAGTAGAATGCTATCCAGTATTGGGAAAAGGTGGAATCTCTTCGAGTACCGAAAAACTGAGCGGCCTAGTTCCTGAAAAGGCTAGAATCGGTGTCAGTACCGGAAAATGGTAGAATCGGATCCAGTATCGGTAAAAAGTGGAATCCGTTCGAGTACCGAGAAACTGTCCGGACCAGTTCCTGAAATTGCTAGAATCGGTGTCAGTACCGGAAAATGGTAGAATCCGAGCCAGTATCGGGAAAATGTGGAATCCGTTCGAGTACCGAAAAACTGTCCGGACCAGTTCCTGAAAAGATTAGAATCGGTGTCAGTACGGGAAAATGGTAGAATCCGAGCCATTTTCGGTAAAAGGTGGATTCCGTTCGAGTACCGAAAAAATGTCCGGAGCAGTTCCTGAAAAGATTAGAATCGGTGTCAGTACTGGAAAATGGTAGAATCCGAGCCAGTATCGGTAAAAGGTGGATTCCGTGCGAGTACCGAAAAACTGTCCGAACCAGTTCCTGAAAGGGCTAGAATCGGTGTCAGTACGGAAAATGGTAGAATGCTATCCAGTATCGGGAAAAGGTGGAATCTCTTCGAGTACCGAAAAACTGTGCGGCCCAGTTCCTGAAAAGGCTAGAATCGGTGTCAGTACCGGAAAATGGTAGAATCTGATCCAGTTGCGGGAAAAAGTGGTATCCGTTCGAGTACCGAGAAACTGTCCGGACCAGTTCCTGAAATGGCTAGAATCGGTGTCAGTACCGGAAAATGGTAGAATCCGAGCCAGTATCGGGAAAATGTGGAATCCGTTCGAGTACGAAAAAACTGTCCGGAACATTTCCTGAAAAGGCTAGAATCGGTGTTAGTACCGGAAAATGGTAGAATCCGAGCCAGTATCGGTAAAAGGTGGATTCCGTGCGAGTACCGAAAAACTGTCCGAACCAGTTCCTGAAAGGGCTAGAATCGGTGTCAGTACCGGAAAATGGTAGAATGCTATCCAGTATCGCGAAAAGGTGGAATCTCTTCGAGTATCGAAAAACTGTGCGGCCCAGTTCATGAAAAGGCTAGAATCGGTGTGAGTACCGGAAAAAGGGAGAATCCGAGCCAGTATAGGTAAAAGGTGGATTCCGTGCGAGTATCGAAAAACTGTCTGAACCAGTTCCTGAAAGGGCTAGAATCGGTATCAGTACCGGTAAATAGTAGAATGCTATCCAGTATTGGGAAAAGGTGGAATCTCTTCGAGTACCGAAAAACTGAGCGGCCTAGTTCCTGAAAAGGCTAGAATCGGTGTCAGTACCGGAAAATGGTAGAATCGGATCCAGTATCGGTAAAAAGTGGAATCCGTTCGAGTACCGAGAAACTGTCCGGACCAGTTCCTGAAATTGCTAGAATCGGTGTCAGTACCGGAAAATTGTAGAATCCGAGCCAGTATCGGGAAACTGTGGAATCCGTTCGAGTACCGAAAAACTGTCCGGACCAGTTCCTGAAAAGATTAGAATCGGTGTCAGTACGGGAAAATGGTAGAATCCGAGCCATTTTCGGTAAAAGGTGGATTCCGTTCGAGTACCGAAAAAATTTCCGGAGCAGTTCCTGAAAAGATTAGAATCGGTGTCAGTACTGGAAAATGGTAGAATCCGAGCCAGTATCGGTAAAAGGTGGATTCCGTGCGAGTACCGAAAAACTGTCCGAACCAGTTCCTGAAAGGGCTAGAATCGGTGTCAGTACCGGAAAATGGTAGAATGCTATCCAGTATCGGGAAAAGGTGGAATCTCTTCGAGTACCGAAAAACTGTGCGGCCCAGTTCCTGAAAAGGCTAGAATCGGTGTCAGTACCGGAAAATGGTAGAATCTGATCCAGTTTCGGGAAAAAGTGGTATCCGTTCGAGTACCGAGAAACTGTCCGGACCAGTTCCTGAAATGGCTAGAATCGGTGTCAGTACCGGAAAATGGTAGAATCCGAGCCAGTATCGGGAAAAGGTGGAATCCGTTCGAGTACCGAAAAACTGTCCGGAATAGTTTATGAAAAGATTAGAATCGGTGTCAGTACCGGAAAATGGTAGAATCCGAGCCAGTATCGGTAAAAGGTGGATTCCGTGCGAGTACCGAAAAACTGTCCGAACCAGTTCCTGAAAGGGTAGAATCGGTGTCAGTACCGGAAAATGGTAGAATGCTATCCAGTATCGGGAAAAGGTGGAATCTCTTCGAGTACCGAGAAACTGTGAGGCCGAGTTCCTGAAAAGGCTAGAATCGGTGTCAGTATTGGAAAATGGTAAAATCCGAGCCAGTATCGGTAAAAGGTGGATTCCGTGAGAGAACCGAAAAACTGGCCAAACCAGTTCCTGAAAGGGCTAGAATCGGTGTCAGTACCGGGAAATAGTAGAATGCTATCCAGTATCGGGAAAAGGTGGAATCTCTTCGAGTACCGAGAAACTGTGAGGCCTAGTTCCTGAAAAGGCTAGAATCGGTGTCAGTATTGGAAAATGGTAAAATCCGAGCCAGTATCGGTAAAAGGTGGATTCCGTGAGAGAACCGAAAAACTGGCCAAACCAGTTCCTGAAAGGGCTAGAATCGGTGTCAGTACCGGAAAATGGTAGAATCCGAGACAGTATCGGGAAAAGGTGGAATCCGATCGAGTACCGAAAAACTGTCCGGTCCAGTTCCTGAAAAGGCTAGAATCGGTATCAGTACGAGAAAATGGTAGAATCCGAGCCAGTATCGGGAAACAGTGGAATCCGTTCGAGTACCGAAAAACTGTCCGGACCAGTTCCTCAAAAGGCTAGAATCGGTGTCCGTACCGGAAAATGGTAGAATCCGAGCCAGTATCGGGAAAAGGAGGAATACCTTGGAGTACCGGTAAATTGTCCGGACCAGTTCCTGAAAAGGCTAGAATCGGTGTCAGTACTGGAAAATGGTAGAATCCGAGCCAGTATCGGGAAAAAGTGGAATCCGTTCGAGTACCGAAAAGCTGTCCGGACCAGTTCCTGAAAATGCTAGAATCGGTGACAGTACGGGAATATGGTAGAATCCGAGCCAGTATCGGGAAAAGGTGGAATCCGTTCGAGTACCAATAAACTGTCCGGACTAATTCCTGAAAAGGCTAGAATCGGTGTCAGTACCGGAAAATGGTAGAATCCAAGCCAGTATCGGGAAAAAGTGGAATCCGTTCGAGTACCGAAAAACTGTCCGGACCAGTTCCTGAAAAGTCTAGAATCGGTGTCAGCATTGGAAAATGGTAGAATCCGAGCCAGTATCGGGAAAAGGTGGAATCCCTTCGAGTACCAAAAAACTGTCCGGCCCAGTTCCTGAAAAGGCTAGAATCGGTGTCAGTACCGGAAAATGGTAGAATCCGAGACAGTATCGGGAAAAGGTGGAATCCGATCGAGTACCGAAAAACTGTCCGGACCAGTTCCTGAAAAGGCTAGAATCGGTATCAGTACGGGAAAATGGTAGAATCCGAGCCAGTATTGGGAAACAGTGGAATCCGTTCGAGTACCGAAAAACTGTCCCGACCAGTTCCTAAAAAGGCTAGAATCGGTGTCCGTACCGAAAAATGGTAGAATCCGAGCCAGTATCGGGAAAACAGTGGAATCCCTTCGAGTACCGAAAAACTGTCCGGACCAGTTCCTCAAAAGGCTAGAATCGGTGTCCGTACCGGAAAATGGTAGAATCCGAGCCAGTATCGGGAAAAGGAGGAATACCTTGGAGTACCGGTAAACTGTCCGGACCAGTTCCTGAAAAGGCTAGAATCGGTGTTAGTACTGGAAAATGGTAGAATCCGAGCCAGTATCGGGAAAAAGTGGAATCCGTTCGAGTACCGAAAAGCTGTCCGGACCAGTTCCTGAAAATGCTAGAATCGGTGTCAGTACGGGAATATGGTAGAATCCGAGCCAGTATCGGGAAAAGGTGGAATCCGTTCGAGTACCGATAAACTGTCCGGACTAATTCCTGAAAAGGCTAGAATCGGTGTCAGTACCGGAAAATGGTAGAATCCAAGCCAGTATCGGGAAAAAGTGGAATCCCTTCGAGTACCAAAAAACTGTCCGGCCCAGTTCCTGAAAAGGCTAGAATCGGTGTCAGTACCGGAAAATGGTAGAATCCGAGACAGTATTGGGAAAAGGTGGAATCCGATCGAGTACCGAAAAACTGTCCGGACCAGTTCCTGAAAAGGCTAGAATCGGTATCAGTACGGGAAAATGGTAGAATCCGAGCCAGTATCGGGAAACAGTGGAATCCATTCGAGTACCGAAAAACTGTCCGGACCAGTTCCTGAAAAGGCTAGAATCGGTGTCCGTACCGAAAAATGGTAGAATCCGAGCCAGTATCGGGAAAACAGTGGAATCCCTTCGAGTACCGAAAAACTGTCCGGACTAGTTCCTCAAAAGGCTAGAATCGGTGTCCGTACCGGAAAATGGTAGAATCCGAGCCAGTATCGGGAAAAGGAGGAATACCTTGGAGTACCGGGAAACTGTCAGGACCAGTTCCTGAAAAGGCTAGAATCGGTTTCAGTACCCGAAAATGGTAGAATCCGAACCAGTATCGGGAAAAAGTGGAATCCGTTCGAGTACCGAAAAGCTGTTTGGACCAGTTCCTGAAAAGGCTAGAATCGGTGTCAGTACGGGAATATGGTAGAATCCGAGCCACTCTCGGGAAACAGTGGAATCCGTTCGAGTACCGATAAACTGTCCGGACCAGTTCCTGAAAAGGCTAGAATCTGTGTCCGTACCGAAAAATGGTAGAATCCGAGCCAGTATCGGGAAAAGGATGAATCCCTTCGAGTAACGAAAAACTGTCCGGCCCAGTTCCTGAAAAGGATAGAATCGGTTTCAGTACCGGAAAATGGTATAATCCGAGACAGTATCGGGAAAAGGTGGATTCCGTGCGAGTACCGAAAAACTGTCCGGACTAGTTCCTGAAAAGTCTAGAATCGGTGTCAGTATTGGAAAATGGTAGAATCCAAGCCAGTATCGGGAAAAAGTGGAATCCGTTCGAGTACCGAAAAACTGTCCGGACAAGTTCCTGAAAAGGCTAGAATAGGTGTCCGGATTGGAAAATGGTAGAATCCGAGGCAGTATCGGGAAAAGGTGGAATCCCCTCGAGTACCAAAAAACTGTCCGGCCCAGTTCCTGAAAAGGCTAGAATCGGTGTCAGTACCGAAAAATGGTAGAATCCGAGCCAGTATCGGGAAAAGGTGGAATCCATTCGAGTACCGGTAAACTGTCAAGACCAGTTCCTGAAAAGGCTAGAATCGGTTTCAGTACCGGAAAATAGTAAAATACGAGCCAGTATCGGGAAAAAGTGGAATCCGTTCGAGTACCGAAAAGCTTTCCGGACCAGTTCCTTAAAAGGCTAGAATCAGTGTCAGTACGGGAATATGGTAGACTCCGAGCCAGTATCGGGAAACAGTGGAATCCGTTCGAGTACCGAAAAACTGTCCGGACCAGTTCCTGAAAAGGCTAGAATCGGTGTCCGTACCGGAAAATGGTAGAATCCGAGCCAGTATCGGGAAAAGGTGGAATCCCTTCGAGTACCAAAAAACTGTCCGGCCCAGTTCCTTAAAAAGCTAGAATCGGTGTCAGTACCGGAAAATGGTAGAATCCGAGCCAGTATCGGGAAAAGGTGGAATCCATTCGAGTACCGAAAAACTGTCCGGACCAGTTCCTGAAAAGGCTAGAATCGGTGTCCGTACCGAAAAATGGTAGAATCCGAGCTAGTATCGGGAAAAGGAGGAATCCCTTCGAGTACCGAAAAACTGTCCGGACCAGTTCCTAAAAAGGCTAGAATCGGTTTCAGTACCGAAAAATGGTAGAATCCGAGCCCGTATCGGGAAAAAGTGGAATCCGTTCGAGTACCGGTAAACTGTCCGGACCATTTCCTGAAAAGGCTAGAATCGGTGTCAGTACTGGAAAATGGTAGAATCCGAGCCAGTATCGGGAAAAGGTGGAATCCGTTCGAGTACCGATAAACTGTCCGGACCAATTCCTGAAAAGGCTAGAATCGGTTTCAGTACCGAAAAATGGTAGAATCCGAGCCCGTATCGGGAAAAAGTGGAATCCGTTCGAGTACCGATAAACTGTCCGGACCATTTCCTGAAAAGGCTAGAATCGGTGTCAGTACTGGAAAATGGTAGAAATCGAGCCAGTATCGGGAAAAGGTGGAATCCGTTCGAGTACCGATAAACTGTCCAGACCAATTCCTGAAAAGGCTAGAATCGGTGTCCGTACCGAAAAATGGTAGAATCAGAGCCAGTATCGGGAAAAGGAGGAATCCCTTCGAGTACCGAAAAACTGTCCGGACCAGTTCCTGAAAAGTCTAGAATCGGTGTCAGTATTGGAAAATGGTAGAATCCGATCCAGTATCGGGAAACAGTGGAATCCGTTCGAGTACCGAAAAACTGTCCGGACTAGTTCCTGAAAAGGCTAGAGTCGGTGTCCGGACTGGAAAATGGTAGAATCCGAGCCAGTATCGGGAAAAGGTGGAATCCTTTCGAGTACCAAAAAACTGTCCGGCCCAGTTCCTGAAAAGGCTAGTATCGGTGTCAGTACCGAAAAATGGTAGAATCCGAGCCAGTATCGGGAAAAGGTGGAATCCATTCGAGTACCGGTAAACTGTCAAGACCAGTTCCTGAAAAGGCTAGAATCGGTTTCAGTACCGGAAAATAGTAAAATACGAGCCAGTATCGGGAAAAAGTGGAATCCGTTCGAGTACCGAAAAGCTTTCCGGACCAGTTCCTTAAAAGGCTAGAATCAGTGTCAGTACGGGAATATGGTAGACTCCGAGCCAGTATCGGGAAACAGTGGAATCCGTTCGAGTACCGAAAAACTGTCCGGACCAGTTCCTGAAAAGGCTAGAATCAGTGTCCGTACCGGAAAATGGTAGAATCCGAGCCAGTATCGGGAAAAGGTGGAATCCCTTCGAGTACCAAAAAACTGTCCGGCCCAGTTCCTTAAAAAGCTAGAATCGGTGTCAGTACCGGAAAATGGTAGAATCCGAGCCAGTATCGGGAAAAGGTGGAATCCATTCGAGTACCGAAAAACTGTCCGGACCAGTTCCTGAAAAGGCTAGAATCGGTGTCCGTACCGGAAAATGGTAGAATCCGAGCCAGTATCGGGAAAAGGAGGAATCCCTTCGAGTACCAAAAAACTGTCCGGCCCAGTTCCTTAAAAAGCTAGAATCGGTGTCAGTACCGGAAAATGGTAGAATCCGAGCCAATATCGGGAAAAAGTGGAATCCGTTCGAGTACCGAAAAACTATCCGGACCAGTTCCTGAAAATGCTAGAATCGGTGTCAGTACTGGAAAATGGTAGAATCCGAGCCAGTATCGGGAAAAGGTGGAATCCGTTCGAGTACCGATAAACTGTCCGGACCAATTCCTGAAAAGGCTAGAATCGGTTTCAGTACCGAAAAATGGTAGAATCCGAGCCCGTATCGGGAAAAAGTGGAATCCGTTCGAGTACCGATAAACTGTCCGGACCATTTCCTGAAAAGGCTAGAATCGGGTGTCAGTACTGGAAAATGGTAGAAATCGAGCCAGTATCGGGAAAAGGTGGAATCCGTTCGAGTACCGATAAACTGTCCAGACCAATTCCTGAAAAGGCTAGAATCGGTGTCCGTACCGAAAAATGGTAGAATCAGAGCCAGTATCGGGAAAAGGAGGAATCCCTTCGAGTACCGAAAAACTGTCCGGACCAGTTCCTGAAAAGTCTAGAATCGGTGTCAGTATTGGAAAATGGTAGAATCCGATCCAGTATCGGGAAACAGTGGAATCCGTTCGAGTACCGAAAAACTGTCCGGACTAGTTCCTGAAAAGGCTAGAGTCGGTGTCCGGACTGGAAAATGGTAGAATCCGAGCCAGTATCGGGAAAAGGTGGAATCCTTTCGAGTACCAAAAAACTGTCCGGCCCAGTTCCTGAAAAGGCTAGTATCGGTGTCAGTACCGAAAAATGGTAGAATCCGAGCCAGTATCGGGAAAAGGTGGAATCCATTCGAGTACCGGTAAACTGTCAAGACCAGTTCCTGAAAAGGCTAGAATCGGTTTCAGTACCGGAAAATAGTAAAATACGAGCCAGTATCGGGAAAAACTGGAATCCGTTCGAGTACCGAAAAGCTTTCCGGACCAGTTCCTTAAAAGGCTAGAATCAGTGTCAGTACGGGAATATGGTAGACTCCGAGCCAGTATCGGGAAACAGTGGAATCCGTTCGAGTACCGAAAAACTGTCCGGACCAGTTCCTGAAAAGGCTAGAATCGGTGTCCGCACCGGAAAATGGTAGAATCCGAGCCAGTATCGGGAAAAGGTGGAATCCCTTCGAGTACCAAAAAACTGTCCGGCCCAGTTCCTTAAAAAGCTAGAATCGGTGTCAGTACCGGAAAATGGTAGAATCCGAGCCAGTATCGGGAAAAGGTGGAATCCATTCGAGTACCGAAAAACTGTCCGGACCAGTTCCTGAAAAGGCTAGAATCGGTGTCCGTACCGGAAAATGGTAGAATCCGAGCCAGTATCGGGAAAAGGTGGAATCCCTTCGAGTACCAAAAAACTGTCCGGCCCAGTTCCTTAAAAAGCTAGAATCGGAGTCAGTACCGGAAAATGGTAGAATCCGAGCCAATATCGGGAAAAAGTGGAATCCGTTCGAGTACCGAAAAACTATCCGGACCAGTTCCTGAAAATGCTAGAATCGGTGTCCGTACCAGAAAATGGTAGAATCCGAGCCAGTATCGGGAAAAGGTGGAATCCATTCGAGTACCGGTAAACTGTCCGGACCAGTTCCTGAAAATGCTAGAATCGGTGTCAGTACGGGAAAATGGTAGAATCCGAGCCAGTATCGGGAAACAGTGGAATCTGTTCGAGTACCGAAAAACTGTCCGGACCAGTTCCTGAAAAGGCTAGAATCGGTGTCCGTACCGGAAAATGGTAGAATCCGAGCCAGTGTCGGGAAAAGGTGGAATCCCTTCGAGTACCAAAAAACTGTCCGGCCCAGTTCCTGAAAAGGCTAGAATCGGTTTCAGTACCGGGAAATGGTATAATCCGAGCCAGTATCGGGAAAAAGTGGAATCCGTTCGAGTACCGAAAAACTGTCCGGACCAGTTCCTGAAAAGGCTAGAATCGGTGTCCGTACCAGAAAATGGTAGAATCCGAGCCAGTATCGGGAAAATGTGGAATCCATTCGAGTACCGGTAAACTGTCCGGACCAGTTCCTGAAAAGGCTAGAATCGGTGTCAGTACGGGAAAATGGTAGAATCCGAGCCAGTATCGGGAAACAGTGGAATCCGTTCGAGTACCGAAAAACTGTCCGGACCAGTTCCTGAAAAGGCTAGAATCGGTGTCCGTACCGGAAAATGGTAGAATCCGAGCCAGTATCGGGAAAAGGTGGAATCCCTTCGAGTACCAAAAAACAGTCCGGACCAGTTCCTGAAAAGGCTAGAATCGGTGTCCGTACCGGAAAATGGTAGAATCCGAGCCAGTATCGGGAAAAGGTGGAATCCCTTCGAGTACCAAAAAACTGTCCGGACCAGTTCCTGAAAAGGCTAGAATCGGTGTCAGTACTGGAAAATGGTAGAATCCGATCCAGTATCGGGAAACAGTGGAATCCGTTCGAGTACCGAAAAATTGTCCGGACCAGTTCCTGAAAAGGCTAGAATCGGTGTCCGTACCAGAAAATGGTAGAATCCGAGCCAGTATCGGGAAAAGGTGGAATCCATTCGAGTACCGGTAAACTGTCCGGACCAGTTCCTGAAAATGCTAGAATCGGTGTCAGTACGGGAAAATGGTAGAATCCGAGCCAGTATCGGGAAACAGTGGAATCTGTTCGAGTACCGAAAAACTGTCCGGACCAGTTCCTGAAAAGGCTAGAATCGGTGTCCGTACCGGAAAATGGTAGAATCCGAGCCAGTATCGGGAAAAGGTGGAATCCATTCGAGTACCGGTAAACTGTCCGGACCAGTTCCTGAAAATGCTAGAATCGGTGTCAGTACGGGAAAATGGTAGAATCCGAGCCAGTATCGGGAAACAGTGGAATCTGTTCGAGTACCGAAAAACTGTCCGGACCAGTTCCTGAAAAGGCTAGAATCGGTGTCAGTACCGGAAAATGGTAGAATCCGAGCCAGTATCGGGAAAAGGTGGAATCCCTTCGAGTATCGAAAAACTGTACGGACCAGTTCCTGAAAGGGCTAGAATCGGTGTCCGTACCGGAAAATGGTAGAGTCCGAGCCAGTATCGGGAAAAGGAGGAATACCTTCGAGTACCGAAAAACTGTCCGGACCAGTTCCTGAAAAGGCTAGAATCGGTGTCCGTACCACAAAATGGTAGAATCCGAGCCAGTATCGGGAAAATGTGGAATCCATTCGAGTACCGGTAAACTGTCCGGACCAGTTCCTGAAAAGGCTAGAATCGGTGTCAGTACGGGAAAATGGTAGAATCCGAGCCAGTATCGGGAAACAGTGGAATCCGTTCGAGTACCGAAAAACTGTCCGGACCAGTTCCTGAAAAGGCTAGAATCGGTGTCCGTACCGGAAAATGGTAGAATCCGAGCCAGTATCGGGAAAAAGTGGAATCCCGTCGAGTACCGAAAAACTGTCCGGCCCAGTTCCTGAAAAGGCTAGAATCGGTTTCAGTACCGGAAAATTTTATAATCCGAGCCAGTATCGGGAAAAAGTGGAATCCGTTCGAGTACCGAAAAACGATCTGGACCAATTCCTGAAAAGGTTAGAATTGGTGTTAGTACCAGAAAATGGTAGAATCCGAGACAGTATCGGGAAAAGGTGGAATCCGATCGAGTACCGAAAAACTGTTCGGACCAGTTCCTAAAAAGGCTAGAATCGGTGTTAGTACCGAAAAATGGTATAATCCGAGCCAGTATCGGGAAAAAGTGGAATCCGTTCGAGTACCTAAAAACTGTCCGGACAAATTCCTGAAAAGGGTAGAATCGGTGTCAGTACCGAAAAATGGTAGAATCCGAGCCAGTATCGGGAAAAGAAGGAATCCCTTCGAGTACCGAAAAACTGTCCGGACCAGTTCCTAAAAAGGCTAGAATCGGTTTCAGTACCGAATAATGGTAGAATCCGAGCCCGTATCGGGAAAAAGTGGAATCCGTTCGAGTACCGGTAAACTGTCCGGACCATTTCCTGAAAAGGCTAGAATCGGTGTCAGTACTGGAAAATGGTAGAATATGAGCCAGTATCGGGAAAAGGTGGAATCCGTTCGAGTACCGATAAACTGTCCGGACCAATTCCTGAAAAGGCTAGAATCGGTGTCTGATTACTACTCAAAAAGTGCTATTTGATAGCTTTTAATTAATCCTTTTAAACACTTTTGAGTAGTAGTTAGTGCCTTTTAACCCAATTAGCATGTTAAGGCCCCTTTCAATCAATTCTAATCAAAAAGTGTAAGTTTTGGTGTTTTTGTTAGTATTTTGATCACCAAAGCATTGTGAGATTGAGGAGAGTTATATGGAATCCTTGGCAAGCAATGGGAAGCTCAGAGGCATGAAGAATCACAACCTTGAAGCTCTTATGCCATAAGCAAAGTGGAAATGCAAAAGGGGAAGCAAAGAGGATTCAGCCGTGGAGCACTCTTGATGACAGTCACTGCAGCTAATTTTGGAGCCCTTCCCGAAGTCCATTTCCTGCATACAATATGTCATTTGAAAGCTTGGGAAGTCAACAATCCAATGCCTCAAACCGTGTGCAATTTGGATCTGAATTGAGGAAGCTACAGCCGTTGGAAGATAACTGCTCCAAGCTGAAGGAAGAAAGACTTCAGTAAAGTGCTGCGAAATCAGCACTTTTGTTGCGGAATGGTTTCGCAGCCTTTTTGTACAGTGCTATGGAGTTCCCCTGAAGCTTCACGCCGCGATGGGAGCCAAACACCACAAGATGGAAGTCCAATTTGAAAAGGTGTTGAAGCAGCTGGCTGCTATGAAGGAATTTCGCAGCTCCTCTTGTGCACCTGCGAAATTTCGCAGACCTCATCTTTCACCTGCGAAGTGGTCCTTAGTGCTTCCTGATATTTGTAACCGACTCTTGGAGATATTTTTCATTAGATTTTTGTTGCTTAAATGCCTAAATTCTCCTTGTAAGTCACCAATGATAGATTTCCTTAGCTTTTAAGTTAGGAATTTGGCAAAATACCATGAGATAGCTGTAATTGGGATTTTTGGTATAAAAGGGAGCCCGAGGAGCCTGTTCTAAGAGAGTTCTGGTTGGTGAACCTTTTGTAAGTTCCAAAGAAAGAAATACAAAGAGCTTTAGCTCTTCACTACCTTACCTTCTCACTTCGTATTTTAATATTTTTACCAAGTTATGCACTCTCTGAGGAGCTTTCCCCAGAGAATGAGTAGCTAAGCTTTTTAGTTCCTTGGAGTTAAGGTTGCCGGGAAAGGTTCCAAGTGCAAGAATCAGAAGCTTTGTGGTTTCAGCTATGAATGAAGAGTAAGTGTGTCCCGTGAATGGTTTCTAATGTTTTTAGTTAACTTAAAACACCTTGGAGTCACCTGGGCCAACACTTGGTAAGGCAAGTGATCTCTAACCGTAGAGATGCACTAGTTTACCCCTTGCGAGCCTTTGGTAGGTGACTTGAAGGTAGGATTTTCTAGAATAGCCAACACTTGGTAAGCTTTTGGACTCCTAGGAGACATCCATTAGTTACCTCTTGCGAGCTTTTGACGGGTAATCCAAGGTTAAAGATCACCTTGAATGGTAAAGGCTAGTGAGAGGCTCAAACCATTGCAAGTTGTATCAGTGAGAGAATTAAAGCTGAAATCCAATTAAGGGATGCATTTATGCAGCACCTGTTAGGGAATTGACTTTATGTTAATTCTCTAATGTGAGGAATTGAACCAAGTGACCGGAGCTATGCTTTTGCATGAGAAACCTCCCCTGTATACCTGAATCTCCAAGGAATGCTTTTCTTCTTAAGTTATTTTCATCACTTGTTGTGTTGTTAATCTAAGTTCAAACCTTTTTCAACCAAAGTTTGTGTTTTATTTCTTAAGCTAATCTTGAAATGAAACAACACCAATTCACTTTGAATTGGTATCATTTTCAACTTGAGTACCCTTCCCAGTGGAACGATCCTAGAGCCACTATGCTATAGTAGCTTTGTATTTGCTACCCTAGTTCATGGTGTTATAGGTTAAAAATTTTGTTGATTACACCTGCCATCAAGGAGCACCAGCTGGACATACATCAGCTGAGACACCAATTAGGCATGAATCAGTGTCCGTACCGAAAAATGGTAGAATCAGAGCCAGTATCGGGAAAAGGAGGAATCCCTTCATGTACCGAAAAACTGTCCGGCCCAGTTCCTGAAAAGGATAGAATCAGTTTTAGTACCGGAGAATGGTATCATCAGAGCCGGTATCGGGAAAAGGTGGAATCCGTTCGAGTACCGAAAAACTGTCCGGACCAGTTCCTAAAAAGGCTAGAATCGGTGTAAGTACAGGAAAATGGTAGAATCCGAGCCAGTATCGGGAAAAGGTGGAATCCATTCGAGTACCGATAAACTGTTAGGACCAGTTCCTGAAAAGGCTAGAATCGGTTTCAGTACCGAAAAATGGTAGAATACGATCTAGTATCGGGAAAAGTTGGAATCTGTTCGAGTACCGATAAACTGTCCGGACTAATTCCTGAAAAGGCTAGAATCGGTGTCAGTACCGGAAAATGGTAGAATCCATGCCAGTATCGGGAAAAAGTGGAATCCGTTCAAGTACCGAAAAACTGTCCGGACCAGTTCCTGAAAAGTCTAGAATCGGTGTCAGTATTGGAAAATGGTAGAATCCGAGCCAGTATCGGGAAAAGGTGGAATCCCTTCGAGTGCCAAAAAACTGTCCGGCCCAGTTCCTGAAAAGGCTAGAATCGGTGTCAGTACTGGAAAATGGTACAATCCGAGCCAGTATCGGGAAGAGGTGGAATCCATTCGAGTACCGGTAAACTGTCAGGACCAGTTCCTTAAAAGGCTAGAATCGGTTTCAGTAGTGGAAAATGGTAAAATACGAGCCAGTATCGGGAAAAAGTGGAATCCGTTCGAGTACCGAAAAGCTGTCCGGACCAGTTCCTGAAAAGGCTAGAATCGGTGTCAGTACGGGAATATGGTAGACTCCGAGCCAGTATCGGGAAACAGTGGAATCCGTTCGAGTACCGAAAAACTGTCCGGACCAGTTCCTGAAAAGGCTAGAATCGGTGTCCGTACCGGAAAATGGTAGAATCCGAGCCAGTATCGGGAAAAGGTGGAATCCCTTCGAGTACCAAAAAACTGTCCGGCCTAGTTCCTTAAAAAGCTAGAATCGGTGTTAGTACCGGAAAATGGTAGAATCCGAGCCAGTATCGGGAAAAGGTGGAATCCCTTCGAGTACCAAAAAACTGTCCGGACCAATTCCTGAAAAGGCTAGAATCGGTGTCCGTACCGGAAAATGGTAGAATCCGAGCCAGTATCGGGAAAAGGTGGAATCCCTTCGAGTACCAAAAAACTGTCCAGACCAGTTCCTGAAAAGGCTAGAATCGGTGTCAGTACTGGAAAATGGTAGAATCCGATCCAGTATCGGGAAACAGTGGAATCCGTTCGAGTACCGAAAAATTGTCCGGACCAGTTCCTGAAAAGGCTAGAATCGGTGTCCGTACTGGAAAATGGTAGAATCCGAGCCAGTATCGGGAAATAGTGGAATCCGTTCGAGTATCGAAAAACTGTCCGGACCAGTTCCTGAAAAGGCTAGAATCGGTGTCCGTACCGGAAAATGGTAGAGTCCGAGCCAGTATCGGGAAAAGGAGGAATACCTTCGAGTACCGAAAAACTGTCCGAACCAGTTCCTGAAAAGGCTAGAATCGGTTTCAGTACCGGAAAATGGTAGAATCCGAGCCAGTATCGGGAAAAGGTGGATTCCGTGCGAGTACCGAAAAACTGTCCGGACCAGTTCCTAGAAAGGCTAGAATCGGTGTCCGTACCGGAAAATGGTAGAATCCGAGCCAGTATCGGGAAAAGGTGGAATCCCTTCGAGTACCAAAAAACTGTCCGGCCTAGTTCCTGAAAAGGCTAGAATCGGTTTCAGTACCGGGAAATGGTATAATCCGAGCCAGTATCGGGAAAAAGTGGAATCCGTTCGAGTACCGAAAAGCTGTCCGGACCAGTTCCTGAAAAGGCTAGAATCGGTGTCAGTACGGGAATATGGTAGACTCCGAGCCAGTATCGGGAAACAGTGGAATCCGTTCGAGTACCGAAAAACTGTCCGGACCAGTTCCTGAAAAGGCTAGAATCGGTGTCCGTACCGGAAAATGGTAGAATCCGAGCCAGTATCGGGAAAAGGTGGAATCCCTTCGAGTACCAAAAAACTGTCCGGCCTAGTTCCTTAAAAAGCTAGAATCGGTGTTAGTACCGAAAAATGGTAGAATCCGAGCCAGTATCGGGAAAAGGTGGAATCCCTTCGAGTACCAAAAAACTGTCCGGACCAATTCCTGAAAAGGCTAGAATCGGTGTCCGTACCGGAAAATGGTAGAATCCGAGCCAGTATCGGGAAAAGGTGGAATCCCTTCGAGTACCAAAAAACTGTCCAGACCAGTTCCTGAAAAGGCTAGAATCGGTGTCAGTACTGGAAAATGGTAGAATCCGATCCAGTATCGGGAAACAGTGGAATCCGTTCGAGTACCGAAAAATTGTCCGGACCAGTTCCTGAAAAGGCTAGAATCGGTGTCCGTACTGGAAAATGGTAGAATCCGAGCCAGTATCGGGAAATAGTGGAATCCGTTCGAGTATCGAAAAACTGTCCGGACCAGTTCCTGAAAAGGCTAGAATCGGTGTCCGTACCGGAAAATGGTAGAGTCCGAGCCAGTATCGGGAAAAGGAGGAATACCTTCGAGTACCGAAAAACTGTCCGAACCAGTTCCTGAAAAGGCTAGAATCGGTTTCAGTACCGGAAAATGGTAGAATCCGAGCCAGTATCGGGAAAAGGCGGATTCCGTGCGAGTACCGAAAAACTGTCCGGACCAGTTCCTAGAAAGGCTAGAATCGGTGTCCGTACCGGAAAATGGTAAAATCCGAGCCAGTATCGGGAAAAAGTGGAATCCCTTCGAGTACCGAAAAACTGTCCGGCCCAGTTCCTGAAAAGGCTAGAATCGGTTTCAGTACCGGAAAATGTTATAATCCGAGCCAGTATCGGGAAAAAGTGGAATCCGTTCGAGTACCGAAAAACGATCTGGACCAATTCCTGAAAAGGCTAGAATCGGTGTTAGTACCAGAAAATGGTAGAATCCGAGACAGTATCGGGAAAAGGTGGAATCCGATCGAGTACCGAAAAACTGTTCGGACCAGTTCCTAAAAAGGCTAGAATCGGTGTTAGTACCGAAAAATGGTATAATCCGAGCCAGTATCGGGAAAAAGTGGAATCCGTTCGAGTACCTAAAAACTGTCCGGACAAATTCCTGAAAAGGCTAGAATCGGTGTCAGTACCGAAAAATGGTAGAATCCGAAACAGTATCGGAAAAAAGTGGAATCCGATCGAGTACCGAAAAACTGTCCGGACCAGTTCCTGAAAAGGCTAGAATCGGTGTCCGTACCGAAAAATGGTAGAATCCGAGCCAGTATCGGGAAAAGAAGGAATCCCTTCGAGTACCGAAAAACTGTCCGGACGAGTTCCTAAAAAGGCTAGAATCGGTTTCAGTACCGAAAAATGGTAGAATCCGAGCCCGTATCGGGAAAAAGTGGAATCCATTCGAGTACCGGTAAACTGTCCGGACCATTTCCTGAAAAGGCTAGAATCGGTGTCAGTACTGGAAAATGGTAGAATATGAGCCAGTATCGGGAAAAGGTGGAATCCGTTCGAGTACCGATAAACTGTCCGGACCAATTCCTGAAAAGGCTAGAATCGGTGTCCGTACCGAAAAATGGTAGAATCAGAGCCAGTATCGGGAAAAGGAGGAATCCCTTCATGTACCGAAAAACTGTCCGGCCCCAGTTCCTGAAAAGGATAGAATCGGTTTTAGTACCGGAGAATGGTATCATCAGAGCCGGTATCGGGAAAAGGTGGAATCCGTTCGAGTACCGAAAAACTGTCCGGACCAGTTCCTAAAAAGGCTAGAATCGGTGTAAGTACAGGAAAATGGTAGAATCCGAGCCAGTATCGGGAATAGGTGGAATCCATTCGAGTACCGATAAACTGTTAGGACCAGTTCCTGAAAAGGCTAGAATCGGTTTCAGTACCGAAAAATGGTAGAATACGATCTAGTATCGGGAAAAGTTGGAATCTGTTTGAGTACCGATAAACTGTCCGGACTAATTCCTGAAAAGGCTAGAATCGGTGTCAGTACCGGAAAATGGTAGAATCCATGCCAGTATCGGGAAAAAGTGGAATCCGTTCAAGTACCGAAAAACTGTCCGGACCAGTTCCTGAAAAGTCTAGAATCGGTGTCAGTATTGGAAAATGGTAGAATCCGAGCCAGTATCGGGAAAAGGTGGAATCCCTTCGAGTGCCAAAAAACTGTCCGGCCCAGTTCCTGAAAAGGCTAGAATCGATGTCAGTACTGGAAAATGGTACAATCCGAGCCAGTATCGGGAAGAGGTGGAATCCATTCGAGTACCGGTAACTGTCAGGACCAGTTCCTTAAAAGGCTAGAATCGGTTTCAGTAGTGGAAAATTGTAAAATACGAGCCAGTATCGGGAAAAAGTGGAATCCGTTCGAGTACCGAAAAACTGTCTGGACCAGTTCCCGAAAAGCCTAGAATCGGTGTCAGTACGGGAATATGGTAGACTCCGAGCCAGTATCGGGAAATAGTGGAATCCGTTCGAGTACCGAAAAACTGTCCGGACCGGTTCCTGAAAAGGCTAGAATCGGTGTCCGTACCGGAAAATGGTAGAATCCGAGCCAGTATCGGGAAAAGGTGGAATCCGTTCGAGTACCGAAAAACTGTCCGGACCAGTTCCTGAAAAGGCTAGAATCGGTGTCCGTACCAGAAAATGGTAGAATCCGAGCCAGTATCGGGAAAAGGTGGAATCCATTCGAGTACCGGTAAACTGTCCGGACCAGTTCCTGAAAAGGCTAGAATCGGTGTCAGTACGGGAAAATGGTAGAATCCGAGCCAGTATCGGGAAACAGTGGAATCCGTTCGAGTACCGAAAAACTGTCCGGACCAGTTCCTGAAATGGCTAGAATGGGTGTCCGTACCGGAAAATGGTAGAATCCGAGCCAGTATCGGGAAAAGGTGGAATCCCTTCGAGTACCAAAAAACTGTCCGGCCTAGTTCCTGAAAAGGCTAGAATCGGTTTCAGTACCGGGAAATGGTATAATCCGAGCCAGTATAGGGAAAAAGTGGAATCCATTCGAGTACCGGTAAACTGTCCGGACCAGTTCCTGAAAAGGCTAGAATCGGTGTCAGTACGGGAAAATGGTAGAATCCGAGCCAGTATCGGGAAACAGTGGAATCCGTTCGAGTACCGAAAAACTGTCCGGACCAGTTCCTG
This sequence comes from Vitis cinerea var. helleri x Vitis rupestris, assembly GCA_945999865.1. Taxonomy (NCBI): domain Eukaryota; kingdom Viridiplantae; phylum Streptophyta; class Magnoliopsida; order Vitales; family Vitaceae; genus Vitis; species Vitis cinerea var. helleri x Vitis rupestris. The sequence continues at coordinate 16,600,048 of OX253933.1, forward strand.
AAAAGGCTAGAATCGGTGTCCGTACCGGAAAATGGTAGAATCCGAGCCAGTATCGGGAAAAGGTGGAATCCCTTCGAGTACCAAAAAACTGTCCGGACCAGTTCCTGAAAAGGCTAGAATCGGTGTCCGTACCGGAAAATGGTAGAATCCGAGCCAGTATCGGGAAAAGGTGGAATCCCTTCGAGTACCAAAAAACTGTCCAGACCAGTTCCTGAAAAGGCTAGAATCGGTGTCAGTACTGGAAAATGGTAGAATCCGATCCAGTATCGGGAAACAGTGGAATCCGTTCGAGTACCGAAAAATTGTCCGGACCAGTTCCTGAAAAGGCTGGAATCGGTGTCCGTACTGGAAAATGGTAGAATCCGAGCCAGTATCGGGAAATAGTGGAATCCCTTCGAGTATCGAAAAACTGTCCGGACCAGTTCCTGAAAAGGCTAGAATCGGTGTCCGTACCGGAAAATGGTAGAGTCCGAGCCAGTATCGGGAAAAGGAGGAATACCTTCGAGTACCGAAAAACTGTCCGAACCAGTTCCTGAAAAGGCTAGAATCGGTTTCAGTACCGGAAAATGGTAGAATCCGAGCCAGTATCGGGAAAAGGTGGATTCCGTGCGAGTACCGAAAAACTGTCCGGACCAGTTCCTAGAAAGGCTAGAATCGGTGTCCGTACCGGAAAATGGTAAAATCCGAGCCAGTATCGGGAAAAAGTGGAATCCGTTCGAGTACCGAAAAACGGTCCGGACCAGTTCCTGAAAAGGCTAGAATCGGTGTCCGTACCGGAAAATGGTAGAATCCGAGCCAGTATCGGGAAAAGGTGGAATCCCTTCGAGTACCAAAAAACTGTCCGGACCAGTTCCTGAAAAGGTAGAATCGGTGTCAGTACGGGAAAATGGTAGAATCCGAACCAGTATCGGGAAAAAGTGGAATCCCTTCGAGTACCCAAAAACTGTCCGGACCAGTTCCTGGAAAGGCTAGAATCGGTGTCCGTACCGGAAAATGGTAAAATCCGAGCCAGTATCGGGAAAAGGTGGTATCCCTTCGTGTACCGAAAAACGATCCGGACCAATTCCTGAAAAGGCTAGAAATCGGTTTCAGGACCGGAAAATGGTATAATCCGAGCCAGTATCGGGAAAATGTGGAATCCGTTCGAGTACCGAAAAACGATCCGGACCAATTCCTGAAAAGGCTAGAATCGGTGTCCGTACCAGAAAATGGTAGAATCCGAGCCAGTATCGGGAAAAGGTGGAATCCATTCGAGAACCGGTAAACTGTCCGGACCAGTTCCTGAAAAGGCTAGAATCGGTGTCAGTACGGGAAAATGGTAGAATCCGAGCCAGTATCGGGAAACAGTGGAATCCGTTCGAGTACCGAAAAACTGTTCGGACCAGTTCCTAAAAAGGCTAGAATCGGTGTAAGTACCGAAAAATGGTATAATCCGAGCCGGTATCGGGAAAAAGTGGAATCCGTTCGAGTACCGAAAAACTGTCCGGACCAATTCCTGAAAAGGCTAGAATCGGTGTCAGTACCGAAAAATGGTAGAATTCGATCGAGTACCGAAAAACTGTACGGACCAGTTCCTGAAAAGGCTAGAATCGTTATCAGTACGGGAAAATGGTAGAATCCGAGCCAGTATCGGGAAACAGTGGAATCCGTTCGAGTACCGAAAAACTGTGCGGACAAGTTCCTGAAAAGGCTACAATCGGTGTCCGTACCGGAAAATGGTAGAATCCGAGCCAGTATCGGGAAAAGGAGGAATACCTTCGACTACCGAAAAACTGTCCGAAGCAGTTCCTGAAAAGGCTAGAATCGGTTTCAGTACGGGAAAATGGTAGAATCCGAGCCCGTATCGGGAAAAGGTGGAATCCGTTCGAGTACCGATAAACTGTCTGGACCAGTTCCTGAAAAGGCTAGAATCGGTGTCAGTACTGAAAAATGGTAGAATCCGAGCCAGTATCGGGAAAAGGTGGAATCCGTTCGAGTACCAAAAAACTGTCCGGCCAGTTCCTGAAAAGGCTAGAATCGGTGTCAGTACCGGAACATGGTAGAATCCGAGCCAGTATCGGGAAAAAGTGGAATCCGTTCGAGTACCGAAAAACTGTCCGGACCAAATCCTGAAAAGGCTAGAATCGGTGTTAGTAATGGAAAATGGTAGAATCGGAGCCAGTATCGGGAAACACAGGAATCCGTTCGAGTACCGAAAAACTGTCCGGACCAGTTGTTGAAAAGGCAAGAATCGGTGTCCGTACCGAAAAATGGTAGAATCCGAGCCAATATCGGGAAAAGGAGGAATCCCTTCGAGTACCAAAAAACTGTCCGGACCAGTTCCTGAAAAGGCTAGAATCGGTGTCAGTAATGGAAAATGGTAGAATCGGAGCCAGTATCGGGAAACACAGGAATCCGTTCGAGTACCGAAAAACTGTCCGGACCAGTTGTTGAAAAGGCAAGAATCGGTGTCCGTACCGAAAAATGGTAGAATCCGAGCCAGTATCGGGAAAAGGAGGAATCCCTTCGAGTACCAGAAAACTGTCCGGACCAGTTCCTAAAAAGGCTAGAATCGGTTTCAGTACCGAAAAATGGTAGAATCCGAGCCCGTATCGGGAAAAAGTGGAATCCGTTCGAGTACCAGTAAACTGTCCGGACTAGTTCCTGAAAAGTCTAGAATCGGTGTCGGTACTGGAAAATGGTAGAATCCGAGCCAGTATCGGGAAAAGGTGGAATCCGTTCGAGTACCGAAAAACTGTCCGGACCAGTTTCTGAAAAGGCTAGAATCGGTGTCCGTACTGAAAAATGGTAGAATCCGAGCCAGTATCGGGAAAAAGGAGGAATCCCTTCGAGTACCGAAAAACTGTCCGGACCAGTTCCTAAAAAGGCTACAATCGGTTTCAGTACCGGAAAATGGTAGAATCCGAGCCAGTATCGGGAAAAGGTGGAATCCATTCGAGTACCAGTAAACTGTCAGGACCAGTTCCTGAAAAGGCTAGAATCGGTTTCAGTACTGAAAAATGGTAGAATCCGAGCCAGTATCGGTAAAAGGTGGATTCCGTGCGAGTACCGAAAAACTGTCCGAACCAGTTCCTGAAAGGGCTAGAATCGGTGTCCGTACCGGAAAATGGTAGAATCCGAGCCAGTATCGGGAAAAGGAGGAATCCCTTCATGTACCGAAAAACTGTCCGGCCTAGTTCCTGAAAAGGATAGAATCGGTTTCCGTACCGGGTAATGGTAGAATCCGAGCCAGTATCGGGAAAAGGAGGAATCCCTTCATGTACCGAAAAACTGTCCGGCCTAGTTCCTGAAAAGGATAGAATCGGTTTCCGTACCGGGTAATGGTATAATCAGAGCCAGTATCGGGAAAAGGTGGAATCCGTCCGAGTACCGAAAAACTGTCCGGACCAGTTCCTAAAAAGGCTAGAATCGGTGTAAGTACCGGAAAATGGTAGAATCCGAGCCAGTATCGGGAAAAGGTGGAATCCATTCGAGTACCGGTAAACTGTCAGGACCAGTTCCTGAAAAGGCTAGAATCGGTTTCAGTACTGAAAAATGGTATAATACGAGCTAGTATCGAGAAAAAGTGGAATCCGTTCGAGTACCGAAAAACTGTCCGTACCAGTTCCTGAAAAGGCTAGAATCGGTGTCAGTAATGGAAAATGGTAGAATCTGAGCCAGTATCGGGAAACACAGGAATCCGTTCGAGTACCGAAAAACTGTCCGGACCAGTTGTTGAAAAGGCAAGAATCGGTGTCCGTACCGAAAAATGGTAGAATCCGAGCCAGTATCGGGAAAAGGAGGAATCCCTTCGAGTACCGAAAAACTGTCCGGACCAGTTCCTAAAAAGGCTAGAATCGGTTTCAGTACCGAAAAATGGTAGAATCCGAGCCCGTATCGGGAAAAAGTGGAATCCGTTCGGGTACCGGTAAACTGTCCGGACTAGTTCCTGAAAAGGCTAGAATCGGTGTCGGTACTGGAAAATGGTAGAATCCGAGCCAGTATTGGGAAAAGGTGGAATCCGTTCGAGTACCGATAAACTGTCCGGACCAATTCCTGAAAAGGCTAGAATCGGTGTCAGTACCGGAAAATGGTAGAATCCGAGCCAGTATCGGGAAAAAGTGGAATCCGTTCGAGTACCGAAAAACTGTCCGGACCAGTTCCTGAAAAGGCTAGAATCGGTGTCCGTACCGAAAAATGGTAGAATCCGAGCCAGTATCGGGAAAAGGAGGAATCCCTTCATGTACCGAAAAACTGTCCGGCCCAGTTCCTGAAAAGGATAGAATCGGTTTCAGTACCGGAAAATGGTATAATCAGAGCCAGTATCGGGAAAAGGTGGAATCCGTTCGAGTACCGAAAAACTGTCCGGACCAGTTCCTAAAAAGGCTAGAATCGGTGTAAGTACCGGAAAATGGTAGAATCCGAGCCAATATCGGGAAAAGGTGGAATCCATTCGAGTACCGGTAAACTGTCAGGACCAGTTCCTGAAAAGGCTATAATCGGTTTCAGTACAGAAAAATGGTAGAATACGAGCTAGTATCGAGAAAAAGTGGAATCCGTTCGAGTACCGAAAAACTGTCCGGACAATTTCCTGAAAAGGCTAGAATCGGTGTCAGTACTGGAAAATGGTAGAATCCGAGCCAGTATCGGGAAAAGGTGGAATCCGTTCGAGTACCGATAAACTGTCCGAACTAATTCCTGAAAAGGTTAGAATCGGTGTCAGTACCGGAAAATGGTAGAATCCAAGCCAGTATCGGGATAAAGTGGATTCCGTTCGAGTACCGAAAAACTGTACGGACCAGTTCCTGAAAAGTCTAGAATCGGTGTCAGTATTGGAAAATGGTAGAATCCGATCCAGTATGGGGAAACAGTGGAATCTGTTCGAGTACCGAAAAACTGTCCAGACCAGTTCCTCCAAAGGCTAGAATCGGTGTCCGTACTGAAAAATGGTAGAATCCGAGCCAGTATCGGGAAAAGGAGGAATACCTTCGAGTACCGATAAACTGTCCGGACCAGTTCCTAAAAAGGCTACAATCGGTTTCAGTACCGAAAAATGGTAGAATCCGAGCCCGTATCGGGAAAAGGTGGAATCCGTTCGAGTACCGGTAAACTGTCCGGACCAGTTCCTGAAAAGGCTAGAATCGGTGTCAGTACTGGAAAATGGTAGAATCTGAGCCAGTATCGGGAAAAGGTGGAATCCGTTCGAGTACCGATAAACTGTCCGGACCAATTCCTGAAAAGGCTAGAATCAGTGTCAGTAGCGGAAAATGGTAGAATCCGAGCCCGTATCGGGAAAAGGTGGAATCCCTTCGAGTACCAAAAAACTGTCCGGCCCAGTTCCTGAGAAGGCTAGAATCGGTGTCAGTACCGGAAAATGGTAGAATCCGAGCCAGTATCGAGAAAAAGTGGAATCCGTTCGAGTACCGAAAAACTGTCCGGACCAGTTCCTGAAAAGGCTAGAATCGGTGTCAGTAATGGAAAATGGTAGAATCTGAGCCAGTATCGGGAAACACAGGAATCCGTTCGAGTACCGAAAAACTGTTCGGACCAGTTGTTGAAAAGGCAAGAATCGGTGTCCGTACCGAAAAATGGTAGAATCCGAGCCAGTATCGGGAAAAGGAGGAATCCCTTCGAGTACCGAAAAACTGTCCGGACCAGTTCCTAAAAAGGCTAGAATCGGTTTCAGTACCGAAAAATGGTAGAATCCGAGCCCGTATCGGGAAAAAGTGGAATCCGTTCGAGTACCGGTAAACTGTCCGGACTAGTTCCTGAAAAGGCTAGAATCGGTGTCGGTACTGGAAAATGGTAGAATCCGAGCCAGTATCGGGAAAAGGTGGAATCCGTTCGAGTACCGATAAACTGTCCGGACCAGTTCCTGAAAAGGCTAGAATCGGTGTCAGTACCGGAAAATGGTAGAATCCAAGCCAGTATCGGGAAAAACTGGAATCCGTTCGAGTACCGAAAAACTGTCCGGACCAGTTCCTTAAAAGGCTAGAATCGGTGTCCGTACCGGAAAATGGTAGAATCCGAGCCAGTATCGGGAAAAGGAGGAATCCCATCATGTACCGAAAAACTGTCCGGCCCAGTTCCTGAAAAGGATAGAATCGGTTTCAGTATCGGAAAATGGTATAATCAGAGCCAGTATCGGGAAAAGGTGGAATCCGTTCGAGTACCGAAAAACTGTCCGGACCAGTTCCTAAAAAGGCTAGAATCGGTGTAAGTACCGGAAAATGGTAGAATACGAGCCAGTATCGGGAAAAGGTGGAATCCATTCGAGTACCGGTAAACTGTCAGGACCAGTTCCTGAAAAGGCTAGAATCGGTTTCAGTACTGAAAAATGGTAGAATACGAGCTAGTATCGAGAAAAAGTGGAATCCGTTCGAGTACCAAAAAACTGTCCGAACCAGTTCGTGAAAAGGCTAGAATCGGTGTCCGTACCGGAAAATGGTAGAATCCGAGCCAATATCGGGAAAATGGTAGAATCCGAGCCAGTATCGGGAAAAGGTGGAATCCGTTCGAGTACCGAAAAACTGTCCGGACCAATTCCTAAAAAGGCTAGAATCGGTGTCCGTACCGGAAAATGGTAGAATCCGAGCCAGTATCGGGAAAATGGTAGAATCCGAGCCAGTATCGGGAAAAGGTGGAATCCGTTCGAGTACCAAAATAACTGTCCGGACCAGTTCCTAAAAAGGCTAGAATCGGTGTAAGTATCGGAAAATGGTAGATTCCGAGCCAGTATCGGGAAAAGGTGGAATCCGTTCGAGTACCGAAAAACTGTCCGGACCAGTTCCTGAAAAGGCTAGAATTGGTTTAAGTACCGGAAAATGGTAGAATCCGAGCCAGTATCGGGAAAATGTGGAATCCATTCGAGTACCGGTAAACTGTCCAGACCAGTTCCTGAAAAGGCTAGAATCGGTTTCAGTAACGGAAAATGGTATAATCCGAGCCAGTATCGGAAAAAGGTGGAATCCGCTCGAGTACCGAAAAACTGTCCGGACCAGTTCCTAAAGAGGCTAAAATCATTGTAAGTACCGGAAAATGGTAGAATCCGAGCCAGTATCGGGAAAAGGTGGAATCCATTCGAGTACCGGTAAACTGTCAGGACCAGTTCCTGAAAAGGCTAGAATCGGTTTCAGTACCGAAAAATGGTATAATCCAAGCCAGTATCGGAAAAAGGTGGAATCCGTTCGAGTACAGAAAAACTGTCCGGACCAGTTCCTGAAAAGGCTAGAATCGATGTCAGTACGGGAAAATGGTAGAATCCGAGCCAGGATCGGGAAACAGTGGAATCCGTTCGAGTACCGAAAAACTGTCTGGACCAGTTCGTGAAAAGGCTAGAATCGGTGTCCGTACCAGAAAATGGTAGAATCCGAGCAAATATCGGGAAAATGGTAGAATCCGAGCCAATATCGGGAAAAGGTGGAATTAGTTCGAGTACCGAAAAACTGTCCGGACCAGTTCCTGAAAAGGCTAGAATCGGTGTCTGTACCGGAAAATGGTAGAATCCGAGCCAGTATCGGGAAAATGGTAGAATCCGAGCCAGTATCGGGAAAAGGTGGAATCCGTTCGAGTACCGAAAAACTGTCCGGACCAGTTCCTGAAAAGGCTAGAATTGGTTTAAGTACCGGAAAATGGTAGAATCCGAGCCAGTATCGGGAAAAGGTGGAATCCATTCGAGTACCGGTAAACTGTCAGGACCAGTTCCTGAAAAGGCTAGAATCGGTTTCAGTACCGGAAAATGGTATAATCCAAGCCAGTATCGGAAAAAGGTGGAATCCGTTCGAGTACCGAAAAACTGTCCGGACCAGTTCCTAAAAAGGCTAGAATCGATGTCAGTACGGGAAAATGGTAGAATCCGAGCCAGTATCGGGAAACAGTGGAATCCGTTCGAGTACCGAAAAACTGTCCGGACCAGTTCCTGAAAAGGCTAGAATCGATGTCAGTACGGGAAAATGGTAGAATCCGAGCCAGGATCGGGAAACAGTGGAATCCGTTCGAGTACCAAAAAACTGTCCGGACCAGTTCCTGAAAAGGTAGAATCGGTGTCAGTACGGGAAAATGGTAGAATCCGAGCCTGTATCGGGAAACAGTGGAATCCGTTCGAGTACCGAAAAACTGTCCGGACCAGTTCCTAAAAGGCTAGAATCGGTGTCCGTACCGGAAAATGGTAGATTCCGAGCCAGTATCGGGAAAAGGTGGAATCCGTTCGAGTAACGAAAAACTGTCCGGACCAGTTCGTGAAAAGGCTAGAATCGGTGTCCGTACCAGAAAATGGTAGAATCCGAGCAAATATCGGGAAAATGGTAGAATCCGAGCCAGTATAGGGAAAAGGTGGAATCCGTTCGAGTACCGAAAAACTGTCCGGACCAGTTCCTGAAAAGGCTAGAATCGGTGTCTGTACCGGAAAATGGTAGAATCCGAGCCAGTATCGAGAAAATGGTAGAATCCGAGCCAGTATCGGGAAAAGGTGGAATCCGTTCGAGTACCAAAATAACTGTCCGGACCAGTTCCTAAAAAGGTTAGAATCGGTGTAAGTATCGGAAAATGGTAGATTCCGAGCCAGTATCGGGAAATGGTGGAATCCGTTCGAGTACCGAAAAACTGTACGGACCAGTTCCTGAAAAGGCTAGAATTGGTTTAAGTACCGGAAAATGGTAGAATCCGAGCCAGTATCGGGAAAAGGTGGAATCCATTCGAGTACCGGTAAACTGTCCAGACCAGTTCCTGAAAAGGCTAGAATCGGTTTCAGTAACGGAAAATGGTATAATCCGAGCCAGTATCGGGAAAAGGTGGAATCTGCTCGAGTACCGAAAAACTGTCCGGACCAGTTCCTAAAGAGGCTAAAATCATTGTAAGTACCGGAAAATGGTAGAATCCGAGCCAGTATCGGGAAAAGGTGGAATCCATTCGAGTACCGGTAAACTGTCAGGACCAGTTCCTGAAAAGGCTAGAATCGGTTTCAGTACCGGAAAATGGTATAATCCAAGCCAGTATCGGAAAAAGGTGGAATCCGTTCGAGTACCGAAAAACTGTCCGGACCAGTTCCTAAAAAGGCTAGAATCGATGTCAGTACGGGAAAATGGTAGAATCCGAGCCAGTATCGGGAAACAGTGGAATCCGTTCGAGTACCGAAAAACTGTCCGGACCAGTTCCTGAAAAGGCTAGAATCGATGTCAGTACGGGAAAATGGTAGAATCCGAGCCAGTATCGAGAAAAGGTGGAATCGGTTCGAGTACCGATAAACTGTCCGGACCAGCTCCTGAAAAGGCTAGAATCGGTTTTAGTACCGGAAAATGGTAGAATCCGAGCCAGTATCGAGAAAAGGTGGAATCCATTCGAGTACCGGTAAACTGTCCAGACCAGTTCCTGAAAAGGCTAGAATCAGTTTCAGTACCGGAAAATGGTATAATCCGAGCCAGTATCGGGAAAAGGTGGAATCCGTTCGAGTACCGAAAAACTGTCCGGACCAGTTCCTAAAAAGGCTAGAATCATTTTAAGTACCGAAAAATGGTAGAATCCGAGCCAGTATCGGGAAAAGGTGGAATCCATTCGAGTACCGGTAAACTGTCAGGACCAGTTCCTGAAAAGGCTAGAATCGGTGTCAGTTCTGGAAAATGGTAGAATCCGAGCCCGTATCGGGAAAAGGTGGAATCCGTTCGAGTACCGATAAACTGTCCGGACCAATTCCTGAATAGGCTAGAATCGGTGTCAGTACCGGAAAATGGTAGAATCCGAGCCAGTATCGGGAAAAAGTGGAATCCGTTCGAATACCGATAAGCTCTCCGGACGAGTTCCTGAAAAGGCTAGAATCGGTTTTAGTACCGGAAAATGGTAGAATCCGAGCCAGTATCGAGAAAAGGTGGAATCCATTCGAGTACCGGTAAACTGTCCAGACCAGTTCCTGAAAAGGCTAGAATCAGTTTCAGTACCGGAAAATGGTATAATCCGAGCCAGTATCGGGAAAAGGTGGAATCCGTTCGAGTACCGAAAAACTGTCCGGACCAGTTCCTAAAAAGGCTAGAATCATTTTAAGTACCGAAAAATGGTAGAATCCGAGCCAGTATCGGGAAAAGGTGGAATCCATTCGAGTACCGGTAAACTGTCAGGACCAGTTCCTGAAAAGGCTAGAATCGGTGTCAGTTCTGGAAAATGGTAGAATCCGAGCCCGTATCGGGAAAAGGTGGAATCCGTTCGAGTACCGATAAACTGTCCGGACCAATTCCTGAATAGGCTAGAATCGGTGTCAGTACCGGAAAATGGTAGAATCCGAGCCAGTATCGGGAAAAAGTGGAATCCGTTCGAGTACCGATAAGCTCTCCGGACGAGTTCCTGAAAAGGCTAGAATCGGTTTTAGTACCGGAAAATGGTAGAATCCGAGCCAGTATCGAGAAAAGGTGGAATCCATTCGAGTACCGGTAAACTGTCCAGACCAATTCCTGAAAAGGCTAGAATCAGTTTCAGTACCGGAAAATGGTATAATCCGAGCCAGTATCGGGAAAAGGTGGAATCCGTTCGAGTACCGAAAAACTGTCCGGACCAGTTCCTAAAAAGGCTAGAATCATTTTAAGTACCGAAAAATGGTAGAATCCGAGCCAGTATCGGGAAAAGGTGGAATCCATTCGAGTACCGGTAAACTGTCAGGACCAGTTCCTGAAAAGGCTAGAATCGGTGTCAGTTCTGGAAAATGGTAGAATCCGAGCCCGTATCGGGAAAAGGTGGAATCCGTTCGAGTACCGATAAACTGTCCGGACCAATTCCTGAATAGGCTAGAATCGGTGTCAGTACCGGAAAATGGTAGAATCCGAGCCAGTATCGGGAAAAAGTGGAATCCGTTCGAGTACCGATAAGCTCTCCGGACGAGTTCCTGAAAAGGCTAGAATCGGTTTTAGTACCGGAAAATGGTAGAATCCGAGCCAGTATCGAGAAAAGGTGGAATCCATTCGAGTACCGGTAAACTGTCCAGACCAGTTCCTGAAAAGGCTAGAATCAGTTTCAGTACCGGAAAATGGTATAATCCGAGCCAGTATCGGGAAAAGGTGGAATCCGTTCGAGTACCGAAAAACTGTCCGGACCAGTTCCTAAAAAGGCTAGAATCATTTTAAGTACCGAAAAATGGTAGAATCCGAGCCAGTATCGGGAAAAGGTGGAATCCATTCGAGTACCGGTAAACTGTCAGGACCAGTTCCTGAAAAGGCTAGAATCGGTGTCAGTTCTGGAAAATGGTAGAATCCGAGCCCGTATCGGGAAAAGGTGGAATCCGTTCGAGTACCGATAAACTGTCCGGACCAATTCCTGAATAGGCTAGAATCGGTGTCAGTACCGGAAAATGGTAGAATCCGAGCCAGTATCGGGAAAAAGTGGAATCCGTTCGAGTACCGATAAGCTCTCCGGACGAGTTCCTGAAAAGGCTAGAATCGGTTTTAGTACCGGAAAATGGTAGAATCCGAGCCAGTATCGAGAAAAGGTGGAATCCATTCGAGTACCGGTAAACTGTCCAGACCAGTTCCTGAAAAGGCTAGAATCAGTTTCAGTACCGGAAAATGGTATAATCCGAGCCAGTATCGGGAAAAGGTGGAATCCGTTCGAGTACCGAAAAACTGTCCGGACCAGTTCCTAAAAAGGCTAGAATCATTTTAAGTACCGAAAAATGGTAGAATCCGAGCCAGTATCGGGAAAAGGTGGAATCCATTCGAGTACCGGTAAACTGTAAGGACCAGTTCCTGAAAAGGCTAGAATCGGTGTCAGTTCTGGAAAATGGTAGAATCCGAGCCCGTATCGGGAAAAGGTGGAATCCGTTCGAGTACCGATAAACTGTCCGGACCAATTCCTGAATAGGCTAGAATCGGTGTCAGTACCGGAAAATGGTAGAATCCGAGCCAGTATCGGGAAAAACTGGAATCCGTTCGAGTACCGAAAAAATGTCCGGACCAGTTCCTGAAAAGGCTAGAATCGGTGTCAGTACTGGAAAATGGTAGAATCCGAGCCCGTATCGGGAAAAGGTGGAATCCGTTCGAGTACCGATAAACTGTCCGGACCAATTCTTGAATAGGCTACAATCGGTGTCAGTACTGGAAAATGGTAGAATCCGAGCCCGTATCGGGAAAAGGTGGAATCCGTTCGAGTACCGAAAAACTGTCCGGACCAGTTCCTGAAAAGGCTAGAATCGGTGTCAGTACTGGAAAATGGTAGAATCCGAGCCAGTATCGGGAAAAGGTGGAATCCGTTCGAGTACCGAAAAACTATCCGGACCAGTTCCTAAAAAGGCTAGAATCTGTTTCAGTACCGAAAAATGGTAGAAGACGAGCCAGTATCGGGAAAAACTGGAATCCGTTCGAGTACCGAAAAACTGTCCGGACCAGTTCCTGAAAAGGCTAGAATTGGTGTCCGTACCGGAAAATGGTAGAATCCGAGCCAGTATCGGGAAAAGGTGGAATCCGTTCGAGTACCAAAATAACTGTCCGGACCAGTTCCTAAAAAGGTTAGAATCGGTGTAAGTATCGGAAAATGGTAGATTCCGAGCCAGTATCGGGAAATGGTGGAATCCGTTCGAGTACCGAAAAACTGTACGGACCAGTTCCTGAAAAGGCTAGAATTGGTTTAAGTACCGGAAAATGGTAGAATCCGAGCCAGTATCGGGAAAAGGTGGAATCCATTCGAGTACCGGTAAACTGTCCAGACCAGTTCCTGAAAAGGCTAGAATCGGTTTCAGTAACGGAAAATGGTATAATCCGAGCCAGTATCGGGAAAAGGTGGAATCCGCTCGAGTACCGAAAAACTGTCCGGACCAGTTCCTAAAGAGGCTAAAATCATTGTAAGTACCGGAAAATGGTAGAATCCGAGCCAGTATCGGGAAAAGGTGGAATCCATTCGAGTACCGGTAAACTGTCAGGACCAGTTCCTGAAAAGGCTAGAATCGGTTTCAGTACCGGAAAATGGTATAATCCAAGCCAGTATCGGAAAAAGGTGGAATCCGTTCGAGTACCGAAAAACTGTCCGGACCAGTTCCTAAAAAGGCTAGAATCGATGTCAGTACGGGAAAATGGTAGAATCCGAGCCAGTATCGGGAAACAGTGGAATCCGTTCGAGTACCGAAAAACTGTCCGGACCAGTTCCTGAAAAGGCTAGAATCGATGTCAGTACGGGAAAATGGTAGAATCCGAGCCAGTATCGAGAAAAGGTGGAATCTGTTCGAGTACCGATAAACTGTCCGGACCAGCTCCTGAAAAGGCTAGAATCGGTTTTAGTACCGGAAAATGGTAGAATCCGAGCCAGTATCGAGAAAAGGTGGAATCCATTCGAGTACCGGTAAACTGTCCAGACCAGTTCCTGAAAAGGCTAGAATCAGTTTCAGTACCGGAAAATGGTATAATCCGAGCCAGTATCGGGAAAAGGTGGAATCCGTTCGAGTACCGAAAAACTGTCCGGACCAGTTCCTAAAAAGGCTAGAATCATTTTAAGTACCGAAAAATGGTAGAATCCGAGCCAGTATCGGGAAAAGGTGGAATCCATTCGAGTACCGGTAAACTGTCAGGACCAGTTCCTGAAAAGGCTAGAATCGGTGTCAGTTCTGGAAAATGGTAGAATCCGAGCCCGTATCGGGAAAAGGTGGAATCCGTTCGAGTACCGATAAACTGTCCGGACCAATTCCTGAATAGGCTAGAATCGGTGTCAGTACCGGAAAATGGTAGAATCCGAGCCAGTATCGGGAAAAAGTGGAATCCGTTCGAGTACCGATAAGCTCTCCGGACGAGTTCCTGAAAAGGCTAGAATCGGTTTTAGTACCGGAAAATGGTAGAATCCGAGCCAGTATCGAGAAAAGGTGGATTCCATTCGAGTACCGGTAAACTGTCCAGACCAGTTCCTGAAAAGGCTAGAATCAGTTTCAGTACCGGAAAATGGTATAATCCGAGCCAGTATCGGGAAAAGGTGGAATCCGTTCGAGTACCGAAAAACTGTCCGGACCAGTTCCTAAAAAGGCTAGAATCATTTTAAGTACCGAAAAATGGTAGAATCCGAGCCAGTATCGGGAAAAGGTGGAATCCATTCGAGTACCGGTAAACTGTCAGGACCAGTTCCTGAAAAGGCTAGAATCGGTGTCAGTTCTGGAAAATGGTAGAATCCGAGCCCGTATCGGGAAAAGGTGGAATCCGTTCGAGTACCGATAAACTGTCCGGACCAATTCCTGAATAGGCTAGAATCGGTGTCAGTACCGGAAAATGGTAGAATCCGAGCCAGTATCGGGAAAAGGTGGAATCCATTCGAGTACCGGTAAACTGTCAGGACCAGTTCCTGAAAAGGCTAGAATCGGTGTCAGTTCTGGAAAATGGTAGAATCCGAGCCCGTATCGGGAAAAGGTGGAATCCGTTCGAGTACCGGTAAACTGTCCAGACCAGTTCCTGAAAAGGCTAGAATCAGTTTCAGTACCGGAAAATGGTATAATCCGAGTCAGTATCGGGAAAAGGTGGAATCCGTTCGAGTACCGAAAAACTGTCCGGACCAGTTCCTAAAAAGGCTAGAATCATTTTAAGTACCGAAAAATGGTAGAATCCGAGCCAGTATCGGGAAAAGGTGGAATCCATTCGAGTACCGGTAAACTGTCAGGACCAGTTCCTGAAAAGGCTAGAATCGGTGTCAGTTCTGGAAAATGGTAGAATCCGAGCCCGTATCGGGAAAAGGTGGAATCCGTTCGAGTACCGATAAACTGTCCGGACCAATTCCTGAATAGGCTAGAATCGGTGTCAGTACCGGAAAATGGTAGAATCCGAGCCAGTATCGGGAAAAAGTGGAATCCGTTCGAGTACCGATAAGCTCTCCGGACGAGTTCCTGAAAAGGCTAGAATCGGTTTTAGTACCGGAAAATGGTAGAATCCGAGCCAGTATCGAGAAAAGGTGGAATCCATTCGAGTACCGGTAAACTGTCCAGACCAGTTCCTGAAAAGGCTAGAATCAGTTTCAGTACCGGAAAATGGTATAATCCGAGCCAGTATCGGGAAAAGGTGGAATCCGTTCGAGTACCGAAAAACTGTCCGGACCAGTTCCTAAAAAGGCTAGAATCATTTTAAGTACCGAAAAATGGTAGAATCCGAGCCAGTATCGGGAAAAGGTGGAATCCATTCGAGTACCGGTAAACTGTCAGGACCAGTTCCTGAAAAGGCTAGAATCGGTGTCAGTTCTGGAAAATGGTAGAATCCGAGCCCGTATCGGGAAAAGGTGGAATCCGTTCGAGTACCGATAAACTGTCCGGACCAATTCCTGAATAGGCTAGAATCGGTGTCAGTACCGGAAAATGGTAGAATCCGAGCCAGTATCGGGAAAAAGTGGAATCCGTTCGAGTACCGATAAGCTCTCCGGACGAGTTCCTGAAAAGGCTAGAATCGGTTTTAGTACCGGAAAATGGTAGAATCCGAGCCAGTATCGAGAAAAGGTGGAATCCATTCGAGTACCGGTAAACTGTCCAGACCAGTTCCTGAAAAGGCTAGAATCAGTTTCAGTACCGGAAAATGGTATAATCCGAGCCAGTATCGGGAAAAGGTGGAATCCGTTCGAGTACCGAAAAACTGTCCGGACCAGTTCCTAAAAAGGCTAGAATCATTTTAAGTACCGAAAAATGGTAGAATCCGAGCCAGTATCGGGAAAAGGTGGAATCCATTGGAGTACCGGTAAACTGTCAGGACCAGTTCCTGAAAAGGCTAGAATCGGTGTCAGTTCTGGAAAATGGTAGAATCCGAGCCCGTATCGGGAAAAGGTGGAATCCGTTCGAGTACCGATAAACTGTCCGGACCAATTCCTGAATAGGCTAGAATCGGTGTCAGTACCGGAAAATGGTAGAATCCGAGCCAGTATCGGGAAAAACTGGAATCCGTTCGAGTACCGAAAAACTGTCCGGACCAGTTCCTGAAAAGGCTAGAATCGGTGTCAGTACTGGAAAATGGTAGAATCCGAGCCCGTATCGGGAAAAGGTGGAATCCGTTCGAGTACCGATAAACTGTCCGGACCAATTCTTGAATAGGCTACAATCGGTGTCAGTACTGGAAAATGGTAGAATCCGAGCCCGTATCGGGAAAAGGTGGAATCCGTTCGAGTACCGAAAAACTGTCCGGACCAGTTCCTGAAAAGGCTAGAATCGGTGTCAGTACTGGAAAATGGTAGAATCCGAGCCAGTATCGGGAAAAGGTGGAATCCGTTCGAGTACCGAAAAACTATCCGGACCAGTTCCTAAAAAGGCTAGAATCTGTTTCAGTACCGAAAAATGGTAGAAGACGAGCCAGTATCGGGAAAAACTGGAATCCGTTCGAGTACCGAAAAACTGTCCGGACCAGTTCCTGAAAAGGCTAGAATTGGTGTCCGTACCGGAAAATGGTAGAATCCGAGCCAGTATCGGGAAAAGGTGGAATCCGTTCGAGTACCGATAAACTGTCCGGACCAATTCCTGAATAGGCTAGAATCGGTGTCAGTACCGGAAAATGGTAGAATCCGAGCTAGTATCGGGAAAAGGTGGAATCCGATCGAGTACCGAAAAACTGTCCGGACCAGTTCCTAAAAAGGCTAGAATCTGTTTCAGTATCGAAAAATGGTAGAATACGAGCCAGTATCGGGAAAAACTGGAATCCGTTCGAGTACCGAAAAACTGTCCGGACCAGTTCCTGAAAAGGCTAGAATCGGTGTCAGTACTGGAAAATGGTAGAATCCGAGCCCGTATCGGGAAAAGGTGGAATCCGTTCGAGTACCGATAAACTATCCGGACCAGTTCCTAAAAAGGCTAGAATCTGTTTCAGTACCGAAAAATGGTAGAAGACGAGCCAGTATCGGGAAAAACTGGAATCCGTTCGAGTACCGAAAAACTGTCCGGACCAGTTCCTGAAAAGGCTAGAATCGGTGTCAGAACTGGAAAATGGTAGAATCCGAGCCCGTATCGGGAAAAGGTGGAATCCGTTCGAGTACCGATAAACTGTCCGGACCAAATCTTGAATAGGCTAGAATCGGTGTCAGTACAGGAAAATGGTAGATTCCGAGCCAGTATCGGGAAAAAGTGGAATCCGTTCGAGTACCGAAAAACTGTCCGGACCAGTTCCTGAAAAGGCTAGAATCGGTGTCAGTAGTGGAAAATGGTAGAATCCGAGCCACTATCGGGAAAAGGTGGAATCCGTTCGAGTACCGAAAAACTATCCGGACCAGTTCCTAAAAAGGCTAGAATCTGTTTCAGTACCGAAAAATGGTAGAAGACGAGCCAGTATCGGGAAAAACTGGAATCCGTTCGAGTACCGAAAAACTGTCCGGACCAGTTCCTGAAAAGGCTAGAATCGGTGTCAGTACTGGAAAATGGTAGAATCCGAGCCCGTATCGGGAAAAGGTGGAATCCGTTCGAGTACCGATAAACTGTCCGGACCAATTCCTGAATAGGCTAGAATCGGTGTCAGTACCGGAAAATGGTAGAATCCGAGCCAGTATCGGGAAAAAGTGGAATCCGTTCGAGTACCGATAAGCTCTCCGGACGAGTTCCTGAAAAGGCTAGAATCGGTTCCAGTACCGAAAAATGGTAGAATCCGAGCCAGTATCGGGAAAAGGTGGAATCTGTTCGAGTACCGATAAACTGTCCGGACCAGCTCCTGAAAAGGCTAGAATCGGATTTAGTACCGGAAAATGGTAGAATCCGAGCCAGTATCGAGAAAAGGTGGAATCCATTCGAGTACCGGTAAACTGTCCAGACCAGTTCCTGAAAAGGCTAGAATCAGTTTCAGTACCGGAAAATGGTATAATCCGAGCCAGTATCGGGAAAAGGTGGAATCCGTTCGAGTACCGAAAAACTGTCCGGACCAGTTCCTAAAAAGGCTAGAATCATTTTAAGTACCGAAAAATGGTAGAATCCGAGCCAGTATCGGGAAAAGGTGGAATCCATTCGAGTTCCGGTAAACTGTCAGGACCAGTTCCTGAAAAGGCTAGAATCGGTGTCAGTTCTGGAAAATGGTAGAATCCGAGCCCGTATCGGGAAAAGGTGGAATCCGTTCGAGTACCGATAAACTGTCCGGACCAATTCCTGAATAGGCTAGAATCGGTGTCAGTACCGGAAAATGGTAGAATCCGAGCCAGTATCGGGAAAAACTGGAATCCGTTCGAGTACCGAAAAACTGTCCGGACCAGTTCCTGAAAAGGCTAGAATCGGTGTCAGTACTGGAAAATGGTAGAATCCGAGACCGTATCGGGAAAAGGTGGAATCCGTTCGAGTATCGATAAACTGTCCGGACCAATTCTTGAATAGGCTAGAATCGGTGTCAGTACGGGAAAATGGTAGAATCCGAGCCAGTATCGGGAAAAAGTGGAATCCGTTCGAGTACCGAAAAACTGTCCGGACCAGTTCCTGAAAAGGCTAGAATCGGTGTCAGTACTGGAAAATGGTAGAATCCGAGCCAGTATCGGGAAAAGGTGGAATCCGTTCGAGTACCGAAAAACTATCCGGACCAGTTCCTAAAAAGGCTAGAATCTGTTTCAGTACCGAAAAATGGTAGAAGACGAGCCAGTATCGGGAAAAACTGGAATCCGTTCGAGTACCGAAAAACTGTTCGGACCAGTTCCTGAAAAGGCTAGAATTGGTGTCCGTACCGGAAAATGGTAGAATCCGAGCCAGTATCGGGAAAAGGTGGAATCCGTTCGAGTACCGATAAACTGTCCGGACCAATTCCTGAATAGGCTAGAATCGGTGTCAGTACCGGAAAATGGTAGAATCCGAGCTAGTATCGGGAAAAGGTGGAATCCGATCGAGTACCGAAAAACTGTCCAGACCAGTTCCTAAAAAGGCTAGAATCTGTTTCAGTATCGAAAAATGGTAGAATACGAGCCAGTATCGGGAAAAACTGGAATCCGTTCGAGTACCGAAAAACTGTCCGGACCAGTTCCTGAAAAGGCTAGAATCGGTGTCAGTACTGGAAAATGGTAGAATCCGAGCCCGTATCGGGAAAAGGTGGAATCCGTTCGAGTACCGATAAACTATCCGGACCAGTTCCTAAAAAGGCTAGAATCTGTTTCAGTACCGAAAAATGGTAGAAGACGAGCCAGTATCGGGAAAAACTGGAATCCGTTCGAGTACCGAAAAACTGTCCGGACCAGTTCCTGAAAAGGCTAGAATCGGTGTCAGTACTGGAAAATGGTAGAATCCGAGCCCGTATCGCGAAAAGGTGGAATCCGTTCGAGTACCGATAAACTGTCCGGACCAATTCTTGAATAGGCTAGAATCGGTGTCAGTACGGGAAAATGGTAGAATCCGAGCCAGTATCGGGAAAAACTGGAATCCGTTCGAGTACCGAAAAACTGTCCGGACCAGTTCCTGAAAAGGCTAGAATCGGTGTCAGTACTGGAAAATGGTAGAATCTGAGCCCGTATCGGGAAAAGGTGGAATCCGTTCGAGTACCGATAAACTATCCGGACCAGTTCCTAAAAAGGCTAGAATCTGTTTCAGTACCGAAAAATGGTAGAAGACGAGCCAGTATCGGGAAAAACTGGAATCCGTTCGAGTACCGAAAAACTGTCCGGACCAGTTCCTGAAAAGGCTAGAATCGGTGTCAGTACGGGAAAATGGTAGAATCCGAGCCCGTATCGGGAAAAGGTGGAATCCGTTCGAGTACCGATAAACTGTCCGGACCAATTCTTGAATAGGCTAGAATCGGTGTCAGTACGGGAAAATGGTAGAATCCGAGCCAGTATCGGGAAAAAGTGGAATCCGTTCGAGTACCGAAAAACTGTCCGGACCAGTTCCTGAAAAGGCTAGAATCGGTGTCAGTACTGGAAAATGGTAGAATCCGAGCCCGTATCGCGAAAAGGTGGAATCCGTTCGAGTACCGAAAAACTGTCCAGACCAGTTCCTAAAAAGGCTAGAATCTGTTTCAGTATCGAAAAATGGTAGAATACGAGCCAGTATCGGGAAAAACTGGAATCCGTTCGAGTACCGAAAAACTGTCCGGACCAGTTCCTGAAAAGGCTAGAATCGGTGTCAGTACTGGAAAATGGTAGAATCCGAGCCCGTATCGGGAAAAGGTGGAATCCGTTCGAGTACCGAAAAACTATCCGGACCAGTTCCTAAAAAGGCTAGAATCTGTTTCAGTACCGAAAAATGGTAGAAGACGAGCCAGTATCGGGAAAAACTGGAATCCGTTCGAGTACCGAAAAACTGTCCGGACCAGTTCCTGAAAAGGCTAGAATCGGTGTCAGTACTGGAAAATGGTAGAATCCGAGCCCGTATCGGGAAAAGGTGGAATCCGTTCGAGTACCGATAAACTGTCCGGACCAATTCCTGAATAGGCTAGAATCGGTGTCAGTACCGGAAAATGGTAGAATCCGAGCCAGTATCGGGAAAAAGTGGAATCCGTTCGAGTACCGATAAGCTCTCCGGACGAGTTCCTGAAAAGGCTAGAATCGGTTCCAGTACCGAAAAATGGTAGAATCCGAGCCAGTATCGGGAAAAGGTGGAATCTGTTCGAGTACCGATAAACTGTCCGGACCAGCTCCTGAAAAGGCTAGAATCGGTTTTAGTACCGAAAAATGGTAGAATCCGAGCCAGTATCGAGAAAAGGTGGAATCCATTCGAGTACCGGTAAACTGTCCAGACCAGTTCCTGAAAAGGCTAGAATCAGTTTCAGTACCGGAAAATGGTATAATCCGAGCCAGTATCGGGAAAAGGTGGAATCCGTTCGAGTACCGAAAAACTGTCCGGACCAGTTCCTAAAAAGGCTAGAATCATTTTAAGTACCGAAAAATGGTTGAATCCGAGCCAGTATCAGGAAAAGGTGGAATCCATTCGAGTACCGGTAAACTGTCAGGACCAGTTCCTGAAAAGGCTAGAATCGGTGTCAGTTATGGAAAATGGTAGAATCCGAGCCCGTATCGGGAAAAGGTGGAATCCATTCGAGTACCGATAAACTGTCCGGACCAATTCCTGAATAGGCTAGAATCGGTGTCAGTACCGGAAAATGGTAGAATCCGAGCCAGTATCGGGAAAAAGTGGAATCCGTTCGAGTACCGAAAAACTGTCCGGACAAGTTCCTGAAAAGGCTAGAATCGGTGTCAGTACTGGAAAATGGTAGAATCCGAGCCCGTATCGGGAAAAGGTGGAATCCGTTCGAGTACCGATAAACAGTACGGACCAATTCCTGAATAGGCTAGAATCGGTGTCAGTACCGGAAAATGGTAGAATCCGAGCCAGTATCGGGAAAAAGTGGAATCCGTTCGAGTACCGATAAGCTCTCCGGACGAGTTCCTGAAAAGGCTAGAATCGGTTCCAGTACCGAAAAATGGTAGAATCCGAGCCAGTATCGGGAAAAGGTGGAATCTGTTCGAGTACCGATAAACTGTCCGGACCAGCTCCTGAAAAGGCTAGAATCGATTTTAGTACCGGAAAATGGTAGAATCCGAGCCAGTATCGAGAAAAGGTGGAATCCATTCGAGTAACGAGAAACTGTCCGGACCAGCTCCTGAAAAGGCTAGAATCGGTTTTAGTACCGGAAAATGGTAGAATCCGAGCCAGTATCGAGAAAAGGTGGAATCCATTCGAGTACCGGTAAACTGTCCCGACCAGTTCCTGAAAAGGCTAGAATCAGTTTCAGTACCGGAAAATGGTATAATCCGAGCCAGTATCGGGAAAAGGTGGAATCCGTTCGAGTACCGAAAAACTGTCCGGACCAGTTCCTAAAAAGGCTAGAATCATTTTAAGTACCGAAAAATGGTAGAATCCGAGCCAGTATCGGGAAAAGGTGGAATCCATTCGAGTACCGGTAAACTGTCCCGACCAGTTCCTGAAAAGGCTAGAATCAGTTTCAGTACCGGAAAATGGTATAATCCGAGCCAGTATCGGGAAAAGGTGGAATCCGTTCGAGTACCGAAAAACTGTCCGGACCTGTTCCTAAAAAGGCTAGAATCATTTTAAGTACCGAAAAATGGTAGAATCCGAGCCAGTATCGGGAAAAGGTGGAATCCATTCGAGTACCGGTAAACTGTCAGGACCAGTTCCTGAAAAGGCTAGAATCGGTGTCAGTTCTGGAAAATGGTAGAATCCGAGCCCGTATCGGGAAAAGGTGGAATCCGTTCGAGTACCGATAAACTGTACGGACCAATTCCTGAATAGGCTAGAATCGGTGTCAGTACCGGAAAATGGTAGAATCCGAGCCAGTATCGGGAAAAAGTGGAATCCGTTCGAGTACCGATAAGCTCTCCGGACGAGTTCCTGAAAAGGCTAGAATCGGTTCCAGTACCGAAAAATGGTAGAATCCGAGCCAGTATCGGGAAAAGGTGGAATCTGTTGGAGTACCGATAAACTGTCCGGACCAGCTCCTGAAAAGGCTAGAATCGGTTTTAGTACCGGAAAATGGTAGAATCCGAGCCAGTATCGAGAAAAGGTGGAATCCATTCGAGTACCGGTACACTGTCCAGACCAGTTCCTGAAAAGGCTAGAATCGGTTTCAGTACCGGAAAATGGTATAATCCGAGCCAGTATCGGGAAAAGGTGGAATCCGTTCGAGTACCGAAAAACTGTCCGGACCAGTTCCTAAAAAGGCTAGAATCATTTTAAGTACCGGAAAATGGTAGAATCCGAGCCAGTATCGGGAAAAGGTGGAATCCATTCGAGTACCGGTAAACTGTCAGGACCAGTTCCTGAAAAGGCTAGAATCGGTGTCAGTACTGGAAAATGGTAGAATCTGAGCCCGTATCGGGAAAAGGTGGAATCCGTTCGACTACCGATAAACTGTCCGGACCAATTCCTGAATAGGCTAGAATCGGTGTCAGTACGGGAAAATGGTACAATCCGAGCCAGTATCGGGAAAAAGTGGAATCCGTTCGAGTACCGAAAAACTGTCCGGACCAGTTCCTGAAAAGGCTAGAATCGGTGTCAGTACTGGAAAATGGTAGAATCCGAGCCTGTATCGGGAAAAGGTGGAATCCGTTCGAGTACCGATAAACTGTCCGGACCAATTCCTGAATAGGCTAGAATCGGTGTCAGTACCGGAAAATGGTAGAATCCGAGCCAGTATCGGGAAAAAGTGGAATCCGATCGAGTACCGAAAAACTGTCCGGACCAGTTCCTAAAAAGGCTAGAATCTGTTTCAGTACCGAAAAATGGTAGAATACGAGCCAGTATCGGGAAAAACTGGAATCCGTTCGAGTATCGAAAAACTGTCCGGACCAGTTCCTGAAAAGGCTAGAATCGGTGTCAGTACTGGAAAATGGTAGAATCCGAGCCCGTATCGGGAAAAGGTGGAATCCGTTCGAGTACCTATAAACTGTCCGGACCAATTCCTGAATAGGCTAGAATCGGTGTCAGTACCGAAAAATGGTAGAATCCGAGCCAGTATCGGGAAAAGGTGGAATCCGTTTGAGTACCGGTAAACTGTCCAGACCAGTTCCTGAAAAGGCTAGAATCAGTTTCAGTACCGGAAAATGGTATAATCCGAGCCCGTACCGGGAAAAGGTGGAATCCGTTCGAGTACCGAAAAACTGTCCGGACCAGTTCCTAAAAAGGCTAGAATCATTTTAAGGACCGAAAAATGGTAGAATCCGAGCCAGTATCGGGAAAAGGTGGAATCCATTCGAGTACCGGTAAACTGTCAGGACCAGTTCCTGAAAAGGCTAGAATCGGTGTCAGTTCTGGAAAATGGTACAATCCGAGCCCGTATCGGGAAAAGGTGGAATCCGTTCGAGTACCGATAAACTGTCCGGACCAATTCCTGAATAGGCTAGAATCGGTGTCAGTACCGGAAAATGGTAGAATCCGAGCCAGTATCGGGAAAAACTGGAATCCGTTCAAGTACCGAAAAACTGTCCGGACCAGTTCCTGAAAAGGCTAGAATCGGTGTCAGTACTGGAAAATGGTAGAATCCGAGCCCGTATCGGGAAAAGGTGGAATCCGTTCGAGTACCGATAAACTGTCCGGACCAATTCTTGAATAGGCTAGAATCGGTGTCAGTACGGGAAAATGGTAGAATCCGAGCCAGTATCGGGAAAAAGTGGAATCCGTTCGAGTACCGAAAAACTGTCCGGACCAGTTCCTGAAAAGGCTAGAATCGGTTTTAGTACCGGAAAATGGTAGAATCCGAGCCAGTATCGAGAAAAGGTGGAATCCATTCGAGTACCGGTAAACTGTCCCGACCAGTTCCTGAAAAGGCTAGAATCAGTTTCAGTACCGGAAAATGGTATAATCCGAGCCAGTATCGGGAAAAGGTGGAATCCGTTCGAGTACCGAAAAACTGTCCGGACCAGTTCCTAAAAAGGCTAGAATCATTTTAAGTACCGAAAAATGGTAGAATCCGAGCCAGTATCGGGAAAAGGTGGAATCCATTCGAGTACCGGTAAACTGTCCCGACCAGTTCCTGAAAAGGCTAGAATCAGTTTCAGTACCGGAAAATGGTATAATCCGAGCCAGTATCGGGAAAAGGTGGAATCCGTTCGAGTACCGAAAAACTGTCCGGACCTGTTCCTAAAAAGGCTAGAATCATTTTAAGTACCGAAAAATGGTAGAATCCGAGCCAGTATCGGGAAAAGGTGGAATCCATTCGAGTACCGGTAAACTGTCAGGACCAGTTCCTGAAAAGGCTAGAATCGGTGTCAGTTCTGGAAAATGGTAGAATCCGAGCCCGTATCGGGAAAAGGTGGAATCCGTTCGAGTACCGATAAACTGTACGGACCAATTCCTGAATAGGCTAGAATCGGTGTCAGTACCGGAAAATGGTAGAATCCGAGCCAGTATCGGGAAAAAGTGGAATCCGTTCGAGTACCGATAAGCTCTCCGGACGAGTTCCTGAAAAGGCTAGAATCGGTTCCAGTACCGAAAAATGGTAGAATCCGAGCCAGTATCGGGAAAAGGTGGAATCTGTTGGAGTACCGATAAACTGTCCGGACCAGCTCCTGAAAAGGCTAGAATCGGTTTTAGTACCGGAAAATGGTAGAATCCGAGCCAGTATCGAGAAAAGGTGGAATCCATTCGAGTACCGGTAAACTGTCCAGACCAGTTCCTGAAAAGGCTAGAATCGGTTTCAGTACCGGAAAATGGTATAATCCGAGCCAGTATCGGGAAAAGGTGGAATCCGTTCGAGTACCGAAAAACTGTCCGGACCAGTTCCTAAAAAGGCTAGAATCATTTTAAGTACCGGAAAATGGTAGAATCCGAGCCAGTATCGGGAAAAGGTGGAATCCATTCGAGTACCGGTAAACTGTCAGGACCAGTTCCTGAAAAGGCTAGAATCGGTGTCAGTACTGGAAAATGGTAGAATCCGAGCCCGTATCGGGAAAAGGTGGAATCCGTTCGACTACCGATAAACTGTCCGGACCAATTCCTGAATAGGCTAGAATCGGTGTCAGTACGGGAAAATGGTACAATCCGAGCCAGTATCGGGAAAAAGTGGAATCCGTTCGAGTACCGAAAAACTGTCCGGACCAGTTCCTGAAAAGGCTAGAATCGGTGTCAGTACTGGAAAATGGTAGAATCCGAGCCTGTATCGGGAAAAGGTGGAATCCGTTCGAGTACCGATAAACTGTCCGGACCAATTCCTGAATAGGCTAGAATCGGTGTCAGTACCGGAAAATGGTAGAATCCGAGCCAGTATCGGGAAAAAGTGGAATCCGATCGAGTACCGAAAAACTGTCCGGACCAGTTCCTAAAAAGGCTAGAATCTGTTTCAGTACCGAAAAATGGTAGAATACGAGCCAGTATCGGGAAAAACTGGAATCCGTTCGAGTATCGAAAAACTGTCCGGACCAGTTCCTGAAAAGGCTAGAATCGGTGTCAGTACTGGAAAATGGTAGAATCCGAGCCCGTATCGGGAAAAGGTGGAATCCGTTCGAGTACCTATAAACTGTCCGGACCAATTCCTGAATAGGCTAGAATCGGTGTCAGTACCGAAAAATGGTAGAATCCGAGCCAGTATCGGGAAAAGGTGGAATCCGTTTGAGTACCGGTA
This sequence comes from Vitis cinerea var. helleri x Vitis rupestris, assembly GCA_945999865.1. Lineage (NCBI taxonomy): Eukaryota > Viridiplantae > Streptophyta > Magnoliopsida > Vitales > Vitaceae > Vitis > Vitis cinerea var. helleri x Vitis rupestris. The sequence goes on from OX253933.1 coordinate 16,625,961, forward strand.
AACTGTCCAGACCAGTTCCTGAAAAGGCTAGAATCAGTTTCAGTACCGGAAAATGGTATAATCCGAGCCCGTACCGGGAAAAGGTGGAATCCGTTCGAGTACCGAAAAACTGTCCGGACCAGTTCCTAAAAAGGCTAGAATCATTTTAAGGACCGAAAAATGGTAGAATCCGAGCCAGTATCGGGAAAAGGTGGAATCCATTCGAGTACCGGTAAACTGTCAGGACCAGTTCCTGAAAAGGCTAGAATCGGTGTCAGTTCTGGAAAATGGTACAATCCGAGCCCGTATCGGGAAAAGGTGGAATCCGTTCGAGTACCGATAAACTGTCCGGACCAATTCCTGAATAGGCTAGAATCGGTGTCAGTACCGGAAAATGGTAGAATCCGAGCCAGTATCGGGAAAAACTGGAATCCGTTCAAGTACCGAAAAACTGTCCGGACCAGTTCCTGAAAAGGCTAGAATCGGTGTCAGTACTGGAAAATGGTAGAATCCGAGCCCGTATCGGGAAAAGGTGGAATCCGTTCGAGTACCGATAAACTGTCCGGACCAATTCTTGAATAGGCTAGAATCGGTGTCAGTACGGGAAAATGGTAGAATCCGAGCCAGTATCGGGAAAAAGTGGAATCCGTTCGAGTACCGAAAAACTGTCCGGACCAGTTCCTGAAAAGGCTAGAATCGGTGTCAGTACTGGAAAATGGTAGAATCCGAGCCAGTATTGGGAAAAGGTGGAATCCGTTCGAGTACCGAAAAACTATCCGGACCAGTTCCTAAAAAGGCTAGAATCTGTTTCAGTACCGAAAAATGGTAGAAGACGAGCCAGTATCGGGAAAAACTGGAATCCGTTCGAGTACCGAAAAACTGTCCGGACCAGTTCCTGAAAAGGCTAGAACAGGTGTCAGTACTGGAAAATGGTAGAATCCGAGCCCGTATCGGGAAAAGGTGGAATCCGTTCGAGTAGCGATAAACTGTCCGGACCAATTCCTGAATAGGCTAGAATCGGTGTCAGTACCGGAAAATGGTTGAATCCGAGCCAGTATCGGGAAAAAGTGGAATCCGTTCGAGTACCGATAAGCTCTCCGGACGAGTTCCTGAAAAGGCTAGAATCGGTTCCAGTACCGAAAAATGGTAGAATCCGAGCCAGTATCGGGAAAAGGTGGAATCTGTTCGAGTACCGATAAACTGTCCGGACCAATTCCTGAATAGGCTAGAATCGGTGTCAGTACCGGAAAATGGTAGAATCCGAGCCAGTATCGGGAAAAAGTGGAATCCGTTCGAGTACCGATAAGCTCTCCGGACGAGTTCCTGAAAAGGCTAGAATCGGTTCCAGTACCGAAAAATGGTAGAATCCGAGCCCGTATCGGGAAAAGGTGGAATCCGTTCGAGTACCTATAAACTGTCCGGACCAATTCCTGAATAGGCTAGAATCGGTGTCAGTACCGAAAAATGGTAGAATCCGAGCCAGTATCGGGAAAAGGTGGAATCTGTTCGAGTACCGATAAACTGTCCGGACCAGTTCCTGAAAAGGCTAGAATCGGTGTCAGTACTGGAAAATGGTAGAATCCGAGCCAGTATCGGGAAAAGGTGGAATCTGTTCGAGTAACGATAAACTGTCCGGACCAGCTCCTGAAAAGGCTAGAATCGGTTTTAGTACCGGAAAATGGTAGAATCCGAGCCAGTATCGAGAAAAGGTGGAATCCATTCGAGTACCGGTAAACTGTCCCGACCAGTTCCTGAAAAGGCTAGAATCAGTTTCAGTACCGGAAAATGGTATAATCCGAGCCAGTATCGGGAAAAGGTGGAATCCGTTCGAGTACCGAAAAACTGTCCGGACCAGTTCCTAAAAAGGCTAGAATCATTTTAAGTACCGAAAAATGGTAGAATCCGAGCCAGTATCGGGAAAGGTGGAATCCATTCGAGTACCGGTAAACTGTCAGGACCAGTTCCTGAAAAGGCTAGAATCGGTGTCAGTTCTGGAAAATGGTAGAATCCGAGCCCGTATCGGGAAAAGGTGGAATCCGTTCGAGTACCGATAAACTGTCCGGACCAATTCCTGAATAGGCTAGAATCGGTGTCAGTACCGGAAAATGGTAGAATCCGAGCCAGTATCGGGAAAAAGTGGAATCCGTTCGAGTACCGAAAAACTGTCCGGACAAGTTCCTGAAAAGGCTAGAATCGGTGTCAGTACTGCAAAATGGTAGAATCCGAGCCCGTATCGGGAAAAGGTGGAATCCGTTCGAGTACCGATAAACTGTACGGACCAATTCCTGAATAGGCTAGAATCGGTGTCAGTACCGAAAAATGGTAGAATCCGAGCCAGTATCGGGAAAAAGTGGAATCCGTTCGAGTACCGATAAGCTCTCCGGACGAGTTCCTGAAAAGGCTAGAATCGGTTCCAGTACCGAAAAATGGTAGAATCCGAGCCAGTATCGGGAAAAGGTGGAATCTGTTGGAGTACCGATAAACTGTCCGGACCAGCTCCTGAAAAGGCTAGAATCGGTTTTAGTACCGGAAAATGGTAGAATCCGAGCCAGTATCGAGAAAAGGTGGAATCCATTCGAGTACCGAAAAACTGTCCGGACCAGTTCCTAAAAAGGCTAGAATCATTTTAAGTACCGGAAAATGGTAGAATCCGAGCCAGTATCGGGAAAAGGTGGAATCCATTCGAGTACCGGTAAACTGTCAGGACCAGTTCCTGAAAAGGCTAGAATCGGTGTCAGTACTGGAAAATGGTAGAATCCGAGCCTGTATCGGGAAAAGGTGGAATCCGTTCGAGTACCGATAAACTGTACGGACCAATTCCTGAATAGGCTAGAATCGGTGTCAGTACCGGAAAATGGTAGAATCCGAGCCAGTATCGGGAAAAAGTGGAATCCGTTCGAGTACCGATAAGCTCTCCGGACGAGTTCCTGAAAAGGCTAGAATCGGTTCCAGTACCGAAAAATGGTAGAATCCGAGCCAGTATCGGGAAAAGGTGGAATCTGTTCGAGTACCGATAAACTGTCCGGACCAATTCCTGAATAGGCTAGAATCGGTGTCAGTACCGGAAAATGGTAGAATCCGAGCCAGTATCGGGAAAAAGTGGAATCCGTTCGAGTACCGATAAGCTCTCCGGACGAGTTCCTGAAAAGGCTAGAATCGGTTCCAGTACCGAAAAATGGTAGAATCCGAGCCCGTATCGGGAAAAGGTGGAATCCGTTCGAGTACCTATAAATTGTCCGGACCAATTCCTGAATAGGCTAGAATCGGTGTCAGTACCGAAAAATGGTAGAATCCGAGCCAGTATCGGGAAAAGGTGGAATCTGTTCGAGTACCGATAAACTGTCCGGACCAGTTCCTGAAAAGGCTAGAATCGGTGTCAGTACTGGAAAATGGTAGAATCCGAGCCAGTATCGGGAAAAGGTGGAATCTGTTCGAGTAACGATAAACTGTCCGGACCAGCTCCTGAAAAGGCTAGAATCGGTTTTAGTACCGGAAAATGGTAGAATCCGAGCCAGTATCGAGAAAAGGTGGAATCCATTCGAGTACCGGTAAACTGTCCCGACCAGTTCCTGAAAAGGCTAGAATCAGTTTCAGTACCGGAAAATGGTATAATCCGAGCCAGTATCGGGAAAAGGTGGAATCCGTTCGAGTACCGAAAAACTGTCCGGACCAGTTCCTAAAAAGGCTAGAATCATTTTAAGTACCGAAAAATGGTAGAATCCGAGCCAGTATCGGGAAAGGTGGAATCCATTCGAGTACCGGTAAACTGTCAGGACCAGTTCCTGAAAAGGCTAGAATCGGTGTCAGTTCTGGAAAATGGTAGAATCCGAGCCCGTATCGGGAAAAGGTGGAATCCGTTCGAGTACCGATAAACTGTCCGGACCAATTCCTGAATAGGCTAGAATCGGTGTCAGTACCGGAAAATGGTAGAATCCGAGCCAGTATCGGGAAAAAGTGGAATCCGTTCGAGTACCGAAAAACTGTCCGGACAAGTTCCTGAAAAGGCTAGAATCGGTGTCAGTACTGCAAAATGGTAGAATCCGAGCCCGTATCGGGAAAAGGTGGAATCCGTTCGAGTACCGATAAACTGTACGGACCAATTCCTGAATAGGCTAGAATCGGTGTCAGTACCGGAAAATGGTAGAATCCGAGCCAGTATCGGGAAAAAGTGGAATCCGTTCGAGTACCGATAAGCTCTCCGGACGAGTTCCTGAAAAGGCTAGAATCGGTTCCAGTACCGAAAAATGGTAGAATCCGAGCCAGTATCGGGAAAAGGTGGAATCTGTTGGAGTACCGATAAACTGTCCGGACCAGCTCCTGAAAAGGCTAGAATCGGTTTTAGTACCGGAAAATGGTAGAATCCGAGCCAGTATCGAGAAAAGGTGGAATCCATTCGAGTACCGAAAAACTGTCCGGACCAGTTCCTAAAAAGGCTAGAATCATTTTAAGTACCCGGAAAATGGTAGAATCCGAGCCAGTATCGGGAAAAGGTGGAATCCATTCGAGTACCGGTAAACTGTCAGGACCAGTTCCTGAAAAGGCTAGAATCGGTGTCAGTACTGGAAAATGGTAGAATCCGAGCCTGTATCGGGAAAAGGTGGAATCCGTTCGAGTACCGATAAACTGTACGGACCAATTCCTGAATAGGCTAGAATCGGTGTCAGTACCGGAAAATGGTAGAATCCGAGCCAGTATCGGGAAAAAGTGGAATCCGTTCGAGTACCGATAAGCTCTCCGGACGAGTTCCTGAAAAGGCTAGAATCGGTTCCAGTACCGAAAAATGGTAGAATCCGAGCCAGTATCGGGAAAAGGTGGAATCTGTTGGAGTACCGATAAACTGTCCGGACCAGCTCCTGAAAAGGCTAGAATCGGTTTTAGTACCGGAAAATGGTAGAATCCGAGCCAGTATCGAGAAAAGGTGGAATCCATTCGAGTACCGAAAAACTGTCCGGACCAGTTCCTAAAAAGGCTAGAATCATTTTAAGTACCGGAAAATGGTAGAATCCGAGCCAGTATCGGGAAAAGGTGGAATCCATTCGAGTACCGGTAAACTGTCAGGACCAGTTCCTGAAAAGGCTAGAATCGGTGTCAGTACTGGAAAATGGTAGAATCCGAGCCCGTATCGGGAAAAGGTGGAATCCGTTCGACTACCGATAAACTGTCCGGACCAATTCCTGAATAGGCTAGAATCGGTGTCAGTACGGGAAAATGGTACAATCCGAGCCAGTATCGGGAAAAAGTGGAATCCGTTCGAGTACCGAAAAACTGTCCGGACCAGTTCCTGAAAAGGCTAGAATCGGTGTCAGTACTGGAAAATGGTAGAATCCGAGCCTGTATCGGGAAAAGGTGGAATCCGTTCGAGTACCGATAAACTGTCCGGACCAATTCCTGAATAGGCTAGAATCGGTGTCAGTACCGGAAAATGGTAGAATCCGAGCCAGTATCGGGAAAAAGTGGAATCCGATCGAGTACCGAAAAACTGTCCGGACCAGTTCCTAAAAAGGCTAGAATCTGTTTCAGTACCGAAAAATGGTAGAATACGAGCCAGTATCGGGAAAAACTGGAATCCGTTCGAGTATCGAAAAACTGTCCGGACCAGTTCCTGAAAAGGCTAGAATCGGTGTCAGTACTGGAAAATGGTAGAATCCGAGCCCGTATCGGGAAAAGGTGGAATCCGTTCGAGTACCTATAAACTGTCCGGACCAATTCCTGAATAGGCTAGAATCGGTGTCAGTACCGAAAAATGGTAGAATCCGAGCCAGTATCGGGAAAAGGTGGAATCCGTTTGAGTACCGGTAAACTGTCCAGACCAGTTCCTGAAAAGGCTAGAATCGGTTTCAGTACCGGAAAATGCTATAATCCGAGCCAGTATCGGGAAAAGGTGGAATCCGTTCGAGTACCGAAAAACTGTCCGGACCAGTTCCTAAAAAGGCTAGAATCATTTTAAGGACCGAAAAATGGTAGAATCCGAGCCAGTATCGGGAAAAGGTGGAATCCATTCGAGTACCGGTAAACTGTCAGGACCAGTTCCTGAAAAGGCTAGAATCGGTGTCAGTTCTGGAAAATGGTAGAATCCGAGCCCGTATCGGGAAAAGGTGGAATCCGTTCGAGTACCGATAAACTGTCCGGACCAATTCCTGAATAGGCTAGAATCGGTGTCAGTACCAGAAAATGGTAGAATCCGAGCCAGTATCGGGAAAAACTGGAATCCGTTCAAGTACCGAAAAACTGTCCGGACCAGTTCCTGAAAAGGCTAGAATCGGTGTCAGTACTGGAAAATGGTAGAATCCGAGCCCGTATCGGGAAAAGGTGGAATCCGTTCGAGTACCGATAAACTGTCCGGACCAATTCTTGAATAGGCTAGAATCGGTGCCAGTACGGGAAAATGGTAGAATCCGAGCCAGTATCGGGAAAAAGTGGAATCCGTTCGAGTACCGAAAAACTGTCCGGACCAGTTCCTGAAAAGGCTAGAATCGGTGTCAGTACTGGAAAATGGTAGAATCCGAGCCAGTATTGGGAAAAGGTGGAATCCGTTCGAGTACCGAAAAACTATCCGGACCAGTTCCTAAAAAGGCTAGAATCTGTTTCAGTACCGAAAAATGGTAGAAGACGAGCCAGTATCGGGAAAAACTGGAATCCGTTAGAGTACCGAAAAACTGTCCGGACCAGATCCTGAAAAGGCTAGAATCGGTGTCAGTACTGGAAAATGGTAGAATCCGAGCCCGTATCGGGAAAAGGTGGAATCCGTTCGAGTAGCGATAAACTGTCCGGACCAATTCCTGAATAGGCTAGAATCGGTGTCAGTACGGGAAAATGGTACAATCCGAGCCAGTATCGGGAAAAAGTGGAATCCGTTCGAGTACCGAAAAACTGTCCGGACCAGTTCCTGAAAAGGCTAGAATCGGTGTCAGTACTGGAAAATGGTAGAATCCGAGCCTGTATCGGGAAAAGGTGGAATCCGTTCGAGTACCGATAAACTGTCCGGACCAATTCCTGAATAGGCTAGAATCGGTGTCAGTACCGGAAAATGGTAGAATCCGAGCCAGTATCGGGAAAAAGTGGAATCCGATCGAGTACCGAAAAACTGTCCGGACCAGTTCCTAAAAAGGCTAGAATCTGTTTCAGTACCGAAAAATGGTAGAATACGAGCCAGTATCGGGAAAAACTGGAATCCGTTCGAGTATCGAAAAACTGTCCGGACCAGTTCCTGAAAAGGCTAGAATCGGTGTCAGTACTGGAAAATGGTAGAATCCGAGCCCGTATCGGGAAAAGGTGGAATCCGTTCGAGTACCTATAAACTGTCCGGACCAATTCCTGAATAGGCTAGAATCGGTGTCAGTACCGAAAAATGGTAGAATCCGAGCCAGTATCGGGAAAAGGTGGAATCCGTTTGAGTACCGGTAAACTGTCCAGACCAGTTCCTGAAAAGGCTAGAATCGGTTTCAGTACCGGAAAATGGTATAATCCGAGCCAGTATCGGGAAAAGGTGGAATCCGTTCGAGTACCGAAAAACTGTCCGGACCAGTTCCTAAAAAGGCTAGAATCATTTTAAGGACCGAAAAATGGTAGAATCCGAGCCAGTATCGGGAAAAGGTGGAATCCATTCGAGTACCGGTAAACTGTCAGGACCAGTTCCTGAAAAGGCTAGAATCGGTGTCAGTTCTGGAAAATGGTAGAATCCGAGCCCGTATCGGGAAAAGGTGGAATCCGTTCGAGTACCGATAAACTGTCCGGACCAATTCCTGAATAGGCTAGAATCGGTGTCAGTACCAGAAAATGGTAGAATCCGAGCCAGTATCGGGAAAAACTGGAATCCGTTCAAGTACCGAAAAACTGTCCGGACCAGTTCCTGAAAAGGCTAGAATCGGTGTCAGTACTGGAAAATGGAAGAATCCGAGCCCGTATCGGGAAAAGGTGGAATCCGTTCGAGTACCGATAAACTGTCCGGACCAATTCTTGAATAGGCTAGAATCGGTGCCAGTACGGGAAAATGGTAGAATCCGAGCCAGTATCGGGAAAAAGTGGAATCCGTTCGAGTACCGAAAAACTGTCCGGACCAGTTCCTGAAAAGGCTAGAATCGGTGTCAGTACTAGAAAATGGTAGAATCCGAGCCAGTATTGGGAAAAGGTGGAATCCGTTCGAGTACCGAAAAACTATCCGGACCAGTTCCTAAAAAGGCTAGAATCTGTTTCAGTACCGAAAAATGGTAGAAGACGAGCCAGTATCGGGAAAAACTGGAATCCGTTCGAGTACCGAAAAACTGTCCGGACCAGATCCTGAAAAGGCTAGAATCGGTGTCAGTACTGGAAAATGGTAGAATCCGAGCCCGTATCGGGAAAAGGTGGAATCCGTTCGAGTAGCGATAAACTGTCCGGACCAATTCCTGAATAGGCTAGAATCGGTGTCAGTACCGGAAAATGGTAGAATCCGAGCCAGTATCGGGAAAAAGTGGAATCCGTTCGAGTACCGATAAGCTCTCCGGACGAGTTCCTGAAAAGGCTAGAATCGGTTCCAGTACCGAAAAATGGTAGAATCCGAGCCAGTATCGGGAAAAGGTGGAATCTGTTCGAGTACCGATAAACTGTCCGGACCAATTCCTGAATAGGCTAGAATCGGTGTCAGTACCGGAAAAATGATAGAATTCGAGCCAGTATCGGGAAAAACTGGAATCCGTTCGAGTACCGATAAGCTCTCCGGACGAGTTCCTGAAAAGGCTAGAATCGGTTCCAGTACCGAAAAATGGTAGAATCCGAGCCAGTATCGGGAAAAGGTGGAATCTGTTCGAGTACCGATAAACTGTCCGGGACCAGTTCCTGAAAAGGCTAGAATCGGTGTCAGTACTGGAAAATGGTAGAATCCGAGCCCGTATCGGGAAAAGGTGGAATCCGTTCGAGTACCGATAAACTGTCCGGACCAATTCCTGAATAGGCTAGAATCGGTGTCAGTACCGGAAAATGGTAGAATCCGAGCCAGTATCGGGAAAAAGTGGAATCCGTTCGAGTACCGATAAGCTCTCCGGACGAGTTCCTGAAAAGGCTAGAATCGTTCCAGTACCGAAAAATGGTAGAATCCGAGCCAGTATCGGGAAAAGGTGGAATCTGTTCGAGTACCGATAAACTGTCCGGTCCAGTTCCTGAAAAGGCTAGAATCGGTGTCAGTACTGGAAAATGGTAGAATCCGAGCCCGTATCGGGAAAAGGTGGAATCCGTTCGAGTACCGATAAACTGTCCGGACCAATTCTTGAATAGGCTAGAATCGGTGTCAGTACTGGAAAATGGTAGAATCCGAGCCTGTATCGGGAAAAGGTGGAATCCGTTCGAGTACCGATAAACTGTCCGGACCAATTCCTGAATAGGCTAGAATCGGTGTCAGTACCCGGAAAATGGTAGAATCCGAGCCAGTATCGGGAAAAGTGGAATCCGATCGAGTACCGAAAAACTGTCCGGACCCAGTTCCTAAAAAGGCTAGAATCTGTTTCAGTACCGAAAAATGGTAGAATACGAGCCAGTATCGGGAAAAACTGGAATCCGTTCGAGTACCGAAAAACTGTCCGGACCAGTTCCTGAAAAGGCTAGAATCGGTGTCAGTACTGGAAAATGGTAGAATCCGAGCCCGTATCGGGAAAAGGTGGAATCCGTTCGAGTACCTATAAACTGTCCGGACAAATTCCTGAATAGGCTAGAATCGGTGTCAGTACCGAAAAATGGTAGAATCCGAGCCAGTATCGGGAAAAGGTGGAATCCGTTTGAGTACCGGTAAACTGTCCAGACCAGTTCCTGAAAAGGCTAGAATCAGTTTCAGTACCGGAAAATGGTATAATCCGAGCCAGTATCGGGAAAAGGTGGAATCCGTTCGAGTACCGAAAAACTGTCCGGACCAGTTCCTAAAAAGGCTAGAATCATTTTAAGTACCGAAAAATGGTAGAATCCGAGCCAGTATCGGGAAAAGGTGGAATCCATTCGAGTACCGGTAAACTGTCAGGACCAGTTCCTGAAAAGGCTAGAATCGGTGTCAGTTCTGGAAAATGGTAGAATCCGAGCCCGTATCGGGAAAAGGTGGAATCCGTTCGCGAGTACCGATAAACTGTCCGGACCAATTCCTGAATAGGCTAGAATCGGTGTCAGTACCGGAAAATGGTAGAATCCGAGCCAGTATCGGGAAAAAGTGGAATCCGTTCGAGTACCGAAAAACTGTCCGGACAAGTTCCTGAAAAGGCTAGAATCGGTGTCAGTACTGGAAAATTGTAGAATCCGAGCCCGTATCGGGAAAAGGTGGAATCCGTTCGAGTACCGATAAACTGTCCGGACCAATTCCTGAATAGGCTAGAATCGGTGTCAGTACGGGAAAATGGTAGAATCCGAGCCAGTATCGGGAAAAAGTGGAATCCGTTCGAGTACCGAAAAACTGTCCGGACCAGTTCCTGAAAAGGCTAGAATCGGTGTCAGTACTGGAAAATGGTAGAATCCGAGCCCGTATCGGGAAAAGGTGGAATCCGTTCGAGTACCGATAAACTGTCCGGACCAATTCTTGAATAGGCTAGAATCGGTGTCAGTACGGGAAAATGGTAGAATCCGAGCCAGTATCGGGAAAAAGTGGAATCCGTTCGAGTACCGAAAAACTGTTCGGACCAGTTCCTAAAAAGGCTAGAATCATTTTAAGTACCCGGAAAATGGTAGAATCCGAGCCAGTATCGGGAAAAGGTGGAATCCATTCGAGTACCGGTAAACTGTCAGGACCAGTTCCTGAAAAGGCTAGAATCGGTGTCAGTACTGGAAAATGGTAGAATCCGAGCCCGTATCGGGAAAAGGTGGAATCCGTTCGACTACCGATAAATTGTCCGGACCAATTCCTGAATAGGCTAGAATCGGTGTCAGTACGGGAAAATGGTAGAATCCGAGCCAGTATCGGGAAAAAGTGGAATCCGTTCGAGTACCGAAAAACTGTCCGGACCAGTTCCTGAAAAGGCTAGAATCGGTGTCAGTACTGGAAAATGGTAGAATTCGAGCCTGTATCGGGAAAAGGTGGAATCCGTTCGAGTACCGATAAACTGTCCGGACCAATTCCTGAATAGGCTAGAATCGGTGTCAGTACCGGAAAATGGTAGAATCCGAGCCAGTATCGGGAAAAAGTGGAATCCGATCGAGTACCGAAAAACTGTCCGGACCAGTTCCTAAAAAGGCTAGAATCTGTTTCAGTACCGAAAAATGGTAGAATACGAGCCAGTATCGGGAAAAACTGGAATCCGTTCGAGTACCGAAAAACTGTCCGGACCAGTTCCTGAAAAGGCTAGAATCGGTGTCAGTACTGGAAAATGGTAGAATCCGAGCCCGTATCGGGAAAAGGTGGAATCCGTTCGAGTACCTATAAACTGTCCGGACCAATTCCTGAATAGGCTAGAATCGGTGTCAGTACCGAAAAATGGTAGAATCCGAGCCAGTATCGGGAAAAGGTGGAATCTGTTCGAGTACCGATAAACTGTCCGGACCAGCTCCTGAAAAGGCTAGAATCGGTTTTAGTACCGGAAAATGGTAGAATCAGAGCCAGTATCGAGAAAAGGTGGAATCCATTCGAGTACCGGTAAACTGTCCCGACCAGTTCCTGAAAAGGCTAGAATCAGTTTCAGTACCGGAAAATGGTATAGTCCGAGCCAGTATCGGGAAAAGGTGGAATCCGTTCGAGTACCGAAAAACTGTCCGGACCAGTTCCTAAAAAGGCTAGAATCATTTTAAGTACCGAAAAATGGTAGAATCCGAGCCAGTATCGGGAAAAGGTGGAATCCATTCGAGTACCGGTAAACTGTCAGGACCAGTTCCTGAAAAGGCTAGAATCGGTGTCAGTTCTGGAAAATGGTAGAATCCGAGCCCGTATCGGGAAAAGGTGGAATCCGTTCGAGTACCGATAAACTGTCCGGACCAATTCTTGAATAGGCTAGAATCGGTGTCAGTACTGGAAAATGGTAGAATCCGAGCCTGTATCGGGAAAAGGTGGAATCCGTTCGAGTACCGATAAACTGTCCGGACCAATTCCTGAATAGGCTAGAATAGGTGTCAGTACCGGAAAATGGTAGAATCCGAGCCAGTATCGGGAAAAAGTGGAATCCGATCGAGTACCGAAAAACTGTCCGGACAAGTTCCTAAAAAGGCTAGAATCTGTTTCAGTACCGAAAAATGGTAGAATACGTGCCAGTATCGGGAAAAACTGGAATCCGTTCGAGTACCGAAAAACTGTCCGGACCAGTTCCTGAAAAGGCTAGAATCGGTGTCAGTACTGGAAAATGGTAGAATCCGAGCCCGTATCGGGAAAAGGTGGAATCCGTTCGAGTACCTATAAACTGTCCGGACCAATTCCTGAATAGGCTAGAATCGGTGTCAGTACCGAAAAATGGTAGAATCCGAGCCAGTATCGGGAAAATGTGGAATCTGTTCGAGTACCGATAAACTGTCCGGACCAGCTCCTGAAAAGGCTAGAATCGGTTTTAGTACCGGAAAATGGTAGAATCAGAGCCAGTATCGAGAAAAGGTGGAATCCATTCGAGTACCGGTAAACTGTCCCGACCAGTTCCTGAAAAGGCTAGAATCAGTTTCAGTACCGGAAAATGGTATAATCCGAGGAAAAGGTGGAATCCGTTCGAGTACCGAAAAACTGTCCGGACCAGTTCCTAAAAAGGCTAAAATCATTTTAAGTACCGAAAAAATGGTAGAATCCGAGCCAGTATCGGGAAAAGGTGGAATCCATTCGAGTACCGGTAAACTGTCAGGACCAGTTCCTGAAAAGGCTAGAATCGGTGTCAGTTCTGGAAAATGGTAGAATCCGAGCCCGTATCGGGAAAAGGTGGAATCCGTTCGAGTACCGATAAACTGTCCGGACCAATTCTTGAATAAGCTAGAATCGGTGTCAGTACTGGAAAATGGTAGAATCCGAGCCTGTATCGGGAAAAGGTGGAATCCGTTCGAGTACCGATAAACTGTCCGGACCAATTCCTGAATAGGCTAGAATCGGTGTCAGTACCGAAAAATGGTAGAATCCGAGCCAGTATCGGGAAAAAGTGGAATCCGTTCGAGTACCGAAAAACTGTCCGGACCAGTTCCTGAAAAGGCTAGAATCGGTGTCAGTACTGGAAAATGGTAGAATCCGAGCCAGTATTGGGAAAAGGTGGAATCCGTTCGAGTACCGAAAAACTATCCGGACCAGTTCCTAAAAAGGCTAGAATCTGTTTCAGTACCGAAAAATGGTAGAAGACGAGCCAGTATCGGGAAAAACTGGAATCCGTTCGAGTACCGAAAAACTGTCCGGACCAGATCCTGAAAAGGCTAGAATCGGTGTCAGTACTGGAAAATGGTAGAATCCGAGCCCGTATCGGGAAAAGGTGGAATCCGTTCGAGTAGCGATAAACTGTCCGGACCAATTCCTGAATAGGCTAGAATCGGTGTCAGTACCGGAAAATGGTAGAATCCGAGCCAGTATCGGGAAAAAGTGGAATCCGTTCGAGTACCGATAAGCTCTCCGGACGAGTTCCTGAAAAGGCTAGAATCGGTTCCAGTACCCGAAAAATGGTAGAATCCGAGCCAGTATCGGGAAAAGGTGGAATCTGTTCGAGTACCGATAAACTGTCCGGACCAATTCCTGAATAGGCTAGAATCGGTGTCAGTACCGGAAAATGATAGAATTCGAGCCAGTATCGGGAAAAACTGGAATCCGTTCGAGTACCGATAAGCTCTCCGGACGAGTTCCTGAAAAGGCTAGAATCGGTTCCAGTACCGAAAAATGGTAGAATCCGAGCCAGTATCGGGAAAAGGTGGAATCTGTTCGAGTACCGATAAACTGTCCGGACCAGTTCCTGAAAAGGCTAGAATCGGTGTCAGTACTGGAAAAATGGTAGAATCCGAGCCCGTATCGGGAAAAGGTGGAATCCGTTCGAGTACCGATAAACTGTCCGGACCAATTCCTGAATAGGCTAGAATCGGTGTCAGTACCGGAAAATGGGTAGAATCCGAGCCAGTATCGGGAAAAAGTGGAATCCGTTCGAGTACCGATAAGCTCTCCGGACGAGTTCCTGAAAAGGCTAGAATCGGTTCCAGTACCGAAAAATGGTAGAATCCGAGCCAGTATCGGGAAAAGGTGGAATCTGTTCGAGTACCGATAAACTGTCCGGTCCAGTTCCTGAAAAGGCTAGAATCGGTGTCAGTACTGGAAAATGGTAGAATCCGAGCCCGTATCGGGAAAAAGGTGGAATCCGTTCGAGTACCGATAAACTGTCCGGACCAATTCTTGAATAGGCTAGAATCGGTGTCAGTACTGGAAAATGGTAGAATCCGAGCCTGTATCGGGAAAAGGTGGAATCCGTTCGAGTACCGATAAACTGTCCGGACCAATTCCTGAATAGGCTAGAATCGGTGTCAGTACCGGAAAATGGTAGAATCCGAGCCAGTATCGGGAAAAAGTGGAATCCGATCGAGTACCGAAAAACTGTCCGGACCAGTTCCTAAAAAGGCTAGAATCTGTTTCAGTACCGAAAAATGGTAGAATACGAGCCAGTATCGGGAAAAACTGGAATCCGTTCGAGTACCGAAAAACTGTCCGGACCAGTTCCTGAAAAGGCTAGAATCGGTGTCAGTACTGGAAAATGGTAGAATCCGAGCCCGTATCGGGAAAAGGTGGAATCCGTTCGAGTACCTATAAACTGTCCGGACACAAATTCCTGAATAGGCTAGAATCGGTGTCAGTACCGAAAAATGGTAGAATCCGAGCCAGTATCGGGAAAAGGTGGAATCCGTTTGAGTACCGGTAAACTGTCCAGACCAGTTCCTGAAAAGGCTAGAATCAGTTTCAGTACCGGAAAATGGTATAATCCGAGCCAGTATCGGGAAAAGGTGGAATCCGTTCGAGTACCGAAAAACTGTCCGGACCAGTTCCTAAAAAGGCTAGAATCATTTTAAGTACCGAAAAATGGTAGAATCCGAGCCAGTATCGGGAAAAGGTGGAATCCATTCGAGTACCGGTAAACTGTCAGGACCAGTTCCTGAAAAGGCTAGAATCGGTGTCAGTTCTGGAAAATGGTAGAATCCGAGCCCGTATCGGGAAAAGGTGGAATCCGTTCGAGTACCGATAAACTGTCCGGACCAATTCCTGAATAGGCTAGAATCGGTGTCAGTACCGGAAAATGGTAGAATCCGAGCCAGTATCGGAAAAAGTGGAATCCGTTCGAGTACCGAAAAAACTGTCCGGAGACAAGTTCCTGAAAAGGCTAGAATCGGTGTCAGTACTGGAAAATTGTAGAATCCGAGCCCGTATCGGGAAAAGGTGGAATCCGTTCGAGTACCGATAAAACTGTCCGGACCAATTCCTGAATAGGCTAGAATCGGTGTCAGTACGGGAAAATGGTAGAATCCGAGCCAGTATCGGGAAAAAGTGGAATCCGTTCGAGTACCGAAAAACTGTCCGGACCAGTTCCTGAAAAGGCTAGAATCGGTGTCAGTACTGGAAAATGGTAGAATCCGAGCCCGTATCGGGAAAATGTGGAATCCGTTCGAGTACCGATAAACTGTCCGGACCAATTCTTGAATAGGCTAGAATCGGTGTCAGTACGGGAAAATGGTAGAATCCGAGCCAGTATCGGGAAAAAGTGGAATCCGTTCGAGTACCGAAAAACTGTTCGGACCAGTTCCTAAAAAGGCTAGAATCATTTTAAGTACCGGAAAATGGTAGAATCCGAGCCAGTATCGGGAAAAGGTGGAATCCATTCGAGTACCGGTAAACTGTCAGGACCAGTTCCTGAAAAGGCTAGAATCGGTGTCAGTACTGGAAAATGGTAGAATCCGAGCCCGTATCGGGAAAAGGTGGAATCCGTTCGACTACCGATAAATTGTCCGGACCAATTCCTGAATAGGCTAGAATCGGTGTCAGTACGGGAAAATGGTAGAATCCGAGCCAGTATCGGGAAAAAGTGGAATCCGTTCGAGTACCGAAAAACTGTCCGGACCAGTTCCTGAAAAGGCTAGAATCGGTGTCAGTACTGGAAAATGGTAGAATTCGAGCCTGTATCGGGAAAAGGTGGAATCCGTTCGAGTACCGATAAACTGTCCGGACCAATTCCTGAATAGGCTAGAATCGGTGTCAGTACCGGAAAATGGTAGAATCCGAGCCAGTATCGGGAAAAAGTGGAATCCGATCGAGTACCGAAAAACTGTCCGGACCAGTTCCTAAAAAGGCTAGAATCTGTTTCAGTACCGAAAAATGGTAGAATACGAGCCAGTATCGGGAAAAACTGGAATCCGTTCGAGTACCGAAAAACTGTCCGGACCAGTTCCTGAAAAGGCTAGAATCGGTGTCAGTACTGGAAAATGGTAGAATCCGAGCCCGTATCGGGAAAAGGTGGAATCCGTTCGAGTACCTATAAACTGTCCGGACCAATTCCTGAATAGGCTAGAATCGGTGTCAGTACCGAAAAATGGTAGAATCCGAGCCAGTATCGGGAAAAGGTGGAATCTGTTCGAGTACCGATAAACTGTCCGGACCAGCTCCTGAAAAGGCTAGAATCGGTTTTAGTACCGGAAAATGGTAGAATCAGAGCCAGTATCGAGAAAAGGTGGAATCCATTCGAGTACCGGTAAACTGTCCCGACCAGTTCCTGAAAAGGCTAGAATCAGTTTCAGTACCGGAAAATGGTATAGTCCGAGCCAGTATCGGGAAAAGGTGGAATCCGTTCGAGTACCGAAAAACTGTCCGGACCAGTTCCTAAAAAGGCTAGAATCATTTTAAGTACCGAAAAATGGTAGAATCCGAGCCAGTATCGGGAAAAGGTGGAATCCATTCGAGTACCGGTAAACTGTCAGGACCAGTTCCTGAAAAGGCTAGAATCGGTGTCAGTTCTGGAAAATGGTAGAATCCGAGCCCGTATCGGGAAAAGGTGGAATCCGTTCGAGTACCGATAAACTGTCCGGACCAATTCTTGAATAGGCTAGAATCGGTGTCAGTACTGGAAAATGGTAGAATCCGAGCCTGTATCGGGAAAAGGTGGAATCCGTTCGAGTACCGATAAACTGTCCGGACCAATTCCTGAATAGGCTAGAATAGGTGTCAGTACCGGAAAATGGTAGAATCCGAGCCAGTATCGGGAAAAAGTGGAATCCGATCGAGTACCGAAAAACTGTCCGGACAAGTTCCTAAAAAGGCTAGAATCTGTTTCAGTACCGAAAAATGGTAGAATACGTGCCAGTATCGGGAAAAACTGGAATCCGTTCGAGTACCGAAAAACTGTCCGGACCAGTTCCTGAAAAGGCTAGAATCGGTGTCAGTACTGGAAAATGGTAGAATCCGAGCCCGTATCGGGAAAAGGTGGAATCCGTTCGAGTACCTATAAACTGTCCGGACCAATTCCTGAATAGGCTAGAATCGGTGTCAGTACCGAAAAATGGTAGAATCCGAGCCAGTATCGGGAAAATGTGGAATCTGTTCGAGTACCGATAAACTGTCCGGACCAGCTCCTGAAAAGGCTAGAATCGGTTTTAGTACCGGAAAATGGTAGAATCAGAGCCAGTATCGAGAAAAGGTGGAATCCATTCGAGTACCGGTAAACTGTCCCGACCAGTTCCTGAAGGCTAGAATCAGTTTCAGTACCGGAAAATGGTATAATCCGAGCCAGTATCGGGAAAAGGTGGAATCCGTTCGAGTACCGAAAAACTGTCCGGACCAGTTCCTAAAAAGGCTAAAATCATTTTAAGTACCGAAAAATGGTAGAATCCGAGCCAGTATCGGGAAAAGGTGGAATCCATTCGAGTACCGGTAAACTGTCAGGACCAGTTCCTGAAAAGGCTAGAATCGGTGTCAGTTCTGGAAAATGGTAGAATCCGAGCCCGTATCGGGAAAAGGTGGAATCCGTTCGAGTACCGATAAACTGTCCGGACCAATTCTTGAATAAGCTAGAATCGGTGTCAGTACTGGAAAATGGTAGAATCCGAGCCTGTATCGGGAAAAGGTGGAATCCGTTCGAGTACCGATAAACTGTCCGGACCAATTCCTGAATAGGCTAGAATCGGTGTCAGTACCGAAAAATGGTAGAATCCGAGCCAGTATCGGGAAAAAGTGGAATCCGTTCGAGTACCGAAAAACTGTCCGGACAAGTTCCTGAAAAGGCTAGAATCGGTGTCAGTACTGGAAAATGGTAGAATCCGAGCCCGTATCGGGAAAAGGTGGAATCCGTTCGAGTACCGATAAACTGTCCGGACCAATTCCTGAATAGGCTAGAATCGGTGTCAGTACCGGAAAATGGTAGAATCCGAGCCAGTATCGGGAAAAACTGGAATCCGTTCGAGTACCGAAAAACTGTCCGGACCAGTTCTTGAAAAGGCTAGAATCGGTGTCAGTACTGGAAAATGGTAGAATCCGAGCCCGTATCGGGAAAAGGTGGAATCCGTTCGAGTACCGATAAACTGTCCGGACCAATTCTTGAATAGGCTAGAATCGGTGTCAGTACTGGAAAATGGTAGAATCCGAGCCTGTATCGGGAAAAGGTGGAATCCGTTCGAGTACCGATAAACTGTCCGGACCAATTCCTGAATAGGCTAGAATCGGTGTCAGTACCGGAAAATGGTAGAATCCGAGCCAGTATCGGGAAAAGGTGGAATCCATTCGAGTACCGGTAAACTGTCAGGACCAGTTCCTGAAAAGGCTAGAATCGGTGTCAGTACTGGAAAATGGTAGAATCCGAGCCCGTATCGGGAAAAGGTGGAATCCGTTCGACTACCGATAAATTGTCCGGACCAATTCCTGAATAGGCTAGAATCGGTGTCAGTACGGGAAAATGGTAGAATCCGAGCCAGTATCGGGAAAAAGTGGAATCCGTTCGAGTACCGAAAAACTGTCCGGACCAGTTCCTGAAAAGGCTAGAATCGGTGTCAGTACTGGAAAATGGTAGAATTCGAGCCTGTATCGGGAAAAGGTGGAATCCGTTCGAGTACCGATAAACTGTCCGGACCAATTCCTGAATAGGCTAGAATCGGTGTCAGTACCGGAAAATGGTAGAATCCGAGCCAGTATCGGGAAAAAGTGGAATCCGATCGAGTACCGAAAAACTGTCCGGACCAGTTCCTAAAAAGGCTAGAATCTGTTTCAGTACCGAAAAATGGTAGAATACGAGCCAGTATCGGGAAAAACTGGAATCCGTTCGAGTACCGAAAAATTGTCCGGACCAGTTCCTGAAAAGGCTAGAATCGGTGTCAGTACTGGAAAATGGTAGAATCCGAGCCCGTATCGGGAAAAGGTGGAATCCGTTCGAGTACCTATAAACTGTCCGGACCAATTCCTGAATAGGCTAGAATCGGTGTCAGTACCGAAAAATGGTAGAATCCGAGCCAGTATCGGGAAAAGGTGGAATCTGTTCGAGTACCGATAAACTGTCCGGACCAGCTCCTGAAAAGGCTAGAATCGGTTTTAGTACCGGAAAATGGTAGAATCAGAGCCAGTATCGAGAAAAGGTGGAATCCATTCGAGTACCGGTAAACTGTCCCGACCAGTTCCTGAAAAGGCTAGAATCAGTTTCAGTACCGGAAAATGGTATAGTCCGAGCCAGTATCGGGAAAAGGTGGAATCCGTTCGAGTACCGAAAAACTGTCCGGACCAGTTCCTAAAAAGGCTAGAATCATTTTAAGTACCGAAAAATGGTAGAATCCGAGCCAGTATCGGGAAAAGGTGGAATCCATTCGAGTACCGGTAAACTGTCAGGACCAGTTCCTGAAAAGGCTAGAATCGGTGTCAGTTCTGGAAAATGGTAGAATCCGAGCCCGTATCGGGAAAAGGTGGAATCCGTTCGAGTACCGATAAACTGTCCGGACCAATTCTTGAATAGGCTAGAATCGGTGTCAGTACTGGAAAATGGTAGAATCCGAGCCTGTATCGGGAAAAGGTGGAATCCGTTCGAGTACCGATAAACTGTCCGGACCAATTCCTGAATAGGCCAGAATAGGTGTCAGTACCGGAAAATGGTAGAATCCGAGCCAGTATCGGGAAAAAGTGGAATCCGATCGAGTACCGAAAAACTGTCCGGACAAGTTCCTAAAAAGGCTAGAATCTGTTTCAGTACCGAAAAATGGTAGAATACGTGCCAGTATCGGGAAAAACTGGAATCCGTTCGAGTACCGAAAAACTGTCCGGACCAGTTCCTGAAAAGGCTAGAATCGGTGTCAGTACTGGAAAATGGTAGAATCCGAGCCCGTATCGGGAAAAGGTGGAATCCGTTCGAGTACCTATAAACTGTCCGGACCAATTCCTGAATAGGCTAGAATCGGTGTCAGTACCGAAAAATGGTAGAATCCGAGCCAGTATCGGGAAAATGTGGAATCTGTTCGAGTACCGATAAACTGTCCGGACCAGCTCCTGAAAAGGCTAGAATCGGTTTTAGTACCGGAAAATGGTAGAATCAGAGCCAGTATCGAGAAAAGGTGGAATCCATTCGAGTACCGGTAAACTGTCCCGACCAGTTCCTGAAAAGGCTAGAATCAGTTTCAGTACCGGAAAATGGTATAATCCGAGCCAGTATCGGGAAAAGGTGGAATCCGTTCGAGTACCGAAAAACTGTCCGGACCAGTTCCTAAAAAGGCTAAAATCATTTTAAGTACCGAAAAATGGTAGAATCCGAGCCAGTATCGGGAAAAGGTGGAATCCATTCGAGTACCGGTAAACTGTCAGGACCAGTTCCTGAAAAGGCTAGAATCGGTGTCAGTTCTGGAAAATGGTAGAATCCGAGCCCGTATCGGGAAAAGGTGGAATCCGTTCGAGTACCGATAAACTGTCCGGACCAATTCTTGAATAAGCTAGAATCGGTGTCAGTACTGGAAAATGGTAGAATCCGAGCCTGTATCGGGAAAAGGTGGAATCCGTTCGAGTACCGATAAACTGTCCGGACCAATTCCTGAATAGGCTAGAATCGGTGTCAGTACCGAAAAATGGTAGAATCCGAGCCAGTATCGGGAAAAAGTGGAATCCGTTCGAGTACCGAAAAACTGTCCGGACAAGTTCCTGAAAAGGCTAGAATCGGTGTCAGTACTGGAAAATGGTAGAATCCGAGCCCGTATCGGGAAAAGGTGGAATCCGTTCGAGTACCGATAAACTGTCCGGACCAATTCCTGAATAGGCTAGAATCGGTGTCAGTACCGGAAAATGGTAGAATCCGAGCCAGTATCGGGAAAAACTGGAATCCGTTCGAGTACCGAAAAACTGTCCGGACCAGTTCTTGAAAAGGCTAGAATCGGTGTCAGTACTGGAAAATGGTAGAATCCGAGCCCGTATCGGGAAAAGGTGGAATCCGTTCGAGTACCGATAAACTGTCCGGACCAATTCTTGAATAGGCTAGAATCGGTGTCAGTACTGGAAAATGGTAGAATCCGAGCCTGTATCGGGAAAAGGTGGAATCCGTTCGAGTACCGATAAACTGTCCGGACCAATTCCTGAATAGGCTAGAATCGGTGTCAGTACCGGAAAATGGTAGAATCCGAGCCAGTATCGGGAAAAAGTGGAATCCGTTCGAGTACCGAAAAACTGTCCGGACCAGTTCCTGAAAAGGCTAGAATCGGTGTCAGTACTGGAAAATGGTAGAATCCGAGCCTGTATCGGGAAAATGTGGAATCCGTTCGAGTACCGATAAACTGTCCGGACCAATTCCTGAATAGGCTAGAATCGGTGTCAGTACCGGAAAATGGTAGAATCCGAGCCAGTATCGGGAAAAAGTGGAATCCGATCGAGTACCGAAAAACTGTCCGGACAAGTTCCTAAAAAGGCTAGAATCTGTTTCAGTACCGAAAAATGGTAGAATACGTGCCAGTATCGGGAAAAACTGGAATCCGTTCGAGTACCGAAAAACTGTCCGGACCAGTTCCTGAAAAGGCTAGAATCGGTGTCAGTACTGGAAAATGGTAGAATCCGAGCCCGTATCGGGAAAAGGTGGAATCCGTTCGAGTACCTATAAACTGTCCGGACCAATTCCTGAATAGGCTAGAATCGGTGTCAGTACCGAAAAATGGTAGAATCCGAGCCAGTATCGGGAAAAGGTGGAATCTGTTCGAGTACCGATAAACTG
The DNA here is from genome assembly GCA_945999865.1 of Vitis cinerea var. helleri x Vitis rupestris. Lineage (NCBI taxonomy): Eukaryota > Viridiplantae > Streptophyta > Magnoliopsida > Vitales > Vitaceae > Vitis > Vitis cinerea var. helleri x Vitis rupestris. The sequence continues at coordinate 16,648,010 of OX253933.1, forward strand.
TCCGGACCAGCTCCTGAAAAGGCTAGAATCGGTTTTAGTACCGGAAAATGGTAGAATCAGAGCCAGTATCGAGAAAAGGTGGAATCCATTCGAGTACCGGTAAACTGTCCCGACCAGTTCCTGAAAAGGCTAGAATCAGTTTCAGTACCGGAAAATGGTATAATCCGAGCCAGTATCGGGAAAAGGTGGAATCCGTTCGAGTACCGAAAAACTGTCCGGACCAGTTCCTAAAAAGGCTAAAATCATTTTAAGTACCGAAAAATGGTAGAATCCGAGCCAGTATCGGGAAAAGGTGGAATCCATTCGAGTACCGGTAAACTGTCAGGACCAGTTCCTGAAAAGGCTAGAATCGGTGTCAGTTCTGGAAAATGGTAGAATCCGAGCCCGTATCGGGAAAAGGTGGAATCCGTTCGAGTACCGATAAACTGTCCGGACCAATTCTTGAATAAGCTAGAATCGGTGTCAGTACTGGAAAATGGTAGAATCCGAGCCTGTATCGGGAAAAGGTGGAATCCGTTCGAGTACCGATAAACTGTCCGGACCAATTCCTGAATAGGCTAGAATCGGTGTCAGTACCGAAAAATGGTAGAATCCGAGCCAGTATCGGGAAAAAGTGGAATCCGTTCGAGTACCGAAAAACTGTCCGGACAAGTTCCTGAAAAGGCTAGAATCGGTGTCAGTACTGGAAAATGGTAGAATCCGAGCCCGTATCGGGAAAAGGTGGAATCCGTTCGAGTACCGATAAACTGTCCGGACCAATTCCTGAATAGGCTAGAATCGGTGTCAGTACCGGAAAATGGTAGAATCCGAGCCAGTATCGGGAAAAACTGGAATCCGTTCGAGTACCGAAAAACTGTCCGGACCAGTTCTTGAAAAGGCTAGAATCGGTGTCAGTACTGGAAAATGGTAGAATCCGAGCCCGTATCGGGAAAAGGTGGAATCCGTTCGAGTACCGATAAACTGTCCGGACCAATTCTTGAATAGGCTAGAATCGGTGTCAGTACTGGAAAATGGTAGAATCCGAGCCTGTATCGGGAAAAGGTGGAATCCGTTCGAGTACCGATAAACTGTCCGGACCAATTCCTGAATAGGCTAGAATCGGTGTCAGTACCGGAAAATGGTAGAATCCGAGCCAGTATCGGGAAAAAGTGGAATCCGTTCGAGTACCGAAAAACTGTCCGGACCAGTTCCTGAAAAGGCTAGAATCGGTGTCAGTACTGGAAAATGGTAGAATCCGAGCCTGTATCGGGAAAATGTGGAATCCGTTCGAGTACCGATAAACTGTCCGGACCAATTCCTGAATAGGCTAGAATCGGTGTCAGTACCGGAAAATGGTAGAATCCGAGCCAGTATCGGGAAAAAGTGGAATCCGATCGAGTACCGAAAAACTGTCCGGACAAGTTCCTAAAAAGGCTAGAATCTGTTTCAGTACCGAAAAATGGTAGAATACGTGCCAGTATCGGGAAAAACTGGAATCCGTTCGAGTACCGAAAAACTGTCCGGACCAGTTCCTGAAAAGGCTAGAATCGGTGTCAGTACTGGAAAATGGTAGAATCCGAGCCCGTATCGGGAAAAGGTGGAATCCGTTCGAGTACCTATAAACTGTCCGGACCAATTCCTGAATAGGCTAGAATCGGTGTCAGTACCGAAAAATGGTAGAATCCGAGCCAGTATCGGGAAAAGGTGGAATCTGTTCGAGTACCGATAAACTGTCCGGACCAGCTCCTGAAAAGGCTAGAATCGGTTTTAGTACCGGAAAATGGTAGAATCCGAGCCAGTATCGAGAAAAGGTGGAATCCATTCGAGTACCGGTAAACTGTCCCGACCAGTTCCTGAAAAGGCTAGAATCAGTTTCAGTACCGGAAAATGGTATAATCCGAGCCAGTATCGGGAAAAGGTGGAATCCGTTCGACTACCGAAAAACTGTCCGGACCAGTTCCTAAAATGGCTAGAATCATTTTAAGTACCGAAAAATGGTAGAATCCGAGCCAGTATCGGGAAAAGGTGGAATCCATTCGAGTACCGGTAAACTGTCAGGACCAGTTCCTGAAAAGGCTAGAATCGGTGTCAGTTCTGGAAAATGGTAGAATCCGAGCCCGTATCGGGAAAAGGTGGAATCCGTTCGAGTACCGATAAACTGTCCGGACCAATTCCTGAATAGGCTAGAATCGGTGTCAGTACCGGAAAATGGTAGAATCCGAGCCAGTATCGGGAAAAAGTGGAATCCGTTCGAGTACCGAAAAACTGTCCGGACAAGTTCCTGAAAAGGCTAGAATCATTTTAAGTACCGAAAAATGGTAGAATCCGAGCCAGTATCGGGAAAAGGTGGAATCCATTCGAGTACCGGTAAACTGTCAGGACCAGTTCCTGAAAAGGCTAGAATCGGTGTCAGTTCTGGAAAATGGTAGAATCCGAGCCCGTATCGGGAAAAGGTGGAATCCGTTCGAGTACCGATAAACTGTCCGGACCAATTCCTGAATAGGCTAGAATCGGTGTCAGTACCGGAAAATGGTAGAATCCGAGCCAGTATCGGGAAAAAGTGGAATCCGTTCGAGTACCGAAAAACTGTCCGGACAAGTTCCTGAAAAGGCTAGAATCGGTGTCAGTACTGGAAAATGGTAGAATCCGAGCCCGTATCGGGAAAAGGTGGAATCCGTTCGAGTACCGATAAACTGTCCGGACCAATTCCTGAATAGGCTAGAATCGGTGTCAGTACCGGAAAATGGTAGAATCCGAGCCAGTATCGGGAAAAAGTGGAATCCGTTCGAGTACCGAAAAACTGTCCGGACCAGTTCCTGAAAAGGCTAGAATCGGTGTCAGTACTGGAAAATGGTAGAATCCGAGCCTGTATCGGGAAAAGGTGGAATCCGTTCGAGTACCGATAAACTGTCCGGACCAATTCCTGAATAGGCTAGAATCGGTGTCAGTACCGGAAAATGGTAGAATCCGAGCCAGTATCGGGAAAAAGTGGAATCCGATCGAGTACCGAAAAACTGTCCGGACAAGGTCCTAAAAAGGCTAGAATCTGTTTCAGTACCGAAAAATGGTAGAATACGTGCCAGTATCGGGAAAAACTGGAATCCGTTCGAGTACCGAAAAACTGTCCGGACCAGTTCCTGAAAAGGCTAGAATCGGTGTCAGTACTGGAAAATGGTAGAATCCGAGCCCGTATCGAGAAAAGGTGGAATCCGTTCGAGTACCTATAAACTGTCCGGACCAATTCCTGAATAGGCTAGAATCGGTGTCAGTACCGAAAAATGGTAGAATCCGAGCCAGTATCGGGAAAAGGTGGAATCTGTTCGAGTACCGATAAACTGTCCGGACCAGCTCCTGAAAAGGCTAGAATCGGTTTCAGTACCGAAAAATGGTAGAATCCGAGCCAGTATCGGGAAAAGGTGCAATCCGTTCGAGAACCGATAAACTGTCCGGACGAGCTCCTGAAAAGGCTAGAATCGGTTTCAGTACGGAAAAATGGTAGAATCCTAGCCAGTATCGGGAAAAGGTGGAATCCGTTCGAGTACCGAAAAACTGTCCGGACCAGTTCCTGAAAAAGCTAGAATCGGTGTATGTACGGGAAAATGGTAGAATCCGAGCCAGTATCGGGAAAAGGTGCAATCCGTTCGAGAACCGATAAACTGTCCGGCCCAGTTCCTGAAAAGGCTAGAATCGGTTTCAGTACCGAAAAATGGTAGAATCCGAGCCAGTATCGGGAAAAGGTGGAATCCGTTCGAGTACCGAAAAACTGTCCGGACCAGTTCCTGAAAATGCTAGAATCGGTGTATGTACCGGAAAATGGTAGAATCTAAGCGAATATCGGGAAAAGGTGGAATCCGTTCGAGTACCGATAAACTGTCCGGACCAGTTCCTCAAAAGGCTAGAATCGCTTTCAGTACCGGAAAATGGTAGAATCCGAGCCAGTATCGGGAAAAGGTAGAATCCGTTCGAGTACCGAAAAACTGTCCGGACCAGTTCCTGAAAATGCTAGAATCGGTGTATGTACCGGAAAATGGAAGAATCCGAGCCAGTATCGGGAAAAAGTGGAATCCGTTCGACTACCAATAAACTCTCCGGACGAGTTCCTAAAAAGGCTAGAATCGATTCCAGTACCGAAAAATGGTAGAATCCGAGCCAGTATCGGGAAAAGGTGGAATCCGTTTGAGTACCGATAAACTGTCCGGACCAGCTCCTGAAAAGGCTAGAATCGGTTTCAGTACCGAAAAATGGTAGAATCCGAGCCAGTATCGGGAAAAGGTGGAATCCGTTCCAGTACCGAAAAACTGTCCGGACCAGTTCCTGAAAATGCTAGAATCGGTGTATGTACCGGAAAATGGTAGAATCCGAGCCAGTATCGGGAAAAGGTGGAATCCGTTCGAGTACTGATAAACTGTCCGGACCAGTTCCTGAAAAGGCTAGAATCGGTTTCAGTACCGAAAAATGGTAGAATCCGAGCCAGTATCGGGAAAAGGTGGAATCCGTTCGAGTACCGAAAAACTGTCCGGACCAGTTCCTGAAAAAACTAGAATCGGTGTATGTACCGGAAAATGGTAGAATCCGAGCCAGTATCGGGAAAAGGTGCAATCCGTATGAGAATCGATAAATTGTCCGGCCCAGTTCCTGAAAAGGCTAGAATCGGTGTCAGTACCGGAAAATGGTAGAATCCGAGCCAGTATCGGCCAAATGTGGAATCCGTTCGAGTACCGAAAAACTGTCCGGACTAGTTCCTGAAAAGGCTAGAATCGGTGAAAGTACCGGAAAATGGTAGAATCCGAGTGAGTATCGGGAAAAGGTGGAATCCATTCGAGTACCGATAAACTATCCGGACTAGTTCCTGAAAATGCTAGAATCGATGTAACTACCGGAAAATGGTAGAATCCGAGCCAGTATCGGGAAAAGGTGGAATCGGTTCGAGTACCGATAAACTGTCCGGACCAGTTCCTGAAAAGGCTAGAATCGGTTTCAGTACCGAAAAATGGAAGATTCCGAGCCAGTATCGGGAAAAGGTGGAATCCGTTCGAGTACAGAAAAACTGTCCGGACCAGTTCCTGAAAAAGCTAGAATCGGTGTAAGTATCGGAAAATGGTAGAATCTAAGCGAATATCGGGAAAAGGTGGAATCCGTTCGAGTACAGATAAACTGTCCGGACCAGTTCCTGAAAAGGCTAGAATCGCTTTCAGTACCGGAAAATGGTAGAATCCGATCCTGTATCGGGAAAAAGTGGAATCCATTCGAGTACCGAAAAACTGTCCGGGCCGGTTCCTGAAAAGGCTAGAATCGGTGTCAGTACCGGAAAATGGTAGAATCCGAGCCAGTATCGGGAAAAAGTGGAATCCGTTCGAGTACCGATAAGCTCTCCGGACGAGTTCCTGAAAAGGCTAGAATCGGTTCCAGTACCGAATAATGGTAGAATCCGAGCCAGTATCGGGAAAAGGTGGAATCTGTTCGAGTACCGATAAACTGTCCGGACCAGCTCCTGAAAAGGCTAGAATCGGTTTCAGTACCGAAAAATGGTAGAATACGAGCCAGTATCGGGAAAAGGTGGAATCCGTTCGAGTACCGAAAAACTGTCTGGACCAGTTCCTGAAAATGCTAGAATCGGTGTATGTACCGGAAAATGGTAGAATCCGAGCCAGTATCGGGAAAAGGTGGAATCCGTTCGAGTACTGATAAACTGTCCGGACCAGTTCCTAAAAAGGCTAGAATCGGTTTCAGTACCGAAAAATGGTAGAATCCGAGCCAGTATCGGGAAAAGGTGGAATCCGTTCGAGTACCGAAAAACTGTCCGGACCAGTTCCTGAAAAAACTAGAATCGGTGTATGTACCGAAAAATGGTAGAATCCGAGCCAGTATCGGGAAAAGGTACAATCCGTATGAGAATCGATAAATTGTCCGGCCCAGTTCCTGAAAATTCTAGAATCGGTGTCAGTACCGGAAAATGGTAGAATCCGAGCCAGTATCGGGCAAAGGTGGAATCCGTTCGAGTACCAAAAAACTGTCCGGACTAGTTCCTGAAAAGGCTAGAATCGGTGAAAGTACCGGAAAATGGTAGAATCCGAGCGTGTATCGGGAAAAGGTGGAATCCATTCGAGTACCGATAAACTATCCGGACTAGTTCCTGAAAATGCTAGAATCGGTGTAACTACCGGAAAATGGTAGAATCCGAGCCAGTATCGGGAAAAAATGGAATCGGTTCGGGTACCGATAAACTGTCCGGACCAGTTCCTGAAAAGGCTAGAATCGGTTTCAGTACCGAAAAATGGTAGAATCCGAGCCAGTATCGGGAAAAGGTGGAATCCGTTCGAGTACCTATAAACTGTCCGGACCAATTCCTGAATAGGCTAGAATCGGTGTCAGTACCGGAAAATGGTAGAATCCGAGCCAGTATCGGGAAAAAGTGGAATCCGTTCGAGTACCGATAAGCTCTCCGGACGAGTTCCTGAAAAGGCTAGAATCGGTTCCAGTACCGAAAAATGGTAGAATCCGAGCCAGTATCGGGAAAAGGTGGAATCTGTTCGAGTACCGATAAACTGTCCGGACCAGCTCCTGAAAAGGCTAGAATCGGTTTCAGTACCGAAAAATGGTAGAATCCGAGCCAGTATCGGGAAAAGGTGGAATCCGTTCGAGTACCGAAAAACTGTCCGGACCAGTTCCTGAAAATGCTAGAATCGGTGTATGTACCGGAAAATGGTAGAATCCGAGCCAGTATCGGGAAAAAGTGGAATCCGTTCGAGTACCAATAAACTCTCCGGACGAGTTCCTAAAAAGGCTAGAATCGGTTCCAGTACCGAAAAATGGTAGAATCCGAGCCAGTATCGGGAAAAGGTGGAATCCGTTTGAGTACCGATAAACTGTCCGGACCAGCTCCTGAAAAGGCTAGAATCGGTTTTAGTACCGAAAAATGGTAGAATCCGAGCCAGTATCGGGAAAAGGTGGAATCCGCTCGAGTACCGAAAAACTGTTCGGACCAGTTCCTGAAAATGCTAGAATCGGTGTATGTACCGGAAAATGGTAGAATCCGAGCCAGTATCGGGAAAAGGTGCAATCCGTTCGAGAACCGATAAACTGTCCGGCCCAGTTCCTTAAAAGGCTAGAATCGGTTTCAGTACCGAAAAATGGTAGAATTCGAGCCAGTATCGGGAAAAGGTGGAATCCGTTCGAGTACCGAAAAACTGTCCGGACCAGTTCCTGAAAATGCTAGAATCGGTGTATGTACCGGAAAATGGTAGAATCTAAGCGAATATCGGGAAAAGGTGGAATCCGTTCGAGTACCGATAAACTGTCCGGACCAGTTCCTGAAAAGGCTAGAATCGCTTTCAGTACCGGAAAATGGTAGAATACGAGCCAGTATCGGGAAAAGGTATAATCCGTTCGAGTACCGAAAAACTGTCCGGACCAGTTCCTGAAAATGCTAGAATCGGTGTATGTACCGGAAAATGGTAGAATCCGAGCCAGTATCGGGAAAAAGTGGAATCCGTTCGAGTACCAATAAACTCTCCGGACGAGTTCCTAAAAAGGCTAGAATCGGTTCCAGTACCGAAAAATGGTAGAATCCGAGCCAGTATCGGGAAAAGGTGGAATCCGTTTGAGTACCGATAAACTGTCCGGACCAGCTGCTGAAAAGGCTAGAATCGGTTTCACTACCGAAAAATGGTAGAATCCGAGCCAGTATCGGGAAAAGGTGGAATCCGCTCGAGTACCGAAAAACTGTTCGGACCAGTTCCTGAAAATGCTAGAATCGGTGTATGTACCGGAAAATGGTAGAATCCGAGCCAGTATCGGGAAAAGGTGCAATCCGTTCGAGAACCGATAAACTGTCCGGCCCAGTTCCTTAAAAGGCTAGAATCGGTTTCAGTACCGAAAAATGGTAGAATTCGAGCCAGTATCGGGAAAAGGTGGAATCCGTTCGAGTACCGAAAAACTGTCCGGACCAGTTCCTGAAAATGCTAGAATCGGTGTATGTACCGGAAAATGGTAGAATCTAAGCGAATATCGGGAAAAGGTGGAATCCGTTCGAGTACCGATAAACTGTCCGGACCAGTTCCTGAAAAGGCTAGAATCGCTTTCAGTACCGGAAAATGGTAGAATACGAGCCAGTATCGGGAAAAGGTATAATCCGTTCGAGTACCGAAAAACTGTCCGGACCAGTTCCTGAAAATGCTAGAATCGGTGTATGTACCGGAAAATGGTAGAATCCGAGCCAGTATCGGGAAAAAGTGGAATCCGTTCGAGTACCAATAAACTCTCCGGACGAGTTCCTAAAAAGGCTAGAATCGGTTCCAGTACCGAAAAATGGTAGAATCCGAGCCAGTATCGGGAAAAGGTGGAATCCGTTTGAGTACCGATAAACTGTCCGGACCAGCTCCTGAAAAGGCTAGAATCGGTTTCACTACCGAAAAATGGTAGAATCCGAGCCAGTATCGGGAAAAGGTGGAATCCGTTCGAGTACCGAAAAACTGTCCGGACCAGTTCCTGAAAATGCTAGAATCGGTGTATGTACCGGAAAATGGTAGAATCCGAGCCAGTATCGGGAAAAGGTGGAATCCGTTCGACTACTGATAAACTGTCCGGACCAGTTCCTGAAAAGGCTAGAATCGGGTTCAGTACCGGAAAATGGTAGAATCCGAGCCAGTATCGGGAAAAGGTGGAATCCGTTCGAGTTCCGGTAAACTGTCCGGACCAGTTCCTGAAAAGCCTAGAATCGGTTTCAGTACCGAAAAATGGTAGAATCCGAGCCAGTATCGGGAAAAGGTGCAATCCGTTCGAGAACCGATAAACTGTCCGGCCCAGTTCCTGAAAAGGCTAGAATCGGTTTCAGTACCGAAAAATGGTAGAATCCGAGCCAGTATCGGGAAAAGGTGCAATCCATTCGAGAACCGATAAACTGTCCGGCCCAGTTCCTGAAAAGACTAGAATCGGTTTCAGTACCGAAAAATGGTAGAATCCGAGCCAGTATCGGGAAAAGGTGCAATCCGTTCGAGAACCGATAAACTGTCCGGCCCAGTTCCTGAAAAGGCTAGAATCGGTTTCAGTACCGAAAAATGGTACAATCCGAGCCAGTATCGGAAAAAGGTGGAATCCGTTCGAGTACCGAAAAACTGTCCGGACCAGTTGCTGAAAAAGCTAGAATCGGTGTAAGTACCGGAAAATGGTAGAATCTAAGCGAATATCGGGAAAAGGTGGAATCCGTTCGAGTACCGATAAACTGTCCGGACCAGTTCCTGAAAAGGCTAGAATCGCTTTCAGTACCGGAAAATGGTAGAATCCGAGCCAGTATCGGGAAAAAGTGGAATCCGTTCGAGTACCGATAAGCTCTCCGGACGAGTTCCTGAAAAGGCTAGAATCGGTTCCAGTACCAAAAAATGGTAGAATCCGAGCCAGTATCGGGAAAAGGTGGAATCTGTTCGAGTACCGATAAACTGTCCGGACCAGCTCCTGAAAAGGCTAGAATCGGTTTCAGTACCGAAAAATGGTAGAATCCGAGCCAGTATCGGGAAAAGGTGGAATCCGTTTGAGTACCGATAAACTGTCCAGACCAGCTCCTGAAAAGGCTAGAATCGGTTTCAGTACCGAAAAATGGTAGAATCCGAGCCAGTATCGGGAAAAGGTGGAATCCGTTCGAGTACCGAAAAACTGTCCGGACCAGTTCCTGAAAATGCTAGAATCGGTGTATGTACCGGAAAATGGTAGAATCTGAGCCAGTATCGGGAAAAGGTGGAATCCGTTCGAGTACTGATAAACTGTCCGGACCAGTTCCTGAAAAGGCTAGAATCGGTTTCAGTACCGGAAAATGGTAGAATCCGAGCCAGTATCGGGAAAAGGTGGAGTCCATTCGAGTACCGGTAAACTGTCCGGACCAGTTCCTGAAAAAACTAGAATCGGTGTATGTACCGGAAAATGGTAGAATCCGAGCCAGTATCGGGAAAAGGTGCAATCCGTATGAGAATCGATAAATTGTCCGGCCCAGTTCCTGAAAAGGCTAGAATCGGTTCCTGTACCGAAAAATGGTAGAATCCGAGCCAGTATCGGGAAAAGGTGGAATCCGTTTGAGTACCGATAAACTGTCCGGACCAGCTCCTGAAAAGGCTAGAATCGGTTTCAGTACCGAAAAATGGTAGAATCCGAGCCAGTATCGGGAAAAGGTGGAATCCGTTCGAGTACCGAAAAACTGTCCGGACAAGTTCCTGAAAAAACTAGAATCGGTGTATGTACCGGAAAATGGTAGAATCCGAGCCAGTATCAGGAAAAGGTGGAATCGGTTCGAGTACCGATAAACTGTCCGGACCAGCTCCTGAAAAGGATAGAATCGGTTTCAGTACCGAAAAATGGTAGAATCCGAGCCAGTATCGGGAAAAGGTGGAATCCGTTCGAGTACCGAAAAACTGTCCGGACCAGTTCCTGAAAATGCTAGAATCGGTGTATGTACCGGAAAATGGTAGAATCCGAGCCAATATCGGGAAAAGGTGGAATCCGTTCGAGTACCGAAAAACTGTCCGGACCAGTTCCTGAAAAAACTAGAATCGGTGTATGTACCGGAAAATGGTAGAATCCGAGCCAGTATCAGGAAAAGGTGGAATCGGTTCGAGTACCGATAAACTGTCCGGACCAGCTCCTGAAAAGGCTAGAATCGGTTTCAGTACCGAAAAATGGTAGAATCCGAGCCAGTATCGGGAAAAGGTGGAATCCGTTCGAGTACCGAAAAACTGTCCGGACCAGTTCCTGAAAATGCTAGAATCGGTGTATGTACCGGAAAATGGTAGAATCCGAGCCAGTATCGGGAAAAGGTGGAATCCGTTCGAGTACCGAAAAACTGTCCGGACCAGTTCCTGAAAAAACTAGAATCGGTGTATGTACCGGAAAATGGTAGAATCCGAGCCAGTATCAGGAAAAGGTGGAATCGGTTCGAGTACCGATAAACTGTCCGGACCAGTTCCTGAAAAGGCTAGAATCGGTTTCAGTACCGAAAAATGGTAGAATCCGAGCCAGTATCGAGGAAAGGTGGAATCCGTTCGAGTACCGAAAAACTGTCCGGACCAGTTCCTGAAAAAACTAGAATCGGTGTATGTACCGAAAAATGGTAGAATCCGAGCCAGTATCGGGAAAAGGTGCAATCCGTATGAGAATCGATAAATTGTCCGGCCCAGTTCCTGAAAAGGATAGAATCGGTTCCAGTACCGAAAAATGGTAGAATCCGAGCCAGTATCGGGAAAAGGTGGAATCGGTTCGAGTACCGATAAACTGTCCGGGCCAGCTCCTGAAAAGGCTAGAATCGGTTTCAGTACCGAAAAATGGTAGAATCCGAGCCAGTATCGAGAAAAGGTGGAATCCGTTCGAGTACCGAAAAACTGTACGGACCAGTTCCTGAAAAAACTAGAATCGGTGTATGTACCGGAAAATGGTAGAATCCGAGCCAGTATCAGGAAAAGGTGGAATCGGTTCGAGTACCGATAAATTGTCCGGACCAGCTCCTGAAAAGGATAGAATCGGTTTCAGTACCGAAAAATGGTAGAATCCGAGCCAGTATCGGTAAAAGGTGGAATCCGTTCGAGTACCGAAAAACTGTCCGGACCAGTTCCTGAAAATGCTAGAATCGGTGTATGTACCGGAAAATGGTAGAATCCGAGCCAGTATCGGGAAAAGGTGGAATCCGTTCGAGTACCGAAAAACTGTCCGGACCAGTTCCTGAAAAAGCTAGAATCGGTGTAAGTACCGGAAAATGGTAGAATCTAAGCGAATATCGGGAAAAGGTGGAATCCGTTCGAGTACCGATAAACTGTCCGGACCAGTTCCTGAAAAGGCTAGAATCGGTTTCAGTACCGAAAAATGGTAGAATCCGAGCCAGTATCGAGAAAAGGTGGAATCCGTTCGAGTACCGAAAAACTGTCCGGACCAGTTCCTGAAAAAACTAGAATCGGAGTATGTACCGGAAAATGGTAGAATCCGAGCCAGTATCAGCAAAAGGTGGAATCGGTTCGAGTACCGATAAACTGTCCGGACCAGTTCCTGAAAAGGCTAGAATCGGTTTCAGTACCGAAAAATGGTAGAATCCGAGCCAGTATCGAGAAAAGGTGGAATCCGTTCGAGTACCGAAAAACTGTCCGGACCAGTTCCTGAAAAAACTAGAATCGGTGTATGTACCGGAAAATGGTAGAATCCGAGCCAGTATCGGGAAAAGGTGCAATCCGTATGAGAATCGATAAATTGTCCGGCCCAGTTCCTGAAAAGGCTAGAATCGGTTCCAGTACCGAAAAATGGTAGAATCCGAGCCAGTATCGGGAAAAGGTGGAATCCGTTTGAGTACCGATAAACTGTCCGGACCAGCTCCTGAAAAGGCTAGAATCGGTTTCAGTACCGAAAAATGGTAGAATCCGAGCCAGTATCGGGAAAAGGTGGAATCCGTTCGAGTACCGAAAAACTGTCCGGACCAGTTCCTGAAAATGCTAGAATCGGTGTATGTACCGGAAAATGGTAAAATCCGAGCCAGTATCGGGAAAAGGTGGAATCCGTTCGAGTACCGATAAACTGTCCGGACCAGTTCCTGAAAAGGCTAGAATCGGTTTCAGTACCGAAAAACTGTAGATTCCGAGCCAGTATCGGGAAAAGGTGGAATCCGTTCGAGTACCGAAAAACTGTCCGGACCAGTTCCTGAAAAAGCTAGAATCGGTGTATGTACCGGAAAATGGTAGAATCCGAGCCAGTATCGGGAAAAGGTGGAATCCGTTCGAGTACCGAAAAACTGTCCGGACCAGTTCCTGAAAAAGCTAGAATCGGTGTAAGTACCGGAAAATGGTAGAATCTAAGCGAATATCGGGAAAAGGTGGAATCCGTTCGAGTACCGATATACTGTCCGGACCAGTTCCTGAAAAGGCTAGATTCGCTTTCAGTACCGGAAAATGGTAGAATCCGATCCTGTATTGGGAAAAAGTGGAATCCGTTCGAGTACCGAAAAACTGTCCGGGCCGGTTCCTGAAAAGGCTAGAATCGGTGTCAGTACCGGAAAATGGTAGAATCCGAGCCAGTATCGGGAAAAAGTGGAATCCGTTCGAGTACCGATAAGCTCTCCGGACGAGTTCCTGAAAAGGCTAGTATCGGTTCCAGTACCGAAAAATGGTAGAATCTGAGCCAGTATCGGGAAAAGGTGGAATCAGTTCGAGTACCGATAAACTGTCCGGACCAGCTCCTGAAAAGGCTAGAATCGGTTTCAGTACCGAAAAATGGTAGAATCCGAGCCGGTATCGGGAAAAGGTGGAATCCGTTCGAGTATCGAAAAACGGTCCGGACCAGTTCCTGAAAATGCTAGAATCGGTGTATGTACCGGAAAATGGTAGAATCTAAGCGAATATCGGGAAAAGGTGGAATCCGTTCAAGTGCCGATAAACTGTCCGGACCAGTTCCTGAAAAGGCTAGAATCGCTTTCAGTACCGGAAAATGGTAGAATCCGATCCTGTCTCGGGAAAAAGTGGAATCCGTTCGAGTACCGAAAAACTGTCCGGGCCGGTTCCTGAAAAGGCTAGAATCGGTGTCAGTACCGGAAAATGGTAGAATCTAAGCGAATATCGGGAAAAGGTGGAATCCGTTCGAGTACCGATAAACTGTCCGGACCAGTTCCTGAAAAGGCTAGAATCGCTTTCAGTACCGGAAAATGGTAGAATCCGATCCTGTATCGGGAAAAAGTGGAATCCGTTCGAGTACCGAAAAACTGTCCGGGCCGGTTCCTGAAAAGGCTAGAATCGGTGTCAGTACCGGAAAATGGTAGAATCCGAGCCAGTATCGGGAAAAAGTGGAATCCGTTCGAGTACCGAAAAACTGTCCGGACCAGTTCCTGAAAAAACTAGAATCGGTGTATGTACCGAAAAATGGTAGAATCCGAGCCAGTATCGGGAAAAGGTGGAATCGGTTCGAGTACCGATAAACTGTCCGAACCAGTTCCTGAAAATGCTAGAATCGGTTCCAGTACTGAAAAATGGTAGAATCCGAGCCAGTATCGGGAAAAGGTGGAATCTGTTCGAGTACCGATAAACTGTCCGGACCAGCTCCTGAAAAAGCTAGAATTGGTGTAAGTACCGGAAAATGGTAGAATCTAAGCGAATATCGGGAAAAGGTGGAATCCGTTCGAGTACCGATAAACTGTCCGAACCAGTTCCTGAAAATGCTAGAATCGGTGTATGTACCGGAAAATGGTAGAATCCGAGCCAGTATCGGGAAAAAGTGGAATCCGTTCGAGTACCGATAAACTGTCCGGACCAGTTCCTGAAAAGGCTAGAATCGGTTTCAGTACTGAAAAATGGTATATTCCGAGCCAGTATCGGGAAAAGGTGGAATCCGTTCGAGTACCGAAAAATTGTCCAAACCAGTTCCTGAAAAAGCTAGAATCGGTGTACGTACCGGAAAATGGTGGAATCCGAGCCAGTATCGGGAAAAGGTGCAATCCGTTCGAGAACCGATAAACTGTCCGGCCCAGTTCCTGAAAAGTCTAGAATCGATTTCAGTACCGAAAAATGGTAGAATCTGAGCCAGCATCGGGAAAAGGTGGAATCCGTTCGAGTACCGAAAAACTGTCCGGACCAGTTCCTGAAAATGCTAGAATCGGTGTATGTACCGGAAAATGGTAGAATCCGAGCCAGTATCGGGAAAAAGTGGAATCCGTTCGAGTACCAATAAACTCTCCGGACGAGTTCCTAAAAAGGCTAGAATCGGTTCCAGTACCGAAAAATGGTAGAATCCGATCCAGTATCGGGAAAAGGTGGAATCCGTTTGAGTACCGATAAACTGTCCGGACCAGCTCCTGAAAAGGCTAGAATCGGTTTCAGTACCAAAAAATGGTAGAATCCAAGCCAGTATCGGGAAAAGGTGGAATCCGTTCGAGTACCGAAAAACTGTCCGGACCAGTTCCTGAAAAAACTAGAATCGGTGTATGTACCGGAAAATGGTAGAATCCGAGCCAGTATCGGGAAAAGGTGTAATCCGTATGAGAATCGATAAATTGTCCGGCCCAGTTCCTGAAAAGTCTAGAATCGGTGTCAGTACCGAAAATGGTAGAATCCGAGCCAGTATCGGGCAAAGGTGGAATCCGTTCGAGTACCGAAAAACTATCCGGACCAGTTCTTGAAAAGGCTAGAATCGGTGAAAGTACCGGAAAATGGTAGAATCCGAGCGAGTATCGGGAAAAGGTGGAATCCATTCGAGTACCGATAAACTATCCGGACTAGTTCCTGAAAATGCTAGAATCGGTGTAAATACCGGAAAATGATAGAATCCGAGCCAGTATCGGGAAAAGGTGGAATCCGTTCGAGTACCGATAAACTGTCCGGACCAGTTCCTGAAAAGGCTAGAATCGGTTTCAGTACCGGAAAATGGTAGAATCCGAGCCAGTATCGGGAAAAGGTGGAATCCGTTCGAGTACCGAAAAACTGTCCGGACCAGTTCCTGAAAATGCTAGAATCGGTGTATGTACCGGAAAATGGTAGAATCTAAGCGAATATCGGGAAAAGGTGGAATCCGTTCGAGTACCGAAAAACTGTTCGGACCAGTTCCTGAAAAAGCTAGAATCGGTGTAAGTACCGAAAAATGGTAGAATCTAAGCGAATATCTGGAAAATGTGGAATCCGTTCGAGTACCGATAAACTGTCCGGACCAGTTCCTGAAAAGGCTAGAATCGGTTTCAGTACCGAAAAATGGTAGAATCCAAGCCAGCATCGGGAAAAGGTGGAATCCGTTCGAGTACCGAAAAACTGTCCGGACCAGTTCCTGAAAATGCTAGAATCGGTGTATGTACCGGAAAATGGTAGAATCCGAGCCAGTATCGGGAAAAAGTGGAATCCGTTCGAGTACCAATAAACTCTCCGGACGAGTTCTTAAAAAGGCTAGAATCGGTTCCAGTACCGAAAAATGGTAGAATCCGAGCCAGTATCGGGAAAAGGTGGAATTCGTTTGAGTACCGATAAACTGTCCGGACCAGCTCCTGAAAAGGCTAGAATCGGTTTCAGTACCGAAAAATGGTAGAATCCAAGCCAGTATCGGGAAAAGGTGGAATCCGTTCGAGTACCGAAAAACTGTCCGGACCAGTTCCTGAAAAAACTAGAATCGGTGTATGTACCGGAAAATGGTAGAATCCGAGCCAGTATCGGGAAAAGGTGTAATCCGTATGAGAATCGATAAATTGTCCGGCCCAGTTCCTGAAAAGGCTAGAATCGGTGTCAGTACCGAAAATGGTAGAATCCGAGCCAGTATCGGGCAAAGGTGGAATCCGTTCGAGTACCGAAAAACTATCCGGACCAGTTCTTGAAAAGGCTAGAATCGGTGAAAGTACCGGAAAATGGTAGAATCCGAGCGAGTATCGGGAAAAGGTGGAATCCATTCGAGTACCGATAAACTATCCGGACTAGTTCCTGAAAATGCTAGAATCGGTGTAAATACCGGAAAATGATAGAATCCGAGCCAGTATCGGGAAAAGGTGGAATCCGTTCGAGTACCGATAAACTGTCCGGACCAGTTCCTGAAAAGGCTAGAATCGGTTTCAGTACCGGAAAATGGTAGAATCCGAGCCAGTATCGGGAAAAGGTGGAATCCGTTCGAGTACCGAAAAACTGTCCGGACCAGTTCCTGAAAATGCTAGAATCGGTGTATGTACCGGAAAATGGTAGAATCTAAGCGAATATCGGGAAAAGGTCGAATCCGTTCGAGTACCGAAAAACTGTTCGGACCAGTTCCTGAAAAAGCTAGAATTGGTGTAAGTACCGGAAAAATGGTAGAATCTAAGCGAATATCTGGAAAATGTGGAATCCGTTCGAGTACCGATAAACTGTCCGGACCAGTTCCTGAAAAGGCTAGAATCGGTTTCAGTACCGAAAAATGGTAGAATCCAAGCCAGCATCGGGAAAAGGTGGAATCCATTCGAGTACCGAAAAACTGTCCTGACCAGTTCCTGAAAATGCTAGAATCGGTGTATGTACCGGAAAATGGTAGAATCCGAGCCAGTATCGGGAAAAAGTGGAATCCGTTCGAGTACCAATAAACTCTCCGGACGAGTTCCTAAAAAGGCTAGAATCGGTTCCAGTACCGAAAAATGGTAGAATCCGAGCCAGTATCGGGAAAAGGTGGAATCCGTTTGAGTACCGATAAACTGTCCGGACCAGCTCCTGAAAAGGCTAGAATCGGTTTCAGTACCGAAAAATGGTAGAATCCAAGCCAGTATCAGGAAAAGGTGGAATCCGTTCGAGTACCGAAAAACTGTCCGGACCAGTTCCTGAAAAAACTAGAATCGGTGTATGTACCGGAAAATGGTAGAATCCGAGCCAGTATCGGGAAAAGGTGTAATCCGTATGAGAATCGATAAATTGTCCGGCCCAGTTCCTGAAAAGGCTAGAATCGGTGTCAGTACCGAAAATGGTAGAATCCGAGCCAGTATCGGGCAAAGGTGGAATCCGTTCGAGTACCGAAAAACTGTCCGGACCAGTTCTTGAAAAGGCTAGAATCGGTGAAAGTACCGGAAAATGGTAGAATCCGAGCGAGTATCGGGAAAAGGTGGAATCCATTCGAGTACCGATAAACTATCCGGACTAGTTCCTGAAAATGCTAGAATCGGTGTAAATACCGGAAAATGATAGAATCCGAGCCAGTATCGGGAAAAGGTGGAATCCGTTCGAGTACCGATAAACTGTCCGGACCAGTTCCTGAAAAGGCTAGAATCGGTTTCAGTACCGGAAAATGGTAGAATCCGAGCCAGTATCGGGAAAAGGTGGAATCCGTTCGAGTACCGAAAAACTGTCCGGACCAGTTCCTGAAAATGCTAGAATCGGTGTATGTACCGGAAAATGGTAGAATCTAAGCGAATATCGGGAAAAGGTCGAATCCGTTCGAGTACCGAAAAACTGTTCGGACCAGTTCCTGAAAAAGCTAGAATTGGTGTAAGTACCGGAAAAATGGTAGAATCTAAGCGAATATCTGGAAAATGTGGAATCCGTTCGAGTACCGATAAACTGTCCGGACCAGTTCCTGAAAAGGCTAGAATCGGTTTCAGTACCGAAAAATGGTAGAATCCAAGCCAGCATCGGGAAAAGGTGGAATCCATTCGAGTACCGAAAAACTGTCCTGACCAGTTCCTGAAAATGCTAGAATCGGTGTATGTACCGGAAAATGGTAGAATCCGAGCCAGTATCGGGAAAAAGTGGAATCCGTTCGAGTACCAATAAACTCTCCGGACGAGTTCCTAAAAAGGCTAGAATCGGTTCCAGTACCGAAAAATGGTAGAATCCGAGCCAGTATCGGGAAAAGGTGGAATCCGTTTGAGTACCGATAAACTGTCCGGACCAGCTCCTGAAAAGGCTAGAATCGGTTTCAGTACCGAAAAATGGTAGAATCCAAGCCAGTATCAGGAAAAGGTGGAATCCGTTCGAGTACCGAAAAACTGTCCGGACCAGTTCCTGAAAAAACTAGAATCGGTGTATGTACCGGAAAATGGTAGAATCCGAGCCAGTATCGGGAAAAGGTGTAATCCGTATGAGAATCGATAAATTGTCCGGCCCAGTTCCTGAAAAGGCTAGAATCGGTGTCAGTACCGAAAATGGTAGAATCCGAGCCAGTATCGGGCAAAGGTGGAATCCGTTCGAGTACCGAAAAAACTGTCCGGACCAGTTCTTGAAAAGGCTAGAATCGGTGAAAGTACCGGAAAATGGTAGAATCCGAGCGAGTATCGGGAAAAGGTGGAATCCATTCGAGTACCGATAAACTATCCGGACTAGTTCCTGAAAATGCTAGAATCGGTGTAAATACCGGAAAATGATAGAATCCGAGCCAGTATCGGGAAAAGGTGGAATCCGTTCGAGTACCGATAAACTGTCCGGACCAGTTCCTGAAAAGGCTAGAATCGGTTTCAGTACCGGAAAATGGTAGAATCCGAGCCAGTATCGGGAAAAGGTGGAATCCGTTCGAGTACCGAAAAACTGTCCGGACCAGTTCCTGAAAATGCTAGAATCGGTGTATGTACCGAAAAATGGTAGAATCTAAGCGAATATCGGGAAAAGGTAGAATCCGTTCGAGTACCGAAAAACTGTTCGGACCAGTTCCTGAAAAAGCTAGAATCGGTGTAAGTACCCGGAAAATGGTAGAATCTAAGCGAATATCTGGAAAATGTGGAATCCGTTCGAGTACCGATAAACTGTCCGGACCAGTTCCTGAAAAGGCTAGAATCGCTTTCAGTACCGGAAAATGGTAGAATCCGATCTTGTATCGGGAAAAAGTGGAATCCGATCGAGTACCGAAAAACTGTCCGGGCCGGTTCCTGAGAAGGCTAGAATCGGTGTCAGTACCGGAAAATGGTAGAATCCGAGCCAGTATCGGGAAAAGGTGGAATCCGTTCGAGTACCGAAAAACTGTCCGGACCAGTTCCTGAAAATGCTAGAATCGGTGTATGTACCGGAAAATGGTAGAATCCGAGCCAGTATCGGGAAAAAGTGGAATCCGTTCGACTACCAATAAACTCTCCGGACGAGTTGCTAAAAAGGCTAGAATCGGTTCCAGTACCGAAAAATGGTAGAATCCGGGCCAGTATCGGGAAAAGGTGGAATCCGTTTGAGTACCGATAAATTGTCCGGACCAGCTCCTGAAAAGGCTAGAATCGGTTTCAGTACCGAAAAATGGTAGAATCCGAGCCGGTATCGGGAAAAGGTGGAATCCGTTCGAGTACAGAAAAACTGTTCGGACCAGTTCCTGAAAATGCTAGAATCGGTGTATGTACCGGAAAATGGTAGAATCTAAGCGAATATCGGGAAAAGGTGGAATCCGTTCGAGTACAGATAAACTATCCGGACTAGTTCCTGAAATGCTAGAATCGGTGTAAATACCGGAAAATGGTAGAATCCGAGCCAGTATCGGGAAAAGGTGGAATCCGTTCGAGTACCGATAAACTGTCCGGACCAGTTCCTGAAAAGGCTAGAATCAGTTTCAGTACCGAAAAATGGTAGAATCCGAGCCAGTATCGGGAAAAGGTGGAATCCGTTCAAGTACCGAAAAGCTGTCCGGACCAGTTCCTGAAAATGCTAGAATCGGTGTATGTACCGGAAAATGGTAGAATCCGAGCCAGTATCGGGAAAAAGTGGAATCCGTTCGACTACCAATAAACTCTCCGGACGAGTTCCTAAAAAGGCTAGAATTGGTTCCAGTACCGAAAAATGGTAGAATCCGAGCCAGTATCGGGAAAAGGTGGAATCCGTTTGAGTACCGATAAACTGTCCGGACCAGCTCCTGAAAAGGCTAGAATCGGTTTCAGTACCGAAAAATGGTAGAATCCGAGCCGGTATCGGGAAAAGGTGGAATCCGTTCGAGTACCGAAAAACTATTCGGACCAGTTCCTGAAAATGCTAGAATCGGTGTATGTACCGGAAAATGGTAGAATCTAAGCGAATATCGGGAAAAGGTGGAATCCGTTCGAGTACCGATAAACTATCCGGACTAGTTCCTGAAAATGCTAGAATCGGTGTAAATACCGGAAAATGGTAGAATCCGAGCCAGTATCGGGAAAAGGTGGAATCCGTTCGAGTACCGATAAACTGTCCGGACCAGTTCCTGAAAAGGCTAGAATCAGTTTCAGTACCGAAAAATGGTAGAATCCGAGCCAGTATCGGGAAAAGGTGGAATCCGTTCGAGTACCGAAAAACTGTCCGGACCAGTTCCTGAAAAAAATAGAATCGGTGTATGTACCGAAAAATGGTAGAATCCGAGCCAGTATCGGGAAAAGGTGCAATCCGTATGAGAATCGATAAATTGTCCGGCCCAGTTCCTGAAAAGGCTAGAATCGGTGTCAGTACCGGAAAATGGTAGAATCCGAGCCAGGATCGGGCAAAGGTGGAATCCGTTCGAGTACCGAAAAACTGTCTGGACCAGTTGCTGAAAAGGCTAGAATCGGTGAAAGTACCGGAAAATGGTAGAATCCGAGCGAGTATCGGGAAAAGGTGGAATCCATTCGAGTACCGATAAACTATCCGGACTAGTTCCTGAAAATGCTAGAATCGGTGTAAATACCGGAAAATGGTAGAATCCGAGCTAGTATCGGGAAAAGGTGGAATCGGTTCGAGTACCGATAAACTGTCCGGACCAGCTCCTGAAAAGGCTAGAATCGGTTTCAGTACCGAAAAATGGTAGAATCCGAGCCAGTATCGGGAAAAGGTGGAATCCGTTCGAGTACCGAAAAACTGTCCGGACCAGTTCCTGAAAATGCTAGAATTGGTGTATGTACCGGAAAATGGTAGAATCCGAGCCAGTATCGGGAAAAAGTGGAATCCGTTCGAGTACCAATAAACTCTCCGGACGAGTTCCTAAAAAGGCTAGAATCGGTTCTAGTACCGAAAAATGGTAGAATCCGAGCCAGTATCGGGCAAAGGTGGAATCCGTTCGAGTACCGAAAAACTGTCTGGACCAGTTGCTGAAAAGGCTAGAATCGGTGAAAGTACCGGAAAATGGTAGAATCCGAGCGAGTATCGGGAAAAGGTGGAATCCATTCGAGTACCGATAAACTATCTGGACTAGTTCCTGAAAATGCTAGAATCGGTGTAAATACCGGAAAATGGTAGAATCCGAGCCAGTATCGGGAAAAAGTGGAATCCGTTCGAGTACCAATAAACTCTCCGGACGAGTTCCTAAAAAGGCTAGAATCGGTTCCAGTACCGAAAAATGGTAGAATCCGAGCCAGTATCGGGAAAAGGTGGAATCCGTTTGAGTACCGATAAACTGTCCGGACCAGCTCCTGAAAAGGCTAGAATCGGTTTCAGTACCGAAAAATGGTAGAATCCGAGCCGGTATCGGGAAAAGGTGGAATCCGTTCGAGTACCGAAAAACTGTCCGGACCAGTTCCTGAAAATGCTAGAATCGGTGTATGTACCGGAAAATGGTAGAATCTAAGCGAATATCGGGAAAAGGTGGAATCCGTTCGAGTACCGAAAAACTGTCCGGACCAGTTCCTGAAATTGCTAGAATCTGTGTATCTACAAGAAAATGGTAGAATCTAAGCGAATATCGGGAAAAGGTGGAATCCGTTCGAGTACCGATAAACTGTCCGGACCAGTTCCTGAAAAAGCTAGAATCGCTTTCATTACCGAAAAATGATAGAATCCGATCCTGTATCGGGAAAAAGTCGAATCCGTTCGAGTACCGAAAAACTGTCCTGGCCGGTTCCTGAAAAGGCTAGAATCGGTGTCAGTACCGGAAAATGGTAGAATCCGAGCCAGTATCGGGAAAAAGTGGAATCCGTTCGAGTACCGATAAGCTCTCCGGACGAGTTCCTGAAAAGGCTAGAATCGGTTCCAGTACCGAAAAATGGTAGAATCCGAGCCAGTATCGGGAAAAGGTGGAATCTGTTCGAGTACCGATAAACTGTCCGGACCAGCTCCTTAAAAGGCTAGAATCGGTTTCAGTACCGAAAAATGGTAGAATCCGAGCCAGTATCGGGAAAAGGTGGAATCCGTTCGAGTACCGAAAAACTGTCCGGACCAGTTCCTGAAAATGCTAGAATCGGTGTATGTACCGGAAAATGGTAGAATCCGAGCCAGTATCGGGAAAAAGTGGAATCTGTTCGAGTACCAATAAACTCTCCGGACGAGTTCCTAAAAAGGCTAGAATCGGTTCTAGTACCGAAAAATGGTAGAATCCGAGCCAGTATCGGGAAAAGGTGGAATCCGTTTGAGTACCGATAAACTGTCCGGACCAGCTCCTGAAAAGGCTAGAATCGGTTTCAGTACCGAAAAATGGTAGAATCCGAGCCGGTATCGGGAAAAGGTGGAATCCGTTCGAGTACCGAAAAACTGTCCGGGCCAGTTCCTGAAAAGGCTAGAATCGGTGTATGTACCGGAAAATGGTAGAATCCGAGCCAGTATCGGGAAAAGGTGCAATCCGTTCGAGAACCGATAAACTGTCCGGCCCAGTTCCTGAAAATGCTAGAATCGGTTTCAGTACCGAAAAATGGTAGAATCCGAGCCAGTATCGGGAAAAGGTGGAATCCGTTCAAGTACCGAAAAACTGTCCGGACGAGTTCCTGAAAATGCTAGAATCGGTGTATGTACCGGAAAATGGTAGAATCCGAGCCAGTATCGGGAAAAAGTGGAATCCGTTCGAGTACCAATAAACTCTCCGGACGAGTTCCTAAAAAGGCTAGAATCGCTTTCAGTACCGGAAAATGGTAGAATCTGATCCTGTATCGGGAAAAAAGTGGAATCCGTTCGAGTACCGAAAAACTGTCCGGGCCGGTTCCTGAAAAGGTTAGAATCGGTGTCAGTACCGGAAAATGGTAGAATCCGAGCCAGTATCGGGAAAAAGTGGAATCCGTTCGAGTACTGATAAGCTCTCCGGACGAGTTCCTGAAAAGGCTAGAATCGGTTTCAGTACCGAAAAATGGTAGAATCCGAGCTAGTATCGGGAAAAGGTGGAATCCGTTCGAGTACCGAAAAACTTTCCGGACCAGTTCCTGAAAATGCTAGAATCGGTGTATGTACCGGAAAATGGTAGAATCTGAGCCAGTATCGGGAAATGGTGGAATCCGTTCGAGTACCGAGAAACTGTCCGGACCAGTTCCTGAAAAGGCTAGAATCAGTTTCAGTACCGAAAAATGGTAGAATCCGAGCCAGTATCGGGAAAAGGTGGAATCGGTTCGAGTACCGATAAACTCTCTGGACCAGCTCCTGAAAAGGCTAGAATCGGTTTCAGTACCGAAAAATGGTAGAATCCGAGCCAGTATCGGGAAAAGGTGGAATCGGTTCGAGTACCGAAAAACTGTCCGAACCAGTTCCTGAAAATGCTAGAATCGGTGTATGTACCGGAAAATGGTAGATTCCGAGCCAGTATCGGGAAAGAGTGGAATCCGTTCGAGTACCAATAAACTCTCCGGACGAGTTCCTAAAAAGGCTAGAATCGGTTCCAGTACCGGAAAATGGTAGAATCCGAGCCAGTATCGGGAAAAGGTGGAATCCGTTTGAGTACCGATAAACTGTCCGGACCAGCTCCTGAAAAGGATAGAATCGGTTTCAGTACCGAAAAATGGTAGAATCCGAGCCGGTATCGGGAAAAGGTGGAATCCGTTCGAGTACCGAAAAACTGTCCGGACCAGTTCCTGAAAATGCTAGAATCGGTGTAAGTACCGAAAAATGGTAGAATCTAAGCGAATATCGGGAAAAGGTGGAATCCGTTCGAGTACCGATAAACTGTCCGGACCAGTTCCTGAAAAGGCTAGAATCGCTTTCAGTACCGGAAAATGGTAGAATCCGATCCTGTATCGGGAAAAAGTGGAATCCGTTCGAGTACCGAAAAACTGTCCGGGCCAGTTCCTGAAAAGGCTAGAATCGGTGTATGTACCGGAAAATGGTAGAATCCGAGCCAGTATCGGGAAAAGGTGGAATCCGTTCGAGAACCGATAAACTGTCCGGCCCAGTTCCTGAAAATGCTAGAATCGGTTTCAGTACCGAAAAATGGTAGAATCCGAGCCAGTATCGGGAAAAGGTGGAATCCGTTCGAGTACCGAAAAACTGTTCGGACCAGTTCCTGAAAAAAATAGAATCGGTGTATGTACCGGAAAATGGTAGAATCCGAGCCAGTATCGGGAAAAGGTGGAATCCATTCGAGTACCGATAAACTATCCGGACTAGTTCCTGAAAATGCTAGAATCGGTGTAAATACCGGAAAATGGTAGAATCCGAGCCAGTATCGGGAAAAGGTGGAATCGGTTCGAGTACCGATAAACTCTCTAGACCAGCTCCTGAAAAGGCTAGAATCGGTTTCAGTACCGAAAAATGGTAGAATCCGAGCCGGTATCGGGAAAAGGTGGAATCCGTTCGAGTACCGAAAAACTGTCCGGACCAGTTCCTGAAAATGCTAGAATCGGTGTAAGTACCGGAAAATGGTAGAATCTAAGCGAATATCGGGAAAAGGTGGAATCCGTTCGAGTACCGATAAACTGTCCGGACCAGTTCCTGAAAAGGCTAGAATCGCTTTCAGTACCGGAAAATGGTAGAATCCGATCCTGTATCGGGAAAAAGTGGAATCCGTTCGAGTACCGAAAAACTGTCCGGGCCAGTTCCTGAAAAGGCTAGAATCGGTTTCAGTACCGAAAAATGGTAGAATCCGAGCTAGTATCGGGAAAAGGTGGAATCCGTTCGAGTACCGAAAAACTTTCCGGACCAGTTCCTGAAAATGCTAGAATCGGTGTATGTACCGGAAAATGGTAGAATCTGAGCCAGTATCGGGAAATGGTGGAATCCGTTCGAGTACCGAGAAACTGTCCGGACCAGTTCCTGAAAAGGCTAGAATCAGTTTCAGTACCGAAAAATGGTAGAATCCGAGCCAGTATCGGGAAAAGGTGGAATCGGTTCGAGTACCGATAAACTCTCTGGACCAGCTCCTGAAAAGGCTAGAATCGGTTTCAGTACCGAAAAATGGTAGAATCCGAGCCAGTATCGGGAAAAGGTGGAATCGGTTCGAGTACCGAAAAACTGTCCGAACCAGTTCCTGAAAATGCTAGAATCGGTGTATGTACCGGAAAATGGTAGATTCCGAGCCAGTATCGGGAAAGAGTGGAATCCGTTCGAGTACCAATAAACTCTCCGGACGAGTTCCTAAAAAGGCTAGAATCGGTTCCAGTACCGGAAAATGGTAGAATCCGAGCCAGTATCGGGAAAAGGTGGAATCCGTTTGAGTACCGATAAACTGTCCGGACCAGCTCCTGAAAAGGATAGAATCGGTTTCAGTACCGAAAAATGGTAGAATCCGAGCCGGTATCGGGAAAAGGTGGAATCCGTTCGAGTACCGAAAAACTGTCCGGACCAGTTCCTGAAAATGCTAGAATCGGTGTAAGTACCGAAAAATGGTAGAATCTAAGCGAATATCGGGAAAAGGTGGAATCCGTTCGAGTACCGATAAACTGTCCGGACCAGTTCCTGAAAAGGCTAGAATCGCTTTCAGTACCGGAAAATGGTAGAATCCGATCCTGTATCGGGAAAAAGTGGAATCCGTTCGAGTACCGAAAAACTGTCCGGGCCAGTTCCTGAAAAGGCTAGAATCGGTGTATGTACCGGAAAATGGTAGAATCCGAGCCAGTATCGGGAAAAGGTGGAATCCGTTCGAGAACCGATAAACTGTCCGGCCCAGTTCCTGAAAATGCTAGAATCGGTTTCAGTACCGAAAAATGGTAGAATCCGAGCCAGTATCGGGAAAAGGTGGAATCCGTTCGAGTACCGAAAAACTGTTCGGACCAGTTCCTGAAAAAAATAGAATCGGTGTATGTACCGGAAAATGGTAGAATCCGAGCCAGTATCGGGAAAAGGTGGAATCCATTCGAGTACCGATAAACTATCCGGACTAGTTCCTGAAAATGCTAGAATCGGTGTAAATACCGGAAAATGGTAGAATCCGAGCCAGTATCGGGAAAAGGTGGAATCGGTTCGAGTACCGATAAACTCTCTAGACCAGCTCCTGAAAAGGCTAGAATCGGTTTCAGTACCGAAAAATGGTAGAATCCGAGCCGGTATCGGGAAAAGGTGGAATCCGTTCGAGTACCGAAAAACTGTCCGGACCAGTTCCTGAAAATGCTAGAATCGGTGTAAGTACCGGAAAATGGTAGAATCTAAGCGAATATCGGGAAAAGGTGGAATCCGTTCGAGTACCGATAAACTGTCCGGACCAGTTCCTGAAAAGGCTAGAATCGCTTTCAGTACCGGAAAATGGTAGAATCCGATCCTGTATCGGGAAAAAGTGGAATCCGTTCGAGTACCGAAAAACTGTCCGGGCCAGTTCCTGAAAAGGCTAGAATCGGTGTATGTACCGGAAAATGGTAGAATCCGAGCCAGTATCGGGAAAAGGGGCAATCCGTTCGAGAACCGATAAACTGTACGGCCCAGTTCCTGAAAATGCTAGAATCGGTTTCAGTACCGAAAAATGGTAGAATCCGAGCCAGTATCGGGAAAAGGTGGAATCCGTTCAAGTACCGAAAAACTGTCCGGACCAGTTCCTGAAATTGCTAGAATCGGTGTATGTACCGGAAAATGGTAGAATCCGAGCCAGTATCGGGAAAAGGTGGAATCGGTTCGAGTACCGATAAACTCTCTGGACCAGCTCCTGAAAAGGCTAGAATCGGTTTCAGTACCGAAAAATGGTAGAATCCGAGCCAGTATCGGGAAAAGGTGGAATCCGTTCGAGTACCGAAAAACTGTCCGGACCAGTTCCTGAAAATGCTAGAATCGGTGTATGTACCGGAAAATGGTAGAATCCGAGCCAGTATCGGGAAAAAGTGGAATCCGTTCGAGTACCAATAAACTCTCCGAACGAGTTCCTAAAAAGGCTAGAATCGGTTCCAGTACCGAAAAATGGTAGAATCCGAGCCAGTATCGGGAAAAAGTGGAATCCGTTCGAGTACCGATAAGCTCTCCGGACGAGTTCCTGAAAAGGCTAGAATCGGTTCCAGTACCGAAAAATGGTAGAATCCGAGCCAGTATCGGGAAAAGGTGGAATTTGTTCGAGTACCGATAAACTGTCCGGACCAGCTCCTGAAAAGGCTAGAATCGGTTTCAGTACCGAAAAATGGTAGAATCCGAGCCGGTATCGGGAAAAGGTGGAATCCGTTCGAGTACCGAAAAACTGTCCGGACCAGTTCCTGAAAATGCTAGAATCGGTGTATGTACCGGAAAATGGTAGAATCTAAGTGAATATCGGGAAAAGGTGGAATCCGTTCGAGTACCGATAAACTGTCCGGACCAGTTCCTGAAAAGGCTAGAATCGCTTTCAGTACCGGAAAATGGTAGAATCTGATCCTGTATCGGGAAAAAGTGGAATCCGTTCGAGTACCGAAAAACTGTCCGGGCCGGTTCCTGAAAAGGTTAGAATCGGTGTCAGTACCGAAAAATGGTAGAATCCGAGCCAGTATCGGGAAAAAGTGGAATCCGTTCGAGTACCGATAAGCTCTCCGGACGAGTTCCTGAAAAGGCTAGAATCGGTTTCAGTACCGAAAAATGGTAGAATCCGAGCCAGTATCGGGAAAAGGTGGAATCCGTTCGAGTACCGAAAAACTTTCCGGACCAGTTCCTGAAAATGCTAGAATCGGTGTATGTACCGGACAATGGTAGAATCCGAGCCAGTATCGGGAAAAGGTGGAATCCGTTCGAGTACCGATAAACTGTCCGGACCAGTTCCTGAAAAGGCTAGAATCAGTTTCAGTACCGAAAAATGGTAGAATCCGATCCAGTATCGGGAAAAGGTGGAATCCGTTTGAGTACCGATAAACTGTCCGGACCAGCTCCTGAAAAGGCTAGAATCGGTTTCAGTACCGAAAAATGGTAGAATCCGAGCCGGTATCGGGAAAAGGTGGAATCCGTTCGAGTACCGAAAAACTGTCCGGACCAGTTCCTGAAAATGCTAGAATCGGTGTATGTACCGGAAAATGGTAGAATCTAAGCGAATATCGGGAAAAGGTGGAATCCGTTCGAGTACCGATAAACTGTCCGGACCAGTTCCTGAAAAGGCTAGAATCGCTTTCAGTACCGAAAAATGGTAGAATCTGATCCTGTATCGGGAAAAAGTGGAATCCGTTCGAGTACCGAAAAACTGTCCGGGCCGGTTCCTGAAAAGGTTAGAATCGGTGTCAGTACCGGAAAATGGTAGAATCCGAGCCAGTATCGGGAAAAAGTGGAATCCGTTCGAGTACCGATAAGCTCTCCGGACGAGTTCCTGAAAAGGCTAGAATCGGTTTCTGTACCGAAAAATGGTAGAATCCGAGCCAGTATCGGGAAAAGGTGGAATCCGTTCGAGTACCGAAAAACTGTCCGGACCAGTTCCTGAAAATGCTAGAATCGGTGTATGTACCGGGAAATGGTAGAATCCGAGCCAGTATCGGGAAAAAGTGGAATCCGTTCGAGTACCAATAAACTCTCCGGACGAGTTCCTAAAAAGGCTAGAATCGGTTCCAGTACCGAAAAATGGTAGAATCCGAGCCAGTATCGGGAAAAAGTGGAATCTGTTCGAGTACCGATAAGCTCTCCGGACGAGTTCCTGAAAAGGCTAGAATCGGTTCCAGTACTGAAAAATGGTAGAATCCGAGCCAGTATCGGGAAAAGGTGGAATCTGTTCGAGTACCGATAAACTGTCCGGACCAGCTCCTTAAAAGGCTAGAATCGGTTTCAGTACCGAAAAATGGTAGAATCCGAGCCAGTATCGGGAAAAGGTGGAATCCGTTTGAGTACCGAAAAACTGTCCGGACCAGTTCCTGAAAATGCTAGAATCGGTGTATGTACCGGAAAATGGTAGAATCCGAGCCAGTATCGGGAAAAAGTGGAATCCGTTCGAGTACCAATAAACTCTCCGGACGAGTTCCTAAAAATGCTAGAATCGGTTCCAGTACCGAAAAATGGTAGAATCCGAGCCAGTATCGGGAAAAGGTGGAATCCGTTTGAGTACCGATAAACTGTCCGGACCAGCTCCTGAAAAGGCTAGAATCGGTTTCAGTACCGAAAAATGGTAGAATCCGAGCCGGTATCGGGAAAAGGTGGAATCCGTTCGAGTACCGAAAAACTGTCCGGACCAGTTCCTGAAAATGCTAGAATCGGTGTATGTACCGGAAAATGGTAGAATCTAAGCGAATATCAGGAAAAGGTGGAATCCGTTCGAGTACCGATAAACTGTCCGGACCAGTTCCTGAAAAGGCTAGAATCGCTTTCAGTACCGGAAAATGGTAGAATCTGATCCTGTATCGGGAAAAAGTGGAATCCGTTCGAGTACCGAAAAACTGTCCGGGCCGGTTCCTGAAAAGGTTAGAATCGGTGTCAGTACCGGAAAATGGTAGAATCCGAGCCAGTATCGGGAAAAAGTGGAATCCGTTCGAGTACCGATAAGCTCTCCGGACGAGTTCCTGAAAAGGCTAGAATCGGTTCCAGTACCGAAAAATGGTAGAATCCGAGCCAGTATCGGGAAAAGGTGGAATCTGTTCGAGTACCGATAAACTGTCCGGACCAGCTCCTTAAAAGGCTAGAATCGGTTTCAGTACCGAAAAATGGTAGAATCCGAGCCAGTATCGGGAAAAGGTGGAATCCGTTCGAGTACCGAAAAACTTTCCGGACCAGTTCCTGAAAATGCTAGAATCGGTGTATGTACCGGACAATGGTAGAATCCGAGCCAGTATCGGGAAAAAGTGGAATCCGTTCGAGTACCAATAAACTCTCCGGACGAGTTCCTAAAAAGGCTAGAATCGGTTCCAGTACCGAAAAATGGTAGAATCCGAGCCAGTATCGGGAAAAGGTGGAATCCGTTTGAGTACCGAAAAACTGTCCGGACCAGTTCCTGAAAATGCTAGAATCGGTGTAAGTACCGGAAAATGGTAGAATCTAAGCGAATATCGGGAAAAGGTGGAATCCGTTCGAGTACCGATAAACTGTCCGGACCAGTTCCTGAAAAGGCTAGAATCGGTTTCACTACCGGAAAATGGTAGAGTCCGATCCTGTATCGGGAAAAAGTGGAATCCGTTCGAGTACCGAAAACCTGTCCGGGCCGGTTCCTGAAAAGCCTAGAATTGGTGTCAGTACCGGAAAATGGTAGAATCCGAGCCAGTATCGGGAAAAAGTGGAATCCGTTCGAGTACCGTTAAGCTCTCCGGACGAGTTCCTGAAAAGGCTAGAATCGGTTCCAGTACCGAAAAATGGTAGAATCCGAGCCAGTATCGGGAAAAGGTGGAATCTGTTCGAGTACCGATAAACGGTCCGGACCAGCTCCTGAAAAGGCTAGAATCGGTTTCAGTACCGAAAAATGGTAGATTCCGAGCCGGTATCGGGAAAAGGTGGAATCCGTTCGAGTACCGAAAAACTGTCCGGACCAGTTCCTAAAAATGCTAGAATCGGTGTAAGTACCGGAAAATGGTAGAATCTAAGCGAATATCGGGAAAAGGTGGAATCCGTTCGAGTACCGATAAACTGTCCGGACCAGTTCCTGAAAAGGCTAGAATCGGTTTCACTACCGGAAAATGGTAGAGTCCGATCCTGTATCGGGAAAAAGTGGAATCCGTTCGAGTACCGAAAACCTGTCCGGGCCGGTTCCTGAAAAGCCTAGAATTGGTGTCAGTACCGGAAAATGGTAGAATCCGAGCCAGTATCGGGAAAAAGTGGAATCCGTTCGAGTACCGTTAAGCTCTCCGGACGAGTTCCTGAAAAGGCTAGAATCGGTTCCAGTACCGAAAAATGGTAGAATCCGAGCCAGTATCGGGAAAAGGTGGAATCTGTTCGAGTACCGATAAACGGTCCGGACCAGCTCCTGAAAAGGCTAGAATCGCTTTCAGTACCGGAAAATGGTAGAATCTGATCCTGTATCGGGAAAAAGTGGAATCCGTTCGAGTACCGAAAAACTGTCCGAGCCGGTTCCTGAAATGGCTAGAATCGGTGTCAGTACCGGAAAATGGTAGAATCCGAGCCAGTATCGGGAAAAAGTGGAATCCGTTCGAGTACCGTTAAGCTCTCCGGACGAGTTCCTGAAAAGGCTAGAATCGGTTCCAGTACCGAAAAATGGTAGAATCCAAGCCAGTATCGGGAAAAGGTGGAATCTGTTCGAGTACCGATAAACTGTCTGGACCAGCTCCTGAAAAGGCTAGA
The DNA here is from genome assembly GCA_945999865.1 of Vitis cinerea var. helleri x Vitis rupestris. Lineage (NCBI taxonomy): Eukaryota > Viridiplantae > Streptophyta > Magnoliopsida > Vitales > Vitaceae > Vitis > Vitis cinerea var. helleri x Vitis rupestris. The sequence continues at coordinate 16,679,602 of OX253933.1, forward strand.
ATCGGTTTCAGTACCGAAAAATGGTAGAATCCGAGCCAGTATCGGGAAAAGGTGGAATCCGTTCGAGTACCGAAAAACTGTCCGGACCAGTTCCTGAAAATGCTAGAATCGGTGTATGTACCGAAAAATGGTAGAATCCGAGCCAGTATCGGGAAAAAGTGGAATCCGTTCGAGTACCAATAAACTCTCCGGACGAGTTCCTAAAAAGGCTAGAATCGGTTCCAGTACCGAAAAATGGTAGAATCCGAGCCAGTATCGGGAAAAGGTGGAATCCGTTTGAGTACCGATAAACTGTCCGGACCAGCTCCTGAAAAGGATAGAATCGGTTCCAGTACCGAAAAATGGTAGAATCCGAGCCAGTATCGGGAAAAGGTGGAATCCGTTTGAGTACCGATAAACTCTCCGGACCAGCTCCTGAAAAGGCTAGAATCGGTTTCAGTACCGAAAATTGGTAGAATCCGAGCCAGTATCGAGAAAAGGTGGAATCCGTTCGAGTACCGAAAAACTGTCCGGACCGGTTCCTGAAAAGGCTAGAATCGGTGTCAGTACCGGAAAATGGTAGAATCCGAGCCAGTATCGGGAAAAAGTGGAATCCGTTCGAGTACCGATAAGCTCTCCGGACGAGTTCCTGAAAAGGCTAGAATCGGTTCCAGTACCGAAAAATGGTAGAATCCGAGCCAGTATCGGGAAAAGGTGGAATCTGTTCGAGTACCGATAAACTGTCCGGACCAGCTCCTGAAAAGGCTAGAATCGGTTTCAGTACCGAAAAATGGTAGAATCCGAGCCAGTATCGGGAAAAGGTGGAATCCGTTCGAGTACCGAAAAAGTTTCCGGACCAGTTCCTGAAAATGCTAGAATCGGTGTATGTACCGAAAAATGGTAGAATCCGAGCCAGTATCGGGAAAAAGTGGAATCCGTTCGAGTACCAATAAACTCTCCGGACGAGTTCCTAAAAAGGCTAGAATCGGTGTAAATACCGGAAAATGGTAGAATCCGAGCCAGTATCGGGAAAAGGTGGAATCGGTTCGAGTACCGATAAACTCTCTGGACCAGCTCCTGAAAAGGCTAGAATCGGTTTCAGTACCGAAAAATGGTAGAATCCGAGCCAGTATCGGGAAAAGGTGGAATCGGTTCGAGTACCGATAAACTCTCTGGACCAGCTCCTGAAAAGGCTAGAATCGGTTTCAGTACCGAAAAATGGTAGAATCCGAGCCAGTATCGGGAAAAGGTGGAATCCGTTCGAGTACCGAAAAACTGTCCGGACCAGTTCCTGAAAATGCTAGAATCGGTGTATGTACCGGAAAATGGTAGAATCCGAGCCAGTATCGGGAAAAAGTGGAATCCGTTCGAGTACCAATAAACTCTCCGGACGAGTTCCTAAAAAGGCTAGAATCGGTTCCAGTACCGAAAAATGGTAGAATCCGAGCCAGTATCGGGAAAAGGTGGAATCCGTTTGAGTATCGATAAACTGTCCGGACCAGCTCCTGAAAAGGATAGAATCGGTTTCAGTACCGAAAAATGGTAGAATCCGAGCCGGTATCGGGAAAAGGTGGAATCCGTTCGAGTACCGAAAAACTGTCCGGACCAGTTCCTGAAAATGCTAGAATCGGTGTATGTACCGGAAAATGGTAGAATCTAAGCGAATATCGGGAAAAGGTGGAATCCGTTCGACTACCGATAAACTGTCCGGACCAGTTCCTGAAAAGGCTAGAATCGGTTTCACTACCGGAAAATGGTAGAGTCCGATCCTGTATCGGGAAAAAGTGGAATCCGTTCGAGTACCGAAAACCTGTCCGGGCCGGTTCCTGAAAAGCCTAGAATTGGTGTCAGTACCGGAAAATGGTAGAATTCGAGCTAGTATCGGGAAAAAGTGGAATCCGTTCGAGTACCGTTAAGCTCTCCGGATGAGTTCCTGAAAAGGCTAGAATCGGTTCCAGTACCGAAAAATGGTAGAATCCGAGCCAGTATCGGGAAAAGGTGGAATCTGTTCGAGTACCGATAAACGGTCCGGACCAGCTCCTGAAAAGGCTAGAATCGGTTTCAGTACCGAAAAATGGTAGATTCCGAGCCGGTATCGGGAAAAGGTGGAATCCGTTCGAGTACCGAAAAACTGTCCGGACCAGTTCCTAAAAATGCTAGAATCGGTGTATGTACCGGAAAATGGTATAATCTAAGGGAATATCGGGAAAAGGTGGAATCCGTTCGATTACCGATAAACTGTCCGGACCAGTTCCTTAAAAGGCTAGAATCGCTTTCAGTTCCGGAAAATGGTAGAATCTGATCCTGTATCGGGAAAAAGTGGAATCCGTTCGAGTACCGAAAAACTGTCCGAGCCGGTTCCTAAAAAGGCTAGAATCGGTGTCAAAACCGGAAAATGGTAGAATCCGAGCCAGTATCGGGAAAAAGTGGAATCCGTTCGAGTACCGTTAAGCTCTCCGGACGAGTTCCTGAAAAGGCTAGAATCGGTTCCAGTACCGAAAAATGGTAGAATCCAAGCCAGTATCGGGAAAAGGTGGAATCTGTTCGAGTACCGATAAACTGTCCGGACCAGCTCCTGAAAAGGCTAGAATCGGTTTCAGTACCGAAAAATGGTAGAATCCGAGCCAGTATCGGGAAAAGGTGGAATCCGTTCGAGTACCGAAAAACTGTCCGGACCAGTTCCTGAAAATGCTAGAATCGGTGTATGTACCGAAAAATGGTAGAATCCGAGCCAGTATCGGGAAAAAGTGGAATCCGTTCGAGTACCAATAAACTCTCCGGACGAGTTCCTAAAAAGGCTAGAATCGGTTCCAGTACCGAAAAATGGTAGAATCCGAGCCAGTATCGGGAAAAGGTGGAATCCGTTTGAGTACCGATAAACTATCCGGACCAGCTCCTGAAAAGGCTAGAATCGGTGTAAGTACCGGAAAATGGTAGAATCTAAGCGAATATCGGGAAAAGGTGGAATCCGTTCGAGTACCGATAAACTGTCCGGACCAGTTCCTGAAAAGGCTAGAATCGCTTTCAGTACCGGAAAATGGTAGAATCCGATCCTGTATCGGGAAAAAGTGGAATCCGTTCGAGTACCGAAAAACTGTCCGGGCCAGTTCCTGAAAAGGCTAGAATCGGTGTATGTACCGGAAAATGGTAGAATCCGAGCCAGTATCGGGAAAAGGTGGAATCCGTTCGAGTACCGATAAACTGTCCGGACCAGTTCCTGAAAAGGCTAGAATCAGTTTCAGTACCGAAAAATGGTAGAATCCGAGCCAGTATCGGGAAAAGGTGGAATCCGTTCGAGTACCGAAAAACTGTTCGGACCAGTTCCTGAAAAAAATAGAATCGGTGTATGTACCGGAAAATGGTAGAATCCGAGCCAGTATCGGGAAAAGGTGGAATCCGTTCGAGTACCGAAAAACTGTCCGGACCAGTTCCTGAAAATGCTAGAATCGGTGTATGTACCGGAAAATGGTAGAATCTAAGCGAATATCGGGAAAAGGTGCAATCCGTTCGAGTACCGATAAACGGTCCGGACCAGCTCCTCAAAAAGGCTAGAATCGTTTTTAGTACCGAAAAATGGTAGATTCCGAACCGGTATCGGGAAAAGGTGGAATCCGTTCGAGTACCGAAAAACTGTCCGGACCAATTCCTGAAAATGCTAGAATCGGTGTATGTACCGGAAAATGGTAGAATCCGAGCCAGTATCGGGAAAAAGTGGAATCCGTTCGAATACCGTTAAGCTCTCCGGACGAGTTCCTGAAAAACTGTCCGGGCCGGTTCCTGAAAAGGCTAGAATCGGTGTCAGTACCGGAAAATGGTAGAATCCGAGCCAGTATCGGGAAAAGGTGCAATTCGTTCGAGTACCGAGAAATTGTCCGGACCAGTTCCTGTAAAGGTTAGAATCGGTTTCAGTACCGGAAAATGGTAGAATCCGAGCCAGTATCGGGAAAAGGTGGAATCCCTTCGAGTACCGAAAAACTGTCCGGCCCAGTTCCTGAAAAGGCTAGAATCGGTTTCACTATCGGAAAATGGTAGAATCCGATCCTGTATCGGGAAAAATTGGAATCCGTTCGAGTACCGAAAAACTGTCCGGGCCGGTTCCTGAAAAGGCTAGAATCGGTGTCAGTACCGGAAAATGGTAGAATCCGAACCAGTATCGGGAAAAGGTGCAATCCGTTCGAGTACCGAAAAATTGTCCGGACCCGTTCCTGAAACGGCTAGAATCGGTGTCAGTACCGGAAAATGGTCGAATCCAAGCCAGTATCGGGAAAAGGTGGAATCTGTTCGAGTACCGAAAAACTGTCCGGCCCAGTTCCTGAAAAGGCTAGAATCGGTGTAAGTACCGAAAAATGGTAGATTCCGAGCCAGTATCGGGAAAAGGTGGAATCCGTTCGAGTACCGAAAAACTGTCCGAACCAGTTCCTGAAAGGGTTAGAATCGGTGTCAATACCGGAAAATGGTAGAATCCGAGCCAGTATCGGGAAAAGGTGGAATCCCTTCGAGTACCGAAAAACTGTCCGGCCCAATTCCTGAAAAGGCTAGAATCGGTTTCACTACCGAAAAATGGTAGAATCCGATCCTGTATCGGGAAAAAGTGGAATCCGTTCGAGTACCGAAAAACTGTCCGGGCCGGTTCCTGAAAAGGCTAGAATCGGTGTCAGTACCGGAAAATGGTAGAATCCGAGCTAGTATCGGGAAAAGGTGCAATTCGTTCGAGTACCGATAAATTGTCCGGACCAGTTCCTGTAAAGGCTAGAATCGGTTTCAGTACCGGAAAATGGTAGAATCCGAGCCAGTATCGGGAAAAGGTGGAATCCCTTCGAGTACCGAAAAACTGTCCGGCCCAGTTCCTGAAAAGGCTAGAATCGGTTTCACTACCGGAAAATGGTAGAATCCGATCCTGTATCGGGAAAAAGTGGAATCCGTTCGAGTACCGAAAAACTGTCCGGGCCGGTTCCTGAAAAGGCTAGAATCGGTGTCAGTACCGGAAAATGGTAGAAGCTAAGCGAATATCGGGAAAAGGTGGAATCCGTTCGAGTACCGATAAACTGTCCGGACCAGTTCCTGAAAAGGCTAGAATCGCTTTCAGTACCGGAAAATGGTAGAATCCGATCCTGTATCGGGAAAAAGAGGAATCCGTTAGAGTACCGAAAAACTGTCCGGGCCGGTTCCTGAAAAGGCTAGAATCGGTGTCAGTACCGGAAAATGGTAGAATCCGAGCCAGTATCGGGAAAAGGTGCAATTCGTTCGAGTACCGATAAATTGTCCGGACCAGTTCCTGTAAAGGCTAGAATCGGTTTCAGTACCGGAAAATGGTAGAATCCGAGCCAGTATCGGGAAAAGGTGGAATCCCTTCGAGTACCGAAAAACTGTCCGGCCCAGTTCCTAAAAAGGCTAGAATCGGTTTCACTACCGGAAAATGGTAGAATCCGATCCTGTATCGGGAAAAAGTGGAATCCGTTCGAGTACCGAAAAACTGTCCGGGCCGGTTCCTGAAAAGGCTAGAATCGGTGTGAGTACCGGAAAATGGTAGAATCCGAGCCAGTATCGGGAAAAGGTGCAATCCGTTCGAGTACCGAAAAATTGTCCGGACCCGTTCCTGAAACGGCTAGAATCGGTGTCAGTACCGGAAAATGGTCGAATCCAAGCCAGTATCGGGAAAAGGTGGAATCCGTTCGAGTACCGAAAAACTGTCCGGCCCAGTTCCTGAAAAGGCTAGAATCGGTGTAAGTACCGAAAAATGGTAGATTCCGAGCCAGTATCGGGAAAAGGTGGAATCCGTTCGAGTACCGAAAAACTGTCCGGACCAGTTCCGGAAACGGCTAGAATCGGCGTCAGTTCCGGAAAATGGTCGAATCCAAGCCAGTATCGGGAAAAGGTGGAATCCGTTCGAGTACCGAAAAACTGTCCGGCCCAGTTCCTGAAAAGGCTAGAATCGGTTTCACTATCGGAAAATGGTAGAATCCGATCCTGTATCGGGAAAAATTGGAATCCGTTCGAGTACCGAAAAACTGTCCGGGCCGGTTCCTGAAAAGGCTAGAATCGGTGTCAGTACCGGAAAATGGTAGAATCCGAACCAGTATCGGGAAAAGGTGCAATCCGTTCGAGTACCGAAAAATTGTCCGGACCCGTTCCTGAAACGGCTAGAATCGGTGTCAGTACCGGAAAATGGTCGAATCCAAGCCAGTATCGGGAAAAGGTGGAATCTGTTCGAGTACCGAAAAACTGTCCGGCCCAGTTCCTGAAAAGGCTAGAATCGGTGTAAGTACCGAAAAATGGTAGATTCCGAGCCAGTATCGGGAAAAGGTGGAATCCGTTCGAGTACCGAAAAACTGTCCGAACCAGTTCCTGAAAGGGTTAGAATCGGTGTCAATACCGGAAAATGGTAGAATCCGAGCCAGTATCGGGAAAAGGTGGAATCCCTTCGAGTACCGAAAAACTGTCCGGCCCAATTCCTGAAAAGGCTAGAATCGGTTTCACTACCGAAAAATGGTAGAATCCGATCCTGTATCGGGAAAAAGTGGAATCCGTTCGAGTACCGAAAAACTGTCCGGGCCGGTTCCTGAAAAGGCTAGAATCGGTGTCAGTACCGGAAAATGGTAGAATCCGAGCTAGTATCGGGAAAAGGTGCAATTCGTTCGAGTACCGATAAATTGTCCGGACCAGTTCCTGTAAAGGCTAGAATCGGTTTCAGTACCGGAAAATGGTAGAATCCGAGCCAGTATCGGGAAAAGGTGGAATCCCTTCGAGTACCGAAAAACTGTCCGGCCCAGTTCCTGAAAAGGCTAGAATCGGTTTCACTACCGGAAAATGGTAGAATCCGATCCTGTATCGGGAAAAAGTGGAATCCGTTCGAGTACCGAAAAACTGTCCGGGCCGGTTCCTGAAAAGGCTAGAATCGGTGTCAGTACCGGAAAATGGTAGAAGCTAAGCGAATATCGGGAAAAGGTGGAATCCGTTCGAGTACCGATAAACTGTCCGGACCAGTTCCTGAAAAGGCTAGAATCGCTTTCAGTACCGGAAAATGGTAGAATCCGATCCTGTATCGGGAAAAAGAGGAATCCGTTAGAGTACCGAAAAACTGTCCGGGCCGGTTCCTGAAAAGGCTAGAATCGGTGTCAGTACCGGAAAATGGTAGAATCCGAGCCAGTATCGGGAAAAGGTGCAATTCGTTCGAGTACCGATAAATTGTCCGGACCAGTTCCTGTAAAGGCTAGAATCGGTTTCAGTACCGGAAAATGGTAGAATCCGAGCCAGTATCGGGAAAAGGTGGAATCCCTTCGAGTACCGAAAAACTGTCCGGCCCAGTTCCTAAAAAGGCTAGAATCGGTTTCACTACCGGAAAATGGTAGAATCCGATCCTGTATCGGGAAAAAGTGGAATCCGTTCGAGTACCGAAAAACTGTCCGGGCCGGTTCCTGAAAAGGCTAGAATCGGTGTGAGTACCGGAAAATGGTAGAATCCGAGCCAGTATCGGGAAAAGGTGCAATCCGTTCGAGTACCGAAAAATTGTCCGGACCCGTTCCTGAAACGGCTAGAATCGGTGTCAGTACCGGAAAATGGTCGAATCCAAGCCAGTATCGGGAAAAGGTGGAATCCGTTCGAGTACCGAAAAACTGTCCGGCCCAGTTCCTGAAAAGGCTAGAATCGGTGTAAGTACCGAAAAATGGTAGATTCCGAGCCAGTATCGGGAAAAGGTGGAATCCGTTCGAGTACCGAAAAACTGTCCGGACCAGTTCCGGAAACGGCTAGAATCGGCGTCAGTTCCGGAAAATGGTCGAATCCAAGCCAGTATCGGGAAAAGGTGGAATCCGTTCGAGTACCGAAAAACTGTCCGGCCCAGTTCCTAAAAAGGCTAGAATCGGTTTCACTACCGGAAAATGGTCGAATCCGAGCCAGTATCGGGAAAAGGTGGAATCCGTTCGAGTACCGATAAACTGTCCGGACAAGTTCCTGAAAAGGCTAGAATCGGTGGCATTACCGGAAAATGGAAGAATTCGAGGCAGTATTGGGAAAATGTGGAATCCGTTCGAATACCGAAAAACTGTTCGGACTAGTTCCTGAGATGGCTAGAATTGGTGTCAGTATCGGAAAATGGTAGAATCCGAGCCAGTATCGGGAAATGGTGGAATCCGTTCGAGTACCGATAAATTGTCCGGACCAGTTCCTGAAAAGGCTAGAATCGGTTTCAGTACCGGAAAATGGTAGAATCCGAGCCAGTATCGGGAAAAGGTGGAATCCCTTCGAGTACCGAAAAACTGTCCGGCCCAGTTCCTGACAAGGCTAGAATCGGTTTCACTACCGGAAAATGGTAGAATCCGATCCTGTATCGGGAAAAAGTGGAATCCGTTCGAGTACCGAAAAACTGTCCGGGCCGGTTCCTGAAAAGGCTAGAATCGGTGTCAGTACCGGAAAATGGTAGAAGCTAAGCGAATATCGGGAAAAGGTGGAATCCGTTCGAGTACCGATAAACTGTCCGAACCAGTTCCTGAAAAGGCTAGAATGGCTTTCAGTACCGGAAAATGGTAGAATCCGATCCTGTATCGGGAAAAAGAGGAATCCGTTAGAGTACCGAAAAACTGTCCGGGCCGGTTCCTGAAAAGGCTAGAATCGGTGTCAGTACCGGAAAATGGTAGAATCCGAGCCAGTATCGGGAAAAGGTGCAATTCGTTCGAGTACCGATAAATTGTCCGGACCAGTTCCTGTAAAGGCTAGAATCGGTTTCAGTACCGGAAAATGGTAGAATCCGAGCCAGTATCGGGAAAAGGTGGAATCCCTTCGAGTACCGAAAAACTGTCCGGCCCAGTTCCTGAAAAGGCTAGAATCGGTTTCACTACCGGAAAATGGTAGAATCCGATCCTGTATCGGGAAAAAGTGGAATCCGTTCGAGTACCGAAAAACTGTCCGGGCCAGTTCCTGAAAAGGCTAGATTCGATGTCAGTACCGAAAAATGTTAGAATCCGAGCCAGTATCGGGAAAAAGTGGAATTCGTTCGACTACCGAAAAACTGTCCGGGCCAGTTCCTGAAAAGGCTAGAATCGGTGTCAGTACTGAAAAATGGTAGAATCAGATCCTGTATCGGGAAAAAGTGGAATCCGTTCGAGTACAGAAAAACTGTCCGGGCCAGTTCCTGAAAAGGCTAGATTCGATGTCAGTACCGAAAAATGTTAGAATCCGAGCCAGTATCGGGAAAAAGTGGAATCCGTTCGACTACCGAAAAACTGTCCGGGCCAGTTCCTGAAAAGGCTAGAATCGGTGTCAGTACCGAAAAATGGTAGAATCCGAGCTAGTATCGGGAAAAGGTGGAATCCGTTCGAGTACCGATAAACTGTCCGGACCAGTTCCTGAAAAGGCTAGAATTGGTTTCAGTACCGGAAAATGGTAGAATCCGAGCCAGTATCGGGAAAAAGTGGAATCCGTTCGAGTACCGAAAAACTGTCCGGGCCAGTTCCTGAAAAGGCTAGATTCGATGTCACTACCGGAAAATGGTGGAATCCGAGCCAGTACATTGAAAAGGTGGAATCCGTGCGAGTACCGAAAAACTGTCCGGATCAATTCCTGAAAAGGCTAGAGTTGGTGTCAGTACCGGAAAATGGTGGAATTCATCCGAGTGCCGAAAAACTGTCCGGACCAGTTCCTCAGAAGGCTAGAATCGGTGTCAGTACCGGAAAATGGTAGAATCCGAGCGAGTATCAGGAAAAGGTGGAATCTGTGCGAGTACCGAAAAACTGTCCGGACCAGTTATTGAGAAGGCTAGAATCGGTGTTAGTACCGAAAAATGGTAGAATCCGTGCGAGTACCGAAATACTGTCCCGACCAGTTCCTGAAAAGACTAGAATCGGTGTCAGTACCGAAAAATGGTAGAATCCGACCCACTACCGAGAAAAAGTAGAATCCGTGCGAGTACCGAAAAACTGTCCGGACCAGTTCCTAAAAATTCTAGAATCGGTGTCTGTGCCGGAAAATGGTAGAATCCGAGCAAGTACCGGGAAAAGGTAGAATCTGTGCGAGAACTGAAAAACTGTCCAGACCAGTTCCTTAAAAGGCTAGAATCGGTGTCAGTGAAGGAAAATGGTATTATCCGAGCCAGTGCCCGGAAAAGGTAAAATTTGTGCGATTACCGAAAAACTGTCCGGACCAGGGCCTGAAAAGGCTAGAATCGGTGTCAGTACCGGAAAATGTTAGAATCCGAGCTAGTATCGGGAAAAGGTGGAATCCGTGCGAGTACCGAAAAATTGTCCGGACCAGTTCCTGAAAAGGCTAGAATCGGTGTAAGTACTGGAAAATGGTGGAATCCGTGCGAGTGCCGAAAAACTGTCAGGACCAGTTCCTGAAAAGGTTAGAATCGGTGTCAATACCGGAAAATGGTGGAATCCGAGCTAGTACTGGGAATAGGTAGAATCCGTGCGAGTACCGTAAAATTGTCCGGACCAGTTCCTGAAAAGGCTAGAATCGGTGTCAGTACCGGAAAATGGTAGAATTCGTGCGAGTACCGAAAAATTGTCCGGACCAGTTCCTCAAAAGGCTGAATCGGTGTCAGTACCAGAAAATGGCGGAATCCGAGCCAGTACCGGGAAAAGGTAGAATCCTTGTGAGAATCGAAAAACTGTCCGGACCTGTTCTTGAAAAGGCTAGAATCGGTGTCAGTACCGAAAAATGGTAAATTCCGGGCCAGTACCGGGAAAAGATAGAATCCGTGCGAATACCGAAAAACTGTCCTGATAAGTTCTTGAATAGACTAGAATCGATGTCAGTACCGGAAAATGGTAGAATCCGGCCCAGTACCGACAAAAAGTAAAATCCGTGCGAGTACCGAAAAACTGTCCAGACCAGTTCCTGAAAATGCTAGAATCGGTGTCAGTACGAAAAATGGTGGAATCTGAGCCAATAACGAGAAAATGTAGAATCCGTGCGAGTACCGAAAAACTGTACGGACCAGTTCCTAAAAAATGCTAGAATCGGTGTCTGTGCCGGAAAATGGTAGAATTCGAGCCAGTACCGGGAAAAGGTAGAATCCGTGCGAGAACCGAAAACCTGTCCGGACCAGTTCCTGAAAAGGCTAGAATCGGTGTTAGTGAAGGAAAATGGTAGAATTCGAGCCAGTGCCGGGAAAAGATAGAATCCGTGCTAGTACCGAAAAACTGTTCGGACCAGTTCCTGAAAAGGCTAGAATCGGTGTCAGTACTGGAAAATGGTGGAATCCGAGCCAGTACCGGGAAAAGGTAGAATCCGTGCGAGTACCGAAAAACTGTACAGACCAGTTCCTGAAAAGGCTGAATCGGTGTCAGTACCGAAAAATGGTGGAATCCGAGCCAATACCGGGAAAAGGTAGAATCCTTGCGAGAACTGAAAAACTAACCTGACCTGTTCTTGAAAAGGTAAGAATCCGTGTCAGCACCGGAAAATAGTAGATTCCCTGCCAGTACCGGGAAAAGATAGAATCTGTGCGAGTACCGAAAAACTGTCCTGACAAGTTCTTGAAAAGACTATTATCGGTGTCAATACCGAAAAATGGTAGAATCCGGGCCAGTACCGAGAAAGGGTAGAATCCGTGCGAGTACCGAAAAACTGTCCGGACCAGTTCCTGAAAAGGCTAGAATCGGTGTCAATACCGAAAAATGGTAGGATCCGAGCCAGTATCGGGAAAAGATGGAATCCGTGCGAGTACCGAAAAACTGTCCGGACCAGTTCCTCAAAAGGCTGAATCGGTGTCAGTACAGGAAAATGGTGGAATCCGAGCCAGTACCGGGAAAAGATAAAATTCATGCGAGTACCAAAAAATTGTCTTGACAAGTTATTGAAAAGGCTAGAATCGGTGTCAGTACCGGAAAATGGTAGAATCTGAGCCAGTATAGGGAAAAGATGGAATCCGTGCGAGTACCGAAAAACTATCCGGACCAGTTCCTCAAAAGGCTGAATCGGTGTCAGTACCGAAAAATGGTAGAATCCGGGCCAGTACCGAGAAAGGGTAGAATCCATACAAGTACCGAAAAACTGTCCTGACGAGTACCTGAAAAGGGTAGATTCGGTGTTAATACAGTAAAATGGTAGAATCTAGGTCGGTACCCGGGAAAAGGTAGATTCCGTGCGAATACCGAAAAACTGTTTGGACGAGTACCTGAAAAGGGTAGAATCGGTGTCAATACCGGAAAATAGTAGAATCCGGGACAGTATCGGGAAAAGGTAGAATCCGTACGAGTACTGAAAAACTATCCGGACGCGTACCTGAAAAGGGTAGAGTCAGTGTCAATACCGGAAAATATTAGAAGTCGGGTGAGTACCGGGAAAAAGGTAGAATCCGTGCGAGTAACAAAAACCTATCCAGACGAGTACTTGAAAAGGGTTGAATCGGTGTCAATACCGGAAAATGGTAGAATCCGGGCCAGTACCGGGAAAAGGTAGAATCCGTGCGAGTACCAAAAAACTGTCCGGACGCGTAACTGAAAAGGGTAGAGTCGGTGTCAATACCGAAAAATATTAGAATTTGGGCGAGTACCGGAAAAGGTAGAATCCGTGCGAGTACCGAAAACCTATCCAGACGTGTACCTGAAAAGGGTAGAATCGGTGTCAATCCCGGAAAATGGTAGAATCATGGCCAGTACCGGGAAAAGGTAGAATCCGTGCGAGAACCGAAAAACTGTCTGGACGTGTACCAGAAAAGGGTAGATTCGGTGTCAATACCGGAAAATGGTAGAATCCGGGCCAGTACCGGAAAAAGGTAGAATCCGCGCGAGTACCGAAAAACAGTCCGGACGAGTACCTGAAAAGGGTAGAATCGGTGTCAGTATCGGAAAATGGTAGAATCCGGGCGAGTACTGGGACAAGGAGAATCCGTGCGAGTACTGAAAAACTGTCCGGACGAGTACCTGAAAAGGGTCGATTCGGTGTTAATGCCGTAAAATGGTAGAATCCGGGCCAGTACAGGGAAAAGGTAGATTCCGTGCGAGTACCGAAAAACTGTCCAGATGCGTACCTAAAAAGGGTAGAATCGGTGTCAATACCGGAAAATGGTAGAATCCGGCTAGTATCGAGAAAAGACAGGATCCCTGCGAGTACCGAAAAACTGTCCTGACGCGTACCTGAAAATGGTAGAATCGGTGTCAATACTGAAAAATGGTAGAATCCGAGCCAGTACCGGGAAAAGGTAGAATCCGTGTGAATACCGAAAAACTGTCCGGACTAGTTCCTGAAAAGGGTAGAATCGGTGTTAGTACCGAAAAATGGTAGAATCTGGGCAAGTACCGGGAAAATGTAGAATCCGCGCGAGTATCAAAAAACTGTCCTGACGAGTACCTGAAAAGGATAGAGTCGGTGTTAATACAGTAAAATGGTAGAATCCGGGCCAATACCGGGAAAAGGTAGATTCCGTGCGAGTACCGAATAACTATCCGGACGAGTACCTGAAAAGGGTAGAATCGGTGTCAGTATCGGAAAATGGTAGAATCTAGGCGAGTACCGGGAAAAGGAGAATCCGTGCGAGTACTGAAAAATTGTCCAGACGAGTACCTGAAAAGGGTCGATTCGGTGTTAATGCCGTAAAATGGGAGAATCCGGGCCAGAACCGGGAAAAGGTAGATTCCGTGCGAGTACCGAAAAACTATCCAGACGCGTACCTAAAAAGGGTAGAATGGGTGTCAATACCGGAAAATGGTAGAATCCAGGCTAGTACCGAGAAAAGGTAGAATCCCTGCGAGTACCGAAAAACTGTCCTGACGCGTACCTGAAAATGGTAGAATCAGTGTCAATACCGAAAAATGGTAGAATCCGAGCCAGTACCGGGAAAAGGTAGAATCCGTGCGAGTACCGAAAAACTGTCCGGACTAGTACCTGAAAAGGGTCGATTCGTTGTTAATGCCGTAAAATGGTAGAATCCGGGCCAGTACCGGGAAAAGGTAGATTCCGTGCGAGTACTGAAAAACTGTCCAGACGCGTACCTAAAAAGGGTAGAATGGGTGTCAATACTGGAAAATGGTAGAATCCGGGCTAGTACCGAGAAAAGGTAGAATCCCTGCGAGTATCGAAAAACTGTCCTGATGCGTACCTGAAAATGGTAGAATCAGTGTCAATACCGAAAAATGGTAGAATCCAAGCTAGTACCGGGAACAGGTAGAATCCGTGCGAGTACCGAAAAACTGTCCTGACTAGTTCCTGAAAAGGGTAGAATCGGTGTTAGTACCGAAAAATGGTAGAATCTGGGCAAGTACCGGGAAAAGGTAGAATCCGTGCGAGTACCGAAAGACAGTCGGGACGAGTACCGGAAAAGGGTAGAATCGGTGTCAATATCGAAAAATGGTAGAATCCGGGTGAGTACCGGAAAAGGCAGAATCCTTGCGAGTGCCGAATAACTATCCAGACGAGTACCTGAAACGGGTAGAATCTGTGTCAGTATCGAAAAATGGTAGAACCGGGCGAGTACCGGGAAAAGGTAGAATCCGCGCGAGTACCGAAAAACTGTCCTGACGAGTACCTGGAAAGGGTAGAGTCGGTGTTAATACAGTAAAATGGTAGAATCTGGGCCAGTACCGGGAAAAGGTAGATTCCGTGCGAATACTGAAAAACTGTCCGGACTAGTTCCTGAAAAGGGTAGAATCGGTGTTAGTACCGAAAAATGGTAGAATCTGGGCGAGTACCGGGAAAATGTAGAATCCGCGCGAGTATCAAAAAACTGTCCTGACGAGTACCTGAAAAGGATAGAGTCGGTGTTAATACAGTAAAATGGTAGAATCCGGGCCAATACCGAGAAAAGGTAGATTCCGTGCGAGTACCGAATAACTATCCGGACGAGTACCTGAAAAGGGTAGAATCGGTGTCAGTATCGGAAAATGGTAGAATCCGGGCGAGTACCGGGAAAAGGAGAATCCGTGCGAGTATTGAAAAACTGTCCGGACGAGTACCTGAAAAGGGTCGATTCGTTGTTAATGCCGTAAAATGGTAGAATCCGGGCCAGTACCGGGAAAAGGTAGATTCCGTGCGAGTACCGAAAAACTGTCCAGAAGCGTACCTAAAAAGGGTAGAATGGGTGTCAATACTGGAAAATGGTAGAATCCGGGCTAGTACCGAGAAAAGGTAGAATCCCTGCGAGTACCGAAAAACTGTCCTGACGCGTACCTGAAAATGGTAGAATCAGTGTCAATACCGAAAAATGGTAGAATCCGAGCTAGTATCGGGAAAAGGTAGAATCCATGCGAGTACCGAAAAACTGTACGGACTAGTTCCTGAAAAGGGTAGAATCGGTGTTAGTACCAAAAAATGGTATAATCTGGGCGAGTACCGGGAAAATGTAGATACCGCGCGAGTACCGAAAAACTGTCCTGTCGAGTACCTGGAAAGGATAGAGTCGTTGTTAATACAGTAAAATGGTAGAATCCGAGCCAGTACCGGGAAAAGGTAGATTCCGTGCGAGTACCGAATAACTGTCCAGACGAGTACCTGAAAATGGTAGAATCGGTGTTAGTATCGGAAAATGGTAGAATCCAGGTGAGTACCGGGAAAAGGAGAATCTGTGCGAGTATTGAAAATTTGTCCGGACGAGTACCTGAAAAGGGTCGATTCGGTATTAATGCCGTAAAATGGTAGAATCCGGGCCAGTACCGGGAAAAGGTAGATTCCGTGCGAGTACCGAAAAACTGTCTAGACGTGTACCTAAAAAGGGTAGAATCGGTGTCAATACCGGAAAATGGTAGAATCCCATCCAGTACCGGGAAAAGGTAGAATCCATGCGAGTACCGAAAAACTGTCCGGACTAGTTCCTGAAAAGGGTAGAAGCAGTGTTAGTACCGAAAAATGGTAGAATCTGGGCGAGTACCGGGAAAATGTAGAATCCGCGCGAGTACCAAAAAACTGTCCTGACGAGTACCTGAAAAGGATGTGTTAATACAGTAAAATGGTAGAATCCGGGCCAGTACTGGGAAAAGGTAGATTCCGTGCGAGTACCGAATAACTGTCCGGACGAGTACCTGAAAAGGGTAGAATCGGTGTCAGTATCGGAAAATGGTAGAATCTGGGCGAGTATCGGGAAAAGGAGAATCCGTGCGAGTACTGAAAAACTGTCCGGACGAGTACCTGAAAAGGGTTGATTCGGTGTTAATGCCGTAAAATGGGAGAATCCGGGCCAGTACCGGGAAAAGGTAGATTCGGTGCGAGTACTAAAAAACTATCCAGACGCGTACCTAAAAAGGGTAGAATGGGTGTCAATACCGGAAAATGGTAGAATCCGGGCTAGTACCGAGAAAAGGTAGAATCCCTGCGAGTACCGAAAAACTGTCCTGACGCGTACCTGAAAATGGTAGAATCAGTGTCAATACCGAAAAATGGTAGAATCCGAGCCAGTACCGGGAAAAGGTAGAATCCGTGCTAGTACCGAAAAACTGTCCGGACTAGTTCCTTAAAAGGGTAGAATCGGTGTTAGTACCGAAAAATGGTAGAATCTGGGCAAGTACCAGGAAAAGGTAGAATCCGTGCGAGTACCGAAAGACAGTCGGGACGAGTACCGGAAAAGGGTAGAATCGGGTTCAATATCGAAAAATGGTAGAATCCGGGCGAGTACCGGGAAAAGGCAGAATCCTTGCGAGTGCCGAATAACTGTCCGGACGAGTACCTGAAAAGGGTAGAATCGGTGTCAGTATCGAAAAATGGTAGAATCCGGGCGAGTACCGGGAAAATGTAGAATCCGCGCGAGTACCGAAAAACTGTCCTGGCGAGTACGTGGAAAGGGTAGAGTCGGTGTCAATACAGTAAAATGGTAGAATCCGGGCCAGTACCGAGAAAAGGTAGATTCCGTGCGAATACCGAAAAACTATCCGGACGAGTACGTGAAAAGGGTAGAATCGGTGTCAATACCGAAAAATGGTAGAATCCGGGCCAATACTGGGAAAAGGTAGATTCCGTGCGAGTACCGAAAAACTGTCCGGACGAGTACCTGAAAAGGGTAGAATCGGTGTCAATACCGAAAAATGGTAGAATCCGGGCCAGTACCGGGAAAAGGTAGAATCCGTGCGAGTACCGAAAAACTGTCCAGAAGCGTACCTAAAAAGGGTAGAGTCGGTGTCAATACCGAAAAATATTAGAATTCAGGCGAGTACCGGGAAAAGGTAGAATCCGTGCGAGTACCGAAAACCTATCCAGACGCGTACCTGAAAAGGGTAGAATTGGTGTCAATACCGGAAAATGGTAGAATCATGGCCAGTACCGTGAAAAGGTAGAATCCATGCGAGAACCGAAAAACTGTCCAGACGCGTATCTGAAAAGGGTAGATTCGGTGTCAATATCGGAAAATGGTCGAATCTGGGCCAGTACCGGGAAAAGGTGGAATCCGTGCGAGTTCCGAAACACTGTCCGGACCAGTTCCTGAAAAGGGTAAAATCGGTGTCAGTACCCAAAAATGGTAGAATCCGGGTAAGTACCGGGAAAAGGTAGAATCTGTGCGACTACGGAAAAATTATCCGTTCCAGTGCCTAAAATGGGTAGAATCGGTGTCCGTATCGGAAAATGGTAGAATCTGGGTGAGTACCTGGAAAAGTTAGAATCCGTGCAAGTACCCAAAAACTTTCCGGACGAGTACCTGAAAAGGGTAAAATCGGTGTCAATACCGAAAAATGGAATAATCCGGGCGAGTACTGGGAAAAGGTAGAGTCCGTGCGAGTACCGAAAGACTATCCAGATGCGTACCTGAAAAGGATAGAATCAGTGTCAATACCGAAAAATGGTAGAATCATGGCTAGTACCAGGAAAAGGTAGAATCCGTGCGAGAACCGAAAAACTGTCTGGACGAGAGTACCTGAAAACTGTAGAATCGGTGTCAATACTGGAAAATGTTATAATCCGGGCGAGTACCGGGAAAAGATAGATTCCGTGCAAGTACTGAAAAACTGTCCGGACCCGTACTTGAAAAGGGTAGATTCGGTGTCAATACTGGAAAATGGTAGAATCCGGGCCATTGCCGAGAATAGGTAGAATTTGTGCGAGTACCGAAAAACTGTCCGGACATGTACCTGAAAAGGGTAGAATCGGTGTCAATACCGGAAAATATTAGAATTCTGGCGAGTACCGAGAAAAATGTAGAATCTGTAAGAGTACCGAAAAACTATCCAGACGCGTACTTGAAAAGGGTAGAATCGGTGTCAATACCGGAAAATGGTAGAATCGGGGCCAATACCGGGAAAAGGTAGAATCTGTGCGAGTATCGAAAAACTGTCCGGACGCGTACCTGAAAAGGGTAGAATCGGTGTCAATACCGAAAAATGGTAGAATCATGGCCAGTTCCGGGAAAAGGTAGAATCCGTGCGAGAACCGAAAAACTGTCCGGACGCGTACCTAAAAAGGGTAGATTCGGTGTCAATACCGGAAAATGGTAGAATCCGGGCCAGTACTGGGAAAAGGTAGAATCCGTGCGAGTACCGAAAAACAGTTCGGACGAGTACCTGAAAAGGGTAGAATCGGTGTCAGTATCGGAAAATGGTAGAATCCCGACGAGTACGGGAAAAGGAGAATTCGTGCGAGTACTGAAAAACTGTTCGGACGAGTACCGGGAAAAGGAGATTCCGTGCAAGTACTGAAAAACTGTCCGGACCCGTACTTGAAAAGGGTAGACTCGGTGTCAATACTGGAAAATGGTAGAATCCGGGCCAGTGCCGAGAAAAGGAAGAATGCGTGCGAGTACCAAAAAACTGTCCGGACACGTACCTGAAAAGGGTAGAATCGGTGTCAATACCGGAAAATAGTAGAATCCGAGCTAGTACCGAGAAAAGGTAGAATCCGTGCAAGTACCAAAAAACTGTCCTGACGCGTACCTTAAAATGGTAGAATCGGTATCAATACCGAAAAATGGTAGAATCCGAGCCAGTACCGGGAAAAGGTAGAATCCGTGCGAGTACCGAAAAATAGTCCGAACGAGTACCTGAAAAGGGTAGAATCCGGGCGAGTATCGGGAAAAAGCAGAATCCGTGCGAGTACCTGAAAAGGGTAGATTCAGTGTTAATGTCGTAAAATGGTAGAATTTGGGCCAGTACCGGGAAAAGGTAGATTCCGTGCAAGTACCGAAAAACTTTCCGGACGAGTACCTTAAAAGGGTAGAATCGGTGTCAGTATCGGAAAATGGTAGAATCTGGGCAAGTACCGGGAAAAGGCAGAATCCGTGCAAGTACCGAAAAGCTATCTGGACGCGTACCTGAAAAGGGTAGAGTTGGTGTTAATACCGAAAAATATTAGAATTCGGGCGACTACCGGGAAAAGGTAGAATCCGTGCGTGTACCGAAAAACTGTCTGGACGCGTACTTGAAAAGGGTAGATTCCGTGTCAATACCGGAAAATGGTAGAATCCGGGCTAGTACCGAGAAAAGGTAGAATCCGTGCGAGTACCGAAAAACTGTCCTTGCTGATTGGAGCCAAAATATGTGCTCTAATGGCACATATTCGATATGATTTGTGCACCAAAGGACATTCAAATCACCCAACTTGACCTAAATCAATGCTAAGGCCCTAGCCATGAGTTTAATCTGTACTTTGGAGATTTATCTCAGGTTCAAGGGAAGAAAATTGTGCAAATTGAATGACTTTAGATTTTGAAAGATCAAGAAAGGGCTAAATGAGGAAATAAGTGAGTCAAGACTCATTGAACGTAAGGAAAGACAAAACAATGATATCATGAGGTTGGAAGATGATAAATGAGCATTATGGAGTAAGAAAGAAGGCAAGAAAGCATGGAAAATGAGGCATAAAGCAAGATTGAGCTGCATGGAAATTTAGAACTCAAAAATCTGATGACATTATATAGTCTGACTTTGAGGACAAATTTGGAGCACTTTCTGGAGTCCATTATATACATACTATATATCGTTTCGAAGCTCGGGAAGTCAGGAGTCCAACGCTTCAAACGGTTTGCAAATCGGAGCTGAAATGAAGAAGTTATGGCCATTTGAAGACAACTGCACCAAGCTGGAAGGTCATTTCGAAATGCTTTCGAAATTCAACTTATGATTTCGAAATTCAACTTATGAATTCGAAATCCACTTCGAAATGATACCAATTTCGAATTCACCCACTGCCACTTTGATGTTTCGCCTCCTCCACTTCGAAATGACACCAATTTCGAATTCACCCACTGCCACTTTGATGTTCCGCCTCCTCTACCTCGGGAATTGCATCTAAAGCACTCCATCCGCCCTAGGTGGACCCCACATGACTAGAACTCACCATTTTATTATTTTTTTAATCATTTTTAGGAAATTATTTTGTAATAAGTGGCCAATGAGAGTGTGCCACATGTTAGGTAATTGAGGATATTATATAAACTCTCTCAATTCTAGGTTTTAGGAATCTTGGATTATTTTCTAGAGAGTTTGACATTGAAGGTGGAAGAAGACGAGAACTTTGGTTTGTTTTCTTTTTTCTTCTTTATTGAATATATTGTTTTAGTTTCTTTTGATTCAAATTATGGATTTTTACCCTATTATGGATTGTGAATGTGACATCACCCCCATGAGAGGCTAAGAGCCAACTTGGGGCTTGAAGCATGAAAACCTAAGGGCTAGGAAATCTATAGGGACAATGGGTAAATTACTATAACAATGAGATTAATTATTGGTTGGATGACAATTTATTATTATTTTTATCCTATCCTTGTGAGTTCGTTTAGGGAATAATACGGTAGGTTATTACTCGATACTAGTGATTCTTGGTAATTCTTGATCATTTGTTTTCCTCGTCTTACCAGCCGTTATTTGCCCCTAAACAAAGCTATAAGGAGTAGGAATGGTTAAAAAGCTAAATCTTAAATTGATAATCAATCTCATTCATTTGATGGTTTTAGGAATCTGTTTGAAAAAGGAAAAATTAGGTTTCGGATGCAATTTTGAGTTATAGAACCCAACTTGATCGCGAGTGGCCAAGGATCCCAAAACCCTAAGATCATATTACTTAAAATACCCTTGTTTTCTATAATTTCTATACCCTAGGTTGGATTGTGGAAAACCCCAAACTTGAATCAATTGAATTTAAAACCAATATTCATTTTCTCTTATTAATTGAATTTCTTTTACTTGGTTTCACATTATTCACATATTGTTTTTCACTTAAGGATTTAAACAAAAACAATTCATTTATTCTAGTATTGACAATTTTCATAAGCCAGTCCTTGAGAACGATACCCGGAATACTACAAAAGCCGTAGTGACTCTTTCTCTAGTTTTTCTTGACCAGAGTTACTACGTAAAAAGGCTAAGTATTTTGGTACAATAGAGAAATTTCGGTCACTTGCACGTACCTGAAGATGGTAGAATCGGTGTTAATACCGAAAAATGGTAGAATTCGAGCCAGTACCGGGAAAAGGTAGAATCCGTGTGAGTATCGAAAAACTGTTCGGACGCGTACCTGAAAAGGGTAGATTCGGTGTCAATACCAGAAAATGGTAGAATACGGGCCAGTATCAGGAAAGGGTAGAATCCGTGCGAGTACCGAAAAACTGTCCGGACGCGTACTTGAAAAGGGTAGAATCGGTGTCAATACCAAAAAATGGTAGAATCCGGGCCGGTATCGGGAAAAGGTAGAATCCGTGCGAGTACCAAAAAACTGTCCTGACGAGAGTACCTGAAAAGTGTAGAATCGGATAATGTTAGAATCCGAGCAAGTACCGGGAAAAGGTAGAGTCGGTGAGAGTACCGAAAAACTGTCCGGACGAGTACCTGAAAATGGTAGAATCGGTGTCACTACCGAAAAATGGTAGAATCCGGGCCAGTACTGAGAAAAGGTAGAATCCGTGCTAGTACCGAAAAAGTGTCTGGATGCGTACCTGAAAAGGATAGAATCAGTGTCAATACTGGAAAATGGTAGAATCCGGGCCAGTACCGAGAAAAAGTAGCATCCGTGCGAATACTGAAAAACTGTCCTGACGTGTACCTGAAAATGGTACAATCGGTGTCAAGACCGGAAAATGGTAGAATCCGGGCCAGTATAGGGAAAAGGTAGAATCCGTGCGAGTACCGAAAAACTGTCCGGACCAGTTCTTGAAAAGGGTAGAATCGGTGTCACTTCCGGAAAATGCCAGAAACCGGGCCAGTACCGGGAAAAGGTAGAATCCGTGCTAGTACCGAAAAACTGTCCGGACGAGTACCTGAAAAGGGTAGATTCGCTGTTAATACCGTAAAATCGTAGAATCCGGGCCAGTACCGGGAAAAGGTAGATTTCGTGCGAGTACCGAAAAACTGTCCAGACGTGTACTTGAAGAGGGTAGAATCGGTGTCAATACCGAAAAATGGAAGAATTTGGGCCAGTACCGAGAAAAGGTAGAATCCGTGCGAGTACCGAAAAACTTTTCGGATTAGAACCTGAAAGGGTAGAATCAGTGTGAGTACCGAAAAATGGTAGAATCCGGGCTATATCGGGAAATGGTAGAATCCGTGCGAGTACCGAAAAATTGTCCGGACAAGAACCTAAAAGGGTGGAATCAGTGCGAGTACTGGAAAATGGTAGAATCCGGGCGAGTACCAGAAAATGGTAGAATCCGTGCGAGTACCGAAAAACTATCCGGACGAGAACCTGAAAGGTTAGAATCAGTGTGAGTATCGAAAAATGGTAGAATCCGGGCGAGTATCGGGAAAATGTAGAATCCGTGCGAGTACCGAAAAACTTTTCGGACTAGAACCTGAAAGGTTAGAATCAGTGTGAGTACTGGAAAATGGTAGAATTCGGGCGAGTATCGGGAAATGGTAGAATCAGAGGGAGTACCAAAAAATTGTCCGGACGAGTAAGTGAAAATGGTAGAATCAGTGTGAGTACCGAAAAATCGTTGAATCCGGGCGCATATCGGGAAAAGGTAGAATCCGTGCGAGTACCAAAAAACTTTCCGGACTAGAACTTGAAAGGGTAGAATCAGTGTGAGTACCGGAAAATGGTAGAATCCGGGCGATACCTGAAAATGTAGAATCCGTACGAGTACCCAAAAATTGGCCGGATGAGAACCTGAAAGGGTAGAATTAGTGTGAGTACTGGAAAATGGTAGAATCTGGGCGAGTACCGGGAAAATGTAGAATCCGTGCGAGTACCAAAAAACTTTCCGGACTAGAACCTGAAAGGGTAGAATCAGCGTGAGTACCGAAAAATGGTAGAATCCGGGCGAGTATCGGGAAATGGTAGAATCCGTACGAGTATCGAAAAACTATCCGGACGAGAACCTGAAAGGTAGAATCAGTGTGAATATCGAAAAATGGTAGAATCCGAGCGAGTACCGGGAAAATGTAGAATTCGTGCGAATACCGAAAAAATGTCCGGACGAGTACCTGAAAGGGTAGAATCAGTGTGAGTACCGGAAAATGATAGAATCCGGGCGAGTACCGCAAAATGGTAGAATCCGGGGCAATACCGGGAAAAGGTAGAGTCCAGCGAGTACCAAAAAACTATCCGTACGACTACCTGAAAATGGCAGAATTAGTGTGAGTACCGAAAAATTATGGAATCCGGGTGAGTACCGGGAAAAGGTAGAATCTGTGCGTGTAACGTAGAACTATCCGAACAAGCACCTGAAATGGTAGAACCAGTGTGAGTACCGGAAAATGGTAGAATCCAGGCGAGTATCGGGAAAAGGTAGAATCTGTGCGAGTAACCAAAAATTGACCGTGCGAGTACGGGAAAAAAGTAGAATCCGTCCGTGTACCACAGAACTGTTCGAATGAGTACCTGAAAGAGTAGAATCAGTGTGAGTACCGGAAAATGGGAGAATTCGGGTGAGTACCATGAAAAGGTAGAATCTGTGCGAGTACTGAAAAATGGTAGAATCCGAGCGAGTACCGGAAAAAGGTAGAATCCGTGCGAGTACCGAAAAACTGTTCAGACGAGTATCGGAAAAGGGCAGAATAAGTGTGAGTACCGAAAAATGGTAGAATCCGGGCGAATACCGGGAAAATGTAGAATCCGTGCGTGTACCGTAGAACTGTCCGGATGAGTACCTGAAAGAGTAGAATTAGTGTGAGTACCGAAAAATGGTAGAATCCGGGCGAGTACCATGAAAAGGTAGAATCTGTGCGAGTACCGAAAAATGGTAGAATCTGGGCGAGTACCGGGAAAAGGTAGAATCCGTGCGAGTACCGAAAAATTGTCCGGACGAGTATCGGAAAAGGTAGAATAAGTGTGAGTACCGAAAAATGGTAGAATTCGGGCGAGCACCGGGAAAAGGTAGAATCCGTGCGTGTACCGCAGAACTGTTCGGACAAGCACGTGAAAGGGTAGAATCCGGGCAAGTACCGGGAAAAGGTAGAATCCGTGCGAATACCGAAAAACTGTCCGGTTGAGTATCTGAAAATGGTAGAATTAGTGTAGTACCGAAAAATGGTAGAATCCGGGAGAGTACCGGGAAAAGGTAGAATCCGTGCGAGTACCAAAAAACTTTCCGGACGAGTATCAGAAAATGGTAGAATCAGTGTGAGTACCGAAAAATGGTAGAATCCGGGCGAGTACCAGGAAAAGGTAGAATCCGTGCGAGTACCGAACAACTATCCAAACAAGAACCTGAAAGGGTAGAATCAGTGTGAGTACCGAAAAATGGTAGAATCCGGGCGAGTACCGGGAAAAGGTAGAATCCGTGCGAGTAGCGAAAATCTGTCCGGATGAGTATCGGAAAAGGGTAGAATCAGTGTGAGTACCAGAAAATGGTCGAATCCGGGTGAGTACAGGGAAAACGTAGAATCCGTGCGAGTACTGAAAAACTCACAGGACGAGTACTTGAAAGGGTAGAATCAGTGTGAGTACCGGAAAATGGTAGAATCCGGGCGAGTACCGGGACAAGGTAGAGTCCTGAAAAGGGTAGAATCAGTTTGAGTACCGAACTATGGTAGAATTTGGGCGAGTACTAGGAAATGGTAGAATCCGTGCGATTACCGAAAAGCTGTCAGGATGAGTATCAGAAAAGGGTAGAATCTGTGCGAGTACCGGGAAAAGGTAGAATCCAGGTGAGTACCGAGAAATGGTAGAATCCGTGCGAGTACCGAAAAACTGTCCGGACGAGTATCGAAAAAAAGTAGAATCAGTGTGAGTACCGGAAAATGGTAGAATCCGGGGCAATACCGGGAAAAGGTAGAATCCATGCGAGTACCGAAAAACTATACGGACGACTACCTGAAAAGTGCAGAATCAATGTGAGTACCGGAAAATTATGGAAAATTATGGAATCCGAGCGAGTACCGGGAAAAAGTAGAATCCGTGCAAGTACCAAAAACTTTCTAGACGAGAACCTTAAAGGGTAGAATCAGTGTGAGTACCGGAAAATGGTAGATTCCTGGCGAGTACCGGGAAAAGGTAGAGTCCGTGCGAGTATCGAAAAACTGTCCGGACGAGTATCGGAAAAGGGTAGAATCAGTGTGAGTACCGAAAAATGGTAGAATCCGGGCGAGTACCGGGAAAAGGTAGAATCCGTGCGAGTACCGAAAAACTGTCTGGACGAGTATCGGCAAAGGGTAGAATCAGTGTGAGTACCAGAAAATGGTAGAATCCGGGCGAGTACCAAGAAAAGGAAGAATCCGTGCGTGTACGAAAAATTTGTCTGGACGAGTATCTGAAAGGGTAGAATCAGTGTGAGTACTAGAAAATGGTAGAATCCGGGCGAGTACAGGGAAATGGTAGAATCCGTGCGAGTACTGAAAAACTGTCCGGATGAGTATTGGAAAAGGGTAGAATCAGTGTGAGTATCGGAAAATTGTAAAATCCGGACCAGTAATGAAAAATTGTTCGGATGAGTACCTTAAAGGGTAGAATCAGTGTGAGTACCGAAAAATGGTAGAATCCGGGCGAGTACCGGGAAATGGTAGAATCCGTACGAGTACTGAAAATTTGTCCGGACGGGTATCGGAAAATGGTAGAATCAGTGTGAGTACCGAAAAATGGTAGAATCCGTGCGTGTACCGAAAACCTGTCCGGACGAGTACCTTAAAAGGTAGAATCAGTGTGAGTACTAGAAAATGGTAGAATCCGGGCGAGTACCGGGAAATGGTAGAATCCGTGCGAGTACTGAAAAACTGTCCGGACGAGTATTGGAAAAGGGTAGAATCAGTGTGAGTATCGGAAAATTGTAAAATCCGGACCAGTAATGAAAAACTGTTCGGATGAGTACCTTAAAGGGTAGAATCAGTGTGAGTACCGAAAAATGGTAGAATCCGGGCGAGTACCGGGAAATGGTAGAATCCGTACGAGTACTGAAAATTTGTCTGGACGGGTATCGGAAAATGGTAGAATCAGTGTGAGTACCGAAAAATGGTAGAATCCGTGCGTGTACCGAAAACCTGTCCGTACGAGTACCTTAAAAGGTAGAATCAGTGTGAGTACTAGAAAATGGTAGAATCCGGGCGAGTACCGGGAAATGGTAGAATCCGTGCGAGTACCGAAAAATTGTCTGGACGGGTATCGGAAAACGGTAGAATCAGTGTGAGTACCGAAAAATGGTAGAATCCGGGCGAGTACCAAGAAAAGGAAGAATCCGTGCGTGTACGAAAAATTTGTCTGGACGAGTATCTGAAAGGGTAGAATCAGTGTGAGTACTAGAAAATGGTAGAATCCGGGCGAGTACAGGGAAATGGTAGAATCCGGGCGAGTACCATGAAAAGGTAGAATTCGTACGAGTACCGAAAAATGGTAGAATTTGGGTGAGTACTGGGAAAAGGTAGAATCCGTGCGAGTACTGAAAAACTGTTCGGACAAGTATCGGAAAATGGTAGAATAAGTGTGAGTACCGAAAAATGGAAGAATCCGGGCGAGTATAGGGAAAAGGTAGAATCCGTGCGTGTACCGAAAAACTGTCCGGACGAGTAGGTGAAAATGTTAGAATCAGTGTGAGTATCGGAAAATGGTAGAATCCGGGCGAGTACTGGTAAAAGGTAGAATCTGTGTATGTACCACAGAACTGTCCGGACGAGTACTTGAAAGGGTAGAATCCGGGTGAGTATCGGAGAAGGGTAGAATCCGGGTAAGTACCGGAGAAGAGTAGAATCCGGGGGAGTACAGAAGAAGGGTAGAATTCGGGTGAGTTCCGAAAAAGGGTCCGGGCGAGTACCGGTTAAGGTAGAATCCGGGCGAGTACTGGGAAGGGTAGAATCCGGGCGAGTACCGGGAAGGGTAGAATCCGGGCGAGTATAGAAAAAGGGTAGAATACGGGCGAGCAACGAAAAAGGGTACAATTCGGGCGAGTACCGAAAAGGGGTACAATTCGGGCGAGTACCGAAAAATGGTAGAATCTATGCGAGTACAGAAAAAGGGTAGAATCCGGGCGAGTACCGAAAAAGGGTCTGGGCGAGTACCGAGAAAGGTAAAATCTAGGGGAGTACCGGAGAAGGGTAGAATCCAGGCGAGTACCGGAGAAGGGTAGAATACGGGCGAGTACCGGAGAAGGGTAGAATTGGGGCAAGTACTGAAAAAGGGTAGAATACGGGCGAGTATCGGAGAAGGGTAGAATCCAGGCGAGTAATGAAAAAGGGTAGAATCCGGGCGAGTACCGAAGAGGGGTAGAAACCCGGAGAGTACCGAAAAAGGGTTCGAGTGAGTACCGGGTAAGGTTGAATCCAGGTGAGTACAGGAGAAGGATAGAATCCGGTAGAGTACCGGAGAAGGGTAGAATCCGGGCGAGTATCGAAAAATGGTAGAATCCGAGCTAGTACTGAAAAAGGGTAGAATTTGGGTGAGTACCGAAAAATTGTCCGGGGGAGTATCGGAAAAGGATAGAATCCAAGCGAGTACCGAGAAAGGGTAGAATCCAGGCGAGTACTGGAGACGGGTAGAATCTGGGCGAGGACGGGGATAGGTGGAATCTAGGTGAATACCGGAGAATGGTAGAATCCGGGCGAGTATCGGAGAGGGGTAGAATCCAGGCGAGTACCAAAAAAAGGTCCGACCGAGTACCGAGAAAGCTATAATCTAGGGGAGTATCGGAGAAGGGTGGAATTCGAGTGAGTACCTGAGGAGGTTAGAATCTGAGCGAGTACCGAAAAAGGGTAGAATCTGGGTGAGTACCGGTGAAAGGTAGAATCCGGGCAAGTACCAGAGAAGGGTAGAATCTGGGGAGTATAGAAAAAAGTCCAGGCGAGTAACTGGAATGGTAGAATCTAGGTGAGTACCGGAAAATGGTGGAATCCGGGCGATTTCCGGAGAGGGGTAGAATTAGGGCGAGTACCGAAAAAGGATTTGGGCGAGTACTGATAACTTTAGAATCTAAGTGAGTACCGGAGAGGAGTAGCATACGAGCAAGTACCGAAAAAGAGTCCGAGAGAGTACCGGGAAAAGTAGAATCCAGGTGAGTACTGGAGAAGGGTAGAATCCGGGTGAGTACCAGAGAAGGGTAGAATCCCAAAGTATACTAGAGAAGGGTAGAATCCGGGCGAGTACCAAAGAATGATAGAATCCGGGTGAGAACCGATGAAGGGTAGATCTGGCGAGTACCAGAAAAGGGTCTGGGCGAGTACCGGAGAAGGTAGAATCCAGGTGAGTAGCAAAGAAGTGTAGAATTTGGGCGAGTACCGAAGAAGGGTAGAATCCGGGCAAGTACCAAAAAAGGGTCTGGGCGAGTATCGGGAAAGGTAGAATCCGGGCGAGTACCTAAGGAAGGTAGAATCCCAGTGAGTACCGGAGAATGGTAGAATCCAGGCGAGTACCAGAGAAAAGTAAAATCCGGGCGAGTACCGAAAAAGGGTCTAGGCAATTACCGGGAAAGGTAGTATCCAGGCACGTACCGGAGAATGGTAGAATCCGTGCCAGTATCGGAGAAGGGTAGAATCTGGGCGAGTACTGAAGAATGGCAGCATCCAGGTGAGTACCGAAGAGGGGTAGAATCCGGGCGAGTACTGGAGAACGGTAGAATCTGTGCGAGTACCGAAAAAGGGTACGGGTGAGTACTGGGAAAGGTAGTATGCAGGCGAGTATCGGAGAATGGTAGAATCCAGTCGAGTACCGAAGAAAAGTAGAATCCGGGCGAGTACCGAAGAAGGGTAGAATCCGAGTGAGTACCGAAAAAGGGTCCAGGCTAGTATCGGAAAAGAGTAGAATCCGAGCGAGTACCCAAAAAGGGTCCGGGTGAGTACCGGGAAAGGTAGTATACAGGCAAGTACCAGAGAGTGGTAGAATTTAGGCTAGTACCAGAGAAGGGTAGAATCCGGTTGAGTACCGAAGAAAGGTAGAATCCAGGCGAGTACCAAAGAAGGGTAGAATCCAGGCGAGTATCGGAGAAGGGTAGAATCCGTGCGAGTACCGGGAAAGGTAGTATACAGACGAGTACTAGAGAATAGTAGAATTAGGGCCATTACCAGAGAAGGGTAGAATCCAGTCGAGTACCGAAGAATGGTACAATCCACGTGAGTACAGGAGAAGGGTAGAATCCGGATGAGTACCAGAGAAGGCTAGAATCCGTGCGAGTACCGAAAAAGGGTCCGAGCGAGTTCCGGGAAAGGTAGTATACAGGCGAGTACCGGAGAATGGTAGAATTCGGGCCATTACCGGAGAAGGGTAGAATCCGGTCGAGTATCGAAGAAAAGTAGAATCCGGGCGAGTACCGGAGAAGGGTAGAATCCGTGCGAGAACCGAAAAAGGGTCCGGGCGAGTACCGAAGGAGGGTAGAATCCAGTTTTGTACTGAAGAAAAATAAAATCTAGGCGAGTACTGGAGAAGGGTAGAATCTGTGTGAGTACTGAAAAAGGGTAGAATCTGGGCGAGTACCGAAGAATGGTACAAATCACACGAGTACTGGAGGAGGGTACAATCCAGGCGATTACCGGAGAATGGTAGAATTTGAGCTAGTACCGGAGAAGGGTAGAATCCGGTTGAGTACCAAAGAAAAGTAGAATCCAAGTGAGTACCGGAGAAGTGTAGAATTCAAGCGAGTATCGGAGAAGGGTAGAATCCATGGGAGTACCGAAAAAATGTCCGGGCAAGTATCGGGAAAGGTAGTATATAGGCGAGTACTGGAGAATGGTAGAATTCGGGCGAGTACCAGAGAAGGGTCTAATCTGGGTGAGTACCGAGGAATGGTAGAATCCAGGCTAGTACCGGAGAAGGGTAGAATTTGGGCGAGTACTAGAGAAGGCTAGAATCCATGCGAGTAGTGAAAAAGGGTCTGGGCGAGTACCAATACATAGAATCCAGGGAAGTATCGGATAAGGGTAGAATCCGGGTGAGTACGGGAGAAGGGTAGACTCCAGGTGAGTACCAAAGAAGGGTAGAATGCAAGAGAGTACCGAAAAAGGGTTTGGGCGAGTATCGGGAAAAGTAGTATCCAGGCACGTACTAGAGAATTATAGAATCTGGGCCAGTACCCAAGAATGGTAGAATCTGGGCGAGTATCGAAGAATGGTAGAATCCAGGCAATTACCGAAGAAGGGTAGAATCCGGGCGAGTACTGGAGAAGGGTAGAATCCATGCGAGTACCAGGAAATGTAGTATATAGGTTAGTACTGGAGAATGGTAGAATTCGGGCCAGCACTGGAGAAGGGTAGAATTCAGGTGAGTACCGGAGAAGGGTAGAATCCTGGTGAGTACTGAAGAAGGGTAGAATCCGGGTGAGTACCGGAGAAGGGTAGAATCCGGGTGAGTACTGAAAAAGGGTCTGGGCGAGTATTGGGAAAGGTAATGTCCAGGCGAGTACAGGAGAATGGTAGAATCGGGGCCTATACTAGAGAAGGGTAGAATCCGCGAGAGTACCAAAGAAGGGTAGAATTGGGGCGAGTACCAAAGAAGGGTAGAATATGGGTGAAACCGGAAAAGGGTAGATTCCAGGCGAGTACCGAAAAAGGGTTCGGGTGATTACCGGGAAAGTGAGAATCCAGGAGAGTATCAGAGAAGGGTAGAATCCATGCTAGTACTGGAGAAGGAAGGAATCTAGGCGAGTACTGGAGAATGATAGAATCTGTTCGAGTACCGAAAAAGGGTTCGGGCGAGTACCAGGAAAGGTAGTATCCAGGTGAGTACCTAAGAATGGTAGAATACAGGTGAGTATCGAAGAATGGTAGAATCCGGGCGTGTACCGAAGAAAGGTAGAATCCGGGCGAGTACCGGAGAAGGGTAGAATCGGGGCAATTACTGAAAAAGGGTCCAGGTAAGTATCGAAAAAGGGTAGAATCTCGGCGAGTATTGAGGAAGGGTAAAATCTAGGCGAATACCAGAGAAGGGTAGAATCCGTGGGAGTACTGAAAAAGGGTCTGGGCGAGTACTGGGAAAGGTTGAATCAAGGCGAGTACCAGAGAAGTGTAGAATCCGGGCCAGTACTGGATAAGGGTAGAATCCGGGCGACTATCGAAAAAGGGTTCGGGCGAGTACCAGGAAAGGTAGTATCCGGGTGATTATTGGAGAATGGTAGAATTCGGGCGAGTACCGGAGAAGGCTAGAATCCGAGCGAGTACCAAAAAAGTGTAGAATCCGGGCGAGCACCAGAGAAGGGTAGAATCTGGGCGAATATCGGAGAAGGGTAAAATCCGTGCGAGTATCGAAAAATGGTTCGGGCGAGTACTGAGAAACGTTGAATCGAGTTGAGTACCGGAGAAGGGTAGAATCCGGGAGAGTACCGGAGAAGGGTAGAATCTGGGAGAGTAACGGAGAAGGGTAGAATCTGGGGGAGTATTGGAGAAGGGTAGAATCAGAGCGAGTACCGGAGAAGGGAAGAATCGGGGCGAGTACCGGGAAAGGTAGAATCCAGGCGAGTACCGGAGAAGGGTAGAATCTAGGCGAGTATCAAATATGGGTCCAAGCGAGTACTGAAAAAGGGTAGAATCCGGGCGAGTACCAAAGAAGGGTAGAATCTGGGCGAATACCAGAGAAGGATAGAATCCGTGCGAGTACCGAAAAAGGGTCCAGGCGAGTACCAAGAAAGGTTGAATCTAGGTGAGTACCGAAGAAGGGTAGAATTCAGGCGAGTACCGGAGGATGGAAGAATTCGGGTGAGTACCGAAAAATGGTCCAAGCGAGTATCGAGAAAGGTTGAATCTAGGTGAGTACCGGAGAAGGGTAGAATTCGGGCGAGTATCGGAGAAGGGTAGAATCCGGGCGAGTACCGAAAAAGTGTAGAATCCAGGTGAGTACCAAAGAAGGGTAGAACCCGGGCGAGTACCAGAGAGAGGTAGAATCCGGGCGAGTACTAGAGATTGATAGAATACGGGCGAGTCTTGAAGAATTTTAGAATCCTAGCGAGTACCGAAATGGGTCTGGGCGAGTACTGAAAAGGGGTAGAATCTGGGCGAATACTTGAGAGAGGTAGAATCTGGGCGAATACAGGAGAAGTGTAGAATCTGTGCGAGTACCGAAAAAGGGTCCGGGCGAGTACTGAGAAATGTTGAATCTAGGTGAGTATCGAAGAAGGGTAGAATTTGGGCGAGTATTGGAGAAGGGTAGAATCCGAGCGAGTACCGAAGATGGGTAGAATCTGGGCGAGTACCGGAGATGGGTAGAATCTGGGCGTTATCAAAAAAGGGTTCGGGTGAGTACCTGGAAAGGTAGTAATCCAGGCCAGTACTAGAGAATGGTAGAATTCGGGCAAGTATCGAAGAAGGGTAGAATCCAGGCGAGTACTGGAGAAGGGTAGAATTCGGGCGAGTACCGAAGATGGGTAGAATCTGGGCGAGTATCGAAAAAAGTTCTGGGTGAGTATCAAAAAAGGGTAGAATCCGGGCGAGTACCGGAGAAGGGTAGAATCTAGGTGAATATCGGGGAAGAGTAGAATCTGTGCGAGTATCGAAAAAGGATACGAGCGAGTACCAAGTAAGGTTGAATCTAGGTGAGTACCGGAGAAGGGTAGAATTCGGGTGAGTACAGGAGAAGGGTAGTGATTACTACCAAAAAGTGCTATTTTGTAGACCTAATTATAATGGTTTTAAGCACCTTTGTGTAGTAATCATATTCATTTAACCCAATTAATTCATTAAGGTCCTAAGTAATTGGTTTTAACCATTTTGTGGCAAGTTTACATGTTTTTATCAGCTTATGAATCAATTCAAGCATGCCAAATGATGGAGGAGCTACTTGGACAAGTTAAAGCAAGGATTTTGGAAGTTTACAGGCTTGAATTTCAAGTGGAAACACGAGCACAAACAAGAACAATGGTGAAGAGGAGAGAAGAGGAGAACAGAGGACAGCAGCTGCAGTCTTCTTTTGCACTTTAGGGGCACTTCCCGAAGTCAATTTTCTACATACTATATACCATTTCAAAGCTCAGGAAGTCAAGAATCCAACACTTCAAACCGTGTACAATTTGGAGCCGAAATGAGGAAGATATGGCCTTCGGAAGACAACTGCATCAAACCTTGCGGGAATTTCGCAAGGTGAATTTCTCCTTGCGAAATTTCGGAAGGGGATTTTCCTCACGATGCGAAATTTTGCCATTTCGCAACATTGCAAAATTTTTGCAAGGAGAAATTCACCTTGCGAAAATGCCAAATCTCCTCTGTTTCTCCACGCACGCACCACCGACTTCCCAGATATTTTTAGCTTGATATTTTCTCATGTAAATTCCTTTTGTAACCTTGTATTCAACCATCATAAGGCTTTATCTTGTAATTTTGCTATATATAGAGGTGCACAACACCTCCAAAAGAACGGATTGGAATAGACATACTTTGGAGGATCGATCCTCTGTACATTAACTTAGGAATATATAAAGCTCTTTTTTCTCTCTTCTCCGGTTCTTCCCCATTTCTATTTTCTTAGTAGCCAAACAGCCTCTGAGGACTTTTCCTCAGAGGATGGTTGGCTAAAACCTTTAAGTTTCTCAAAGTATGGATGTTATGTGATGGCTTGGATGCAATCCCATGGAAATTTCTCGCACCTGGAAGGTAAGGTAGTCGTTTTTCATTAATGGTTCATTAATGTAAAGTTGGGTTTTTATTTCCTTTGGACAACTTCCAACGGCCAATACTTGATAAGCTTTTGGATTTCTATCCATTAGTTATCTCCTACGAGCTATTGGAAGGTGAGGTTTTCAATTCCAAGTTTTGCATTAATCCATTAAAACCAATTTCAATGGCCATTGAAAGGTGAGTTTATCACCTGGAATGACTTTGAGTTGCCAATATTTGGTAAGCTTTTGGCTTTAGACCATTAGTTATCTCTTACGAGCCATTCAAAGGAAATCTAAGGTGAATAACCATTGATGAAATTCACTACCATCTGTTTTGTCATTTTAAAGGATTAAAACTTGATTTGCTAAATCCATACCGGTTCGGGAAGCAAGCATCACCATAGTTGCAACCCCAACGCGAGGAGCCTATCCTGAGATTTCCAATTTGCATAAGAGCCAGAGCATAGCTATCCTATCTTTGAGAAACTTGTTTTTACACCCTTTCATTTTAGTCTTTAATGTTAGCTTAGATTAGTTTAAATCTCTCTAAAACATTTTCATCTTCTTTTAAAGCTAACATCCATAAGAAAATCACATATTTTCCTAATTTGAATATCACTTGTGTTTGCGAAAACCCTTCCCAGTGAACGATCCTAGAACCACTATGCTATAGTAGCTTGGCTACTTTAGTAATAGTATTTAAGGTATAAATTTTGTTGATACGCCTTTAAAGCTAAGCTACCATGAGTCGCATCAGGTAGAATCCGAGCGAGTATCGAAAAAGGGTCCGGGCGAGTACCAGGGAAGATAGAATCCAAGCGAGTACCGAAAAATGGGTTCGGGAGAGTACTGAAAAAGGGTAGAATCTGGGTGAGTACCGAAGAAGGGTAGAATCAGGGTGAATACCAGAGAAGGGTAGAATCTGTGTGAGTACCGAAAAAGGGTCCGGGCGAGTACCGAGAAAGGTTGAATCCAGGAGAGTACCGGAAAAGTGTAGAATGCAGGCCAGTATCGGATAAGGGTAAAATTCGGGCGGGTATCGAAAAAGGGTCCGAGCGAGTACTGGGAAAGGTAGTATCTAGGAGTACTGGAGAATGGTAGAATTCGGGCGAGTACTGAAGAAGGGTAGAATCCGGGCGAGTACCAAAGATGGGTAGAATCCGGGTGAGTATCGAAAAAGGGTCCAAGTGAGTATCAAAAGAGAGTAGAATCCGGGCGAGTATCGGAGAAGGGTAGAATCTGGGCGAATATCGGAGAAGGGTAGAATCTGTGTGAGTACCGAAAAAGGGTCCGGGCGAGTACCAAGAAAGGTTGAATCGAGGTGAGTACCGAAAAAGTGTAGAATGCGGGCCAGTACCGAATAAAGGTAAAATTCGGGTGAGTACCGAAAAAGGGTTTGGGCGAGTACCGGGAAAGGTAGAATCCAGGCGAGTATTGGAGAATGGTAGAATTCGGGCGAGTACTGGAGAAGGGTAGCATCTGGGCGAGTACTGAAAAAGGGTACGGGCGAGTATAAGGAAAGGTTGAATCCAGGCGAGTACTAGAGAAGGGTAGAATTTGGGTGAGTACTAGAGAAGGGTAGAATCAAAGCGAGTACCGAAAAAGGGCTCGGGTGAGTATCGAAAAAGGGTAGAATTCGGGCGAGTACTGAAAAAAGGTAGAAACTGGGTGAATATTGGAGAAGGGTACAATTTGTGCGAGTACCGAAAAAGGGTCTGGGCGAGTACCGAGAAAGGTTGAATCCAGGTGAGTACCGAAGATGGGTAGAATTCGGGCGAGTACCGGAGAATGGTAGAATCCGGGCAAGTACCGGGAAAGGTAGTATCTAGGCGAGTACTGGAGAATGGTAGAATCCGGGCAAGTACCGAAGAAGGTTAGAATCCGGGTGTGTACCGGAGAAGGGTAGAATCTGTGCGAATACTAGAGAAGCGTAGAATCCGGGTGAGTACCGAAAAAGGGTCCGGGTGAGTATTAAAAAAGGGTAGCAACCGGGGGAGTACCAGAGAAAGGTAGAATCCGAGCGAGTACCGGAGAAGGGTAGAATCCGAACGAGAATCGAAAAAGGGTCCGGGCGAGTACCGGGAAAGGTTATCCAGGTGAGTATCAGAGAATGGTAGAATCCGGGCCAATACCGAAAAAGGGTAGAATTCAGGCGAGTACCGAAGAAAGGTAGAATCCAAGTGAGTATCGGCAAAGGGTAGAATCAGAGTGAGTACCGAAAAAGGGTGCGGGCGAGTTCTGGGAAAGGTTGAATCCAGACGAGTACCGGAGAAGGGTAGAATTTGGGCGAGTACCGAAGAATGGTAGAATCTGAGTGAGTACCGAAGAAGGGTAGAATCCGGGCGAGTACCGAAAATTTTTGCGGGTGAGTACCGGGAAAGGTTGAATCCAGGCAAGTATTGGAGATGGGTAGAATCTGGGCGAGTACCGGAGAAGGGTAGAATCCGGGTGAGTACCGAAAAAGGGTCCGGGTGAGTATCGGGAAAGGTAATATGCAGCCGAGTATTGGAGAATGGTAGAATCCGAGCCAGTACCGGAGAAGGGTAGAGTCTGGGCGAGTACTAGAGAAGGGTAGAATCCGGGCGAGTACTGGAGAAGGGTAGAATCCAGGCGAGTACCGGAGAAGGGTAGAATCCTTGCGAGTGCCAAAAAAGGGTCCGGGCGAGTATCGGGAAGGATTGAATCGAGGCGAGTACCAGAGAAGGATAGAATCCGAACGAGTACCGAAAAAGGGTAGAATTTGGGTGAGTACTAGAGAAGGATATAATCTGTGCGAATACCTGAGAAGGGCAGAATCCGTGTGAGTACCAGAAAAGGGTAGAATCCGAGTGAGTACCAGAGAAGGATAGAGTCGAGCGAGTATCGGAGAAGGATAGAATCCGAGCGAGTACCGGAGAAGGGTAGAATCCGGGCGAGTACCGAAAAAGGGTCGGGGCGAGTACTGGGAAAGGTAGTATCCAAGCAAGTATTGGAGAATGGTAGAATCCGGGCTAGTACTAAAGAAGAGTAAAATCCGGGCGAGTACCGAAGAAAGGTAGAATCCAAGCAAGTATGGGAGAAGGGTAGAATCTGGGCGAGTACCAGAAAATGGTAGAATCCTGGTGAGTACCGGAGAAAGGTAGAATCCATGCGAGTCCCAGAGAAGGGTAGAATCCGGGCGAGTACCGAAAGAGGGTCCGGGAGAGTACCGAGAAAGGTACTATCCAGGCGAGTATCAGAGAATGGTAGAATACGGGCCAGTATCGAAAAAGGGTAGAATCCGATCAAGTATCGAAGAAAGATAGAATCCAAGTGAGTATCGGAGAAGGGTAGAATCCGGGCGAGTAACAGAAAATGGTAGAATCTGGGCGAGTACCGAAAAAGGGTCCGGGCAAGTACTGGGAAAGGTAGTATCGAGGCGAGTATCAAAGAGTGATAGAATCCGGGCCAGTATCGATGAAGGGTAGAATCCGGGCGAGTACCGAAGAAAGGTAGAATCCAAGTGAGTATCGAAGAAGGGTAGAATTCAGGCAAGTACCAGAAAAGGGTAGAATCAGGGTGAGTACCAGAGAAGAGTAGAGTCCGGGCGAGCACCGGAGAAGGGTAGAATCCGGGTGAGTATCGAAAAAGTGTCCGGGCGAGTGTCGAAAAAGGGTAGAATCCGAGCGAATACTGGAAAAGGATAGAATCTTGGTGAGTACCGGAGAAGGGTAGAATCAGTGTGAATATCGGAAAAGGGTAGAATCTGGGGGAGTACTGAAGAAGGGTAGAATCTGGGGGAGTACTGAAGAAGGGTAGAATCCGAGCGAGTATCGGAGAAGGGCAGAATCCAAGTGAGTATTGGAGAAGGGTAGAATCCTGGCGAGTACCGGAAAAGGGTAGAATCCGAGTGAGTACTGGAAAAGGGTAGAATCCGGGCGAGTACCGAAAAAGAGTGCGGGTGAGTACGGGGAAATATTGAATCCAGGCGAATACTGGAGAAGGGTAGAGTCCGGGCGACCATCGGAGAGGGTACAATCTGGGTGAATACCGAAAAAGGGTCCGGGTGAGTGTCGAAAAAGGGTAGAATCCAAGCGAATACGGGAAAAGGATAGTATCCTGGTGAGTACCGGAGAAGGGTAGAATCAGTGCGAATACCAGAGAAGGGTAGAATCCGTGCAAGAATCAGAAAAGGCTAGAATTTGGGGGAGTACCGAAGAAGGGTAGAATCCGGGCGAGTACCAGAGAAGAGTAGAATCCAAGCGACTATCGGAGAAGTTCAAAATCCAGGCAAGTACTGGAAAATGGTTGAATCCTGGTGAGTACCGGAGAAGGGTAGAATCCGGGCGAGTATAGAAAAAGGGTGCGGGTGAATACTAGGAAAGATTGAATCCATGCGAGTACCGGAGAAGGGTAGAATCCGGGTGAGTACCAAAGAAGTGTAGAATCCGGGAGAGTATTGAAAAAGTGTCCGGGTGAGTATCGAAAAAGGGTAGAATCCGAGCGAGTACCGGAAAAAGGTAGAATCCGGGTGAGTACCGAAGAAGGGTAGAATTCGGGCGAGTACCGGTGAAGAGTAGAATCCGGGCTAGTACCGGAGAAGGGTAGAATCCGGGCAAGTACCAAAAAAGGGTTTGGGCGAGTACCGGGAAAGGTAGTATCTAGGCGAGTATCGGAGAATGGTAGAATTCGAGCCAGTACCGGAGAAGAGTAGAATCCAAGCGAGTATCGGAGAAGGGTAGAATCCAGGTGAGTATCGAAAAAGGGTGCGGGTGAATACCGGGAAAGATTGAATCCAGGCGAGTACCGGAGAAGGGTAGAATCCGGGTGAGTACCAAAGAAGTGTGGAATCCGGGTGAGTACTGAAAAAGTGTCCGGGTGAGTATCGAAAAAGGGTAGAATCCGAGCAAGTACCGGAAAAGGGTAGAATCCGGGTGAGTACCGGAGAAGGGTAAAATCAGTGCGAATACCAGAGAAGGGTAGAATCCGTGCAAGAATCGGAAAAGGGTAGAATTTGGGGGAGTACCGAAGAAGGGTAGAATCCGGGCGAGTACCGGAGGAGAGTAGAATCCAAGCGACTATCAAAGAAGTTTAAAATCCAGGCGAGTACCGGAAAAGGGTAGAATCCTGGTGAGTATCGGAGAAGGGTAGAATCAGGGCGAGTATAGAAAAAGGGTGCAGGCGAATACCAGGAAAGATTGAATCCAGGCGAGTACCGGAGAAGGGTAGAATCCGGGTGAGTACTGAAAAAGTGTCCGGGTGAGTATCGAAAAAGGGTAGAATCCGCACGAGTATCGGAAAAGGGTAGAATCCGGGGGAGTACCGAAGAAGGGTAGAATCCGGGTGAGTACCAGTGAAGAGTAGAATCCGGGCTAGTACCGGAGAAGGGTAGAATCCGAGCGAGTACCAAAAAAAGGTCTGGGCGAGTACCGGGAAAGGTAATATCCAGGCGAGTATCGGAGAATGGTAGAATTCGAGCCAGTACCGAAGAAGAGTAGAATCCAAGCGAGTATCGGAGAAGGGTAGAATTCGGGCGAGTATTGGAAAAGGCTAGAATCAGGGTGAGTACCTGAGAAGGGTAGAATCCGGGTGAGTATCGAAAAAGGGTGTGGGCGAATACCGGGAAAAATTGAATCCAGGAAAGTACCGGAGAAGGGTAGAATCCGGGTGAGTACCAAAGAAGTGTAGAATCCGGGTGAGTATTGAAAAAGTGTTCGGGTGAGTATTGAAAAAGGGTAGAATCCGAGCGAGTACCGGAAAAGGGTAGAATCCGGGGGAGTACCGAAGAAGGGTAGAATCCGGGCGAGTACCGATGAAGAGTAGAATCCGGGCTAGGACCGGAGAAGGGTAGAATCCGGGCCAGTACCAAAAAAGGGTCTGGGCGAGTACCAGGAAAGGTAGTATCCAGGCGAGTATCAGAGAATGGTAGAATTTGAGCCAGTACCGGAGAAGAGTAGAATCCAAGCGAGTATCGGAGAAGGGTAGAATCCGGGCGAGTATCGAAAAAGGGTGCGGGCGAATACCGGGAAAGATTGAATCCAGGTGAGTACCGGAGAAGGGTAGAATCCGGGTGAGTACCAAAGAAGTGTAGAATCCGGGTGAGTACTGAAAAAGTGTCCAGGTGAGTATCGGAAAAGGGTAGAATCCGGGTGAGTACCAGTGAAGAGTAGAATCCGGGCTAGTACCGGAGAAGGGTAGAATCCGAGCGAGTACCAAAAAAGGGTCTGGGCGAGTACTGGGAAAGGTAATATCCAGGCGAGTATCGGAGAATGGTAGAATTCGGGCGAGTACTGGAAAAGGCTAGAATCAGGGTGAGTACCTGAGAAGGGTAGAATCCGGGTGAGTATCGAAAAAGGGTGTGGGCGAATACCGGGAAAAATTGAATCCAGGAAAGTACCGGAGAAGGGTAGAATCCGGGTGAGTACCAAAGAAGTGTAGAATCCGGGTGAGTACTGAAAAAGTGTCCGGGTGAGTATTGAAAAAGGGTAGAATCCGAGCGAGTACCGGAAAAGGGTAGAATCCGGGGGAGTACCGAAGAAGGGTAGAATCCGGGCGAGTACCGGTGAAGAGTAGAATCCGGGCTAGGACCGGAGAAGGGTAGAATTCGGGCGAGTACCAAAAAAAGGTCTGGGCGAGTACCGGGAAAGGTAGTATCCAGGCGAGTATCAGAGAATGGTAGAATTTGAGCCAGTACCGGAGAAGAGTAGAATCCAAGCGAGTATCGGAGAAGGGTAGAATCCGGGCGAGTATCGAAAAAGGGTGCGGGCGAATACCGGGAAAGATTGAATCTAGGTGAGTACCGGAGAAGGGTAGAATCCGGGTGAGTACCAAAGAAGTGTAGAATCCGGGTGAGTACTGAAAAAGTGTCCGGGTGAGTATCGGAAAAGGGTAGAATCCGAGTGAGTACCGGAGAAGGGTAGAATCAGTGCGAATATCGGAGAAAGGTAGAATCCACACAAAAACCGAAAAAGGGTAGAGTTCGGGGGAGTACCGAAGAATGGTAGAATCCGGGCAAGTACCGGAGAAGGGTAGAATCCGGGCGAGTACCAAAAAAGGGTCTGGGTGAGTACTGGGAAAGTTAGTATCCAGGCGAGTATCGGAGAATGGTAGAATTCGAGCTAGTATCGGAGAAGAGTAGAATCCAAGTGAGTATCGGAGAAGGGTAGAATCCAGGCAAGTACCAGAAAAGGCTAGAATCAGGGTGAGTACCGGAGAAGGGTAGAATCCGGGCGAGTACCGAAAAAGGGTAGAATCCGGGAGAGTACCGACGAAGGGTAGAATCAGTGTGAATACCGGAGAAGGGTAGAATCCGTGCGAGTACCGAGAAAGGTTAGAATCCGGGCAAGTACAGGAGAAGGGTAGAATCCGAGTGAGTACCGGAGAGGGGTAGAATCCGGGCGAGTACTGGAAAAGGTAGTATCCAGGCGGGTATCGGAGAATGGTAGAAATTGGGCCAATATCGAAGAAGGGTAGAATTCGGGCGAGTACCGAAGAAAGGTAGAATCCAGGCGAGTATTGGAGAAGGGTAGAATCCGGGCGAGTACGGACAAAGGGTAGAATACGGGTGAGTACCGGAGAAGGGTAGAATTTGAGCGAGTACCAAAAAAGGGTGCGGGCGAATACCGTGAAAGGTTGAATCCAGGCGAGTACCGGAGAAGGGTAGAATCCGGGCGAGTACCGAAGAAGGGTAGAATCCGGGCGAGTACCGAAAAAGGGAGCGGGTGAATACTGGGAAAGATTGAATCTAGGCGAGTACCAGAGAGGAGTAGAATCGAGGCGAGTACCAGAGAAGGGTAGAATTGGGGTGAGTACCGAAAAAGGGTCTGGGTGAGTATCGAAAAGGGGCAGAATCCGAGCGAGTACCGAAAAAGGGTAGAATCCGGGTGAGTACCAGAGAAGGGTAGAATCAGTGCGAATACCGGAGAAGGGTAGAATCTGTGCGAGTACCGGAGAAGGGTAGAATCCGGGCGAGTACTAAGAAAGGGTCCAGGTAAGTATCGGACAAGGGTATAATCTGTGCGAATACCAGACAAGGGTAGAATCTGTGCGAGTATCGGAAAAGGGTAGAATCCAGGTGATTATCGGAGAAGGGTAGAGTCCGGGCGAGTATCAGAGAAGGGTAAAATCCGAGCGAGTACCGGAGAAGGGTAGAATCTGGGCGAGTATAAAAAAAGGTTCCGGCGAGTACCGGGAAAGGTAGTATCCAGGCGAGTATCGAAAAATGGTAGTATTCGGGCGAGTACCGAAGAAGGGTAGAATCCAAGCGAGTACCGGAGAAGGGTAGAATCCGGGCGAGTATCTGAGAAGGGTAGAAGGGCGAGTATTGAAAAAGGGTCTGGGTGAGTATCGAAAAATAGTAGATTTCGAATGAGTATAAAAAAAGGGTACAATTCGGGTGAGTACCGGAGAAGGGTATAATCTGTGCGAATACTGGAGAAGGGAAGAATCCGTGCGAGTACCGGAAAAGGTTAGAATCCGGGTGAGTATCGAAGAAGGGTAGAATTTGT
This sequence comes from Vitis cinerea var. helleri x Vitis rupestris, assembly GCA_945999865.1. Classification (NCBI taxonomy): domain Eukaryota; kingdom Viridiplantae; phylum Streptophyta; class Magnoliopsida; order Vitales; family Vitaceae; genus Vitis; species Vitis cinerea var. helleri x Vitis rupestris. Next base: position 16,721,824 of record OX253933.1, read on the forward strand.
GCGAATACGGGAGAAGAGTAGAATCCGTGCGAGTACCGGAAAAGGTTAGAATCCGGGCAAGTACCGAAAAAGGGTTCAGGCGTTTACCGAGAAAGGTAGTATCCAGGCGAGTATTGGAGAATGGTAGAATCCCGGCGAGTACCAGAGAAGGGTAGAATACGGGTCAGTATCGGAGAAGGGTAGAATCAAAGCGAGCATCGGAGAAGGGTAGAATCCGGGCGAGTATCGGAAAATGGTAGAATCTGGGTGAGTAGCGGAGAAGGGTAGAATTCGGGCAAGTACGGGAAAAGGGTAGAATTCGGGGGAGTACCAGAGAAGGGTAGAATCCAGGCGAGTACCGGAGAAGGGTGGAATCCGGGCGAGTGCCGGAGAAGGGTAGAATTTAGGCGAGTACCGAAAAAGGGTTCAGGCGTTTACCGGGAAAGGTAGTATCCAGGCGAGTATCGGAGAATGGTAGAATCCGGGAGAGTACTGGAGAACGGTAGATTCCGGGCGAGTACAGGAGAAGGGTACAATCCTAGCAAGTAATGAAAAAGGGTTCGGGCATTTATCGGGAAAGGTAGTATCCAGGGGAGTATCGGAGAATGGTAGAATCCGGGAGAGTACCAGAGAACGGTAGATTCTGAGCGAGTACCGGAGAAGGGTAGAATCTAGGTGAGTACCGAAAAAGGGTTCGGGCGTTTACCAGGAAAGGTAGTATCCAAGCGAGTATCAGAAATGGTAGAATCTGGGAGAGTACCGGAGAACGGTAGATTCCAGGCGAGTACCGGAGAAGGGTACAATCCTGGCGAGTACTGAAAAAGGGTTCAGGCGTTTACCGGGAAAGGTAGTATCCAGGGGAGTATCGGAGAATGGTAGAATCTGGGAGAGTACCGGAGAACGGTAGATTTTGGGCGAGTACCGGAGAAAGGTAGAATCCGAGCGAATACCGAAAAAGGGTTCGGGCCTTTATTGGGAAAGGTAGTTCCAGGCCAATATCGGAGAATGGTAGAATCCGGGCGAGTACTGGAGAAGGGTAGAATCCGGGAGAGTATCGGAGAAGGGTAGAATCCAAGCGAGTATCAGAGAAGGGTAGAATTTGGGGGAGTACCAAAAGAAGGGTAGAATCCGGGCGAGTACCGGAGAAGGGTAGAATCCGGGCGAGTACCGGAGAAGGGTGGAATCCGGGCGAGTGCCGAAAAAGGGTTCAGGCGTTTACCGGGAAAGGTAGTATCCAGGCGAGTATCGGAGAATGGTAGAATCCGGGAGAGTACCGGAAAACGGTAGATTCCGAGCGAGTACCGGAAAAGGGTAGATTCCGGGCGAGTACCGGAGAATGGTAGAATCTGGGAGAGTACCGAAAAAGGGTTCGGGCGTTTACCGGGAAAGGTAGTATCCAGGCCAGTATCGGAGAATGGTAGAATCCGGGCGAGTATCGGAGAAGGGTAGAATCCGGGTGAGTATCGGAGAAGGGTACAATCCAAGCGAGTATCAGAGAAGGGTAGAATCCAGGCGAGTACCGGAGAAGGATAGAATCCGGGTGAGTATCGAAAATGGGTCCGAGTGACTATCGAAAAAGGGTAGAATCTGAGCGAGCACCGGAAAAGGGTAGAATCTGGGTGAGTACCAGAGAAGGGTAGAATTCGGGGGAGTACCAGAGAATGGTAGAATCCGTGAGAGAACCGAAAAAGAGTAGAATCCGGGGGAGTATCGGAGAAGGATAGAATTTGTGCGAATACTGGAGAAGGTCAGAATCCGTGAGTACCAGAAAATGGTAGAATTCGGGCGAGTACCAGAGAAGGTTAGAATCCGGGAGAGTATCTAAGAATGGTAGAATCCGAGCGAGTACCAAAAAAGGGTCCGGGTGAGTATCGAAAAAGAGTAGATTCCGAATAAGAACCGAAAAAGGGTAGAATCCGAGTGAGTATTGGATAAGGGTATAATCTGTACGAATACCAGAGAAGGGAAAAATCCATGCAAGTACCGGAAAAGGGTAGAATCCGGGTGAGTACCGGAGAAGGGTAGAATTCGAGCGAATACGGGAGAAGGGTAGAATCCGTGTGAGTACCGAAAAAGGGTAGAATCCGGGCGAGTACCAAAAAATGGTCCGGGCGAGTACCAAAGAAAGGTAGTATCTCGGCGAGTACCGGAGAAGGGTAGAATTCGGGTGAGTATCGAATATGGGTCCAAGCGAGTACTGAAAAAGGGTAGAATCCGGGCGAGTACCAAAGAAGGGTAGAATCTGGGAGAATACCGAAGAAGGATAGAATTCGTGCGAGTACCGAAAAAGGGTCCAGGGCGAGTACCAAGAATGGATAGAATCCGTGCGAGTATCGAAAAAGGGTCCGGCGAATACCGGGAGAGGTTGAATCCAGGGAAGTATCGGAGAAGGGTAGAATCCGGGTGAGTACCGAAAAAGGGTTCGGGCGTTTACCGGGAAAGGTAGTATCCAGGCGAGTATTGGAGAATGGTAGAATTCGAGTGAGTATCGAAGAAGGGTAGAATCCAAGCGAGTATCGGAGAAGGGTAGAATCTGGGCAAGTACCGAGAAATGGTAGAATCTGGGTGAGTATCGGAGAAGGGTATAGTCTGTACGAATACCAGAGAAAGGCAAAATCCATGCAAGTATCGGAGAAGGCTAGAATCCGGGTGAGTACCGGAGAAGGGTAGAATTCGAGCGAATACGGGAGAAAGGTAGAATCCGTGTGAGTACCGAAAAAGAGTAGAATCCGGGCGAGTACCAAAAAATGGTCCGGGCGAGTACCAAGAAAGGTTAAATCCAGGCGAGTACTAGAGAATGGTAGAATACAGGCGAGTACCGAAGAAAGGTAGTATCCCGGTGAGTACTGGAGAAGGGTAGAATTCGGGTGAGTACCGAATATGGGTCCCAGCGAGTACTGAAAAAGGGTAGAATTCGGGCGAGTACCAAAGAAGGGTAGAATCTGGGAGAATACCGGAGAAGGATAGAATTCGTGCGAGTACCGAAAAAGGGTCCAGGGCGAGTACCAAGAATGGATAGAATCCGTGCGAGTATCGAAAAAGGGTCCGGCGAATACCGGGAGAGGTTGAATCCAGGCAAGTATCGGAGAAGGGTAGAATCCGGGTGAGTACCGAAAAAGGGTTCGGGCGTTTACTGGGAAAGGTAGTATCCAGTTGAGTATTGGAGAATGGTAGAATCCGAGTGAGTATCGAAGAAGGGTAGAATCCAAGCGAGTATCGGAGAAGGGTAGAATCTGGGCAAGTACCGAGAAATGGTAGAATCTGGGTGAGTATCGGAGAAGGGTATAGTCTGTACGAATACCAGAGAAAGGCAAAATCCATGCAAGTATCGGAAAAGGGTAGAATCCGGGTGAGTACCGGAGAAGGGTAGAATTCGAGCGAATACGGGAGAAGGGTAGAATCCGTGTCAGTACCGAAAAAGGGTAGAATCCGGGCGAGTACCAAGAAAGGTTAAATCCAGGCGAGTACTAGAGAATGGTAGAATACAGGCGAGTACCGAAGAAAGGTAGTATCCCGGTGAGTACCGGAGAAGGGTAGAATTCGGGTGAGTACCGAATATGGGTCCAAGCGAGTACGAAAAAAGGGTAGAATCCGGGCGAGTACCAAAGAAGGGTAGAATCTGGGCGAATACCGGAGAAGGATAGAATTCGTGCGAGTACCAAAAAAGGGTCCGGGGCGAGTACCAAGAATGGATAGAATCCGTGCGAGTATCGAAAAAGGGTCCAGCGAATACCGGGAGAGGTTGAATCCAGGCAAGTACCGGAGAAGGGTAGAATCCAGGCGAGTACCGAAAAAGGGTTCGGGCGTTTACCGGGAAAGGTAGTATCCAGGCGAGTATTGGAGAATGGTAGAATCAGAGTGAGTACCGGAGAAGGATAAAATCCGGGTGAGTATCGGAAAAGGGTAGAATCCAAGCGAGTATCGGAGAAGGGTAGAATCCAAGCGAGTATCGGAGAAGAGTAGAATCCGGGCCAGTACCGGAAAAGGGTAGAATCCGGGTGAGTACTGGAGAAGGGTAGAATCCGAGTGAGTATCGGAGAGGGGTAGAATCCAAGCGAGTATCGAAGAAGGGTAGAATCTGGGCGAGTACCGAGAAATGGTAGAATTTGGGTGAGTACCGTAGAAGGCTATAGTCTGTACGAATACCAGAGAAAGACAAAATCCATGCAAGTATCGGAGAAGGGTAGAATCCGGGTGAGTACCGGAGAAGGGTAGAATTCGAGCGAATACGGGAAAATGGTAGAATTCGTGTGAGTACCGAAAAATGGTAGAATCCAGGCGAGTACCGAAAAACTGTCCGGGCGAGTACCGAGAAAGGTTAAATCCAGGCGAGTACCAGAGAATGGTAGAATATAGGCGAGTACCGAAAAAAGGTAGAATCCCGACGAGTACCGGAGAAGGGTAGAATTCGGGTCAGTACCGAATATGGGTCTAAGCGAGTACTGAAAAAGGTTAGAATCCGGTCGAGTACCAAAGAAGTGTAGAATCTAGGCGAATACTGGAGAAGGATAGAATTCGTGTGAGTACCGAAAAAGGGTCCGGGCGAGTACCAAGAAAGGATAGAATCCGTGCGCGTACCGAAAAAGGGTCCGATGAATACCGGGAAAGGTTAAATCCTGGCAAGTACCGGAGAAGGGTAGAATTCGGGCGAGTACCGAAAAAGGGTTTGGGCGTTTACCGGGAAAGGTAGTATCTAGGCGAGTATTGGAGAAGGGTAGAATCCGGGCGAGTACCGGAGAAGGGTAGAATCTGGGTGAGTGTCAGGGAAGGGTAGAATCTGAGCGAGTATCGGAGAAGGGTATAATGCGGGTGAGTATCGGAAAAGGGTAGAATCCGGGTGAGTACCGGAGAAGGGTAGAATCCGGGCGAGTACCGGAAAAGGGTAGAATTCGAGGGAGTACCGGAGAAGGGTAGAATTCGGGCGAGTACTGGAGAAGGGTGGAATCCGGGCGAGTACCGAAGAAGGATAGAATCCGAGTGAGTACCGAAAAAGGGTTCAGGCGTTTACCGGGAAAGGTAGAATCCGGGCGAGTATCGAAAAAGTGTTTGAGTCAGTATCGAAAAAGAGTAGAATCTGAACGAGTACCGAAAAAGGGTAGAATTCGGGTGAGTACTGGAGAAGGGTATTGATTACTACCCAAAAAGTGCTATTTTGCGCCTTTAATTCATTGTGTTTTAAGCACTTTTGTGTAGTAGTTCTCCATTCTTATCCCAATTGGCATGTTAAGGACCTAGCAATGACTTCTAATCATATTTTTGGCTATTTTTAGTGTTTTGACAGCTTTTTGGATCATTAAGACAAGCCAAGCAAAGAAGAGAAGCAAAGAGAAGTGAAGAGGAAAACAGAGTGATGAAAACAGAGGACAGCAGATGCAGTCTTCTTTCGCACTTTTGGAGCACTTTCCAAAGTCCATTTTTTGTATGCTATATACCATTTCAAAGCTCAAGAAGTCAAGAATCCAACGCTTTAAACCGTGTACGATTTGGAGCTGAAATGAGGAAGATATAGCCTTCGGAAGACAACTGCATCAAGCCATGGGAACACCATTTCGCAAGGAGATTTTCCTCTGGTGCGAAATTTGGCCATTTCGCACCATGAAGAACCACCTTGCGAAATTTCGCAAGGTGGCTTTTTACCTTGCAAAATTTGGACCTTTCATCTTCCCTTTTTGCGAAAATGCCTTTGAAATCCTCTGTTTCTCCACGCACGCACCACCGACTTCCCAGATATTTTTAGCTTGATATTTTCTCGTGTAAATTCCTTTTGTAACCTTGTATTCAGCCGACATAAGGCTTTATCTTGTAATTTTGCTATATATAGAGGTGCACAATGCCTCCAAGAAAAAAGAAGAATTTGGGGGATCGATCCTTTGTACATTAACTTAGAAATATATAAAGCTCTGTTTTTCTCTCTTCTCCGGCTCTTCCCCATTTCTATTTTCTTAGTAGCCAAACAGCCTATGAGGACTTTTCCTCAAAGGATGATTGGCTAAAACCTTTAAGTTTCTCAAAGTATGGATGTTATGTGATGGCTTGGATGCAATCCCATGGAAATTTCTCGCACCTGGAAGGTAAGGTAGTCGTTTTTCATTAATGGTTCATTAATGCAAAGTTTGGTTTTTATTTCCTTTAGACAACTTCCAACGGCCAATACTTGATAAGATTTTGGATTTCTATCCATTAGTTATCTCCTACGAGCTATTGGAAGGTGAGGTTTTCAATTCCAAGTTTTGCATTAATCCGTTAGAACCAATTTCAATGGCTATTGAAAGGTGAGTTTATCACCTGGAATGACTTTGAGTTGCCAATATTTGGTAAGCTTTTGGCTTTAAACCATTAGTTATCTCTTACGAGCCATTCAAAGGAAGTCTAAGGTGAATAACCATTGATGAAATTCACTACCATCTGTTTTGCCATTTTAAAGGATTAAAACTTGATTTGTTAAATCCATACCGGTTCGGGAAGCAAGCATCACCATAGTTGCAACCCCAACGCGAGGAGCCTATCCTGAGATTTCCAATTTGCATAAGAGCCAGAGCATAGCTATCCTATCTTTGAGAAACTTGTTTTTACACCCTTTCATTTTAGTCTTTAATGTTAGCTTAAATTAGTTTAAATCTCTCTAAAACATTTTCATCTTCTTTTAAAGCTAACATCCATGAGAAAATCACCTATTTTCCTAATTTGAATATCACTTGTGTTTGCGAAAACCCTTCCCAGTGAACGATCCTAGAACCACTATGCTATAGTAGCTTGGCTACTTTAGTAATAGTATTTAAGGTATAAATTTTGTTGATACGCCTTTAAAGCTAAGCTACCATGAGTCGCATAAGGTATAATATGTGTGAATACGAGAAAAGGGTAGAATCCGAGCGAGTACCGGAGAAGGGTAGAATCCTGGTGAGTATCGGAGAAGGGTAGAATCCAAGTGAGTATTGGAGAAGGGTAAAATCCGGGCGAGTACCGAAGAAGGGTAGAATCCGGGTGAGTATCGGAGAAGGGTATAATCCAAGCGAGTATTGGAGAAGGGTCGAATCCGGGTGAGTACCGGAAAAGGGTAAAATCCGGGTGAGTACCGAAGAAGGGTAGAATCTGGGCTAGTACAGAAAAAGGGTGTGGGCGAGTATCGGGAAAGGTTGAATCCAGGCGAGTACCGGAGAAGGGTAGAATCCGGGCGAGTACCGAAAAAGGGTAGAATCCGAGTGAGTACCGGTGAAGGGTAGAATCTATGCGAATACTGGAGAAGGGTAGAATCCGTGTGAGTACCGAGAAAGGGTAGAATCTGAGTGAGTACCAAAAAAGGGTGCGTGCGAATATCAGAGAAGGGTAGAATCCAGGCGAGTACTGAAAAAGGGTCCGGGCGAGTATTGGGAAAGGTAGTATCCAGGAGAGTATCGGAGAATGGTAAAAATTATGCCAATACCGAAGAAGGGTAGAATTAGGGCAAGTACCGAAGAAAGGTAGAATCCAGGCAAGTATTGGAGAAGGGTAGAATCCAGGTGAGTACCAGATAAGGGTAGAATCCGAGCGAGTACTGAAAAAGGGTGGGGGCGAGTACCGAGAAAGGTTGAATCCAGGTGAGTATCGGAGAAGGGTAGAATCCGGGTGAGTACTGAAAAAGGGTCCGGGTGACTATCGAAGAATCCGGGTGAGTACCAGAGAAGGGTAGAATCCGGGCAAGTACCAAAAAAGGGTGCGGGCGAGTACCGGGAAAGGTTGAATCTAGGTGAGTAACGGAGAAGGGTTGAATCCGGGCGAGTACCGAAAAAAGGGTCTGGGTGAGTATCGAAAAATGGTAGAATCCGAGAGAGTACCGAAAAAGGGTAGAATCTGGGTGATTACCAGAGAAGGGTAGAATCTGTACGAATATCAGAGAAGGGTAGAATCCGTGCGAGTACCGGAAAGGGGTAGAATCTGGGTGAGTACTGGAGAAGGGTAGAATCCGGGCGAGTACCGGAGAAGGGTAGAATCCGGGTGAGTACCGGAGAAGGGTAGAATCTGTGCGAATACTAGAGAAGGGTAGAATCCGTGCGAGTACCGGAAAGGGGTAGAATCCGGGTGAGTCTCGGAGAAGGGTATGAATGATTCTTGGTCATGATCTTATGGCTTTTATTTCTATGAATAGCTCAGGGTTGTGGATAACATAACGATTTAAGGTCGTGACCTCACAACTTTAGATGCTACGAATTGCCCAAGGCTTATGATGACATGAACAACTTCGGGTTGTGGGATTAGGAGTTTAAATGCTATGAATAGCTCAGGGCTATTGATGACATAAACAACTTTGAGTCGTGTGCTTAAGGCTCTAGATGCTATGAACATCTCAAGCATGTGGATGATATGTGCCACTCCAAGTCGTGAGCTCAAGGGTATGGATGCTTTGAACAACTCAACATTGTGGATTATATGAACGACTAGGGATCTTGTCACCTTAAGTCTCTAGATGCTATGAGTAGCTCAAGTGCCATGGATGATATGAATGACTTTGTGTCATGAGCTTAGGGCTGTGGATAACATGAACGACTCTAGGTCATGAGCTTAGGGCTCTAAATGCTATGAGCAGCTCTGAGTTGTGGATGATATGAACAACTCAGGATCCCGTGAGCTCAAGGTTTAAGATACTATGAATAACTTAGGGCTATAGATGACATCACCAACTCTGGGTTGTGAGATCAAGGCTCTAAATGCTATGAACAACTATGGTTTATGGTTGACATGAATGACTCCAGGTCATGAGCTCAGGGTTCATGATACTATGAATAACTTAGAGCTATGGTTGACATGAATTACTCTAGGTCGAGAGCTCAGGATTTTATATGCTATGAGTAGCTCAAGGCTATGGATGACTTGAGCTACTATAGGTCGTCAGCTCGAGTTCTAGATGCTATAAACAAATCTCTGTTGTGGTTGAGATGAACGACTTGGGGTCGTGATCCTAGGGCTCTAAATGCTATGAACAGTTCAGGGTTGTGGATGACATGAACTACTTCAGGTTAGGAGTTTAGGGCTCTAAATGCTATGAATAGCTTAGGGATATAGATGACATGAACAACTCTAATTGGTGTGCTCTAGGCTCTAGATGCTATAACAACTTAAGGTTGTGGTGGACATCAATGACTCCGGGTCATGAGCTTAAGGCTTCAAATGCTATGAAAAGTAAAGGTTAGGAATGACATGAATGACTCAAAGTCATGATCTTAGGGCTCTAGATTTTATGAAAAGCTTAGGGCTATAGGTGACATGAAAGATTTAGGGTCATGGGCTTAGTGGTCTAAATGCTATGAATAGCTTAGGGTTGTTGATGACATGAACAACTCTAGGTCATGTGCTTAGGGCTCTAGAAGCTATGAACAGCTCAAGGCTATAGATGATATGTGACACTCCGAGTCATGAGCTCAAGTCTATGGATGCTTTCAACAACTAAGCATTGTGAATGATATGAATGACTTGATATCCTGTGAGCTAAGGCCTTTAGATGCTATGAGTAGCTTAGGGTTGTGGATGATATGAATGATTTTGCATCACGACTTAAGGGTGGTGAACGACATAAATGACTCTGAGTTGTGAGCTCATGACTCAAGATAATATGAACAACTCATGGTTGTGGTTAGCATGAATGACTTTGGGTCGTGAGCTTAAGGCTCTAGATGCTATGAGCAGCTCAAAGTTGTAGATGATATGAACGACTTAGAATCCCGTGAGCTCAAGCCACAAGATACTATGAAGAACTTAGAGGTATGGATAACATGAATGATTCTTAGTCGCGATCTTATGGCTCTAATTTCTAAGAATAGCTCAGGGTTGTGGATAATATAATGATTTCGGGTCGTGACCTCACAACTCTAGATGCTACGAATTGCCTAAGGCTTATGATGACATGAACAACTTGGGGTTGTGGGATTAGGAGTCTAAATGTTATGAATACCTCAAGGCTATTGATGACATAAACAACTTTGAGTCATGTGCTTAGGGCTCTGGATGCTATGAACAACTCAAGCCTGTGGATGATATGTGCCACTCCAAGTCGTGAGCTCAAGGGTATGGATGCTTTGAACAACTCAACATTATGGATGATATGAACAACTAGGGATCTCATCACCTTAAGTCTCTAGATGCTATGAGCAGCTCAAGTGCCATGGATGATATGAATGACTTTGTGTCATGAGCTTAGGGCTATGGATAACATGAACAACTCTAGGTCATGAGCTTAGGGCTTTAAATGCTATGAGCAGCTCTGAGTTGTGGATGATATGAACAACTCAAGATCCCCTGAGTTGCTCAAGGTTTAAGATACTATGAATAGCTTAAGGCTATAGATGACATCACCAACTCTGGGTTGTGAGATCAAGGCTCTAAATGCTATGAACAACTATGGGTTATGGTTGACATGAATGAATTCGGGTAATGAGCTCAGGGCTCATGATACTATGAATAACTTAGAGCTATGGTTGACATGAATTACTCCAGGTCGAGAGCTTAGGGTTCTATATGCTATGAGTAGCTCAAGGCTGTGGATGACTTGAGCTACTCTAGGTCATCAGCTTGAGTTTTAGATGTTATAAACAAATCTCTGTTGTGGTTGAGATGAATGACTTGGGGTCGTGATCATAGGGCTCTAGATGCTAGGAACAACTCAGGGTTGTGGATGACATGAGCTACTCTGGGTCATGAGCTTAGGGCTTTAGATGCAATAAACAATCGTGGTCCATGGTGGACATGAATGACTTCGGGTCTTGAGCTAAGGGTTCTAGATGCTATGAACAACTTAGGATTGTGGATGACATGAATGACTCAAAGTCGTGAGCTCAGGACTCTAGATACTATGAATAAATCAAGGCTATGGTTGACATGAACAACTTTGGGTCATGAGCTCAAGGCTTTAGATGCTATGAATGGCTCAAGGTCATGGATGACATGAGCTACTCTGGGTCGTGAACTCAGGGCTCTAGGTTCTATGATCAACTCTGAGGTATGGTTAACATGAACGACTTTAGGTCATAAGGTCAGGGCTCTAGATACTATACACAAGTCTGGGCTATGGATGACATGGGCTACTCTTGGTTGTGAGCTCAAGGCTCTAGTTGCTATGAATAGCTTTAGGTTGTGGCTTACATGAACAACTTTAGGTTAGGAGCTCAAGGCTATGGATGCTATTAACACCTCACAGTTGTGGATGACATGAGCAACTATGGGCCTTGAGCTCAAGGCTCTAGTTGCTATAAACAACTCTAGAATTTCGTAGATGTGAACGACTCTCGATCGTGTGCTTTGGCCTCTTAATGTTGTGAACAATTCAGGGTCATCGATTACATGAAAGACTCTCGGTCATGAGCTTTGATTCGTTCCCAATTGGTGTCTCAGCTGATTCATGTCTAGTTGGTGCTCTTTGATTGAGAGAGTAATCAACAAAATTTATAACCTATATCACCATGCATTAGGATAGCTTTAGCTAATATAGCATAGTGGCTCTAGGATCGTTCTCTGGGAAGGGTTTTCAACTCACAACTGATACCAATTCAAAGTTAAATTGGTGCTTTTTCATTTCAAGGTTAGCTTAAGAAATAAAACACAAACTTTGGTTAAATGAGGTTTTGTTTCAAGCTAACTAAAAAGAAAGTAATGGAAATTACTTTTGAAGAAAAACATTCCTTGGAGGTTTGGGTTCACAGGGGAGGTTCATTATGCAAAAACAGAGCTCCGGTCATTTGGTTCATTTCCTCGCATTAGAGAATTAACATATAGTCAATTCTCTAACCGGTGTTGTACAGATGTATCCTTTAAATGGATTTCAGCTCTAATTCCCTCTCACTGATGCAACTTGCAATGGCTCATGCCTCTCACCTAGCATTTGCCATGCAAGGTGATCTTTAACTTTGGACTTCCTTTCTTAAGCTCGCAAGAGATAACTAATGGATGTCTCCTTGGAGTCCAAAAGCTTACCAAGTGTTGGCAATTCTAGAAAATCCTACCTTCAAGTCACTTCCCAAAAGCTCGCAAGAGGTAAGGCAAGTGATTTGAAGGTATTTTAAGTTAACTAAAAACATAGAAATCATTAAAGGATCACACTTTCTCTTCATTAATGGCTGAAACCACAAAGCTATAAATTCTTGCACTTGGAACCTTTCCCGGCAACCTTAGCTCCTAGGAACTAAAAGTCTAGCCACTCATTCTCTAAGGAAACTTACTTAGAGCTTGTTTGGCTAGTAAGAAAAAAGAATGAGAAAACAAAAATATATAGGAAAAACAGAGCAAGTGCTCTATAAAATATATTTCTTGCAAAATTGTATAAAGGATGCTTCTGAGAACAAGCTCCCGACTCCTACATGATATATATGATCGATCTCCTGTGTAAAGGAAATTACAAACTATATATAAGAGGTTATTCACCCTTTGTTCTTACTTAAAGACTAAGGAATCCTATGATAGGTGGATTACAAGGAGAGTTTGGGGATTTAGACATCAAATATCTAAAGTAAAATATGTCAAAAAGTCGGTCAAAACTATCGTGAAGCTTCAGGAGAACACCGTGGCACTGTGCAAAATCCGAGTAATCTGAATTGTCGGCTGCGGATGCTCTCCAGGTAAGCGCTATCAGAGGATCCGGACATGTTTGACTGGGGAAGTTGAAACGTCCTCCTCTCCCATCCGGCGTTAAGCGCCGGATGCGAAATATCCGATCAGAGGATCTGGACATGTCTGACCTGACAGAATTCCAGGAGTGAGATATCCGGAGAAGGTGAAACGTTGGGCGGACAGAATTCTGGATGTGAGATATCTACGGGCCGCAAGGGGGACTGTCTGCGTGTACAAGGTGTAGGGACCCCTCCCCCTGATGACATGGAGCACGCATTGCTATCCATAGCAACTCCATCCGGATTCCCTAAGAGGACACGCGGCGCGCTCCCCTATCCGGACTCCCTCAGGGAGAAGCACATGGCACTCATGATCATCACACCTCGGACAATAGCATATCCTATCTGGATATGTTGTCCAGATCATTGACTAAAGTGAGCAAGTCTTGCTACGTCATTCCGACTGGTTGCCACAGCCCACGATCCGTCGCTCTCCGATGGTGTGTCCGGACGCCCTATCCGGACATCTTTTGCCATGGATTCCAAAGAACTTTCCTCAATCTCGGATTGCTTTGGTGATAAAAAAGCTATCAAAACACCAAAACTTAATACAATTTGATTAGAATTGATTGCAAGGGTCCTTAATATGTTAATTGGGTTAAAAGGTAATAACTACTACTCAAAAGTGTTTAAAAGAGTTAATTACAAGCTATCAAATAGCACTTTTTGAGTAGTAATCAAGCTGAAGGCTCTTAATGTTATGAACAACTCAAGGTTGTATATGACATGATCTACATTGGGTTGTGAGCTCAGGACTCTAGATGCTTTGAACAGCTCAAGCCTGTAGATCACATTAGCTACAATGGATCGTGAGCTCAGGACTCTAGATTCTATGAATAGCTCTAGGTTGTGTTTCACTTGAACGACTCTGAGTCATGAGCTTAGGTATCTAGATGTTATGAACTACTCCAGGCTGTGGATAACATGGGCTACTCTAAGTCGTGAGCTTAGGGCTCTAACTGTTATGAACAACTCTGGGCTATGGCTGAGACGAACAACTCTGAGTCATGAGCACAAAGCTCTGGATGCTATTAACAACTCATGATTATGGATGACATGAGCAACTATGGGTTATGAGCTCAGGGCTCTAAATGCTATGAATGGCTTTAGGCTTTAGTAGACGTGAAAGACTCCCGATCGTGAGCTTTAGACTCTTGATGCTATGCACAGTTCAGGTTTGTCGATGACATGAAAGACTATAGGTTGTGAGCTCTTGATGTTATGAACAATTCAAGCTTGTAGATGACATGATTTACACTAGGTTGTGAGCTCAGGGCTCTTGATGCTATGAACATCTCAAGCCTATGGATCACATTAGCTACAATGGATCGTGAGCTTAGGACTCTAGATGCTATGAATAGCTCTAGGTTGTGGTTGAATTGAACAACTTTGGATCGTGGGCATAGGTCTCTAGATGCTATGAACTGCTCCGGGTTGTGGATAACATGGGTTGTTCTAGGTTGTGAGCTTAGGGCTCTAGCTGCTATGAACAACTCTAGGTTGTGACTGACATGAACAACTTTGGGTCGTGAGCTCATGGCTCTGGATGCTATTAACAGCTAACAATTCTGGATGACATGAGCTACTATGGGTCATGAGCTCAAGGCTCTAAATGATATGAACAACTTTAAGATTTGGTATGAATGACTCCCCATTGTGAGCTTAGGCCTTGTGATGCTATGAACAACTCAAGGTTGTCGATCACATGAAAGTCTACAATTTGTGAGCTCAGAGCTCTTGATGTTATGAACAACTCAAGGTCGTGGATGACATGATCTACTCTAGGTTATGAGCTCATGGCTCTAAATGTTATGAATAGCTTAGGGCTATGGATCACATTAGCTACTTTGGGTCATGGGCTTAAGGTTTTAGATGTTATGAACAACTCTGGGCTATGGTTGATTTGAATGACCCCAGGTTGTCAGGTCCGAACTTTAGATGCTATGAACAAGTTAGGGTTATCGATGACATGAAAGACTTTGGGTCATGAGCGTAAGGTTTTAGATGTTATGAACAACTTAATGTTTTGGTTGACATGAATGACTCGAGGTTGTGAACAAAGGATTATAGATATTATGAACATCTCAGGGTTATGGTTGACATGAATGACCCTGGGTCGTGAGGTCAAGGCTTTAGATGTTATGAACAATTCAAGGTTATCAATGACATGAGCCAATTTGAGTTATGACCTTAAGGCTCTGAATGCTATGAACAACTCAAGGTGGCCAAAGACATGAAAGACTTTGGGTCATGAGCTCAAGCCATAGATTCTATGATTATCTTAGGGCTGTGGAAAACATGAACAACCCTAAGTCTTGAGCTCAAGGGTCTAGATGCTATGAACAAATCAGGGCTTTCGATGACATTAGCCACTCTAGGTCTTGAGATCAAGGCTTTAAATGCTATGAACAGCTCTAGGCCATCGATGATATGAAAGACTCTAGGTTGTGAGCTTAAGGCTCATGATTCTATGAAGAGCTTAGGAATGTGGATGACATGAAGGACTATAGGTCATGAGCTTAGAGCTCTAGATGCTATGAACAACTATATGCTATGGTTGACATGAACAACTCCTAGTCAGGAAATTAGAGCTCTAGATGCTATTAAGAGCTTAGGGCTATCAATGACATAAAAGACTATGTGTTGTCGGCTTAGGGCTCATGATGCTATGAACAGTTCAAGACTGTGGATGACATCAACTACTCTATGTCACAGGCTAAGGGTTCTAGATGCTATGAATAGCTCCGGGTTGTGGATTACATCAGCTACTCTAGGTCATGATATTAGGGCTTTCGATGCTATGAATAGGTTTGAATTATGTTTGACATGAATAACTCTAGGTCCTAAGCTCAGAGCATTAGATGCTATGAACCACTATGGGTTGCGGATAACATAGACTACTCTGGGTCATGAGCTAAGGGCTCTTGATGTTATGAACAACTCTGGGTTGTGGCAGACATGAATAACTTCAGGTCATGAACTCAAGGCTTTAGATGCTATTAACAACTTACAGATGTGGATGACATGAGCTTAGGGCTCTAGATATTATGAACAACGGTCAGCTTCAGTTGATGTGAATGACTCTTGATCATGAGATCAAGCCTCTTAATGCTATAAATAGCTCAGGGTTGTCGATGACATGAAAGACTATGAGTCATGAGCTCAGGGCTCTTAATGCTATGAACAACTCAGGGTTGTGGATTACATTATCTACTCTAGGTTGTAAGCTCAAGAATCTAGATGCTGTAAGCAACTTTAGGCTATGGTTTACTTGAACAACTCCTGGTCATGAGCTTTAGGCTTTAAATGCTATGAACAACTTAGAATTGTTGATGACACAAAAGACTCCAGGTCATGAGTTTAGGGTGCTAAATGCAATAAACACCTCTAGGTTGTGCATGACATGAAAGACTCGAGGTTATGAGCTAAAGGCTATAGATACTATGAGCATCTTAGGGTTGTGGTTGACATGAATGACTTGGGGTCATGAACTCAGGGCTCTAGACACTATGAACATCTTAAGGCTGTGGTTGACATGAGCTACTCTAGGTCATGAGCACAGGGCTTTAGATGTTGTGAAGAGTTCAGGGTTGTCAATGGCATGAACCACTCTGGGTCGTGAGCTCAGGGCTTTAGATGTTATGAATAACTCTGGGTTGTGGTTTACACGAATGACTTCGAGTTATGAGCTCAAGCCTCTAGATTTTATGAACATCTCAAGGATGTGGATGACATGAATGACTCTAGGTCTTGATCTAAAGGCCCTAGATGCTATGAACAATGCAAGGCTATGGTTAAGATGAACGACACTAGGTTGTGAGCTCAAGGCTTTAGATGTTATGAACAACTCATGGCTTTCGATGACATGAGCCACTTTGGGTTGTGAGATCAGGGCTTTAAATGCTTTCAATAGCTATGGGTAGTCGATGATATGAAAGACTCTTGGTCGAGAGTTCAAGGCTAATGATTTATGAACAACTAAAGATTATGGATGATATGAACGACTCTAAGTCAAGAGCTCAAGGCCCTAGATGCAATGAACAACTATAGGCTATGGTTGACATGAAAAACTCAGGGTCGTGAGCTTAGGGCTTTAGATGCTTTGAACAGCTCAGGGCTATCGATGACATGAGCCACTCTGGGTCTTATGCTCAAGCCTTTAAAGGCTATAAACAACTCAGGGTTGTGGTCAACATGAATGACTCCGAGTCGTGAGCTCAGGTCTCTAGATGCTATGAACAGCTTAGAGCTGTCGATGACATGAAAGACTTTGGGTCATGAGCTCAATGCACTAGATTTTATTAATAGGTCAAAGTCATGCAAGACATGAACAACTTTAGGTCATGAGATTAGGGGCCTAGATGCAATGAACAACTCTTGGTTGTGGTTGGCATGAAAGATTCTAGGTCGTGAGCTCAAGACTCTAGATGTTATGAATAGCTCAAGGATGTGGAATACATAAGGCACTCTAGGTCTTAAGCTTAGGATTGTAGATGCCATGAATAACTTATGTTTATGGTTGACATGAATGACTTTGGGTTAAGGCTCATAGCTTTAGATGCTATGAACAACTCAAGGCCATCGATCACATGAGCCACTCTTGGGCATGATCTCATGGCTTTAGATGCTACAAACAACTATTGGTTGTGGTTGAGATTAATGACTTCGTGTCATGAGTTGGGCTCTAGATTCTAATAGCAGTGCAGGGCTATCGAAGATAGGAAGCACTTCAGGATGTGCACTTAGGGCACTAAAAGCTATGAACAATTTTGGGTTGTGGTAGACATGAAAAACTATAGGTCATGAGCTCTACGCTCTTGATGCTATGAACAACTCAGGGTTGTCGATGACATGAAAGACTTTGGGTTGTGAGGTCAGGGCTCTTAATGCTAAGAATAGCTAAAGGCTGTGGATGACATGAGCTACTCTAGGTGGTGACCTCAGGGCTCTAAATGCTATGAACAACTCAAGGCTATAGATGACATGAGCTCCTCTGGGTCATGAGCTTAAGGCTCTAGCTGTTATGAACAACTTTGGGATGTGGTTGACATGAATGATTCCAGGTCATGAGCTAAAGGGTTTAGATGCTATGAACATCTTAAGGCTATGGATGACATGAAGGACTCTGGTTCATCAACTCAAGGCCCTAGATTTAATGATAAGTTCCAGGTTATGGTTCACATATAAGACTTCGAGTCATGAGCTCAGGGCTTTAGATGATATGAACAGCTCTGGGATGTGGTTAGCATGAATGACTCCGGGTCATGAGTGCAGGGCTTGAGATGCTAAGAATAGATTAGAGCTATCAATGACATGAACAACTCTAGGTCATGAGCTCAGAGCTTTAGATGCTCTTAATAGCTTTGGGTTGTGGTGGACATGAATGACTCTAGGTCGTAGGCTCAAGGCTCTAGATTCTATGAATAGCTCAAGGATTAATTATGACATGAAAGACTCTAGGTTGTGAGCTTAGGGCTCTAGATTCTATGAACAAATTATTATTGTTGATGATATTGATTCGTTTCCAATTGGTGTCTCAGCTGATTCATGTCTAGCTGGTGTCCCTTGATTTTGGTTCTCAGGGAGTAATCAACAAAATTTATAACCTATTACACCATGTACTAGGATAGCCTTAGCTAGCATAGCATAGTGGCTCTAGGGTCGTTCACTGGGATGGGTTTTCACTTCACAATTGATATTAATTCAAAGATGAATTGGTGCATTTTCATTTTAAGGTTAGCTTTAAAAGAAGACATAAAGATGTTTGAAAAAGGATTGGTTTTAAGCTAACCAAAAATAGTAACTGATTTTACTTACAAAGAAAAGTGTTTCTTGGAGTTTAGATCACTAGGCTCAGGTTCCTTATACAAAAAGGAGAGTTTCGATCACTTGTTTCTTTTCCTCGCATTAGAGAATTAACATATATTTAATTCTCTAACCGATGTGGTACAAATGCTTCCCTTTAATGGGTTCAAACACTAAATCTCTCTCACTGATGGAACTTGCAATGGCTCGTGTCTCTCACCTAGCATTTGCCATTCAAGGTGATCTTTAACCTTGGATTTCCCGTCAAAAGCTCGCAAGAGATAACTAATGGATGTCTCCTTAGAGTCCAAAAGCTTACCAAGCGTTGGCTATTCTAGAAAATCCTACCTTCAAACCACCTCCCAAAGGCTCGCAAGAGGTAAACTAGTGCATCTCAATGGATGGAGATCACTTGCCTTACCAAGTGTTGGCCCAGGTGATTTAAAGGCATTTTAAGTTAACTAAAAAGATAAAAACCATTAACGGGTCACACTTTCTCTTCATTAAAAACTAAAACAACAAAACTTCCAATTTATGCATGTGGAAACTTACCCCGGCTTTCTTCACTCCAAGAGACAAAGAGCCTAGCCTCTCATCCTCTGAGGAAAAATCCTCAGAGTTTGATTGGCTAGGAATAAAAATAACAAGAAAACAAAAATATATATGAAAAGCAGAGCAAGTGCTCTGTATTTTACTTCGTTCCAAAACTATACAAAGGATGCGTCTCTGAGAACAAGCTCCCGAGATATCCTTTTCTAAAGAAGATTACAAACTATATATAAGAGGTTATTTACCCTTTGTTCTTACTTAAATACTAAGGAATCCTATGATAGGTGGCTTACAAGGAGAGTTTGGGGATTTAGACATCAAATATCTAAAGAAAAATATCTCAAAATGTCGGTCGGAAATATCGGGAAGCTTTAGGAGAAATTTCGTTGCACTGTGCAAAATGGAGACTTGGTAGTCAGTATTATAAGAGTTTACTTTTTGATTGTGGGCGGAAATGGATCCGACGAATCACGAGTGTCTGACGAGCCAAGCTGTCCGGGGAATCTAAATTGTCGGCCGCGGATGCTCTCTGGGTAAGCGCTATCAGAGGTTCCGGATATGTCTGACCGGGGAAGTTGAAACGCCCTGCTCTCTCATCCAACGTCAGGTGTCAGATGTGAAATATCCGATCAGAGGATCCGGACATGTTTGACCGGACATAATTCTGGATGTGAGATATCCGGAGAAAGTGGAATGTTGGCCGGACAGCATTCTTCCACGGGTGGAATGAGCTATGCCGTGGGTCACAAGGGGGATCATCTGCATGTGCAAGGTGTAGGGACCCCTCCCCTTGATGACACGGAGCGCGCATCGCTATCCGGAGCAACTCCATCCGGATTCCCTAAGGGAGAAGCACACGACACTCGTGAACATAACACCCCGGACGATAGCATATCCTATCCGAATATGTTGTCCGGATCATTGACTAAAGTGAGCAAGCCTTGCTACGTCATTTCGACAGCCTGCCATAGCCCATGTTCTGCCGCTCTCCGATGGTGTGTCCGGACGCCCTGTCCGGACATCTTTGCCATGGATTCCAAAGAACTCTCCTCAATCTCGGATTGCTTTGGTGATAAAAAAGCTATCAAAACACCAAAACTTAACACAATTTGATTAGAATTGATTGCAAGGGTCCTTAATATGTTAATTGGGTTAAAAGGTGATAACTACTACTCAAAAGTGTTTAAAAGAGTTAATTTCAAGCTATCAAATAGCACTTTTTGAGTAGTAATCAGATATCAATGACTAGGATGTGAGCATAGGGCCCTAGATGCAATGAACAACTCTAGTTTACGCTTGACACAAAAAACACTAGGTCATGGGCTCAAAGCTCTAGATGCTATGAACAACTCGGGGTTGTGGAGGACATGAATCACTTTGGGTCTTCAGCTCAAGGCTCTAGATGCTATGAACAACTCTGGGTTATGGTTGACATGAATAACCTTAGGTCATGAGCTGAGGGATTCAGATGCTATGAACAATTGAGAGCTATCGATGACATAAGCCTCTCTAGGTCGTGAGGCGAGGGCTTTAGATGATATGAACTCTTTTGGGTTGTTCTTGACATGAACAACTCTAGGTCGTGAGCTTAGGGCTCTAGATTCTATGAATAGATCAGGGCTATCAATAACATGAAAGACTAGAGGTCATGAGCTCAAGGCTCTAGATGCTATGAATAGCTTAGGGCTATCGATGACATGAAAGACTCCGGGTCGTGAGATCAGGGGTCTAGATTCTATGAACAACTTAGTGTTGTGGATGATATGAATGACACTAGGTCGTGATCTCAGGATCGTAGATGTAATGAACAATGTTGGGTTATGGTTGACATGAAAGACTCTGGGTCGTGACCTTAGAGCTCTAGATGCTATGAATAGCTCAAGGTTGTGGATGACTAGAGCCACCCTTGGTCTTAAGCTCACGGCTCTAGATGCTATGAACAATTCTTGGCTATTGTTGACATGAATGACCCTGGGTCATGAGCTCAAGGATTTAGATGCTGTGAACAACTTAGGGCTATCAATGACATGAAAGGCTTTGGGTCATGAGCTTAGGACTCTAGAATCTATGAGCAACTCAGAGTTGTGGATAACATGAACAACTTTGAGTCATGTGCTCAAGTACCTAGATGCAATGAACGGCTTTAGGCAGTGCTTGACATGAAAAACTTTGGGTCATGATCTCTGAGCTTTAGATATTATGAACAACTCAGTCTTATGGACAACATGAACCACTCTATGTCTTGAGCTCAAAGCTCTAGATGCTATGAGCAGCTCTAGGTTGTGGTTAACATGATTGACTCTGGGTCATCAGCTCATGCCTCTAGATGCTATTAACAACTCAGGTTGTTGATGACATGAGGTACACTATGTCATGACCTGAGAGTTCTAGATGTTATGAACAACTTTAGGCTATGGTTGACATTAATGACTCTAGGTCATGTGCTCAGGGATCTTGATGCTATGAACAGCTTAGGCCTATCGATGACATGAAAGACTAGGTTTTGAGCACTATTGATGCTATGAACAGCTTAGTGTTGTGGATGACATGAGCCACTTTGTGTATGAACAACTCAGGGCTCTAGATGCTAAGAATAGCTCTGGATTGTGGTTAACCTAGACAATTGTCAGTCATGAGCTTAGGGCTCTAGATACTACTAACAACTCAGAATTATTGATAACATGAACTACTCAAGCTTGTTAGCTTAGTATCTATAACAACTCTAGGTTGTGGTTGACATGAAGGACTATAGGTTGTGTGCTTGATGCTATGAATAGCTCAAGATAATTAATGATATGAAAGACTATGGGTCGTGAGCTCAGGGCTCTTGATCCTATGAATAGCTCAGGACTGTGGATGACAAAAGCTACTCTAAGTCATGAGCATGTGTCTCTAAATGCTATGAACAACTAAGGTTTGTGGATGACATGATTTTCTTTTAGTCGTGAGCTTAGGGCTTTAAATGCTATGAACAACTCTGGGTTGTGGTTGACAAGAACGACTATAGGTCTTTAGCTCTGGGTTATAGATGCTATAAATATCTCAGGGCTATGGATGACATGAGCTACTTTGGGTCATGAGCTCAGGCCTCTAGATGCGATGAACAACTCTAAGCAATGGTTGACATGAATGACTCTAGGTCGTGAGCTCAAGGCATTAGATGCTATGAACATCTCAGGGTTATGGATGACATGAATGACTTTGGGTCATCAACGAAAGGCCTTAAATGCAATGAACAACTTTGGGTTGTGGTTGATATAAAATACTTCAGGTCGTGAGCTCATGACTTTAGATGCCATGAATAACTCAAGGTTGTAGATGACATGCGCCACTTTGGGTCTTAAGCTTAGGGCTCTAGATGCTATGAATAACTCTAGGTTGTGGCTGGCATGAATGCCTCTAGGTCTTAACTTTGAGCTTTAGAAGCTATGAATAGCTCAGCGCTGTCAATGACATTACCCACTTTGGGTTGTGAGCTCGCTTTAGATGCTATGAACAACTTTGGGCTATGGTTGACATGAACGACTCCGGGTCATGAGCTCAGGGCACTTGATGCTATGAACAACTCAGGGTTGTTTGATTGCATGCCTAGCTGGTGTACCTTGAGTTTGGTCCTCAGATAGGAGTAATCAACAAAATTTATAACTGATATCACCATGCACTAGGATAGCCTTAGCTAATATAGCATAGTGGCTCTAGGATCGTTCACTGGGAAGGGTTTTCAACTTACAACTGATACCAATTCAAAGTTGAATTGGTGGTTTTTCATTTCAAGGTTAGCTTCAAAAGAAAACATAAACTTTAGTTGAAAAAGGATTGGTTTTAAGCTAACTAAAAAGAAAGTAATGGGAATTACTTATGAAGAAAAGCGTTTCTTGGAGTTTTAGGATCACTGGGGTCAGACTCCTCATTCAAAAATAGAGCTCTGGTCACTTGAATCTTTTCCTCGCATTAGAGAATTAACATATAGTTAATTCTCTAACCAATGTTGTACAGATGTTTCCCTTTAATGGATTTCAGCACTAATTCCCTCTCATTGATGCATCTTGCAATGGCTCGTGCCTCTCACCTAGCCTTCATCATTCAAGGTGATCATTAACCTTGGACTTCCCTTCTCAAGCTCGTAAGAGATAACTAATGGATGTCTCCTTAGAGTCCAAAAGCTTACCAAGTGTTGGCAATTCTAGAAAATCCTACCTTCAAGTCACCTCCCAAAGGCTCGCAAGAGGTAAACTAGTGCATCTTAATGGACGGAGATCACTTGCCTTACCAAGTGTTGGCCCAGGTGAATTAAAGGCATTTTAAGTTAACTAAAAACATAGAAATCATTAACGGGTCACACTTTCTCTTCATTAACAGTTGAAACAACAAAACTAGCAATTCTTGCATTTGGGACCTTACTCGGCTACCTTAGCTCCAAGAGACAAAAAGGCTAGCCACTCATTCTTTGAGGAAACATCCTCAGAGCTTGTTTGGCTAGTAAGAAAAATAAATACAATCAAAACGAGAAGGTAAGGCAGAGCAAAGCTCTGTATTTTACTTCCTTTTAAAACTATACAAAAAGTTGTCTCTGAGAACAAGCTCCCGAGAGATATCTGTAATGAAAATTACAAAACAATATATATGAGGTTATTCACCCTTTGTTCTTACTTAATAACTAAGGAATCCTATAATTGGTGGATTACAAAGAGAAAATGGGGATTTAGACATCAAATATTTGAAGCAAAAAATCTAAAAATGTCAGTCGCAAATATCTGGAAGCACTTAGGAGGATTTCACAGGCGTGCAAGATGGCTGCAAAATTTCGCAAGCTAAAGGACACCATTTTGCAGCCATCCTCTTGTGATTTCGCAGCCTGCCAAATTGGCCTTCGGCTTGGTGTGATCGGCTTCGAATGGCTCTAACTGCTTCATTTCAACTCCGAATCTCACACCGTTTGAAGCGTTGGATTTTTTACTTCCCGAGCTTCGAAAAAACATATGGTATGCATCAAATAGGCTACAGGAAGTTCTCCAAAAGTGTCCAACAGTTTCTGTCCTCTTGAATTCTTCATGTTAGATTTCTCTCTTTGCTTTCCCTCCTTGCATTCATGATTTGCTTATGGCAAATGACTATAAAGCTTCAAAGCTTTAGTTCTTCATGTTAATGAGCTTCCAATTGCTTTGCCATGGATTCCATAGAACTCTCCTCAATCTTAGATTGCTTTGGTGATCAAATTACTATCAAAAAACACCAAAACTTACACAATTTGATTAGAAACCATTGCAAAGGTACTTAATATGCTAATTGAGTTAAAAGGTAATAACTACTACTCAAAAGTGTTTAAAAGAGTTAATTACAAGCTATCAAATAACACTTTTTGAGTAGTAATCACTCCCCCCAACCGACATATTGCTAGTCTCTTAGTAATAAAGGAGAGAAAAAGTAAACTAAATAGTAATATACTTTACAAGATCATTTGATCACTGCACAAAATTTTAAGTGGCATGATGATCAAACTCTCACATGGGACATTAAAGAAATATAAAACTCAAATTTCAACAAGAGTTATTAAATACTTTACCTAATCACAATTCCTAAAGAGAAGGCATTATGCAAAATGAAGCTTTAAAATCATTTCCACTTCCAAAGGACCAAACCTTACTCTTCCACTAAAATCTAAGTGTTACTTGATAGTTTCTGAATATAGTATGCTAAATTAATCTCTCCCCCCAACCTAGTTCTTTTTCGACACTTAGCAAACTAACCAAATTCAATAGGCTAAGAACGCATCCTTTTGTTTCACAATTTTTTTTCATGTAGGAGTACAAGGCTTAAAGGTATTCTTTTCTAAATTGTCCATGTAACGGGGGTCCATCGATGACTCCCAACCAATTAAGGTTTAGGGCATCAAGCTTTTAAGGATCTTTCAACCACTAACTCCTCTGATTTTACCCCGGACTTTTGAGAATGAATTTAATACCCAAGCACCTACAGTATGTTAAACTCCACCTATTCACCCTTGTAACGAGCATTGAGGTCGGTGACTCCCAACCAATTAAGGCTTAGGGCACCAGGTTTTAAAGATTTTCACCATATACCCCTCAGACCTTGCTCGGGTTTCAAGGTAAGCAAACATTTTTTCTTTCTTTCTTTTTTCCAAAGGCTCATTGGCCTTTTATAAGGTGTCCCAACACTATTAAAATAAGGTCAAAGGTACCAAGTCTAAATTTTCCTAAGTCAAGAGGGAAATAGTTTCTCATCTTATAATTGAAACCTATTGTGCATAGTGTGTGAAAATCTTAAAGTGGAAGAACTAAGGTTGAATTCAAAAGAAGTTCAACAACTCACCAACTTTAGTAAGCATAATACGAACTCTAAGTCAAGTGAAAAACAAAAATTCAATTTCTCTCATTTTAATTTTGAGAATTTTTCCTTAATAACCATGGAGAGTAGAATAAAAACTTTTAAAAAATTTAAAAATTTAAAAATTAAGCAAAAAGAGACTAAATTATCAAAATAACTTAGCATTAATAACAAAACTTCCTTTCTCAACTTTCCCCCTAACCAAGTTGAACATTGTCCTTAATGTGGCATGAGTGATTTAAATTATAGGGAGGAAGTGGTACCTCCTAAATGATATGAAGTTCAAGTAGAATAGCAGAAACCACATGTTTCAAAAACAATAAAAGATATGAGTAGAGGAATTAAAATAAAATAATGCTAAGAGTGCTCAAAAATTGATAGATTTGTATTACTTCATGAAAGTACAATATAAAGGAGA
Source organism: Vitis cinerea var. helleri x Vitis rupestris (assembly GCA_945999865.1). Lineage (NCBI taxonomy): Eukaryota > Viridiplantae > Streptophyta > Magnoliopsida > Vitales > Vitaceae > Vitis > Vitis cinerea var. helleri x Vitis rupestris. Next base: position 16,747,552 of record OX253933.1, read on the forward strand.
ACAAGTAATACAACTAATCTCAATATAGGAAATATTGGGATTACAAGTGCTACTATAGTAAGGAAATACATAAAGGAAACTATGCAAATGATTAGATAGTGGCGGGAGGATGATGGCTCAACTGAAGAGGTCTGAATGCTAGGGTTGGATGCCTCTGCCTCTCCTGTAGTCGGCTCCTTAGAGGGCAAATTCTGCTCTACGAGAGGAGGGGCTTGTGATGGCTCTGTGGGCTCTAATAGGATAGGAATGGGGTGCTCAAGAGTCGATAGAATACCTAGATGGTGCTGAATCTGCCTCAGGATGACAGTATGCTGGGTCTGAGTGGCGATAATCTGCTCCTGATGAGCACGAAGAGCTGTCATCTGCTGAGTGAGGATGCTCTGAGAAGTGGTCAATGCTTGCAAAGTGTGACATAGGCCTCTATACTCGGAAATGGATATAGGAATCCTAGGCTCAGATGAAGGAAATGGCTTTGATATAGGTGGAATAACAGGGGGGTCCGTGGTGTGGCATGAGGAGCAGAGGGTGCAACCTCAGGTACAGGCTCTGCAGAGGGCACTACAGGGACAGGTACTCTCATGTCAGCTGGTATTTCAACCGGTTGTGGCTCATCTGGCTGCTCTGGATGTGGAATATCTGGATGCTCAGGTCCAGCTGGGGCTCCCGGCTCTGCACCATATGTTGTCATACTTATCCATTTGTCGAGAGTGAATATCTCTCGACAAATGCGTCTGCGCTCTAGCTGAGGCTCTGCTGGGTATCCCAAGTGCTCCAAAATCTGGCGTAACAATCTGGGGAAGAGAAGTGGAATAGCATCTGCTCTGAGGAGATTCTTCCTATGGACCTTCTCTAAAAAGTACAGAAGAGCGGCCATAATGAGATGATGAGGGCCAAAGAAGAATCCCTCAGATATCCTAAACAATGCCTCTAGCAAGACTCCTCTCCTCTACACCCAATGCTGAAGTGGAAAGATGTTATGGCGCAGGAGTGCATCTATAAAGAACATGCTGGGAGGGAGCTCCTTCCTTAACAAATACTGGCATGTGGATGCCCCTCTGGACAGAATGTAGACTATGTCGCTCTGAGAAGGATGAGTTTAGACTCGATAATCCTCTGGACATGCTAGTTCATAGGGAATACGGAGTGCCTCTGCTATGTGTCTGGCTCCCAAAATACCATGGTGTTCGTCTATGGTAAAATGGATGACAGTAGGATCTTGGACCTGGCGTGTGGTCATGGAATGATAAAAATCCAATGCTACACGGGGATAGAAAAAATCCCTGGGAGTCATCAAGTGCTCCATATGGTACTTCTGTAGCAGATAGAAGGAATGCCTGATCTCTGGCTGAAGTCTAAAAGTAGCTGTGTCAAAGCAGAGCTCGGAGTGGAATGACCTAGCCCTACAATCCAAATTACCCTCAATGGGTGGTTGAGTGACCATGGGATGTCTGATAACCACCTCAGGAGTCATGCCTAAGGGAATTTGAGACTCTATGGCTGGTGGCTGAGACAGCTGAGGCTCTGAAGACGACTCTGATAAGTCAATTGGTGCTGATACCCTAGCTTTCTTCTTTGGGGGATGGCTACCTGAATTTTTGGCTCGGGTGAAACTTGCCCCAGGTGTGGTGGGTGGCCTCCTCGTCTCATAGCGCCTCAAAGGAGGACTCAAGGGTGCGTCCACAATTGGAGGTGGGACGACCAGTGGCCATGGAGGCTCGAGTATGGCGTCTTGGACAGGGGTCTCTCTTGGGACTCTCAGGCAACTTGAAGGAGACGAGGACTTAGCTCCTCGGGTTTTTGCCATGGCTATCTCAGAGAAGGTAGTCGGAGGTGCGCGTGCGGCTTGGGCTCAGATGGGGGTCAGATGGAAGGTTGCTCTGGTTTGGCTCCTCTTTGGCACCTATTTGAAGTTCAAATGACTGGCTTAAAATGCAATGTGGAATTTATAATGTTTAAAAATGGATGCTAAGGAACGGTTTTATTTTTTGCAGCGGAGAGGCGATTTTGTAGTAGGAGGTCGATTTCGCAGCGGAGGGGCATTTTCGTAGCGAATGGGCATTTTCGTAGCGAATGGGCATTTTCGTAGCCCATTTCGCAACTATGAAATGAGGGGGGAGGGGCTGCGAAATGGCACTCGTGTGCCAAGGGGTGGTTTTGCAGCTGCGAAATGGGGCTATGGCTGTGAAAATGGGATTTTTAAAGCTTTGGGGATTTCTTAGACCATTTTGCAGCTGCAAAATGAGGCTAGGGGCTACAAAATGACACTTATGTGCCAAAGGGGTGTTTCGTAGAGGGGGTGCATGGGGTTGCGAAATAATTATTTCGCAGCCAAAGGGCGTTTTTGCAGCCAAGGCCTGATTTCGTAGGGGGCTTCTTGGGGCTGCGAAATTATTTCGCAGCCAAGGGCCATTTTCGTAGGGGCCCCTTTAGGCTGCGAAATTTCGCAGACCATGGATTTTTCCTTGCTTTTGAGCTCCTCTTGATTCCCAGAGACCTTCCTTCAATTTCTTTGTAATTCCTCATAAATTAGATCATTCAAAAAGATTAAGTTATATATAAATAACACAACTTTAGACCAAAATTAAAATCAAAGCAATTAAGAAAGCTTTAAATTAACAAAATTAAACAAAAATATGGACTTTGGTGAAACCAAGTCCATCTAACCCTTTTCTGATTAGGCTTTCTGTGGCTCAAGGAGGTTGATTTCCTTATTTTCTTGCTTGAATGGCTCAATGAATGGCTTGAGACGATGACCATTGACTTTAAAAGTGTTTGTGCTATTGGAATTCAGTAATTCCACCACTCCATTGAGATGTACTTGGTGAATAATGAAAGGGCCTATCCATCTTGACTTGAGCTTCCTAGGAAAGATATGGAGCCTTGAATTAAAGAGTAAGACTCTTTGTCCTTTCCGGAATTCTTTGTTGGAGATTAATTGATCATGCCACCTCTTCATCCTCTGTTTTGCTACTTTAGAATTGATGTAAGCATCACATCTTAATTCCTCCATCTCATTAAGGTCTAAGCACCTCTTTGCCCTAGCTCTGATCAAGTCCATGTTTAACTTCTTGATTGCCCACCAAGCCTTATATTCAACTTCCACAGGGAGATGACATGCTTTGCCATAGACTAGGCGATAGGGAGACATGCCAAGAATAGTCTTGTAAGCTGTTCTATATGCCCATAGTGAATCATGAAGCTTAATAGACCAATCTCTTCTACTTGTGATCACTACCTTCATCAATATGTTCTTGATTTCCCTGTTTGCTAGCTCAACTTGCCCGGAGGTTTGAGGGTGATAAGGTGTGGCTACCTTATGCTTCACTCCATACTTGGCTAATAGGGTTTCAAAAGGTCTGTTGCAAAAATAAGTACCTCCATCACTGATTATGGCCTTAGGCACCCCAAATCTTGAGAAAATGTTCTCTTTGAGAAACTTAAGAACCACCCTGTGATCATTGTGTTTACAGGGGATTGCCTCAACCCATTTAGAAACATAGTCCACCCCCACCAAGATATAAGAGTTACCAAAAGACATTGGGAAAGGTCCCATGAAGTCAATGTCCCAAACATCAAAGAGATCAACTATTAGAATGGGGTTCATAGGCATTTGATTCCTTCTTATTAGCTTCCCGAGCCTCTGGCATCTATCACAGCTCTTACACATGGTGTGGGCTTCTTTGAAAAGTGATGGCCAACAAAACCCTGATTGCAACACCTTCATGGCTATTTTCTGAGAGGCAAAGTGGCCTCCACATGCACTTTCATGGAAATGGCTAAGGATTCCTTCTTGCTCTTCTTCAGGGACACACTTCCTTATTATCTGATCTGCATAATACTTGAAAAGGAAAGACTCTTCCCAATAATAAGCATGAATCTTTGCAAAGAAGTGCTTCCTGTCTTGTGCTTTCCACTCACTTGGAACTTCACTAGTAACTAAATAGTTAGCAATATGAGCATACCAAGGAGTTTTTTCTAGCAACATAAGTGATTCCTCAGGAAAGTCATCATTAATAGGCAAGACATGGGAATTGTGTGTTATAGCTAACCTTGAAAGGTGATTAGCTACCACATTCTCCACTTCTTTCTTGTCTCTGATTTGGAGATCGAGCTCTTGTAGTAAAAGAATCCATCTAATCAACCTTGCTTTTGCATCTTGCTTTGTCAATAAATACTTCAAGGCTGAATGGTCAGTGAAAACAATGATGAAAGACCCTACTAGATAAGCACGAAACTTGTCTAAGGCAAACACTACAACTAACAATTCTTTTTCTGTAGTTGTGTAGTTCCTTTGAGCTTCATTCAATGTCTTGCTTGCATAGTAGATCACATAGGGCTTTCCATCTTCTCTTTGGCCAAGTACAACTCCTATAGCAAAGTCACTAGCATCACACATTACTTCAAAGGGTAGTTGCCAGTTGGGAGCCCTCACTATTGGAGCAGTTGTCAAAAATTGCTTCAATTGATCAAAGCTCCTTTGACATCTTTCATCCCATATAAACTTAGCATCCTTAGCCAAAAGTTCACAAAGAGGCTTTGAAAGCTTAGAGAAGTCTTTTATAAATCTCCTGTAGAACCCTGCATGGCCAAGGAATTGCCTTACTCCTTTTACAATTGTTGGGGATGGCAATTTGACAATAAGTTCCACCTTTGCTTTATCAACTTCAATGCCTTTCTCGGAGATGATATGGCCAAGGACAATTCCTTGATGTACCATAAAATGGCATTTATCCTAGTCAAGCACCAAGTCCTTTTCAATGCATCTATTAAGAACCGCTTCCAAGTTGACTAAGCATGCTTCAAATGTACCTCCATATATGGTGATGTCATCCATGAAAACCTCCATAATTCGCTCCACCATATCACTGAAGATACTTAGCATACATCTTTGGAATGTAGCAGGTGAATTGCATAAACCAAAAGGCATTCTTCTATAGGCGTATGTTCCAAATGGACATGTGAAAGTGGTCTTCTCCTGATCTTGAACATCAATTTCAATTTGAAAATACCTGGAGTACCCGTCCAAGAAACAACAGAAAGGATGGCCAGAGACTCTCTCCAACATTTGATCAATAAATGGCAGTGGAAAATGATCTTTCCTTGTCACAACATTCAATTTTCTATAATCAATACACACCCTCCAACCTGAAGTGAGGCGTGTAGCAATTTCTTCTCCCTTTTCATTTTGAACCATAGTAATCCCTGACTTCTTTGGTACCACTTGAGTAGGAATCACCCAAGGGCTATCAGATATGGGGTAAATAATACCTGCTTGAAGTAGCTTCAGCACCTCAGTTCGCACCACCTCTTGCAAATGAGGATTCAATCTCCTTTGAGGTTGACGAATTGGTTGAGCTTCTTCATCCATATATATATGATGTGTACAAACCAAAGGACTGATGCCTTTTAAGTAAGATATTTGCCATCCTATTGCTTTCTTACACCTCTTAAGAACTTCAAGTAGAGAAATCTCCTGATGAGTAGTAAGAGATGAAGATATAACAACAGGGCATTGTTTATTTTCTTCCAGGTAAGTTTATTTCAACTCCATGGGCAGAGGCTTCAAATTAAGCTTTAGGGTATCTTCTTTAGCAGCTTCTTGTGCCTCCTCTTTATTGAACAAAGGTAGAATCTCTTCTCTCATCCTCCAAACTTGTAGAGTAGTAAGCACATTAGAGGGTTCAGGCAACCCTTCTTCAAGATCCCCAAGACTTTCATTCAACTTGTCTTGCATATTCTGATTACAGTGCTCCTCCACTAGAGTGTCAATAATGCATACCTCTTCTAGACCTTCTTCTTCTTCCAGAGTGATTAGCTTTTTAGACATATAAAAGATATTGAGCTTAAGTGTCATGTTGCCAAAAGTGAGTTGCATGAGTCCATTCCTACAATTGATGATTGCATTTGAGGTAGCAAGAAATGGCCTTCCAAGGATGATAGGAACATAATTAGCTTCCTTGACAATGGGGTCCGTATCAAGAATAACAAAATCTACTGGATAATAGAAATTATCAACTTGAGCTAAGACATCTTCAATTATCCCCCTTGGAATTTTCACTGATCTATTAGCTAGAGATAGAGTGATTGATGTTGGCTTAAATTCACCAAGTCCCAATTGCTTGCAAACAGAGTATGGTAGCAAATTCACACTTGCTCCCAAGTCTAACAAAGCTTTCTCCACTACCTTTCCTCCAATCATGATTGAAATGGTAGGACATCCCGGATCTTTGTACTTCAAAGGAGACTTGCATTGTATGATAGCACTTACTTGCTCAGTCAAGAAGGCTTTCTTATTCACATTCAACCCTCTTTTGATAGTACACAAGTCCTTTAGGAATTTTGCATATGTTGGAACTTGTTTAATCATATCCAGCAATGGAATATTGACTTTCATTTGTCTCAATACTTCAAGAATTTCTAATGCATTTCTAATCCCCTTTTTCCCATGCAAAGCTTAAGGGAAAAGGTGGAGAGGTGTGTTTCTTCAACATTTCTTCCTTAATAAGCTCTTTCTCCATATTTGTATTCATTGTTGAATCATGGTCCTCTTTCCCTTCATCCCTTCACTGATATCTTTCTTCTTTCCTTTGATTTCCTCCATCTTCTTTGTCTCTTCTTCTTCTTCCTCTTCAACATGTGGCTTGGGTGTTGGCAACTCAACCTTTTTACCACTCCTTAGAGTGATCAAGGCTTTGACATCTCTCACCTGTGAAGATTCTCCTTCATGAGTTTCCACTTCATGGATACCCTTGGGGTTTTGGTGAGGTTGAGATGAAATCTACCCTTCTCTTGCATAATATTCAAGTTAGTGAGCCTTGAGATTGAGTATTGGAGATTATCTATCTTTTGAGATAAGTCATTTTGCATCTCATCCATCCTTTTATTCAAAGTATTCTCTACACTATCAATTCTTTGACTGAGTTGAGCATTGATGGATTTTTAGTCTCCAACAAAATCTCCCACAACCTTGCTGAGATTCACTATTGCTTGTTCAAGACTTGAAGCTTGTTGAGATGGTTGAGCCGGCTGTTGGTACTGAGGTGCTCTTGGCTTCCAAGAAAAATTTGGATGGTTCCTCCAACTTGAGTTGTAAGTATTTCCATAGGAAGCATTGTTATTGGACTTGAATTGTCTAATGACATTTGCTTGATCTTCAAACATTTCCCTAATAGTTGGAATTGTAGAGCACTCCTTCACCAAGTGTTCATAAGATTGACAAATAGGACATGGCTTTACTTGCACTGGTGTCAGCGTGCACTTCATGCATCTTTTTCAGTTCTAGCTCCTCCAATCTTCTGGTCATAGCTGCAAATTTTGCTTTCATATCAACATCTTCATTCAAGGTGTACAACCCAGCCTTAGCATTGAAAGCATTCGATTGAGACTTCATCTTCCCCACTTCTCCTTTGTTTAGTTCATCCCATCCCTTTGAAACTTCAGCTACATAACTCAAGAAATCCATAGCTTCCTCTGGATTCTTACTCATGAAATCTCCTCCACACATTGTCTCGAGGAGTTGTTTCATTGAGGAAGACATCCCATCATAGAAATAACTCACCAATAGCCATGTATCAAAACCATGGTGCGGACAAGCATTGATGGCTTCCATGTATCTTTCCCAACACTCATAGAATTTCTCATTCTCTTTAGCTGAGAAGTTTGAAATTTGCCTTTTCAAGCCATTTGTTCTGTGAGTAGGAAAAAACTTCTAGAGGAATTCAACTTGTAGATCAGTCCAAGTACGGATACTCCTTGGCGTTAAAGAATTAAGCCAAATCTTGGCCTTATCCTTTAAAGTAAAAGGAAATAGCTTAAGCCTCATCAAGTTGATTGAAGCTCTTCCTTCTTGGAATGTATTACAAACATCTTCAAATTCCTTGATATGTGCATAGGGATTCTCACTTTCCATCCCATGGAAAGTAGGTAGAAGTGGAACAATATGTGGTCTGATCACTAGCTGCTCTATAGGGGGCACTATATGATTCGCGGAAAACCCAGTTGGGTCATTTAATCAAAAACATTTATAAAACCTATGACCTCATACTAGTGTAGCAAAGCTACTGTAGTATAGTGGCTCTAGGGTCGAACTCTGGGATGGGTTTTCATTCTACCAGTGATATACTCATGATTAGAAATTAAATTTAATGATTTCCTTTATCAAAAACTTAAAGCTTAAAATGAAAATAAAATTTTTTTTGAAAGTATTTGAACCTAAATTAACATAAACTAATTAAAAATGGAAGAAAGAAAGTTTCTCGGAGCTAAGGATTGCTAGGATCAAGTTTAGAATGCAAAGTGGGAAATTCCGGATTTTTCTCCTCGCATTGGGGATTTAACCTATAGTTATTTCCCGAACCGGTGTAGGTTTAACAATGAAGATTTAATCCATAAAAATCAATAGAAATGGTAGTCAAGGTCCATTAATGGCTTTAGACACTATATAGGTCTTCACCTTGAACCACTTTCCAATGGCTCGTACATGATAACTAATGGACTAATATGGATCTAGCAATAAGCATCCATAAAGACCTGAAGCTTACCATGTATTGGCCATTCAAAGTGATTCTAAGGGATTTAAAGCAAAACTTTGGATTAAAAAGCCATTTATGAACTTCAACTACCTGAATTTAATGCACGAGCATTTTCCAACTTTCCATCTGGACTTTTCACCTAGCTTCCTTCACTCCAAGAAACCAAGATTTTAGCCTCTCATCCTCTGAGAAAACATCCTCAGAGGTTGTTTGGCTTCCAAGAAAGAGAAAATAGTAACGAGAAAATAGAAAATAAGAGTGCTCTGTATATTGCTATGTGTTAAGCTTAACACTCGGGTTACATTTTTCAAGAGGTGATTTCCACCCCTTATATAGTTTTTACAAAAGCAAAGCTTTTCATTGGCTTCATACAAGGAGAAGAAAGGAAATTACATCAAAAGAAACTTAAGAAAATATCTAAAGTGGAGTCGGCAAAAAAACAGAGGAGATTTCGCACAGGGGTCATAATCAAATGATGAGGGCCAAAGTAGAAACCCTCTGATATCCGAAATAAAGCCTCCAATATAGCTCCTCTCTTCTGCACCGTATGATGAAGTGGAAATATGTTGGAGCGCAACACCACATCTACAAGGAACATCCCAGGTGGAAGCTCCTTCCTAAGAAGAAATGAGTGTGTAAAGGTCTCCCTGGACAATATACGAACCATGTCCCTCTGAGAAAAATGGGACCACTCTCTGAAATCTGCTGGACTCACAGGCTCATATGGAATATGCAGGGCCTCTGCAATGTGTCTAGCTCCAAGGATACCATGGCGTCCATCAATAGTGAAGTGGTTGACATTAAGATTTTGGACGTGACGAGTAGTCATAGACTGATAGAAGCCTAGTGCTACTCTGGGATAGAAGAAGTCCCTAGGAGTCATCAGGTGCTCCAAATGGTATTTCTACAGTAGGCGGAATGAATCTCTAAGCTCCGGTTGTTGTCTGAAAGTCTCCATATCAAAACATAGCTCGGAGTTGAATGGCCTGGCTCTGCAATCCAAATTTCCCTCAATAGGAGGCTGTGTAACCATAGGTCACCTAATAATTGCTTCTAGAGTCATCCTAGAAGGAATATGAGACTCTGTAGCAGGCGACTGAGGCTGTGGAGGTGCAGATGACTCTTCTGGGCTTGTAACTTTGGCTTTCTTTGTAGGAGGGTAACAAACTGATCTCTTGGGGTGCAAAGTGCTTGCCCTAGGTGTAGTTGGTGGTCTCCTCGTCTCATACTTACACTGAGGAGGGTTAGATCGCACTCCACGCTCAGAAGGTGGAATGGCAGGGGCCTGTGGGGCCTCAGATGTGGAATCCAACGTAGGTGAAACTCTTGGCCTTGGATTGCGAGTTGATGGAGATGCGACATGGGCTCCTTTTGTCTTGGCCATGGCTGAAATAGAGAGGAATTACTTGGTTTGTGTTCCACAGGGTGCGTGTTGGGTGCGCGAAGGTGCTTCCTCTTGAGACTCTGGAATTTGAGGTTTCACAACTTGATAGGGCTTTTTCGCAACTTGGAATGGCTAAGCGAAATGAAAATGGAAGAAATTAGGGGTTTAAATATGGATTTAAATGATGGTTGGCATTTTCGCAAGTTCCCTAGAATTCACAAGTTGATTCGTAAGTTGCCCCATTTTGCAACTTGATTCGCAAGTTGATTCGCATGCTGCGAAAATGGAAAATGAACTTGCGAAATGGAACATGTGTGCCTGGAGTTGCTTTTACAGGCTACAAAAATTTTCGCAAGTTGAAATTGGACTTGCGAATTTGAGCTTTGAGGATTTCGCAAGTTGGCCCCCATTTTCGCAAGTTGGAATTTCAACTTACGAAAGTGTTTGTGCTATTAGAATTGAGTAGTTCCACTACTCCATTGGAATGCACTTGGTGAATAATGAAAGGGCCTATCCACCTTGATTTTAGCTTTCCTGGAAAGATGTGGAGCCTAAAGTCATAGAGTAAGACTCTTTATCCCTTTTGAAATTCTTTGTTGGAGGTTAACTGATCATGCCACCTCTTCATCCTCAGTTTTGCAATTTTAGAATTGACATAGGTATCATTTCTCAATTCCTCCATCTCATTAAGGTATAAGCACTTCTTCATCTCAGCTCTGTTCAAGTCCATCTTTACCTTCTTAATTGCCCACCAAGCCTTGTATTCAACTTCCACAAAGAGATGGCATGCTTTGCCATAGACTAGGCGATAAGGAGACATGCCAAGAATAGTCTTGTAAGCTGTTTTGTATGCCCATAGTGAATCATGAAGCTTAACAGACTAATCGCTTCTGCTCGTGTTCACCACCTTCATTAATATATTCTTGATTTCCATGTTTGTTAACTTAACTTGCCCAGAAGTCTGAGGGTGGTAAGGTGTAGCTACCTTGTGCTTCACCCCATACTTGGCTATGAGAGTTTCAAAAGGCTTGTTGCAAAAATGAGTACTTCCATCACTGATTATGGCCTTGGGCACCCCAAATCTTGAGAAGATGTTCTCTTTGAGAAACTTAAGAACAACTCTATGGTCATTGTGTTTACACGGGATTGCCTCAACCCATTTAGAACCATAGTCTACCCCCACCAAAATGTAAGAGTTACCAAAAGACATAGGGAAAGGTCCCATGAAGTCAATGCCCTAAACATCGAAAATATTAACTATTAAAATGGGGTTCATAGGCATTTGATTCCTACGTGTTAACTTCCCAAGCCTTTAACATCTATCACAGCTCCTGCACATGGTGTGGGCATCTTTGAAAAGTGATGGCCAATTGAAACCTGATTGCAACACCTTCATGGCTATTTTCTGAGAGGCAAAATGGCCTCCACATGCACTTTCGTGGCAATGACTGAGGATCCCCTATTGCTTTTGTTCAGGGACACACTTCCTTATTATTTGATCTGCATAATACTTGAAAAGAAAAGGTTCTTCCCAATATTAGGCATGAATTTTTGCAAAGAAGTGCTTACTATCTTGTGTTTTCCACTCACTTGGAACTTCACCAGTAATTGGATAGTTAGTAATATGAGCATACCAAGGAGCATATTCTAACAACATCAGTGACTTCTTTGGAAAGTCATCATTAATAGGCAAACCATGGGAATTATGCACTATAGCCAGCCTTGAAAGGTGGTCAGCTACCACATTCTCCACTTCTTTCTTGTCTTCGATTTGGAGATTGAACTCTTGTAGTAAGATAATCCATCTAATCAGCCTTAATTTTGCATCTTGCTTCATCAATAAGTACTTCAAAGCTAAGTGGTCGGTGAAAACCATAATGAAAGACCCTACCAGATAAGCACGAAATTTGTCCAAGGCAAAAACTACAACCAACAATTCTTTCTCTATGGTTGTGTAGTTTCTTTGCACTTCGTTCAATGTTTTGCTTCCATAGTAGATCACATAGGGCTTTCCATCTTGTCTTTGACCAAGAACAACTCCTATAGCAAAGTCACTGTGTAGACCCCCATTTAGGGCTCGTTTTTGTGCAGCCCAATTTTGCCAAGTGTCGCGATCTCAAGGAGACACGTGTCCATGCATGGTTGGTTGTTGAGGAATCAGATTAGTGGTTTGGAGGACAAATGGAAGGATGACACGTGGAAGGGTATTCTAGAAGGTTCCTGCATGCCGTTAGCAGGAGCGGATGAGAGAGAGGGAAAAGGCAGCTGCAGGCGGGTGGTGGTGCTTTTGGGGGGTGGCTTTGGCTACAGATGTTGTTAGAGGGGCAGATCGGGTAGAGAAAATGGAGATATTTTGGAGGTATCCAGGGCTTTAGGGAAGCAGCAGAGAGCTAGAGAGGGGAAGAGGGCTTTTGTTGGGTTGCTTTAGGAAGTTAGAGAGAGACCAGAGAAAGAGGACTGATTTTCTGGGATAACGGAGAAAAACAGATAGTGAGGAGAGATATTTTCTGGAGGTTTTTTTGAGCTTGGGGCCAGAAGTATTTTCTAGTGGGAGGGCGTCCAAGGAAAAGAAGCCAGAGCAAGGGAAGCAGCACGGGTATGGTTTCTATCAACTGGATCCCTTCGTTTTCATGTCGTTTTATTACGTTTTCCAGGATTAATGAAATTTTTATCTGGTGATTGGATGAGAGCATTGGGGCTCTGTTATGCTTTTGCGAAGTCTGAGTTTGTTCACCCTCCTCTTTGAGCTTAATTTCTAACTCATTTTTTTTAGCTCTGTTTTAAAATCTCCTGTGAAGCATTTGCAATCACACTTTGGTTTCTCTTTGCAAACTATTTGAAACCCATTTTGACCCACCCCTGTATCTAAACACGTTGACAGAAACATGAAACGTGGCTTTTACAAAATCCATTGTGTTCCTATTCTTCATGCTCTGTTTTTGTTACCTTCCTCTGTTCCTGGTACTTGGCCATGGTGTGCATCCGATTTTTGAGGAGTAAGGAAAGGTAAGGGATGTATTTCCAGCCATTATGTACGAGAAGCAACAGCATGCTTGTCCAGTTGTGGAAACTCTAAAAACGACTCATGAATGTTGAAGATTCAGCTGTTCAGTGGTCCTCCGGTCAGTATGTAGCGACAACATGATCCCAAGTTTCATCACTAGCCAGGTTTTGAGGTTATTAGACTTTCTGAAACTGAGGGTGACCTGCACACCAAGGGTGGTGTTGATAATCGCACCTGAAATGGGATGGATATGGGTAATCGAGCGCACCTTTCGGCATGGAAGGTTGATGGAAGAATTGAGAAAGGAATAAAGCAAACAAAGCTGCCCGTTCCATGCCCATTCTGCCCATTCAATTATTCTCCATGTCTTTCATGCCCATAGACCCATTTCTCTCTCTAACCATTGTACCCACTTCTCGTGCACACCCCACCATACTCGTCCTTCAGACCCATTCTTTTCATACCCACTGACCATCTCTCTATACTCATATCTAACCCATTTCCCATCACTATTTATACCCATTAAATTTTTCACGTCCCTACTCATATTATCACCCCATGCCATTACCTCTCTGCTATGCCCATAAAACCTATTCCTCATATTATCACTATTCCGCCACACCACAATACCCATGTCATCTCATATCCATGCATATTTGCCCTCACTCGTTCCCTCTCTTCACCACCATACTTGGTGATACCCATTGGCAGCCATACTTCATGATCATCCAACCCTATATGCCATGTATCCATCACACCATTTCTTGCCCATTATTCTCATACCCATTTCCCTCTCTTCATACCCACTACTAACAGCCCATTACACCACAATGTGTATCCTCTTTAACTTCTAATTTCGTGCATGCATGGTCACCCTGTACCCCCAATCCATGCTGCATGCACCCATGGCTAGCTCTTCCCACGCGTCCATGGCTTCATCAACACCCCCTCGCCCTCCTCTCAAGTAGAAGTGTTGAGTATCTATTGGTTTCAAAGGTAGCTCTGTGGGAACGATGAGGTCAGCATGGCATTGAATATATCAGCGAATTTGCAGTCAATGTTCACATGGAACACAAAACAGGTTTCACTTTGGGATGATGTTATACCTTCAAAAGAGCATGCGAAATTCTGGATTCATACCACCAATAAGTACTGATTCATTGATCAGGGAAGCAATCGCCGGGGAAAAGAAATCAACTTGACATTGCACTGGCATGTCATGCCCAAGGCTGGGAACATGTTTGCGGACAAAATAGTCATGACCGGTTCCGCTTGCCAGAAGAATACAGATAAGGATGATTCAGGGGTGTTCTTTTGCTGCAACTTCAGTTTAAGTCCCAAGGGATGATTCGAAACTCCCCATTAATAACAATAAATTGACCCGGATCTGTGATAGTTGCTGAGGGAAAGATCCTGTTCCAGATTCATCCCCGTTATCAGAGATCATAGATGAGAAAGCCAACATTATCAAGGAACTCCGCACTAGGAAAATCAGCTTCGGAACTAAGAGCAGGCCACGCGGCGACCATTCGCGAAGTACTCCTATGTTTTTGTATTTGGGTTGCATGTGGGGATTTTATATAGAAACAGTGGTTGGAGTTGAGGAGAATGATGAAGCCAAGTTCGAGGATTGTGCGGTTGAGAAAAGAGGATCCGAACCAACTCATTCGAAGCAGATTGCTGACCCAGTTGTGTATAAGCTCATTCGGGTTGACGGTGATGGGAGATTATTGCCTACGACAGATGATGAAGTTATGGAGGTTGAAGACTTGCTAGAAGGTTGACTAGGATTGAAATGGAATAAGGACCAACTAAAGAACCGGGTATGAGTCTCGATGACAGCTACTTGTCGGAGAAGATACAGACTTTCAAGAAAATTCCATCTGTTGGAGACCTGATCAGCTTGTTGAAGTGCAGGGCGGCATTATCACAGGCTGCAGTCGTCGTCTTCTTCAATGGCCTTACAGATGGTGGCCTCCAGACCTCACTATTGCACTTCTTGAAGGCTCGGTTTCACTTCAACAAAGACTAGTTTGCAGGCATAATGCTAATCTTTGGGGTCACGGGGACCATTTCACAACTGCTTGTCATGCCCTTGTTGGCACCTCGAGTATCGGAAGAGAAGTTGCTCTCTATAAGGCTCTTCATGGGATGCACAAACATATTTCTCAACAGCATAGCCTAGTCATTATGAGTCCCATATGCCACTGCTGCATTGGCTGCTTTTGTAGTATTTGCTAACCCTTGCGTACGAAGCATCACATCGAAGCAAGTAGGCCCCAATGAGTAAGGGAAGGCTCAAGGTTGTATGTCAGTGTCATGTGCATTGGATTTGCTTCAATGATCGCCTTCATTCAGAGTGTTATGATAAGGGATGTTCCTTCTATTTCAAGTCAGCTAACCAGCAACTGCATCGAGGCCTAGTTCCAAATATTTGCATGGTCTGCATGGCCACCTTTAAGCCACACGTTCTCTCTTTCTTTTTATTTTATTTTATTTATTTATTTATTTATTTTACTTAATTATTTTTATTTTTATTTTTTTATTTATTATTTATTTTTTTATTTATTTTATTTCATGTTATTTTATATATCTATTTTTTTATTTTATTTTATCATGTTTCACCATCTTCGATCTTAAAAGAAATCTCCAAGTTCAAATTTTAAAATATTTTTTCCAATTTCTAAATTCTTCAAATAATTTTATTTCTTAAAATTTTCATCTTTAGAGTTTTCAAATCCCAAAAATCTCATTTTTAATAAAATCTTGCTGCCATTTTTCATTCTGGCAAGTAATTTTTCATACCTTCTCTATTTTTTAAAATGTTTTAAAATAAGCAAGAATCAATTCCGTAATTCCAAATGATGGAATTTATGGAATTAATTCATGCAAAAATAAACGGGCTTTGGTGGGGGCCCCACATAAGTGATTTTTATAAATTGATTGATTGATTGATTGTTTTAATTGCCATGCATGATTGATTTTATTCTACCCTATGACATGCTTGAAATTATTCTTTAATTGTGCACTAACCACCTCTCTTGATAGCGCATTGATCGTTTGATGCCAAGGTATGCCCCACTCTCACTTCGATAGTTCTTTGTTGAGTGTTTTGATTCTCATATGTGCATGATTAGTTTTGGGTATTCATCGTTTTCCTTGTTAGATACCATGATTGCTTCATTTTATTAGTAGAGATCCGACTTTAGGGACTTAGAGGGGTGCTACGGTCTTTACCGTACCTTCCCGATAAGTAACCTGACCCCCGAACCCGATCCGGTTTTTCACAGACCGCCTTTTTCCAAAATAAGGAGTCACACTTAGGGTTTTTCTTTCTTATTTTGTTTACCCTTTAAAAAATAAAACAAAAATAAGTGGCGACTCCAAGTCATTTTTGAATAAATAAAATCAATTTTTCAAAACCAAAATCGAGCTCACCATCGAGTGGGAAACGCATGAGCACAAAATGCGAGGTCCACACACTGGCATCACACATCACTTCAAAAGGTAGTTTCCAATTAGGAGCCCTCACTATTAGAGTGGTTGTCAAGAACTGCTTTAGTTGCTCAAAAATCTTTTGACATCTCTCATCCCATACAAATTTAGCATCCTTCACCAATCGTTCACAAAGAGGCTTTGAAAGTTTAGAGAAATATTAAATAAACCTCCTATAGAACCCAGCATGGCCAAGGAATTGCCTTACTTCTTTTACAGTTGTTGGGGATGGCAATTTTACAATAAGTTCCACCTTTGCTTTATCAACTTCAATGCCTCTCTTGGAGATGATGTGGCCAAGGACAATTCCTTGATGTACCATAAAATGGAATTTCTCCCCGTTAAGCACTAAGTCCTTTTCAATGCATCGGTTCAGAATAGCTTCCAAGTTGACTAAGCATTTCTCAAATGCGCTTCCATATATGGTGATATCATCTATAAAAACTTCCATAATATGCTCCATTATATCACTGAAAATGCTTAACATACATCGTTGGAATGCTGCAAGTGCATTGCATAAACCAAATGGCATTCTTCTATAGGCATATGTTCAAAATGGACATGTGAAAGTGGTCTTCTCCTAGTCTTCAACATAAATTTCTATTTGAAAATACCCAGAGTAGTCGTCCAAGAAACAATAGAAAGGATGGTCTGAGACTCTCTCCAACACTTGATCAATAAATAGCAATGGAAAATGATCCTTCCTTGTCACAGCATTCAATTCTCTATAATCAATACACACCCTCCAACCTGAAGTGAGGCATGTAGCAACTTCTTCTCCCTTATCATTTTACACCACTATGATCCCTGATTTCTTTGGCACTACTTGAGTAGGACTCACCCATGGGCTATCTCATATGGGGTAGATAATACCGGCCTGAAGTAGCTTAAGAACCTTAGCTCGCACCACCTCTTGCATATGAGGATTCAATCTTCTTTGAGGTTGACAAACTGGCTTAGCTTCTTCTTCCATGTATATATGATGTCTATAGACTAAAGGGTTGATACCTTTCAAGTCAGATATTTGCCATCATATTGCTTTCTTACATCTCTTGAGAACTTCAAGTAAACACTCCTCCTAAGGAGTGGTAAGAGATGAAGATATAACAACAGGGCACTTATTATTCTCTTATAGGTATGCATACTTCAACTCCATGGGTAGTGGCATCGGAATAAGCTTTGGGGCCTCCTCTTTAATAGCTTGTTGTGTCTCCTCCTCATTGAGCAAAGGTAGAATTTCTTCTATCCTCCTCCAAGGTGGTAGAGTAGCAAGCAAATATGAGGGTTCAGGTAACCCTTCATCCAGATCCCCAAGACTTTCATTCAACTCCTCTTATATTTTCTGATTACAATGCTCCTCCACTAAAGTGTCAATGAGGCACACCTCTTCTAGACCTTCTTCTTCTTCTGGATTGATTGGCTTCTTGCACATATAGAAGATATTCAGCTCCAATGTCATGTTGCCAAACGTGAGTTGCATAAGTCCATTCCTACAATTGATGATTGCATTTGATGTAGATAGGAATGGTCTTCCAAGTATGATAGGAACATAATTAGTTCCTTTGACAATTGGGTCCGTATCAAGAACAACAAAATCCACTGGATAGTAGAAATTTTCAACTTTAACTAAGACATCTTCAATCATCCCTCTTGGAATCTTCACTGATATATCTGCTAGAGATAGAGTGATTGATGTTGGCTTCAATTCACCAAGTCCCGATTGCTTGTAGATAGAGTATGGTAGCAAATTCACACTTGCCCCTAAGTCCAACAAAGCTTTCTCCATTAACTTCCCTTCAATCATCACTAAGATGGTAGGGCAACCCAGATCTTTGTACTTCACTGGAGACTTGCACTGTATGATGGCACTTACTTGCTTAGTCAAGAAGGCTTTCTTATTCACATTCAACCCTCTTTTGATAGTGCACAAGTCCTTCATGAATTTTGCATAAGTCGACACTTGTTTGATCATGTCTAGCAATGGGATGTTGACCTTCACTTGCCTTAACACTTCAAGAATTTCTGATGCATTGTTGATTCCCTTTTTCCCATGCAAAGCTTGAGGAAAAGGTGGAGGCATGTGTTTCTTTATCACATCTTCATTGATAACTATCTTCTCCAGATCTTCATTCACTATTGAATCGTGGTCCTCTTTCCTTCCACTGGTCCCTTTCTTCTTTCCTTTGATTTCCTCCCTCTGCTTTGTCTTTTTTTCACTCTCTGTTTCATCATGTGGTTTGGGTATTAGGCTTGAATTGTAGGTATTTCCATATGAAGCATTGTTATTAGGCTTGAATTGTCCAATAACATTTGCTTGATCTCTAAACATTTCTCTAACAGTTGGAATTGTAGGACACTCCTCCACCAAGTGCTCATAAGATTGAAAAATGGAACAGGGCATAACTTGCACTGGTGTTTCAAAAATGGCTTGCACTTCACGTATCTTTTTCAGTTCTAGCTCCTTCAATCTTCTTGTCATAGTTGCAACTTTTGCTTTCATGTCAATATCTTCATTCAAGGTATACGTCCTAGCCTTAGCATTAAGAGAATTTGGTTGAGACTTCATTCTTCCCACTTCTCCCCTGTTCGGTTCATCCCATCCTCTTGAAACTTCAGCAACATAATTCAAGAAATCCATGGCTTCCTTCAGATTCTTACTCATGAAATCTCCTCCACACAGTCTCTAGGAGTTGCTTCATTGAGGGAGACATACCATCATAAAAGTAGCTCACCAATAGCCATGTATCAAAGCCATGGTGAGGACAAGCATTAATAGCTTCCATGTATATCTCCCAACACTCATAGAATTTCTCATTCTCCTTAGTTAAGAAGTTTGAAATTTGCCTTTTCAAGCCATTAGTCCTATGGGTAGGGAAAAATTTCTTGAAAAATTTAGCTAACAAATTAGTCCAAGTTCAGATACTCCTTGGCCTTAAAGAATTAAGCCAAATCTTGGCCTTATCCTTTAGAGCGAAAGGAAATAGCTTTAGCCTCATCAAGTCGATTGAAGCTCCTCCCTCTTGGAATGTATTACAAACGTCTTCAAATTCTTTGATATGCGTGTAGGGATTCTCACTTTCCATCCTATGGAAAGTAGGTAGAAGTGGCACAATATGCAGTCTAATTACTAGCTGCTCTATAGGAGGCACTATGCATGATGGTGCACTCATACGAGGTGGATGCATGCGGTCCCTCATTGATCTGAATGCATTGGGATTGTCCTGCTAACCATGGTGACTATGCTGATCTTTAGGTGTAGCTTCCATGATGTTCAAGCACAATTCCAACTCTGTTTCGTGAGGTGTTTCAATTTTCACAAGTCTTCCTCCACTGTCTTGTATCCAATATGGCATACACAACTACTAACAATTGTAACAAAAACAAAGAAAACAATACTATAAAAAAAACTAAGATTAACTAAAAACTAAATTAAAAGATAGGCTAAAATATGAACAAGTAAAAGAAACAATTAAAAAGAGTTAGTAAAAGAAAAGAAAAGTCACCAAACTTGAGATGAAGATCACAAGTGTTTTGGAAAAAGTTATATCACTGTAAAGTTGGCACCATCCCCAGCAACGGCGCCATTTGATTCATGCCCAACTAGTGTATGCCTTGTTGATTGGTATTCAATCAAGCGGCGTGCTTTGATTTTAGTCCTCAAACATGAGTAATTAATAAAATTTATAAACCTATTTCACCATATACTAGGGTAGCATTAGCTAGCATAGCATAGTGGCTCTAAGATCGTCCATAGGGATGGGTTTTCAAATTACAACTGATATTAGTTCAAAAACTGAATTGGTGCTTTTTCTTTTCAAGGTTAGCTTTAAAAGAAAACATAAGTATGTGTGAAAAGGTTGGTTTTAAGTGAAACAAAAAATAAAGTAACTGAAATTACTTACAAAGAAAAGTGCTTCTTGGAGTTTTAGATCACTAGGCTCAGGTTCCTTATACAAAAAGGGAGATTTTGGTCACTTGGATCTTTTCCTCACATCGGGGATTTAACATATAGTTATTTCTCGAACCAGTGTGGTATAGATGCTTCCCTTTAATGGTTTCAAACACTAAATCCATGTCATGGAATCATCTTGCAATGGTTCATACCTCTCACCCGGTATTGGTCATTCAAGGTGATGCTTAACCTTGGATTGCCCATAAAAAGCTCGTAGGAGATAACTAATGGATGTCTCCTGGGAGTCCAAAAGCTTACCAAGTGTTGGCTATTCTAGATAATCCTACCTTTAAAGCACCTCCCAGAGGCTTGCAAAAGACAAACTTGTGGATCTTAATGGACGGAGTCCACTTGCCTTACCAAGTGTTGGCCCAGGTGATTTTAAGGGATTTTAAGTTAACTAAAAAGATAAAAACCATTAACGGGTCACACTTTCTCTTCATTAAAAATTGAAACAACGAAACTTCCCCTTTTGTATCCAGAACATTACCTAGCTTCCTTCACTCCAAGAAACAAAAAGCCTAGCCACTCATCCTCTGGGAAAACATCCTCAGAGTTTGATTTGCTAGAAATAAAAATGAAAGAGAAAACAAAATGAGAAGGTAAGGCAGAGCAAGCTCTATGTATTACTTTCTGAAAAACTATATAAAGTTCATCTCCGAGAAAAACTCCCCAAAGATCTTTCTTAAAAGAAAATTATAATAGATATTATATAGAGAGGCTATTCACCCCTCCTACTAACTTTCCAACCAAGAAAACTTGTCATTTTTGGGTTACAAGGAGAAACTAGGGATTTACACACAAATATCTGAAGATAATCATCAAACGGAGTCGGTGTGCAAATATCTCATATTACAGGTGGATTTCGCAAGTTCAAATGCAACTTACAAAAATTTCACAAGTTGAAATTGTGGTTTCGCAAGTTGCGAAATTGTCTTGCAACTAATCAGCTCTCTGTCCTGCAGCGATTCCTTTCCTTTTTCTATTTCGCAAGTTGCGAAATTGCTGGATGGTTGATTTCTTCTATGATTTTCTTCCTTGTATCCTCTTTTGGCTTTGGCAAAGGGTTATGAAGCTCCAAAGCTTAGTTTCTTCATGAATTTGGGCTTCAACTTGCTTTGCCATGAACTATACAAAGATCTCCCTCATTCTTGGATTGCTTTGGTGATAAAAAAGCTATGAAAAATACTAAATCATAACACAATTTGATTAGAAATGATTGCAAGGGTCCTTAACATGCCAATTGAGTTAAAAATGTAATAACTACTACTCAAAAGTATTTATAAGAGTTAATTACAAGCTATAAAATAGCACTTTTTGAGTAGTAATCACCTACCTTTTTATCCGGATCCTTTACTTAACTTCCTTCAATCCAAGAAACAAAAAGAACCTAGCCACTCATCCTCTGTGGCCTTAGGGGATGTTTGGCTAGAAAGAAAATGAAAACAAAAATTCGAAGGAAAGGCAGAGCAAGTGCTCTATAGATATATTTCTTACTACGATCCTCATCTCTTCCTCTTTACAAGATATCAGAGATATATATAGAAGATATTTTCTAAGAAATATCTAGAGAGATATTTTTAACATCTAACATCCCTTTAGATATCCTAAATATCCCAAAAAAAATCTTTAGCTGATTATAAGGAGAAAATAGGTAATTACACAAAATATCTTGAGATAAAAATCTAACTGAGTCGGTGCGCAAATATCTGAAGATTACACAGGAAGATTTCGTAAGGCATAAAAGGGGTTGTGAAATTCTTCAGTTTTGCAAGGGGTAGATGGGCTTGCGAAAATTTTGCAAGGCTAAAAAGGGGTTGCAAAATTCTTCAGTTTCGCAAAGGGGTAGATGGGCTTGCGAAAATTTTGCAAGGCTAAAAAGGGGTTGCAAAATTCTTTAGTTTCGCAAAGGGGTAGATGGGCTTGCGAAAATTTTGCAAGGCTAAAAAGGGGTTGCAAAATTCTTCAGTTTCGCAAAGGGGTAGATGGGCTTGCGAAAATTTCGCAAGGCTGAAAAGGGGTTGCGAAATTCATTTTCAGCTTGGTGTAGTTGCCTTCAAATGGCCATAAATTCTTCATTTAAGCTCTGAATTGCATACAATTTGAAGTGTTGGACTCCTAACTTCTCGAGCTTCGAAAGATATATAGTATATATACAATGGACTCCAAGAAGTGCTCTAAATTTGTCATGCAGCTGCTCTCCTTTTGAATTGCGCATAGCATACGAAGATTTCGCATAGCCATGTGAAATTGCTTCAAGTTGGATTTCTCTCTCTGTTTTTCTTCCATGCATCTCTTGATTGGCTTGGAAACCTATTGCCAAAGGTTATACAAAATTCTCCCTGATTCTTGGCTTGCTTCAATGATAAAAAAGCTACCAAAACTAGCCAAAAACGGATTAGTAACCCTTGCAAGGGTCCTTAATGTGCCAATTGAGTTAAAAAGTATTAATTACTACTCAAAAGTGTTTCAAATCAGTTAATTCCAAGCTATAAAATAGCACTTTTTGAGTAGTAATCAATGACATAAAAGACTCTGGGTCATGAGCTTAGAGATCTAAATGCTATGCATTGCTTAGGTTTGTCGATGTCATGAAAGACTCCTGGTCATGAGCTCAGGGATCTAGATGCTATGCACAACTCAAGGTTGTCGATGACATGAATGACTCTGGATAGGAAGCTTAGGGCTTTAAATACTATGCACAACTGAGTGTTATGGTTGACATGACTGACTCCTGGTTGTGAGCTAAGAGCTTTAGATGCTATGAACAACTTAGGTTATGGATTATAAGAGCTACTCCGAGTGGTGAGCTCAAGGCTCTGGATGCTATAAACAACTCAGAATTATGGATGACTTGAACGACTCAGGATCTCATGAGCTTAGGCCTCTAGATGTTATGAACCACTCAAGGTTAGAGATTCTATAAAAGATTCTACATCATAAGCTGAAGCCTCTAAATGCTATGAATGGGCTAGGGCTATAGAAGACATGAAAGACTTTGGGTTGTGAGCTCTAGGCTTTAGAAGGAATGAACAACTCCGAGTTATGGATGATATGAATGACTTAGGATCCTGTCAATTCAAGCCTCTAGATGTTGTGAACCGCTTAAGGTTGTGGATGACATTAACAACTCCGGGTTATGAGCTTAATGCTCTAGATACTATGAACACCTCATGGTTGTGGTTGACATGAACGACTCTGGGTCGTAAGCTTAGGGTTCTAAATGCTATGAAAAACTCAGGGGTGTGGATGAGATGAACTACTCTGAGTTGTGAGCTCAAGGCTTGGATGCTATGAACAGCTTAAGGCTATGGATGCCATGAGCTACTATAGATCATGAGATCAAGGCTTTAGATGTTATGAATAACTTAGAGTTATGAATGATATGGACGACTCAGGATCCCGTGAGCGCAGGTCTCTAGATGATATGAATCGCTCAAGCCTTTGGTTGGGGTGAACAACTCCAGGTCGTGAGATTAGGATCTAGATCCCATGAATAGGTAAAGAGTTATGGATTATATGAATGACTCGGGATCTTGTGAGGTCAAGCCTCTAGATGCTTTGAACCACTAAGCGTAATAGATGATATGAACGATTCTACATCTTTAGCTCAAGCCTCTAAATGTTATGAATGGATAAGGGTTGTGGATGAAATGAATGAATCTGAGTCGTGAGCTTAGGGCTTTAGATGTGATGAATAGTTTCAGGGTTGTGGTTGACATGAACGACTATGGGTCATAAGCTCTAAGCTCTAGATGGTGTGAACAACTCAAGGTTGTGGATGACATTAATGACAGCGGGTCATGAGCTCAAGGCTCAAGATACTATGAATAGCATAGGGCTGTGGTTGACCTAAAAAATCCAGGGTCATCAGTTGAGGGCTTTAGATGCTATGAACATGTAAGAGTTATGGATGATATGAACAACTTAGGATCCTGTGAGATCAGACCCCTAGATACTATAAACAACTCAAGGATGTGGATGACATAAGCTACTCTAGGTTGTGAGCTTAGGGATTTAAATGCTATGAATAGCTTAGAGTTATGGATGATATGAACAACTTAGGATCCCATCAGCTCAATCCTCTAAATGTTATGAATCACTTAGGGTTGTGGATGATATGAACGATTCTACTTCCTAAGCTCAAGCCTCTAGATGCCATGAACTGCTTAGGGATATGAAAGACATGAACAACTCATAGTCATGATCTTGGGCTCTAGATGCTATGAAAAGCTCAAGGTTATGGTTGACATGAACATCTCTGGGTCGTGAGCTCAAGGCACTGGATGGTCCCAACAACTCAAGGCTATGGATGACATGACCAACTCTGGGTTATAAGCTCAGAGCTTTAGATATTATGAACAACTTAAGGTAGTGGTTGACATGAAAGACTTTGGGTTCTAAGCTCAGGGCTCTAGATGGTATGAGCAACTCAGGATTGTGAATGATATGAACGACTTGGGATCCCATGAGCTTAGGCCTGTAGATGCTATGAACCGGTTTAGGTTGTGGATGATTTGAACAATTCTGTGTCATGAGCTCAAGCCACTAGATGTTATGAACGGCTCAAGGTTGTGGAAGATATGAATGACTTTAGATCGTGAGCTCAGGGCTGTAGATACTATGAAAAACTCAGGATGGTAACTAACATGAACGACTTTGGGTAGTTAGTTGAAGGTTCTAGATGCTACTAACAAGTAAGGGTTATGGATGGTATGAACGAATCCAGGTCATGGGCTCAGGCCTCTAGATTCTATGAACAACTCAAGCATGTGGTTGACATCGAAGACTCCTAGTTGTGAGCTTAAGGCCCTAGAAGTAATGCATAACTTAAGGTTATCGATGACAAGAAAGACTCCGGGTCGTGAGCTGAGGGCTCTAGATGCTATACATAGGTTAGGGTTGTTGATGACGTGAAAGACTCCAGGTTGAGAGCTCAAGACTCTAGATACTTTGAACAAGTCAAGGTTATTGATTCGCGGAAAACCCAGTCGGGTCATTTAATCAAAAACATTTATAAAACCTATGACCTCATACTAGTGTAGCAAAGCTACTATAGTATAGTGGCTCTAGGGTCGAACTCTGGGATGGGTTTTCATTCTACCAGTGATATACTCATGATTATAAATTAAATTTAATGATTTCCTTTATCAAAAACTTAAAGCTTAAAAAGAAAATAAAATTTGTTTGAAAGTATTTGAAACTAAATTAACATAAACTAATTAAAAATGGAAGAAAGAAAGTTTCTCGGAGCTAAGGATTGCTAGGATCAAGTTTAGAATGCAAAGTGGAAAATTCCGGATTTTTCTCCTCGCATCGGGGATTTAACCTATAGTTATTTCCCGAACTGGTATAGGTTTAACAATGAAGATTTAATCCATAAAAATCAATAGAAATGGTAGTCAAGGTCCATTAATGGCTTTAGACACTATATAGGTCTTCACCTTGAACCACTATCCAATGGCTCGTACATGATAACTAATGGACTAATATGGATCTAGCAATAAGCATCCATAAACACCTGAAGCTTACCATGTATTGGTCATTCAAAGTGATTCTAAGGGATTTAAAGCAAAACTTTGGATTAAAAAGCCATTTATGAACTTCAACTACCTGAATTTAATGCACGAGCATTTTCCAACTTTTCATCTGGACTTTTCACCTAGCTTCCTTCACTCCAAGAAACCAAGAGTTTAGCCTCTCATCCTCTGAGAAAACATCCTCAGAGGTTGTTTGGCTTCCAAGAAAGAGAAAATAGTAACGAGAAAATAGAAAATAAGAGTGCTCTGTATATTGCTAAGTGTTAAACTTAACACTCGGGTTACATGTCTTCAAGAGGTGATTTCCACCCCTTATATAGTTTTTACAAAAGAAAAGCTTTTCATTGGCTTGATACAAGGAGAAGAAAGGAAATTACATCAAAAGAAACTTAAGAAAATATCTAAAGTGGAGTCGGCAAAAATAGAGGAGATTTCGCACAGGTGTGCGAAATTCGCACACCATTCAGGAGGTGTGCGAAATTTTCGCACACCTGAAGCAGTTTTCTTCCGAAGGCCATAACTTCCTCGTTTCAGCTCCAAATCGTACACGGTTTGAAGCGTTGGATTCTTGACTTCCTGAGCTTTGAAACGGTATATAGTATGTAAAAAATGGACTTCGGGAAGTGCTCCAAAAGTGCCAAATAACACTGCAGCTGCTGTCCTCAGATTTCCTCCTTGCTTCTCTTTTGATTTTCTTTGCTTCTCTTTGCTTTTCTTCTTTGGTTGGCTTGTCTTAATGATCCAAAAAGATGTCAAAACACTAAAACTAGCCACAAATATGATTAGAAGTCATTGCTAGGTCCTTAACTTGCCAATTGGAATAAAGGTGAAGAATTACTACACAAAAGTGCTTAAAACATAATGACTTAAAGGTGTAAAATGGCACTTTTGGGTAGTAATCAGTTATGGTTGACATGAACGACTCCAGATCATGAGCTTAGGACTCTAGATGCTATGAACATTCTAGGATATGGATCACATGAGCTACTCTAGGTCACGAGACCAAAGCTCTAGATGCTATAAAGAGCTTAGAGTTGTGGATTATATGAAAGACTCAAGATCCCATGAGCTTAAGCTTCTAGTCGCTATGAACTGCTCAGGGTTGTGGATGATATGAATGATTTTATGTCATAAGTTGAAGTTTCTAAATGATATTAACTGCAAAGGGTTGTAGATGACATCAACAACTTCAGGTTATGAGCTCAAGGTTATAGATGCTAATAAAAACTTAGGGTTGTGGATAAGATGAATGACTCCAGTTCATCAGATCAGGCCTCTAGATTCTATGAACAACACAGGGTTGTGGTTGACAAGAAAGACTTCGAGTAATGAGCCCATGGCTTTAAATGCTATGCAACTTACGGATGTTGATGACATGAAAGACTCCAGGTCATGAGTTCAAAACTTTAGATATTATGAACATCTCAAGGCTATGGTTGACATGAATGAATCTAGGTCATGAGCTCAAGGCTTTAGATGTTATGAACAACTCAAGGTTGTGGTTGACATGAACGACTTCAAGTTGTGAGCTCGGGGCTTTAGATACTTTGAACAACTCAGGGTTGTAATTGTCATGAGTGACTTTAGGTCATGAACTTAAGGTTCTAAATGCTATTAACAACTCTGGGGTTGTGGATGACATGAATGACTCCAAGTCATGAGCTCAGGTCTCTAGATTCTATGAGCAGCTCTAGGTTGTGGTTGATATGAATGACTCCGAGTCGTGAGTTCAGGGCTCTAGATCTTATGCACAACTTAAGGCTGTCAATGACATGAAAGACACCAAGTCATGAGCAGAGAGCTCTACATGCTATATACAGTTTTGCGTTGTTGATGCCATGAAAGAGTCTAGGTCGTGAGCTCAGGGCTCTTGATACTATAAACAACTCAAGGTTATGGATGACATGAACGACTCTAGGTTATGAGCTCAAAGCTCTAGATGCTATGAACAACTCAGAGTTATGGATGAAATGCTCCACTCTAGGTCATGATCTTAGGGCTTTGGATGCTATGAACAACTTAGAGTTGTTGATTATATGTAGGACTGGGATCCTGTGAGCTCAGGCCTCTTGATGTTATGAACTACTTAGGGCCATGGATGATATAAATGATTTTGCGTCATGAGCTCAAGCCTCTAGATGCTACAAACTGCTAAAGCTATGGAAGATTTGAATGACTTTGAGTTTTCATCTCAAGGCTTTAGATGCTATGAACAACTCAGGGTTGTGGTTGATATGAATGAATCTAGGTCATGAGCTCAAGGCGCTAGATGCTATGAAAAACTCAGAGTTGTGGATGACATGAATGACTCCAGGTTATGAGTTCAGGGCTATAGATACTATGAACAACTCAGGGTAGTGGTTGACATGAAAGACTCTAGGTGCTGAGTTTAGGGCTCTAGAAGCTTCGAACAACTCATGGTTGTGGATGATATGGATGACTTGGGATCTCGTGAGCTTAGGCACGTAGATGTTATGAACCCTCTAGGTTATGGATGATATGAATGATTTTGTGTCATGACCTTAAGTCTTTAGATGCTATGAATTGCTCGGGGTAGTGGAAGACATGAATGACTCTAGGTCATGAGCTCAAGGCTTAAGATGCTACTAACAAACCAAGGTTGTGGATGACATGGACGATTCCGGGACATGGGGTCAGGCCTCTAGATTTTATGTAAAGCTCAAGGTTGTGCATAACATCAAAGACTCCTAGTTATAAGCTTAGAGCTCTAGATGTTATGCACAACTTAAGTTTGTAGATTACATGAAAGACTCTGAGTCATGAGTTGAGGGCTCTATATACTATACATAGGTCAGGGTTGTCAATGACATGAAAGACTCCAAGTCGAGAGCTGAGGGCTCTAGATTCTATGAACAACTCAGGATTGTGGTTGTCATGAATGACTTTGGGTTGTGAGCTTAAGGCTCTAGATGCTATGAACAACTCTTCACTATGGATGACATGAACTACTCCTGGTCATAAGCTTGGGGCTCTAGATGCTATGAAGAGCTTAGAGTTGTGTATGATATGAATGGCTCGGGATCCTATCAGCTTAAGCTTCTTGATTTTATGAATTGCTTAGAGGTGTGGATGATGTGAATGATTCTCCATCATAAGCTTAAGCCTCTAGATGATATGAACTGCTCTGGCTATGGATGACATGAACAACTCTGGGTCATGAGCTCAAGGCTATAAATGCTATCAACAACTCAGGGTTGTGAATAACATGAATGACTCTAGTTCATGAGATCAGGACTCTAGATTTTATGAATAGCTCAGGGCTGTGGTTGACAAAAAGACTCTAAGTTGTGAGCTTAGGGCTTTAGATGCTATGCATAACTTAAGGTTATCAATGATAAGAAAGACTTCAAGTCGTGAGTTCAGGGCTCTAGATGCTATGAACATCTTAGGGCTATGGTTGACATGAACGAGTTTGGGTCATGAGCTTAGGTCTCTAGATGCTATGAACAAATGAGGGTTGTGTTTGACATGAATGACTCTATGTCCTGAGCTCATGGCTTTAGATGATATGAACTACTCAGGGTTGTGGTTAACATGAAGGACTCTAGGTCATGAGCTCAAGACTATAGATGCTATGAACAACATAGGTTTGTGGTTGACATGAAGACTTCAAGTCATGAGCTTAGGGCTCTACATGCTCTTAATAACTCAAAGTTGTGGTTGTCATAAATTACACCAGTCATGAGATAAGGCCTCCAGATTCTTTGAACAACTCAGGGTTGTGGTTGACATGAAAGAGTCTAGGTCATGAGCTAAGGGTTGTAGATGTCATACACAGGTTTGGGTTGTCGATCACATGAAAGACTCTGGGTCGTGAGCTGAGAGCTTTAGATGCTATAAACAATTTAGGATGACAAGAATGAATCTGGGTTGTGAGCTCCAGGCTCTATATACTATACACAACTCAAGGTTGTGGATGACATGAACGACTTTGGGTAGTGTTCATAGGGCTTTAGATGTTATAAACTACTCATGGTGCTAGTTGACATGAGCAACTCTAGGTCATGAACTTAAGGCTCTAGATGCAACATACACCTCTAGGTTGTGGTTCACATGAATGACTTTAGGTTGTTAGCTCATGGCTTTAAATGCTATGAACAACTCAGGGTTATGGATGACATGAATGACTTTGGGTCTTGAGCTTAATCCTCTAAATGCTACGAATGGCTCAGGGTTGTGGTTGACATGAATGATTCCGAGTTGTCAGCTCAAGGGTCTAGGTTCTATAAACTGCCTAAGGTTGTTGATGACATGAACTACTTTGGGTCATGAGCTCATGGCTTTAGATGTTATGAACAACCCGGGGCTATGGTGGATAAGAACCACTCCGAGTCATGATCTTAGGCCTTTAGATGATATGAACAACTCAGGGTTGTGGTTGATATGAATGACTCTAAGTCATGAGTTTAGGGCTTTAGATGTTTTTAACAACTCAGGGTTATGGATTACATGAATGACTCAGGGTCATAGCCCTAATATTCTATGATCAGATTAGGGTTGTGGTTGACATGAAAGGCTCCGGGTCCTGAGCTGAGGGTTCTAAAAGTTATGAAAAACTCAAAATTGTGGATGATATGAATGACTTGGGATCCCGTGAGCTTAGTCCTTTATATTTTATGAACTAATCAGGGCTGGAAAAAAATACGAATGATTTTGTGTCATGAGCTTTAGCCTTTAGATTCTACGAACTGCTTAATGTTGTGGATGACATGGATGCCTCCAGGTCGTGAGCTTAGGGCCTAAGATGCTATGAACAACTCAGGGTTGTGGTTAACTTTAACAACTTTGGGTCGTGAGCTCAGGTGTCTAGATGCTACGAACAGCTCATAGTTGTGGATGATATGAATGACTCGATCTCCTCTAACCTGAGCCCTCTGATGCTATGAACTGCTCAGGGCTCTAGATTTTAATAACGATTCTACATCATGCACTCAAGCCTCTATATGCTATGAACAACTCAAGGCTGTGGATGCTATGAACAACCCTAGGTTGTGAGCTCAAGGCTTTAGATGCAATGAAATACTCATGGTTATGGTTGATGAGAAGAAGTTCGGGTGATGAGCTCAGGGCTCTAGATTCTATTAAAAGCTAAAGATTATGGATGACATGAGCTACTCCGAGTCATAAGCTTACAACTTTGGATGCTATGAAGAACTCAGGGTATTGGATGATATGAACGACTTGAGATTTTATGAGCTTAGTCCTCTAGATGCTATGAACAACTCAGGGCTGAGGATGATATGAATTATTATTGGTCGTGAGCCCATGGCTCTAAATCATATGAATAGCTTACGACTATGAATGACATGAATGACCCTAGGTAGTGAGCTTAGAGCTCTAGATGCTATGAACAACTTAGGACTATGGTTGACAAGAACAACTCTGGGTGGTGAGCTCAATGCTCTAAATGATATGAATAGATCAAAGTTATGGATGACATGAATGACTACAGGTCATGAGCTCAGGGCTTTAAACACTATGAATAGCTTAAGGTTATGGTTGACACAAATGACTCTGGGTCGTGAGCTCACGACTCTAAATGCTATGAAGAGCTCAAGGCTATGAATGATATGAACTACTCTGGGTCATGAGATGAGGGCTATGGATGCTAGGAACAACTAAGCATTATGGATGATATGAATGACTCAGGATCCTGTGAGGTCAAGCCTATGGATGCTAAGTACAACTCAAAGTTGTGGATGATATGAATTTGTCTGCTTCGTGAGCTCAAGGTTATGGATGACATGAACGACTCTAGGTTGTGAGTTCAGAGTTGTGAATGATATGAAAGACTTAGGATCCTATGAGCCCAAGCTTCTAGATGCTATGAACAACTTAGGGTTGAGGATAACATGAACGATTCTTGGTTTTAAGCCAATGGCTTTAAATGCTATGAACAGTTGAAGGTTGTGCATCACATGAAAGACTTTGAGTCATGAGCTTAGGGATCTATATGTTATGAAATGCTCAGGGTTATGGTTTACAAGAATGAGTTTGGGTCATGAGCTCGGGGCTCTAGATGCTATAAACTACTCACGGTTGTTAATGACATGAGCTACTCCAGGTCATGAGCTCACGACTTTAGATGCTATGAAGAACTTAGGGTTATGGATGATATCAACGACTCGTGATCCTGTGACCTCAGTCCTTTAGATGCTATGATCAGATCAAGGTTGTGGATGATATGACTAGTTCTTAATTGTGAGCTCATGGCTTTAAATGCTATGAGCAATTGAGGACTGTAGATGAGATGAATGACTCCGGGTAGTGTGCTCAAGGCTTTAGATGCTATGAATGGCTTAAGACTATGTTTGACATCAACAACTTTGGTTCGTGAGCTCAGTGCTTTAAATACTATGAACAACTCAAGGTTATAGTTGACATGAATGAATCCGGGTTATGAGTTGAGGGCTCTAGATGCTATGAAAAACTTAGGGTTATGGATGACATGAACAACTCTAGGTTATGAGCTCAAGGCTCTACATATTATGAAGAACGTGGGCCTGTGGTTAACATGAACAACTCTACGTTGTGAGCTTAGGGCTTTAGATGCTATGAACAACTTATGCCTATTAATGACATGAACTAATCTAGGTCATGAGCTCAGGTCTCTAGATGCTATGAACAACTCCATATTGTGGATGATACACACGATTCTAGGTCATAAGCTCAAGGATCTAGATGCTATGAACTACTCAGGGTTGTGGATGATATGAACAATTTTGGGTCATGAACTCAAGGCTCTAGACATAATGAATAACTCAAGGTTATGGATGAATAAATGACTTCGAGTCGTGAGCTCAGGATCCTAGATGTTATGAACACCTCATTATTGTGGATGATATGAACAACTTGGGATCCCGTGACCTTAGGCCTCTAGATGCTATGCGGAACTTAGGGTTGAGGATGATATGAATGATTCTTGGTCGTGAACCTATGGCTTTAGATGCTATGAGAAACTAAGGGCAATGGATGATGTGGAGGACTTCTGGTCATGAGCTCAAGCCTTTATATGCCATGAAAAACTCTGGATTATGGTTGACAACAACGAGTCCTAGGCGTGAGCCCAAGACTCTAGATGCTATGAACAAGTCAAGGTTGTGGGTGACATGAGCTACTCTGGGTCGTGAGCTTATTACTCAGGATGCTTGGAATAACTCAGGGTATTGGAAGATATGAACGAATTAGGATCCCGTGAGCTTAGGACTCTATATGCTATGAACAACTCAGGGTTGTAGATGATATAAATGATTCTTGGTCGTGAGTTATGACTCTAAATTCTATGAACAACATAGGGCTATGGATGACATGAACGAGTCCGGGTAGTGAGCTCAAGGCTTTAGATGCTACGATTAACTCAGGGTTATGGTTGACATGAACAACTCCAAGTTGTGAGCTCAACATTCTAGATGCTATGAATAGCTCAAGGGTGTAGATGACATGAACAACTCTAGGTCATGAGCTCAGGGCTCTAGATACTATGAAGAGTTTCGGTTTTTGGTTGACATGTACGAATCCAGGTCATTAGCTTAGAGTTCTAGATTTTATGAACAACTCTTGGTTGTGGTTGCAATGAACGACTATAGGTCATGAGCTCAAGACTCTAGATGCTATGAACAACTTAGAGTTGTGGTTGACAAGAATGACTCCAGGTCATGAGCCTAGGTCTCTAAGTGGTATGAATAGCTCTAGAGTGTTGTTGATATGAACAACTATGGGTCATGAGCTAGGAGCACTGGATGTTATGAGCAATTGAGGGCTTTGGTTGAAATGAACAACTCCAGCTCATGATGTCAAGGCTCTTGATGTTGTGAACAACTCAAGGTTATGGATGAAATGAATGACTTCGACTCATGAGCTCAAGCCTATTGTTGACTTGAATGACTTTAGGTCATGAGCTCAAGGCTCTAGATGCTATGAATACGTTAGGGTCATGGTTGATATGAATGACTCCATGTTATGAGTTGAAGGTTTTAGATGCAATGAGTAGCTCTTTGCTGTGGTTGACATGAATTACTACGGGTCATCAGCTGAGGCCTCTAGATATTGTGGCATACTCCGGCCAGTTATTGACTTAAATGACTTTAGGTCATGAGTTGAAGGCTCTAGATGCCATGAACAAGTTTGGGTTATAGTTGACATGAATGACTCTAAGTTGTGAGCTCAAGGTTCTAGATGTTATAAGCAGCTCTCAGCTATGGTTGACATGAATGACTATGGGTCATAAGCATAGGGCTTTAGATGATATGACCAATTTAAAGCTATAGTTGACATGAACAACTCCAGGTCATGAGCTCAAGGCTCTAGATCCTATGAACAACTCAGGGTTGTGGATGACATGAATGACACTAGCACAAGAGCTCAAGCCTCTAGATACTATGAAATGCTCAAGGTCTTTATTAACTTGAAAGACTCCGAGTCATGATCTAATGGCTCTGGATGAAATGAACAATTCAGTATTGTCGTTGAAATTAATGACTCGAGGTCATGAGCTTAGGGCTCTAGATCCTAAGATTAATTAAGGTATGTGGATAACATGAACTACTCCAGGTCATGATCTCATGCCTATAGATACTATGAACACCTCAGGGTTGTAGTTGACATGAATAACAACAAGTCATGAGTTCAAGGCTCTAGATTCTATGAACAACTCTAGGTTGTGGATGACATGAAGGACTCTAACTCATGAGTTATGGCCTTTAGATACTATGAATAAGTTAGTGTTGTTATTGAGTTAAAAGTCTCTAGGAAATGAGCTCAGGCTCTAGATGCTTTGAATAGCTCAAGGTTGTGGCTGACATGAACAGCTCTAGGTCATGATCTCAAGGATCTAAATCCTATGAATAATTAAGGGTTGCAAATGACATGAACGACTCCGAGTCATTAGCTTAAGCCTCTAGATACTATGAAGAGTTGAGGGTTGTGGTTGACATGAACAAATGTAGATCATTAGCCTAGAGTTCTAGATTTTATGAACAACTCTTGGTTGTGGTTGACATGAATGACCATAGGTCATGAGCTCAAGACTTTAGATGCTATAAACAACTCAGAGTTGTGGTTGACATGAATGAATCCAAGTCATAAGCTTAGGTCTCTAGATGGTATGAGTAGCTCTGGAGTGTGGTTGACATGAACAACTATGGGTCATGAGCTCAGGGCACTAGATGTTTTGAGCAATTGAGGGCTTTGGTTGAAATGAACAACTCCAGCTCATGATCTCAAGGCTCTTGATGTTGTGAACAAGTTCGGGTTGTGGATGACATGATTGACTCCAAGTCATGAGCTCAAGTTGTTGTTGACTTGAATGACTTTGGGTCATGAGCTCAAGGCTCTAGATGCTATGAACAGGTAAGGATTATGGTTGATATGAATGCTTCCAAGTTGTGAGTTGAATAACTCAGAGCTATGAATGACATGAATGACTCCGACTCATAAGCTCAGACCTCTATATACTATGAATAGCTCAAGTTTGATATTGACTTGAAAGACTCTAGGTCATGAGCTCAAGGCTCTAGATGTTATGAGTAGTTTAAGGTTGTGGTTGACATAAATTATTATGGGTTGTGAGCTAAGGGCTCTTAATCCTATGAAAAATTGAAGGCAATGGATGACATGAACAACTCTGGGTCATGGTGATTCGTGCCCAGTTGGGTATTTTAATAAAAAAATGTTTATAAATCCTATAACCTTATACTAGCGTAGCAAAGCTACTATAGTATAGCAGCTCTAGGGTCGAACTCTGGAATGGGTTTTCACTCTACCAGTGATAGACTCAAGATTAGAAATTGAATCTGATGATTTCCTTTGTCAAAAACTTAAAGTTTAAAAGAAAATAAAATTTGTTTTGAAAGTGGTGTTTGGAACTAAACTAACATAGAACTAGGTAAAAATGGAAGAAAGAAAGTCTCCCAGAGCTAAAGGTTGCTAGGATCAAGTTCAGAATGCAAAGTGGGAAATTCTGGAGTTTTCTCCTCGTATTGGGGACAACAACATAAAGGATGGTTGTTTCCCGAGCCGGTATAGGTTTAACAATGAAGATTTAATCCATAAAAAGTCAATAGAAATCGTAGTCAAGTTCCATTAATGGCTTTAGACGCTATGAGTCTTCACCTTGAACCACTTTCCAATGGCTCGTATATGATAACTAATGGTCTTATGTCGATCTAGCAATAAGTATCCATAGAGACCTAAAACCTTATCATGTATTGGCCATTCAAAGTGATTCTAAGGGATTTAAAGCAAAACTTTAGATTTAAAAGCCATTTATGAACTCCAACTACCTGTATTTAAGGCACGAGAGTTTTCCACTTTTGCATCTGGACTTTTCACCTAGCTTCCTTCACTCCAAGAAACCAAAGGTTTAGCCTCTCATCCTCTGGGAAAACATCCTCAAAGGTTGTTTGGCTTCCAAGAAAAAGAAAATAGAAGAGAGAAAAGGAAAGCAAAGATAGCTCTGTATATTTTTCCCAAGAAGAAAATTTCACTCAGTGTAAAATATACAAAAAGTCCTCTCCCGAGAGATGATTTCCACCCCTCTTATAGTCTTTACAAAGCAAAGCCTGTGATTGGCTAATTGCAGGGATAAGAAAGGAATTTATATCAAAAAATACAAAAGAAAAGATCTCACGTGGAGTCGTCAGAACAGAGGAGATTTCGCACCAAAGTCGCATGAACAATACAAGGTGCGAAATTCACACTCGCATGGGCTGGTGCGAAATTCGCACTTGCATGAACAGTACAAAGTGCAAAATTTGCCATTTTGAGCTCCTTATACGAATGGCAATATACCACTATAGGTACTTGATTTGTCAGCAATTCCGAGCCGGTTCCGAATATGGGATTCTTGAAAGGTGATTTTGCATGATGAACAAAATAGAGTCTCCCAAAGTGACAGTGCACGGCTACAAAAACTGCTTCTTTCCTCTGTTTTTCCTCTTTGCTTCTCTCATTTACTTGGCTTGTCTTAATGATCCAAAAAGCTGTCAAAACACTAAAACTAGCCAAAAATATGATTAGAAGTCATTGCTAGGTCCTTAACATGCTAATTAGAATAAAAATGGAGAACTACTACACAAAAGTGCTTAAAACATAATGAATTAAAGGCGCAAAATAGCACTTTTTAGGTAGTAATCACTTCCCCAAATTGACACATTGCTAGTCCCTTAGCAATGAAGGGGAGAAAAAGAAAAAAAATAGATAATATAATAATTTACAAAATCATGTTGATCACTCCAAAAAATAATCAAGTGGCATGATTGGATCAAACTCTCACATGGCAAGTCAAGGATATAAAACTCAATCATCAACAAGAGTCATCAAATAACTTACCTATCACAACATACAAAGAGTGGGCATTATGCAAATTTGAGTATCAAAATAATTTCCATTCCCAAAGGACCAACTCTTAATTTTCCACAAAAATCTAAGTGTTAAGGTGCTTAGTTTCCAGTTATAGTATGTCAAACTATATTCTCCCCCCAAATAAGGTTTTTCTCTAACTTTAGCAACACTAACCCCCATATAAAAGGCTAAGAACGCACCTTTTTTTTTTTTTTTTTAAAACTCCACCCATCCACCCATGTAACGAGCAGTGAGGTCGGTGACTCCCAACCAATAAAGGATTAGGGCACCAGGCTTCAAAGATTTTCACCATATACCCCTCGGACCTTGCTCGGGTTTCAAAGCAAGTGAAGCAAATTTTTTTTTTTTTTTTTTTTTTTTGCATAAGACACATTGGCCTTTTATAAGGTGTCCCAACACTAATAGAATGAGGTCAAAGGCACCAAGTCGAAAATTTCCTAAGTTTAGGGGGTGAGAAAGTTTTCCATCTTAAAACTGGAATCTAATGTGTTCAGTGTGTGAAAAGATTAGAGTGGAAGACTTAAGATTGAAATCAAAAGGAGCTTCAACAACTTATCAACTTTAATAAGCATAATACAAACTCTGAGACTATAACAATAAGATAAGAATTTAATTTCTCCCATTTACTTTTGAGAATTTTTCTTTGAGAAACAAAGAGAGTTTGCAAAAAATTTGTTAGCAAAATAACCTAACCAAAAATCCAACAAATTACTTCTTCAACTCTTCCCCCAACTAAGATGAACATTATCCCCAATGTTTCAAAAGCAAGTGATAATAAAAGGGAGGAAGTGATACCTCCTGATAGTAAGGGACTCTGAATGGACAGGAGAAACCACATGTTGCAAAAGAAAAAAATCATAAGAGTGATGAGTAGAGGAAATAAAAAGGAATAGCTAATATACACAAAAAGGAAGATGTCTATATAAACTGAGAGAGTACAATATACAAGATAAACATGGAATACATCCAATCCCAGTATAAAAGTGGTCCAAAATGTATATCACATCCAAAAACATAGAATATAGATACAAAAAAAAAAAAAGGAAGAGGAGTGATCGTATGATCAAGTAGTAGGCTCCTCTAATGGATAGGAGGGGTCCTCAACTGCAACTGTGGAAGGTACCGCTACAGGTGTAGCATCATCAGCTGCAGCAAAAGGCTCTGAGGGCACAGGAGAAACAGGTGGAGCTGGTGGCAAAAGACCGAGGTGCTACTGAATCTCACGGAGAATGAGAGTCTGTTGGTCCTGCCGAAGCTAGAGGTGGTCCATCCACTCCATAATGGTCGTCTGAGTAGTGGTCAGAGTCTGGAAAGAAGCGAGTGAGTCACGATACTCTGCACCAGGGATAGTAATGGGCGGCTCTGGGGTAGGAGGAACAGCAGGTGGGGCATCAGACGATGTTGCCTCTGGTACGGGCTCCGAGGGAGCTGAAGTGGATGGAGCAAATATAGATGGTAAGGGCTGTGGAGGAACTTCCCTTGGCTCGGGAAGTTCTGGGGAATGCTGATGGTGCAATACATGATTCCATTGGTCAAGAGAGAAGCTCCCTCGACAATGGCGGAGAGTCTCAGAATGAGGGTCTGCAGGGAAACCCATATGCGCCAAAACATGGCATAGCAGCTGAGGGAAAAGTAAAAGAATGGTGTCTGCCCTCGTAAGACGCCTCTTATGCACCTTCTCCTCAAAATGGAGGAGGGAAGCCATAATCAAATGATGGGGGCCAAAGTAGTAGCCCTCAGAGATACGGAATAACGCCTCTAGAATGGCCCCTCGCCTCTGCACTTTATGCTGAAGAGGAAAAAGATTGGTGCGAAGCACCACATCAACTAGGAGCATCCCAGGGGGAAGCTCCTTCCTCATAATGATCCTATCTGAAGATGTCCCTCGAGATAGTATACTAACCATGTCCCACTCAGAAAGTGGGGCCCACCATATAAATGCAGCTGGATCTGCTGGTGCATAAGGGATATGGAAAGCCTCAGCAATCTATCTAGCCCCCAAAATACCCTGGCGTCCATCAATGGTAAAAAGGATCGAGGCGGGTGTCGGGACGCCACGAGTAGTCATAGACTGGTAAAAGTCTAAAGGTACTCAAGGATAAAAGAACTGTGGTGGAGTCATAAAGGGTACAAGATGGTACCTCTCAAGTAGGCGGTATGAATCCCCCAACTCAGGCTGCTGTCGCAAAACATAGTGATCAAAATATGCGTCGTCATGGAATTCTCTCGCTCGGCAATCGAAGTTGCCCTCAATGGGCGAGCTGGTGAGGATAGGGCGTCTGGTGGGAGGAGGCTGAGACTGTGAATCTTGAGCTGCTCTAAAGGACTCTCCTAGCTCTGAAGTCTTGGCCTTTTTTGTAGGAGGACTCCTTGTTGGAATCTGAGTAGGGGCCACAGACGTGGCAGCTGCTCTCCTCATATGGTATCTGTGCTGGGGGGCAAAATCAGGTAAATGTGGGGGTGCATCTAGCGAGACCTGCACAGGGGCAGCTCTATGACTGCTCTGAGGAGCTGAGGCAGAGCCTCCTCGGGTCTTAGGCATAAGGGAGCAAAGAAATGAGGCTCAGAGGCTTGGATTTGGGGAGGGTAGGGGTGAAAAATCCCAAAAATTCGCACAAGGGGGTAGGGTGGTGCGAATTTCGCACAAGTGGATAGTGTTGTGCGAATTTCGCACAATGCACTATTCACTTGTGCAAGATGCGAAATTTGTGATTCTTTCAAATGGCAAAAATTTTTGGTTTTTGAGGGTGGAAAATGTGGGTTGAGGTAGGAAAGGGGTTTTTCATGGTGGGAAAGCTTGGAAATGGGAGTTTTACAAGCAGAGAATTGATTCGTGCCTAATTGGTGTCTCAGCTGATTTGTGTCCAGCTGGTGCTCCTTGATGGCAGGAGTAATCAACAAAATTTATAACCTACAACACCATGAACTAGGGTAGCAAAGAAAAAGCTACTATAGCATAGTGGCTCTAGGATTGTTCCACTGGGAGGGTACTCAAGTTGAAAATGATACCAATTCAAAGTGAATTGG
Organism: Vitis cinerea var. helleri x Vitis rupestris; assembly: GCA_945999865.1. Taxonomy (NCBI): domain Eukaryota; kingdom Viridiplantae; phylum Streptophyta; class Magnoliopsida; order Vitales; family Vitaceae; genus Vitis; species Vitis cinerea var. helleri x Vitis rupestris. The sequence continues at coordinate 16,787,867 of OX253933.1, forward strand.
TACTATTTCATTTCAAGATTAGCTTAAGAAATAAAACACAAACTTTGGTTGGAAAAGGGTTAAGCTTAAGTTAACAACACGGCAAGTGATGAAAATTTACATAAGAAGAAAAGCATTCCTTGGAGATTCAGGTTTAGAGGGGAGGTTCCTCATGCAAAAGCATAGCTCCGGTCAGTTGGTTCATTTCCTCACATTAGAGAATTAACATAAAGTCAATTCTCTAACAGGTGCTGCACAAATGCATCCCTCAATTGGATTTCAGCTTTAATTCTCTCACTGATGCAACTTGCAATGGTTCCAGCCTCTCACTTAGCCTTTACCATTCAAGGTGATCTTTAACCTTGGATTACCCGTCAAAAGCTCGCAAGAGGTAACTAATGGATGTCTCCTAAGAGTCTAAAAGCTTACCAAGTGTTGGCTATTCTAGAAAATCCTACCTTCAAGTCACCTACCAGAGGCTCGCAAGGGGTAAACTAGTGCATCTCCAAGGATAGACATCACTTGCCTTACCAAGTGTTGGCCCAGGTGACTCTAAGGCGTTTTAAGTTAACTAAAAACATTAGAAACCATTCACGGGACACACTCTTTCTTCATTCATAGCTGAAACCACAAAGCTTCTGATTCTTGCACTTGGAACCTTTCCCGGCAACCTTAACTCCAAGGAACTAAAAGGTTTAGTTACTCATTCTCTGGGGAAAGCTCCTCAGAGAGTGCATAACTTAGTAAAATAAGTAAAAACACAATCAAAGCGAGAAGGTAAAGCAGAGCTCAAGCTCCGTATTTTACTTTAAAACTTTTACAAAAGGTTCAACACCCTCAGAACAGGCTCCTCGGGCTCTATTTAAACCAAAATTACACTTACAGCTATATATGGATATTTTAGCTAAATTCCTAACTTAAAAGCTAAGGAATCCTATAATTGGTGGGATACAAGGAGAATTTGGGCATTTAGGCAACAAAAATCTAATGAAAAATATCTCCAAGTGTCGGTTACAAATATCGGGAAGCACTAAGGACCATTTCGCAGGTAAAAGATGAGGTCTGCGAAATTTCGCAAGTGCACAAGAAGGGCTGCGAAATTTCTTTGCAGCAAAAGGATGATTCAACACCTCTGCGAAGTTGACTTCCATCTTGTGGTGTTTGGCTTCCATCGCGGCGTGAAGCTTCAGGGGAAATCCATGGTACTGTACAAAAAGGCTGCGAAATCATTCCGCAACAAAAGGGTGATTTCGCAGCACTTTTCTGACTCCTTCCTTTAGCTTGGAGCAGTCATCTTCTAAAGGCTGTAACTTCCTCATTTCAACTCTGAATTGCACACGGTTTGAAGCATTAGATTGTTGACTTCCTAAGCTTTCAAATGACATATAGTATGCATAAATTGGACTTCAGGAAGTGCTCCAAAAGTGGCTACAGTGACTGTCATCAAGAATGCTTCATGGCTGGATCCTCTTTGCTTCCCCTTGCATTCCAGACTTGTTTATGGCAAAAATGCTTCAAAGCTTTGATTCTTCATGCCTCTAAGCTTCCCATTATTTTCCAAGGATTCCATAAAACTCTCCTCAATCTCATAATGCTTTGGTGATCAAAATACTAACAAAAACACCAAAACTTACACAATTTGATTAGAATTGATTGAAAGGGGCCTTAACATGTTAATTGGGTTAAAAGACACTAACTACTACTCAAAAGTGTTTAAAAGGATTAATTACAAGCTATCAAATAGCACATTTTGAGTAGTAATCACTCCCCCCAACTGACATATTGCTAGTCTCTTAGCAATGAAGGAGAGAAAAATAAAACAAAATTACCTCAATTTACAACATCATGCTAATCACTTCAAAAAAATACTTAAGTGGCATGACTGACAAACTCTCACATGGAACATTAAAGAAATATAAACTCAAATTCCAACAAGAGCTATCAAAAACTTTGCTAATTACCACTGATCAAGGGAATGCATTATGCAAATTGAAGTTTTAAAACCATTTTCACTTCCAAAGAACCAAACTTTATTCTTCCACAAAAATCTAAGTGTAAGATGATAGACTCCGAAAATAGCATGCTAAACTAATCTCTCCCCCCAACCTATCTCTTTTCAACACTTAGCAAACTGACCAAATTCAATAGACAGAGAACACATTTTTATTTTTTTATTTATTTATTTTATTTATTTTATTTATTTTAAGTGACAAGGCCTAAGGGGCATCCTTTTCTGATTTGTCCATGTAATGGGGGTCCATCGATGACTCCCAACCAATTAAGGTTTAGGGCATCAAGCTTTAAGGATCTTTCAACCACTAACTCCTCGGATTTCGCCCCAGACTTTTTCATATACCCTTTTTACCTACCATATGCTAACTCCACCTATCCACCCTTGTAACGAGCATTGAGGCCGGTGACTCCCAACCACTGAAGGTTTAGGGCACCAGGTTTAAAAGGTTTTCACCATATACCCTTTCAGACCTTGCTCGGGTTTCAAGGCAAGCAAACATTTTGCTTCTCTTTTTTTTTTCAAAGGCTCATTGACCTTTCATATGGTGCCTCAATATTATTAAAATGAGGTCAAAGGTACCAAGTCCCAAAATTTCCTAAGTCAAGGGGGAAATAGTTTCTCATTTTATAATCGGAATCTATTGTGCACAGTGTGTGGATAGCTTAAAGTGGAAGGACTAAATTTGAATTCAATAGAAGTTTCAACAATTGAACCACTTTAGCAAGCATAATCCAAACTCTAAGTTAGATGAAAAGAAAAAGTTCAGCTTCTCCTATTTTAATTTGAAAATTTTTTCTCAAAATCCATGGAGATTATAGTAACAAGCAAACAACTACAACTAAATTACTAGACAAGGCTAAAATATCAAAATAACTTAGCATACTTCCTTCAACTTGGCAAACTTCCTTCCTCATATCTCCCCCCAACCGAGCTGAGCATTGTCCTCAATGTGATATGGGTGATCGAAATTATAGGGAGGAAGTGGTACCTCCTGAGTGATATCAATTTCGAATACTAATTGGAGAAACCACATGTTTCAAAAAGAATAAAAAGTGTGAGCAAAGGAAATAAGAATAAATTAATGCTAAGAGTTAACAAAAAACTAGACTTTGTATTCTTTAATCATTTGAGTACAGCTGGAAAAAGAAGTAATACAAGTGATCCAAGTAATCCCATATATGCTATCAAAATGTGGGAGATTTCCATATATGACTAACTAAAACAAAATACATAAAGGAAATATCTAATATATATATATATAAGATCAGATGGGAGGGTGATGCTGGTGCTGATGGCCTAAGGAGATGGCTCTGCCTCTGGGGTAGCTGACTCATGAGGTGCCTGAGAGTGTGGCTCTGCAGTGGTAGGAGTGACATGCTCCTCAGCTGCTGGGAGGCCAAGATGATGCTGAAGCTGCCTCAATATGGTGGTATGTTGAGCCTGAGTGGCCATCATCTGCTCCTGGCGAGCTCTCAAGGATGCCATCTCTTGAGCAAGGCTGCTCTGAGAGGCTGTCAATGTCTCCAATGCTTAGCATAAATCCCTATACTCAGAAATAGGGATGGCCATCCTTAGCTCGGCTGATTTGGAAGGTTGTGCTGAAGCTGGGGCTACTGGAGGAACTGGAGGGGTTGTGGCTATGGAAGGAGAGACAACAGGTATACCCTCAGGCATAAGACGTGGGGATGCTCTCCTAGCAGCTGGAGCCTGAACTCGCTGTGGAAGCTCTGGCTGCTCCATCCGATAAGCTGTCATGTTGCTCCATTTTTCGAAAGTAAACACATCCCTACAAATCCTCTTTCGCTCCAACTGAGGCTCTGCTGGGTACCCCAGATGCTCAAGAATTTGGCATAGCAGCCGTGGGAAGAGGAGTGGAATGGCATCAGCTCTTTGCAACTTCTTCTTATGCACCTTCTCTTCAAAGTAGAGAAGGGCTGCCAGGATCAAGTGGTGAGGGCCAAAAAAGTACCCCTCAAACATTCTGAACAAAGTCTCCAACAAAATTCCTCTTCTCTGGGTCCAATGCTGGAGGGGATAGATATTATGGCGCAAAAGGGCATCAATGAGGAACATCCTTGGAGGAAGTTCCCCCCTCAACAGATGAGGATTTCTGGAAGCTCCTCCAGATAGGATATGCACCATCTCCAGCTGAGAAGGATTGGCCCAAGCTCGGAAATCATCAAATTGGGTTGGCTCATATGGAATATGCAAAGCCTCAGCTATATGGCGAGCTCCTAGGATGCCATGTCTACCATCAATGGTGAAATGAATTGAGGTGGGATCTCTGACCTGTCGAGTAGTCATGGATTGATAAAAATCCATGGCCACTCTCAGATAGAAGAAGTCTCGCGGGGTCAGCAGCTGCTCCATTCGATATCTGCGCAGTAATTGCAATGATCCTTCAAGCTCTGGGCGCAATTGGAAGGCGGTCGTGTCAAAACACAGCTCAGAATGGAATGGCCGAGCTCGGCAATCCAAATTGCCCTCAATTGGTGGCTGAGTGAGTGTTGGACGTCTGATTATCTCCTCAGGAGCTGCTTCAGACGGAATTTGAAGCTCAGAAGGCGGCGGTTGGCTTGCTTGAGGCTTCGCAGGTGATGCCGGAGATGGCACAGGAGTGGGCTCTGGAGATGGAATAGGGGATTGAACAGGGGATTGCCCTGTCAAGTCGATGGGCTCCGAGCTTTCCACTCTAGCTTGCTTTTGCAGGGGGCGGCCCCCTGACCTGGTAAGGTAGCGCCTTGCCAGAGGCGTTTGCAGTGTTGGCTTGGCTTGGCGCTTCTGTGGCGTGGGCTTCACAGGTGGCGAAACAACTTCTGGCCGCGGCGGCTCAAAGGTTGAAGCTTGCATAGGTGGTTCGCGCGGCGTTCGCTTTCGGGTGGAAGGGGAGGAAGACTTCGCGCCTCTGGTTCGTGCCATGACGACCTGAAGAGGTTTTGGGCGGCAGTGATGAACGGAGGGGACGAACGGGGGGTGCTAGCAGCGTCGGGCGATGGAAAGGAGACGAAGAGGCGGTTGCTGCGACTTTTCCCCTTTTCTGAAATGGTTTCGCAGCCCATATGACCGGTATTTATAAAGACTAATGGAATATGAAAGGTCATTTTTAGGTTTCGCAGAAAAAAATCGATTCCGCAGCAAAATTGGGCGTTTCGCAGGAGAAAATCGCTTTCGCAGCTCACTTCGCAGCTGCGAAATTGATGTTACTATGCTGCGGAATGGCGCTCGTGTGCCAAAAATCGGGTTCGCAATTGCGAAACATCCTTCGCAATGGAGAAATTGCTGCGAAAATAGGGCTTTTTTACGCTTTAGTGGTTCGCAGCCCACTTCGCAGCTGCGAAATGGGAGCTCCTGTGCTGCGGAGTGGCACTCGTGTGCCAATCTTGGATTCGCAGCTGTGAAAACTTTCGCAAAGGACTCAAAAGTGTTGCGAATTGATTTCGCAACAAAAAACCATTTTCACAGAGAATTCCTTATTGGCTGCGAAATCTCGCAGAGCTCTTTTCCTCCCCTGTTTTTGCTCTATTTTCTTCTCGATTTCTTCCTTTGCATTTTCTCCCACCTGAAATCATTCAAAAAGATGAAATTACATAAAAACACACAATTTAAGATCAAAAACTAAGATCAAAAGTAGAAATAAAACTTTAAAATTTACAAAATTCACAAAAATTTTGGACTTTGGTGAAACAAAGTCCATCAAACCCTTCTTTGGTTAGGCTTTTTGAGGCTCAAGGAGGTTGATCTCCTCCTTGTCTGGTTTGAACGGCTTCATGAATGGCTTGAGACGATATCCATTAACTTTAAAAGTGTCCTTGCCATTGGAATTCAATAATTCCACTACCCCATGGTTAAGTACTTGATGGATAATGAATGGACCGATCCACCTAGACTTGAGCTTTCCAAGAAAGATATGGAGTCTTGTGTCATAGAGTAAAACTCTTTGGCCTTTCTGAAATTCCTTGTTAGAAATCAATTGATCATGCCACTTCTTCATCCTCTGTTTTGCAACTTTGGAGTTGATGTAAGCATCATTTCTCAATTCCTCCATCTCATTAAGGTCTAAGCACCTTTTTGCCCCTGCCCTAATCAAGTCCATATTCAGCTTTTTGATTGCCCACCAAGCTTTGTATTCAACTTCCACAGGGAGATGACATGCTTTGGCATACACAAGACGATAGGGGGACATGCCAAGAATAGTCTTATAAGCTGTTCTATAGGCCTATAATGAGTCATGAAGCTTAACAGACCAATCTTTCCTGCTTGTACTCACCACTTTCATCAATATGTTCTTTATCTCCCTGTTTGCTAGCTCAACTTGCCCGGAAGTCTGTGGATGATAAGGTGTAGCTACCTTATGCTTCACTCCATACTTGGCTAACAAACTTTCAAAAGGCTTGTTGCAAAAATGAGAACCTACATCACTGATTATAGCTTTGGGCACCCCAAATCTTGCAAAAATGTTCTCTTTCAGAAACTTGAGAACCACTTTATGATCATTTTGTTTACAGGGCACTACCTCAACCCATTTAGAAACATAATCCACCCCCACCAAGATATAGGAATTACCAAATGACATTGGAAAAGGTCCCATGAAGTCAATGCCCCATACATCAAATAGTTCAACTATTAGTATAGGGTTCATAGGCATTTGATTCCTTTTTGTCAGCTTGCCAAGCCTTTGGCATCTATAACAGCTTCTACACATGATGTGGGCATCTTTGAACAGAGATGGCCAAGTAAACCCTGATTGCAACACCTTCATAGCTGTTTTCTGAGAGGCAAAGTGACCTCCACATGCATTCTCATGACAATGGGTTAGAATTCCCTATTGCTCTTCCTCAGGCACACACTTCCTTATGATCTGATCTGCACAATATTTAAAAAGGAAAGGTTCTTCCCAATAATAAGCATGAACTTTTGCAAAGAAGTGCTTCCTGTCTTGTGCATTCCACTCACTTGGAATTTCACCAGTAACTAAATAATTAGCAATGTGAGCATACCAAGGAGTTTTGACTAGAAACATAAGTGATTCCTCAGGAAAATCATCATTAATAGGCAAGGCATGAGAATTATGTGTTATAGCTAACCTTGAGAGGTGGTCAGCTACCACATTCTCCACTCCTTTCTTATCTCTGATTTGAAGATCGAATTCTTGTAACAAAAGAATCCATCTTATCAACCTTGCTTTAGCATCTTGCTTTGTCAATAAATACTTCAAGGCTGAATGGTCAGTAAAAACAATGATGAAAGACCTTACCAAATAAGCACGAAATTTGTCCAAGGCAAATACCACAGCTAACAATTCTTTCTCTGTAGTTGTGTAATTCCTTTGGGATTCGTTCAATGTTTTGCTTGCATAATAGATCACATAGGGCTTCCCATCTTCTCTTTGACCAAGCACAGCTCCTATAGCAAAGTCACTGGCATCACACATTAGTTCAAAAGGTAGTTGCCAGTTAGGAGCCCTCACTATTGGAGTTGTTGTCAAAAATTTCTTCAGTTGATCAAAGCTATTTTGACATCTCTCATCCCATATAAACTTAGCATCCTTAGCTGACAATTCACAAAGAGGTTTGGAAAGCTTTGAAAAGTCTTTGATGAACCTCCTATAGAAGCCTGCATGGCCAAGGAACTACCTTACTCCTTTTACAGTTGTTGGGGATGGCAATTTGGAAATGAGCTCCACCTTTGCTTTATCAACTTCAATGCCCTTCTCAGAGATGATATGACTAAGGACAATTCCTTGATGTACCATAAAATGGCATTTCTCCCAATTGAGCACCAAGTCTTTTTCAATGCATCTGTGAAGAACTGCTTCCAAATTGACTAAACATTCCTCAAATGTACCTCCATATACGGTGATGTCATCCATGAAAACCTCCATAATTCACTCCACCATATCACTGAAGATACTCAACATACACCTATGAAATGTTGCAGGTGCATTGCATAAACCAAAAGGCATTCTTCTGTAAGCATATGTTCCAAATGGACATGTAAAAGTGGTCTTTTCCTGATCTTCCACAGCAATCTCAATTTGAAAATACCCTGAATACCCATCCAAAAAACAGTAGAACGGATGGCCAGAGACTCTCTCCAACACTTGATCGATAAATGGCAATGGAAAATGATCTTTCTTGGTCACTGCATTCAACTTTCTATAATCAATACACACCCTCCACCTTGAAGTGAGACGCATAGTGATTTCTTCTCCTTCATCATTCTGAACCACAGTAATCCCTGATTTCTTTGGTACCACTTGAGTAGGACTCACCCAAGAGCTGTCAGATATAGGGTAGATAATACCTGCTTGAAGTAGCTTCAGCACCTCAGCTCGCACAACCTCTTGTAAATGAGGATTCAATCTTCTTTGAAATTGACGAATTGGCTTGGCTTCCTCCTCCATATATATATGATGCGTGCAGACTAAAGGACTAATGCCTTTCAAATCAGATATTTGCCATCCTATTGCTTTCTTACACCTCTTGAGAACTTCCAATAAACACTTTTCTTGATGATTGGTCAGAGATGAAGATATTACGACAGGACATTGATTATTTTCTTCAAGGTATGTGTATTTCAGCTCCACAGGTAGAGGCTTCAAATTGAGTTTTGAGATCTCTTTTTCAGCATCTGCTCCTTCTTCTTTATTGAACAAAGGTAGAATCTCTTCTATCCTCCTCCAACTTTGTAAAGTAGCAAGCTCATTAGGGGGTTTAGACAAACCTTCCTCACAATCCACAAAACTTTCATTCAACTTGTCTTGCACATTCTGATTACAGTGCTCCTCCACCAGAGTATCAATAATACACACTTCTTCTGGACCCTCTTCTTCTTCCGGAATGATTTGCTTTTTAGACATATAAAAGATGTTGAGATCAAGTGTCATATTGCCAAAAGTGAGTTGCATAAGCCCATTCCTACAGTTGATGATTGCATTTGAGGTAGCTAGGAATGGCCTTCCCAGGATGATAGGAACTAAATTAGCTTCCTTAACAGTAGGATCTGTGTCAAGAACAATAAAATCTACTGGATAGTAGAAATTATCAACTTGAACCAAGACATCCTCAATTACTCCTCTGGGAATTTTTACTGATCTATCTGCTAGAGATAGAGTGATTGCTGTTGGCTTCAACTCACCAAGCCCCAATTGCTTATAAACAGTATATGGAAGCAAATTCACACTAGCTCCCAAGTCCAATAAAGCTTTCTCCACTACCTTTCCTCCAATCATGAATGAAATGGTAGGACTTCCCGGATCTTTGTACTTCAAAGGAGACTTACACTGTAAGATTGCACTTACTTGCTCAGTCAAGAAAGCTTTCTTATTTACAGTCAACCCTCTTTTGATAGTACACAAGTCCTTTAGGAATTTTGCATATGTTGGAACTTGCTTAATCATATCCAACAGTGGGATATTGACTTTAACTTGTCTCAGTACTTCAAGGATTTCAGCTGCATTTCTTCAGCATGCAATGCTTGAGGAAAAGGTGGAGAAGTTGATTTCTTCAGCATTTCTTCCTTCAGAAGTTCCTTCTCTGGATTTGCATTCATTGTTGACTCATTGTCTTCTTTCTTATCACTAATCTCTCCTTCTTTGTCTTTCATTTCCTCCTCCTTCATTGCCTCTTCTTCTTCAACGGGTGGCTTAGGTGGTGGCTGCTCAATTTTCTTACCACTCCTCAGAGTGATCAAGGCTTTGACATCTTTCATCTGTGATGATTCCCCCTCATGGCTTTCCACTTCTTGGACACCCTTGGGATTTTGGTGGGGTTGGGAAGGAAATCTTCCCTTTTCTTGCACTGTATTCAAATTTGTGAGCCTTGATATTGAGTACTGGAGATTATCAATTCTTTGAGTTATATCATTTTGCATTCCATCCATCCTTTTGTTCAGAGTATTCTCTACTGTGTCAATTCTTTGATGAAGTTGAGTATTGATGGCTTTTTGTTCTCCAACAAAATCTCCCACTACCTTGCTGAGATTCAAAATGGCTTGTTCAAGACTTGAAGATTGCTGAGATGGTTGATCTGGCTGTTGGTACTGAGGTGCTCTAGGCTTCCATGAAAAATTTGGATGATTCCTCCAACTTGAGTTGTAAGTATTTCCATAGGGCGCATTGTTATTGGGCTTGAATTGTCCAACAACTTTTGCTTGATCTCCAAACATTTCCCTTTCAACTGAAACTGTAGGGTATTCCTCCACCAAGTGTTCATAGGATTGACAATTAGGACAAAGCTTCACTTGCACTGGTGATTCAGCAACAGCTTGCACTTCATGCATTTTTTTTTCAGTTCCAGCTCCTCCAATCTTCTTGTCACAGCTGCAAACTTTGCTTTTGTATCATCCTCTTCTTTCAAAGTATACATCCCAGCCTTAGCATTGAAAACATTCAGTTGAGACTTCATCTTTCCCATTTCTCCTTTGGTTGGTTCATCCCATCCCCTTGAAACTTTAGCTACATAATTCAAGAAATCCATAGCTTCCTCCGGATTTTTGCTCATGAAATCTCCTCCACACATTGTCTCCAGGAGTTGCTTCATTGAGGATGACATCCCATCATAAAAATAGCTCACCAATAGCCAAGTATCAAAACCATGGTGAGGGCATGCATTTATAGCTTCCATATATCTTTCCCAACACTCATAGAATTTCTCATTCTCTTTAGCTGAGAAGTTTGAAATTTGCCTTTTCAAGCCATTTGTTCTATGAGTGGGAAAAAATTTCTTAAGGAATTCAGCTTGTAAGTCAGTCCAAGTACGGATACTCCTTGGCCTTAAAGAATTAAGCCAAATTTTGGCTTTATCCTTTAAAGTAAAAGGAAATAACTTAAGCCTCATCAAATCAATTGAAGCTCCTCCCTCTTGGAATGTATTACAAACATCTTCAAATTCCTTAATATGTGCATAGGGATTCTCACTTTCCATTCCATGGAAAGTTGGTAGAAGTGGAACAATATACGGTCTGATCACTAGCTGCTCTATAGGAGGCACTATACATGATGGTGCACTCATACGAGGTGGATGCATACGGTCCCTCATTGATCTAAATTCATTGAGATTGTCTTGACGAACTTGGTGACTATGCTGATCTTCAGGAGTAGTTTCCATGATATTCAAGCTCAATTCCAATTCCTTAATATGAGGTGTATTAATTCTAACAAGCCTTCCTCCACTGCCACGTATCCACTTTGGCATATACAACTAGTATCTATCTGAAACTAAAATGAAAATACAGGACAACAAAAGAAAACAGAGCTACAAAAACAAAATAAAACTAAGTTGAATTTAAAAGCTAACTTAGATTATGAATAAGTAGAAAAGAAAGAAAAAGGATTAATAAATCAAAAGAAACGTTACCAAACTTGTGATGAAAATCACAAGTACTCTGAAATAGTATCACTGATTCTTGACACATTCCCTGGCAACGACGCCATATGGTGCTCCTTGATGGCAGGAGTAATCAAATGATTCGTGTCTCAGCTGATTCGTGTCTAGCTGGTGCTCCTTGATGGCAGGAGTAATCAACAAAATTTATAACCTACAACACCATGAACTAGGGTAGCAAAGAAAAAGCTACTATAGCATAGTGGCTCTAGGATCGTTCCACTGGGAAGGGTACTCAAGTTGAAAATGATATCAATTCAAAGTGAATTGGTACTGTTTCATTTCAAGATTAGCTTAAGAAATAAAACACAAACTTTGGTTGGAAAAGGGTTAAGCTTAAGTTAACAACACGGCAAGTGATGAAAATTTACTTAAGAAGAAAAACATTCCTTGGAGATTCAGGTTTACAGGGGAGGTTCCTCATGCAAAAGCATAACTCCGATCAGTTGGTTCATTTCCTCACATTAGAGAATTAACATAAAGTCAATTCTCTAACAGGTGCTGCACAAATGCATCCCTCAATTGGATTTCAGCTTTAATTCTCTCACTGATGCAACTTGCAATGGTTCTAGCCTCTCACTTAGCCTTTACCATTCAAGGTGATCTTTAACCTTGGATTACCCGTCAAAAGCTCGCAAGAGGTGACTAATGGATGTCTCCTAAGAGTCCAAAAGCTTACCAAGTGTTGGCTATTCTAGAAAATCCTACCTTCAAGTCACCTACTAGAGGCTCGCAAGGGGTAAACTAGTGCATCTCCATGGATAGAGATCACTTGCCTTACCAAGTGTTGGCCCAGGTGACTCAAAGGCGTTTTAAGTTAACTAAAAACATTAGAAACCATTCACGGGACACACTCTCTCTTCATTCATAGCTGAAACCACAAAGCTTCTGATTCTTGCACTTGGAACCTTTCCCGGCAACCTTAACTCCAAGGAACTAAAAGGTTTAGGTACTCATTCTCTGGGGAAAGCTCCTCAGAGAGTGCATAACTTAGTAAAATAAGTAAAAACATAATCAAAGTGAGAAGGTAAAGCAGAGCTCAAGCTCCGTATTTTACTTTGAAACTTTTACAAAAGGTTCAACAGCCTCAGAACAGGCTCCTCGGGCTCTATTTAAACCAAAATTACACTTACAGCTATATATGGATATTTTAGCTAAATTCCTAACTTAAAAGTAAGGAATCCTATAATTGGTGGGATACAAGGAGAATTTGGGCATTTAGGCAACAAAAATCTAATGAAAAATATCTCCAAGTGTCGGTTACAAATATCGGGAAGCACTAAGGACCATTTCGCAGGATAAAGATGAGGTCTGCGAAATTTCGCAGGTGCACAAGAAGGGCTGCGAAATTTCTTTGCAGCAAAAGGATGATTCAACACCTCTACGAAGTTGACTTCCATCTTGTGGTGTTTGGATTCCATCGCGGTGTGAAGCTTCAGGGGAAATCCATGGTACTGTACAAAAAGGCTGCAAAATCATTCCGCAACAAAAGGGTGATTTCGCAGCACTTTTCTGACTCCTTCCTTCAGCTTGGAGCAGTCATCTTCCAAAGGCTGTAACTTCCTCATTTCAACTCCGAATTGCATACGGTTTGAAGCATTGGATTGTTGACTTCCTAAGCTTTCAAATGACATATAGCATGTATAAATTGGACTTCAGGAAGTGCTCCAAAAGTGGCTGCAGTGAATGTCATCAAGAATGCTTCATGGCTGGATCCTCTTTGCTTCCCCTTGCATTCCAGACTTGTTTATGGCAAAAATGCTTCAAAGATTTGATTCTTCATGCCTCTAAGCTTCCCATTCTTTTCCAAGGATTCCATAAAACTCTCCTCAATCTCATAATGCTTTGGTGATCAAAATACTAACAAAAACACCAAAACTTACACAATTTGATTAGAATTGATTGAAAGGGGCCTTAACATGTTAATTGGGTTAAAATGCACTAAATACTACTCAAAAGTGTTTAAAAGGATTAATTACAAGCTATCAAATAGCACATTTTGAGTAGTAATCAAGAATGGAGGATTTTGAAGCTCCCATAGCCGCGAAAATGGGTTTCTTTTGAAGAAACCGTGGCTTTGAATCCTTAGCTTGAGGTTTTGGTTTTGAAAAATCAAGGTTAGGTTTTGTTTAGGGATGGATTTGGAATGTTGAGTGAAGAAATGAAAGGTTTTTTATGGTGGAAGAAGGAGAAAGAGCTGAAAATGGAAGTCACGGACTGTTATGAATAGTGTGGTGCCGCGACTATGGGATGAAGCTCTTGAGATGGCCTGCCATGGTGGGATTGAGGATGGGAGATGATGAAGGAGAGGACCTTGTGGATGGAAAGGAGTGATCGAAAAAGAGGTGTTGAGAGGATTGAAGAAGAATAAGTTTAGACTTTAAGAAGAGAAATCGACTTTTAAAGTTACAAAAATGGGTTTGTTCATGTTCTTCAATTTCGCTCTAGGTGAATAGTGAAATGCGAAAATTTTCTCATTCCTGAGATTTTCGAAGACCGAGAGCATGCTTTCTGGAAAATGGTCATAAAGGCAATTTCGCAACAAGGTTCGCATTTCTGTGCATTTTCAAAGACCGAGAGCATGCTTTATGGAAAATGGTCACAAAGGCAATTTCGCACAAGGGCGTAGGGTGGTGCGAATTTCGCACCAGAGAATTGAGTAGTGCGAAATTCCCTGTGTCTTGGCTTTTCTCCCCTGTTTTCCCCTTGACTTCATTCTTCAAGCTTTCCTACCTGCATGTTAACACAAAAACCAATTCAAACCACATTAGAATGAAATTAAGGTCAAAAAAAAAAAAAAATCAAAACATGCATATACACAAGAAAAAACACTAGATTAAACTAAAATCAACGCAAAAGGAAACAAAAAGAGGATGAAATTTTTAGTCTTTGAAGAGACTAAGTTCAACCATGAACTGAGTGTTTTCATGTTAGAGGTGGATCAAAGAGGATGAATTCCTCCTTGTCTCGGGAAAATGATTCCATATAGGGCTTGAGACGATGCCCATTCACTTTGAAAGTTCGAGTGCTCTTGAAGTTGAGTAGTTCCACTACTCCATTTGATTGCACGTCATGAATTATGAAAGGACCCGTCCACCTTGATTTCAATTTTCTCGGAAAAAGATGAAGTTTAGAGTCATAAAGCAAGACTCTGTCCCTTAGTAAAATTCTTCTGATTTACCAACTGATCATGCCATTTCTTCAACCTCTCTTTTGCAATTTTTGAATTGAGGTAAGCATCATTCCTCATTTCCTCCAATTCGTTCAAATCCAAACATCTCTTTAACCCGGCTCTTGTCAAATCCATGTTGAGCTTCTTGATTGCCCACCATACTTTATATTCAACCTCCACTGGGAGATGGCACGCTTGGCCATAAATAAGGCGATAAGGAGACATTCCAAGAATGGTCTTATAAGCGGTCCTATAAGCCCATAATGAATCTAGGAGCTTAATAGACCAATCCTTCCTATTCACATTCACCACCTTCATCAGTATATTCTTGATTTCCTGATTGGCTAACTCAACTTGGCCACTTGTTTGAGGGTGATAAGGTGTAGCTATCTTGTGCTTGACCCCATATTTGGCTAGAAGAGTCTCAAAAGGCTTGTTGCAAAAGTGGGTTCCTCCATCACTGATAATGGCCTTAGGCACTCCAAATCTTGAAAATATGTTCTCCTTGAGAAATTTGAGAACCACCTTATGATCATTGCTCCTACACGGGATTGCTTCTACCCACTTAGAGACATAATCCACTCCCACCAAAATGTAGGAGTGTCCAAATGACATTGGAAATGGTCCCATGAAGTCTATCCCCCAAACATCAAAGGCATCCACTATCAAGATGGGGTTCAAGGGCATCATATTCTGGCGTGTTAGCTTCCCTAGCCTTTGACACCGATCACATCCCTTGCACATAGAGTGGGCATCCTTGAAAAGAGAGGGCCACCAAAAACATGATTAGACCACTCTCATGGCTGTTTTCTGGGAAGCAAAATGACCTCCACATGCACTATCATGACAATGGGATAGAATTCCTGATTGCTCTTGTTCAGGAACACATTTCCTTATGATTTGATCCGCACAATATTTGAAGAGAAAAGGCTCCTCCCAATAATAAGCATGGATCTTAGCAAAGAAATGCTTCTTGTCTTGGGCACTCCACTCACTTGGAACTTCTTTAGTAACCAAGTAATTTGCAATGTGAGAATACCATGGAGCTACCTCTATTGACATGAGAGACTCCTCAGGGAAGTCATCATTGATAGGTAGACCATGTGAGTCATGTGCTATCACAAGTCTTGACAAGTGGTCAGCTACCACATTTTCTACTCGCTTTTTATCCCGGATTTGGAGATTGAATTCTTGAAGCAAAAGGATCCATCTTATCAATCTTGCCTTGGCATCTTGCTTGGTTAGCAAGTACTTCAAAGTAGAATGGTTAGTGAACACCACTATAAAGGACCTTACCAAATAGGCACGAAACTTATCCAAGGCAAAAACTATTGCCAACAACTCCTTCTCAGTAGTTGTGTAGTTCCTTTGAGCCTCATTCAAAGTTTTGCTTGCATAATAAATCACATAGGGCTTTCCATCTTCTCTTTGTCCCAAAACAGCCCCCATAGCAAGATCACTTGCATCACACATTACCTCAAAAGGTAATTTCCAATTTGGGGCTCTCACTATTGGTGCAGTTGTGAGGAATTGCTTCAGTTCCTCAAAACTCTTCTGACATTTCTCATCCCACACAAACTTGGCATCCTTTACCAAGAGTTCACAAAGAGGTTTTGAGATTTTTGAGAAATCCTTAATGAACCTCCTATAGAACCCGGCATGTCTTAGGAATTGTCTAATTCCTTTAACATTTGTGGGAGGTGGCAACTTAACAATTAGCTCCACCCTTGCCTTATCTACCTCAATGCCATTCTTGGAGATTATATGTCCTAAGACAATTCCTTGTTGTACCATAAAATGGCACTTCTCCCAATTTAGCACTAGGTCTTTCTCAATACATCTTTGGAGAACAGCTTCTAAATGTAACAAACACTCCTTATAAGAACCTCCATATACAGTGATGTCATCCATGAAGACTTCCATGATGCGCTCCACCATATCACTGAAGATGCTTAGCATACATCTTTGGAAAGTTGCAGGTGCATTACATAGACCAAAGGGCATCCTACTATAGGCAAAAGTACCAAAGGGGCAAGTGAAGGTTGTCTTTTCTTGATCTTCCAAATCAATCTCTATTTGGAAGTACCCCGAGTAACCATCCAAAAAATAGTAGAAAGGATGCCCTGAGACTCTCTCAAGGACTTGGTCTATGAAAGGCAATGGGAAATGGTCCTTCATTGTCACTGAATTCAACCTCCTATAGTCTATACACACCCTCCATCCTGAGGTAAGACGTGTAGAGACTTCCTCCCCTTTCTCATTCTGGATCACAGTAATTCCAGATTTCTTTGGGACTACTTGGGTTGGGCTCACCCACAAGCTATCTGAAATGGGATATATGATCCTTGCTTAAAGTAGCTTCAGAACTTCACCCCTTACCACCTCTTGCATGTGAGGATTCAACCTCCTCTGGGGCTGCCTCACTGGTTTTGCATCTTCCTCCATGTAGATATGGTGGGTGCATACCAAAGGGCTAATCCCTTTCAGATTAGAAATTTTCCATCCAATGGCTTTTTTGCATTTTCTGAGGACTCCCAAAAGACTATCCTCTTGATCACTTGTTAGAGTTGAAGAAACCACCATTGGACATTTCTCATATTCCTCCAAATATGCATACTTCAAATCAACAGGAAGTGGCTTCAAAACTAGCTTTGGAGGGTCCTCCCTAGCTGCTCCTTGTGAGTCCTCCTTATTGAACAAGGGTAAGATCTCTTCCCTTCTCCTCCAAGGAGACATGATGGCTAACACATCAGAGGGTTCAGGTAACCCTTCTTCAAGCACTCCAAGGCTTTCGTTCAAGCTCTCTTCTAAATTCTTGTCACAATGCTCTTCAACCAAAGTGTTGATCAAGCACACCTCCTCCAATCCTTCCTCCTCTTCGGGGTGAAGATGCCTCTTGCATAGGTGGAATATGTTTAGTTCCAAGGTCATGTTTCCAAATGTGAGCTGCATCACCCCATTCCTACAATTGATGATGGCATTGGAGGTAGCTAGGAAAGGTCTCCCAAGGATGATTGGCACATAATTTGCTTCCTTAATAGTGGGATCTGTATCAAGCACCACAAAATCCACGGGATAGTAGAATTTGTCCACTTGAACTAGAACATCCTCTATCACCCCCCTTGGGATTTTGACTGACCTATCAGCTAAGGAGAGAGTGATGGTTGTGGGCTTCAATCCTCTAAGTCTCAGTTGCTTATACACAGAGTATGAGAGCAAATTCACACTTGCCCCCAAGTCTAGTAGAGTCTTCTCCACATGTGTCCCTCCAATGTTGACTGAAATGGTGGGACATCCCGGATCTTTGTACTTAACTGGAGACTTACACTGAATGATGGCACTTACTTGCTCAGTGAGGAATGCCTTCTTTGTCACATTTAACCCTCTCTTGACCGTGCACAAGTCCTTTAAAAATTTTGCATATGTGGGGACTTGCTTGATCATATCAAGTAAGGGTATATTCACCTTCACTTGTCTCAAAACTTCAAGAATTTCTGATGAATTCTTGATTCCCTTCTTTCCATGTAAAGCTTGAGGAAAAGGGGGAGGTATATGTTTCTTCATCATATCCTCTTTAATCACTATCCCTGGCTCTTCTTCAATGCTTGATTTAGATGCATTTTTCTTCCCACTCTTCTCTTCTTGGTTATTGCTCTCTTTAACCAAGGTTCTCCTTGACATGAGTTCTTCATCTTGCCTCACCTTAGGCAAGGGTTGATCAACCTCCTTCCCACTCCTCAAGGTGATCACAGCTTTGACCTCCCTCAACTTTGAAGACTCCCCATCTTGGGTTTCAACTTCATGAACACCCTTTGGATTTTGGCTTGGTCGAGAGGGAAACTTTCCTTTCTCATTAACTGTGTTGAGTTTGGTAAGCCTAGAGATGGAGTATTAAATATTATCTATCTTATGAGATAGATCATTTTGCATCCCATCCATTCTCTTAATTTGAGAACTCTCAACATTTTCAATCTTTTGGTGCAATTGGGAGTTGATTGCCTTTTGTTCACCTACAAAGTCACCCATGACTTTACTTAGGTTCACAATGGCTTGCTCCACTGAAGAGGTTTGTTGAGGTGCTTGGGTTTGGGCTTGTGGTTGGTATGGAGGTGGCCTTGGTTTCCAAGAAAAATTTGGATGGTTTCTCCAGCTTGAATTATAGGTGTTTCCATAAGGTGCATTGTTGTTGGGCCTAAATTGTCCCACAACATTGGCTTGATCACCTAACATCTCCCTCACAGCTGGGATGGTTGGGCACTCATCTACCACATGATCACATGATTGGCAAATGGTGCATGGCATGACATGGGCTTGTGTCTCGGAAATGGCTTGGACTTCATGCATTTTTTTCAACTCAAGTTTTTCCAACCTCCTTGCCATTGTTGCCACCTTAGCTTTCATGTCCATGTCTTCACTTAACATGTACATTCCACCCTTTGGATTTACAGGAGCTTTCATCCTTCCCATTTCTCTTGAGTTGGGCTCATCCCATCCTCTTGATACCTCAGAGACATAACTTAAAAAGTCCATGGCTTCTTCCTGATTCTTACTCATAAAATCTCCCCCACACGTGGTTTCAAGAATTTGCTTCATGGAGGAAGACATCCCATCATAAAAATAGCTCACCAAGAGCCATGTATCAAAGCCATAATGAGGACAAGCATTGATGGCCTCCATATACCTTTCCCAACATTCATAGAACTTCTCATTTTCTTGTGCAGAAAAGTTTGAGATTTGTCTCTTCAACCCATTGGTCCTATGGGTGGGGAAAATTTTCTTCAAAAATTCGGCCTGAAGATCAACCCAATTCCTTATGCTCCTTGGCCTTAAAGAGTTAAGCCATATTTTTGCCTTGTCCTTCAAAGTAAAAGGGAATAGCTTGAGTCTCATCAAGTCTATTGAAGCTCCTCCCTCTCTAAAAGTATTGCACACCTCCTCAAACTCCTTGATATGGGTATATGGGTTCTCACTCTCCATTCCATGGAAATTTGGTAGGAGGGGCACAATATGGGGCCTTATAATCAGTTGCTCAAGAGGAGGTATGATGCATGAGGGTGCACTCATCCTTGGTGGGTGCATTCTATCCCTCATGGATAGATATGCATTTGGATTATCCCCTTGACCGTGTTGAGAATTCTGATCCTCTTGTGGAGGGTCCATGATGTTTACATAGATATCCAACTCTGTGTCTTGAGGATTCTCTATCCTTACTAGTCTTCCCTCTTGGCCCCGAATCCAATAGGGCATGCACAAGTTACAACTTCCCTGAAAACAAAACAAAGACAACAAAAACAAAAGAAAGCTAGAAGAAAGTTAAGGTTAGAAAGAAAATGAAAGTAAACTTAACAAAAGGAATTCTGCAATTAAAAGAAAGGAAATGAAGTTAATGAAAAAGGAATTCACCAAACTTGTGATGGAAATCACAAGTAGCCTCTAAAAAGTTGTATCATTGTATTGTGGCACCATCCCCGGTAGCGGCGCCATTTTGATTCGTGCCCAATTGGGTATTTTAATAAAAAATGTTTATAAATCCTATGACCTTATACTGGCGTAGCAAAGCTACTATAGTATAGCAGCTCTAGGGTCGAACTCTGGGATGGGTTTTCACTCTACCAGTGATAGACTCAAGATTAGAAATTGAATCTGATGATTTCCTTTGTCAAAAACTTAAAGTTTAAAAGAAAATAAAATTTGTTTTGAAAGTGGTGTTTGGAACTAAACTAACATAGAACTAGGTAAAAATGGAAGAAAGAAAGTCTCCCAGAGCTAAAGGTTGCTAGGATCAAGTTCAGAATGCAAAGTGGGAAATTCTGGATTTTTCTCCTCGTATTGGGGACAACAACATAAAGGATGGTTGTTTCCCGAGCCGGTATAGGTTTAACAATGAAGATTTAATCCATAAAAAGTCAATAGAAATGGTAGTCAAGTTCCATTAATGGCTTTAGACACTATGGGTCTTCATATTGAGCCACTTTCCAATGGCTCGTACATGATAACTAATGGTCTTATGTGGAACTAGCAATAAGTATCCATAGAGACCTAAAAGCTTATCATGTATTGGCCATTCAAAGTGATTCTAAGGGATTTAAAGCAAAACTTTAGATTTAAAAGCCATTTATGAACTCCAACTACCTGTATTTAAGGCACGAGAGTTTTCCACTTTTGCATCTGGACTTTTCACCTAGCTTCCTTCACTCCAAGAAACCAAAGGTTTAGCCTCTCATCCTCTGGGAAAACATCCTCAGAGGTTGTTTGGCTTCCAAGAAAAAGAAAATAGAAGAGAGAAAAGGAAAGCAAAGAGAGCTCTGTATATTTTTCCCAAGAGGAAAATTTCACTCAGTGTAAAATATACAAAAAGTCCCCTCCCGAGAGATGATTTCCACCCCTCTTATAGTCTTTACAAAGCAAAGCCTGTGATTGGCTAATTACAGGGATAAAAAAGGAATTTACATCAAAAAATACAAAAGAAAAGATCTCATGTGGAGTCGTCAGAACAGAGGAGATTTCACACTAAAGTCGCATGAACAATACAAGGTGCGAAATTCGCACTCGCATGGGCTGGTGCGAAATTCGCACTTGCATGAACAGTACAAAGTGCGAAATTTTCCATTTTGAGCTCCTTATACGAATGGCAATATACCACTATAGGTACTTGATTTGTCAGCAATTCCGAGCCGATTCCGAATATGGGATTCTTGAAAGGTGATTTTGCATGATGAACAAAATAGAGCCTCCCAAAGTGACAATGCATGGCTACAAAAACTGCTTCTTTCCTCTGTTTTTCCTCTTTGCTTCTCTCCTTTACTTGGCTTGTCTTAATGATCCAAAAAGCTGTCAAAACACTAAAACTAGCCACAAATATGATTAGAAGTCATTGCTAGGTCCTTAATATGCCAATTGGAATAAAAATGGAGAACTATTACACAAAAGTGCTTAAAACATAATGAATTAAAGGCGCAAAATAGCACTTTTTGGGTAGTAATCACATGGGCTCAAGCCTTTATATAATATGAATAGCTCAGGGTTGTGATTGACATGAACGACTCCTAGTTGTGAGCTTAAGGCTCTAGATGGTATGAACAACTCTGGGTTACGGATGACATGAATGACTATGGCTCATGAGCTTAAGCTTCTAGATATTATGAACTGCTCAGGGTTGTTATTGACTTGAGAGACTTTGAGTCATGGTCTCAAGGCTCTAGATGTTATGAATAACTTGGGGTTGTGGTTGACATGAATGACTTTGAGTTGTGGTCTCAAGGCTCTAGATCCTAGGAATAATTTATGCTTATAGATGACTTGAACGACTCCAGGTCATGAGCTCAGGCCACTAAATACTATGAAGAGCTTAGGGTTGTGGTTGACATGATGACTTTAGGTCATGAGCTTAAACCTTTAGAAGCTATGAACAACTTTAGGTTGTGGTTGACATGAATGACTAGATGTTTCAAACAACTTTAGGTTGTGGCTGACATGGGCGACTATATGTCATGAGCTCAGGGCTTTAGATGCTATGAATAACTAAGGGTTGTGGTTCACATGAATGACTTTAGGCCATGGGCTTAGTGCTCTAAATTCTATGAATAGATCTAGGTTGTGCTTGACATGAACAACTATGGGTCTTGAGCTTTGGGCTTGAGATACTATTGATTCGTTCCCAATTGGTGTCTCAACTGATTCATGTCCTCTCAATGGCCACCGGCAATGGTGCCATTTGATTCCGTGCCCACCTGGTGCCTTGATTTTGGTCCTCAAATGAGAGTAATCAACAAAATTTATAACCTATTACACCATGTACTAGGATAGCCTTAGCTAGCATAGCATAGTGGCTCTAGGGTCGTTCACTGGGATGGGTTTTCACTTCACAATTCATTTTAATTCAAAGCTGAATTGGTGTTTTTTCATTTCAAGGTTAGCTCTAAAAGAAAACATAAAGATGTTTGAGTGAAAAAGGTTTGGTTTTAAACTAACCAATAATAAAATAACTGAAATTACTTACAAAGAAAAGCGTTTCTTGGAGTTTCAGATCACTAGGCTCAGGTTCCTAATACAAAAAGAAAGTTCCGGCCACTTGTTTCTTTTCCTCGCATTAGAGAATTAACATATAGTTAATTCTCTAACCGGTGTGGTACAGATGCTTCCCATTAATTCCCTCTCACTGATGCATCTTGCAATGGCTCATGCCTCTCACCTAGCATTTGCCATTCAAGGTGATCCTTAACCTTGGATTTCCCGTCAAAAGCTCCCAAGAGATAACTAATGGATGTCTCCTTAGAGTCCAAAAGCTTACCAAGTGTTGGCTATTCTAGAAAATCCTACCTTCAAACCACCTCCCAAAGGCTCGCAAGAGATAAACTAGTGTATCTCAATGGATGGAGACCACTTTCCTTACCAAGTGTTGGCCCAGGTGATTAAAAGGCGTTTTAAGTTAACTAAAAAGATAAAAACCATTAACGGGTCACACTTTCTCTTCATTAAAAATTGAAGCAACAAAACTTCCAATTTTGCATTCAGAAACTTACCTGACTTTCTTCACTCCAAGAGATAAAGAGCCTAGCCACTCATCCTCTGAGGAAACATCCTCAGAGTTTGATTTGCTAGAAATAAAAATAACGAGAAAACAAAAATATGAAGGAAAAATAGAGCAAGTGCTTTGTAAAATATATTTTTTCCTCTCGTCGGATTACATCTATGATATATGATTTATGATATATTTCTTTACATTGGTTCAAAGATATATATAGAGAAGATATTTTCTCAGAAATATCCTAATAATATCTTTGAATAAGGAGAAAATAGAAATGTACACAAAATATCTTGAGAAAAAATCTAACTGAGTCGGTTGCAAATATCTAAGATTGCACAGGTGGATTTCGCAAGGTGATTCACATGTTGAATTATCCATTTTGCAAGTTTGAACTTTGGTTTTGCAACTTGGAGGTGATTTCACAACTTGGAGATGATTTGCAACTTGATTCATAGCTTGGAGGCCATTTCGCAACCAAGGGCCATTTCGCAGCCAAGGAGCATTTTTGCAGGGTGGAGACATTTTCACAGCCCATTTCGCAGCTGTGAAATGAGGGGGTGGAGCTGCAAAATGGAACTTGTGTGCCAAAGGGTGGTTTCGCAGCTGCGAAACACCCTGCGAAATTTTCGCAGCTCATTTCGCTCAACTTTGCGCAATTGTCTTCAAATAGTCATAACTTCTTCGTTTCAACTCCAATTTGTGCACCGTTTGAAGCATTGGACTCCTGACTTCCCGAGCTTGGAAACAACATATAGTATACATGAAATGGACTCCAGGAAGTACTCGAAATGTGTCCAACAGTTGCTGTCCTCTTGTATTCTTCATGTTAGATTTCTTTCTTTTTCCTCCTTCCATTCTTGATTGGCTTTGGCAAAGAACTACGAAGCTCCAAAGCTTGAATTATTCATGTAAATGAGCTTCCATTTGATTTTCCATGGATTATATAAAGCTCTCCCTCATCTTAGATTGCTTTGGTGATAAAAAAGCTATCAAAAACACCAAAACTTAACACAATTTGATTAGAATTGATTGCAAGGGTCTTTAACATGCCAATTGAGTTAAAAGGTAATAACTACTACTCAAAAGTGTTTAAAAGAGTTAATTATAAGCTATAAAATAACACTTTTTGAGTAGTAATCAACTATGCACAACTGAAGGCTATAGTTGACATGAATGACTCCAAGTTGTAAGGACGGGTTTGTAGATGCTATGAATAACTCTGGGCTGCAGTTCACATGAAGAACTATGGGTCATGAGCTTAGGGCTCAAGATGCGACGAAAAGCTCAAGGCCATGGTTGACATGAACAACTCCAGCTCGTGATCTTAAGGCTTTAGATGTTGTGAACAACTCAGGGTTGTGGATGACATGAATGATTCCGTCTCCTAAGGTCAAGCCTGTAAAAACTATGACCAACTCTAAGCTGTTGTTAACTTGAAAGACTCTAGGTCTCAAGGTCAAGGCTCTAGATGCTATGAACAGATCAGGGTTAGGGTTGAAATGAACAACTCGAGGTTGTGAGTTATGGGCTCTAGATCTTATGAACAATTCAGGGTTGTGGATGACATGAATGACTCCGGGTCATGAGATGAGGCAATAGATACTATGAACAGCTCAAGGCTATCATTGAATTGAAAGATTACGAGTTAGGAGCTCTAGGCTTAACATGCTATGAACAAATCAGGGTTGTGGTTAAGATGAATGACTTCGAGTCATGAGCTTAGGGCTCTAGATGCTATGAACAACTCAGGGTTATGAATGACATGAACAACTTCAGGTTATGAGCTTAGAGCTTTAGATGCTATGAATAGGGTTGTGGTCGACATGAAAGACTTTGGGCTATGAATGACTCAAGATCCTATGAGCTCACACCTCAAGATGCTATGAACCAGTAAAGGCTATGGATGATATGAACAATTATTTATCATGAGCTCAAAACTTCAGATGTTATGAACAACTTAGGACTATGGATGACATGAACGATTTCTGGTCATGATTTCAAGGCTCGAAATACTATGAACAACTTAAGACTATGATTGACATAAATGACTCTGAGTCATGAGCTCAGGGCATTTGATGCTATGAACTGCTTAGGGTTGTGGATGAGATGGGCGATTCTGGGTCATGAGCTTAGGGCTTTGGATGCTATGAATCACTAAGGGCAATGGATGACATGAGCTACTTCGGATCGTGAGGTAAAGGTTATGGATGCGATGCACAACCTAGAGTTGTGAATGATATGAATGACTCATAATCCCATGAGCTCGAGCCTATAGATGCTATGAATCGCTCAAGGCATTGGTTGACATGAATGACTCCGGGTTGTGAGCTCAAGCCTTTAGATGCTATGAATAGCTTAGAGTTGTGGATGATATGAATGACTTTGGATTTTGTCAGCTCAGGCCTCTAGATACTATTAACCGCTTGGAGTTGTGGATGATATGAATGATTCTACACCATTAGCTCAAGCCTCTAAGTGTTATGAATAGCTTAAGGCTATGGATGACATGAACACCTCCTGGTCATGAGCTCAGGGCTTTAGATGTGATGAACAACTCTTTGCTCTAGTTGAGATGAACAACTTTGAGTTATAAGCTTACGGGTTTAAATGCTATGAATAGCTCAGAGCTGTCACTGATAGCTTAGGGCTGTGAGCTTGGGGTTTTAGATGTTATGAATAGCTTAGGCCTATGGTTGACATGAATGACTCGAGGTCTTGACCTCAGGGCTCTAAATGCTATGAACAACTCAAGGTTATAAAAGACAAGAATGACTTTGGGTGATGAGCTTTGGCATTTAGATACAATGAATAGCTTAAGGTTATGGTTGACATGAAAGAATCTGGAACATGAGCTCAAGCCTCTAGATGCTATGCACAACTTAGGGCAGTCGATGACATGAAAAACTTCAGGTTGTGAGCTCAAAGCTCTAAATGCTATGCATAACTTAGGTTTGTTGATGTCATGAAAGACTCTAGGTCAAGATCTTAGGGATCTAGATGCTATGCACAACTCAAGGTTGTGGATGACATGAATGACTCTAGATCAAAAGCTTAGGTCTCCAGATACTATGAACAACTGAGTGTTGTGGTTGACATGATAGACTCTTGGTTGTGAGCTCAGGGCTCTAGATGTTATGAACAGCTCAAGGTTGTGGATGACAAGAGCTTCTCCGGGTGGTGAGCTCAAGGCTCTGGATGCTATAAAAAACTCAGAATTGTGGATGAAATGAATGAAATGGGATCCCATGAGCTTAGGCCTCTAAATGCTGTGAACCACTTAAGGTTGTGGATTTTATGAAAGATTCTACATCATGAGCTTAAGCCCATAAATGCTATGAAAGGTCAGGGCTATGAATGACATGAAAGACTTTGGGTTGTGAGCTCAAGACTCTAGAAGCAATGGACAACTTAGATTTATGGATGATATGAATGACTAAGGATCCTGTCAATTCAAGCCTCTAGATGTTGTGAACCGCTTAGGGTTGTGAATGACATTCATGACTCCGTGTTGTGAGCTTAGTGCTCTAGATACTATGAACACCTTTGGGCTATGATTGGCATGAATGACTCTGTGTTGTAAGCTTAGGGCTCTAGACGCTATGAAAGACTCAGGGATATGGATAAGATGAACTACTCTGGATCATGAGCTCAAGGCCTGGCTGTTATGAACAACTCAGGGCTATGGATGACATGAGCTACTCTGGATCATGAGCTTAAGGCTTTGGATGTTATGAACAACTTAGAGTTATAAATGATATGAATGACTCAGGATCTTATGAGCGTAGGTCTCTAGATGATACGAACTGCTGAAGGCTTTGATTAAGGTGAATAACTCCAAGTCGTGAGCTTAGGGATCTAGATGCCTTGAATAGGTCAGAGTTATGGATGATATGAATGACTCGAGATCGCGTGAGCTCGGGCCTCTAGATTCTTTGAACTACTTAGGGCAATGGATGATATGACTAATTCTACGTCATTAGCTCAAGCTTCTAAATGTTATGAATGGATAAAGGGTGTGGATGAAATGAACAACTCTAGGCCGTGAGCTTAGGGCTCTGGATGTGATGAACAGTTTTAGGGCTATGGTTGACATGAATGATTATTGGTAATAAGCTCTAGGCTCTAGACAGTGTGAACAACTCAGGGTTATGGATGACATTAATGACACTGAGTCATGAGCTCGGGGTTCCAAATATTGTGAATAACACAAGGTTATGGTTGACCTGAAAAACCCTGGGTCATCAGTTGAGGGCCTTAGATGCTATGAACATGTAAGAGTTATGGATGATATGAACAACTTAAGATCCCATGAGCTCAGGCCCTTAGATATTATGAATCGCTTAAGCCTATGGATGATATAAATGATTCTGCATAATGAACTCAAGCCTCTAGATATTATGAACAACTCAAGGTTATGGATGACATGGATGACTCTGGGTCATAAACTTAAGGCTTTAAATGCTATGAACAACTCAGGGGTGTGGATGAAAGGAGTTGCTCCAAGTCATGAGCTCAAGGCTCTAGATGCTATGAACAATCTAGGGCTATGGATGGCATGAGCTACTCAAGGTCATGAGCTCAGGACTTTGGATGCTATGAACAATCTAGAGTTGTGAATGATATGAACGACTTAGGATCCAATGAGCAAAGTCCTCTAGAAGCTATGAACTGCTCAGGTCTTTGGTTCACATGAATGACTCTAGGTTATGAGCTCAAGGCACCAGATACTATGAATAACTTAAAGTTGTGGATGAAATGAATGAGTTGTGATCTCGTATGCTCAGGCCTCTATTCTATGAATAACTCAGGGTTGTGGATGACATGAACGACTTTGGGTCATGAGCTCAGGGCTCAAGATGCTATGAAAAGCTCAAGGATGTGGTTGACATGAAACACTCGGGGTCGTGAACTTAAGGTTCTAAATTCTATGAACAACTTTAAGTTGTTGATTACATGAGCTACTACGGGTCATGAGCCGAGGGCTCTAGATGCTACAAACAACTCAAAGTTGCAGATGATATGAATGACTCAGGATCCTATGAGCTCAAGCCTCTATATACTATAAATAGGAAAGGGTTGTGGATGATATGAATGATGCTATGTCATGACCTCAAGCCATTAGATGCTATGAACTTCTTAGGGTTGTGGATGACTTGAACAAATTTGGGTCATGAACTTAAGGCTCTAGATGTTATTAACAACTTAGGCTAGTGGATGACATGAACGACTCCAGGTCATGAGCTCAGGCCTTTAGATTCTATGAATAACTAAGGGTTATGGTTAACATGAAAGACTCTAATTTGTGAGCCCAAGGCACTAGATGTTATGCACAACTTAAGGTTGTTGATGAAATGAAAGACTTCAACTCATGAGCTCAGGGCTCTAAATGCTATGAACAACTTAGGGTTTTTGTTGACATGAACAACTCCGGGTCATGAGCTAAGGCCACTTGATGCTATTAACAACTCAATGTTATGGATACATGAACAACTCTTGGTTATGATCTCAGGTCTTTAGATTGTATGAAGAAATCAAGGTTATTTTTGACATAAAAGACTTTGGGATGTGAGTGCAATGCTCTACATGTAATGAACAACTCAAGGTTGTGATTGACATGAATGAGCTTAGGGCTCAAGATGCTATGAAAAATTCAGGGTTGTGAATGACATGAACAACTCTAGGTCATAAGCTTGGGGCTCTTGATGTTTTAACAACTCAAGGTTGTGGATGACATGAATGACTTTGGGTCATGAGCTTAGGTTTTTAGATTCTATTAACAACTAAGGGATGTGGTTGACATGAATGACTCTTATTTGTGAGCTTAGGGCTCTAAATGCTATCAATAACTTAAGGTTGTTGATGACATGAAAGACTTTGGGTCGTGAGCTTAGGGCTCTACATGCTATACACAAGTCTAGGCTATCAATGACATGAAAGAGTCCAGGTCATGAGCTTAGGGCTCTTGATACTATGAATGGCTTAAGACTATGGATGACATGAATGACTTTGGTTTATGAGCTTAAGGCTCTAAATGCTATGAATAGCTCAAGGTTGTAGATGACATGCACTACTCCGAGTCATGATCCTAAGGCTTTGGATGCTATGAATAACTTAGAGTTGTGGATTATATGAATGACTCAGGATCCCATGAGCTTAGTCATCTAGATGCTATAAACCACTCAAGCTGTGGAAGATATGAGTGATTCTGTGTCATGTGTTCAAGTCTCTAGATGTTATGAACTACTCAGGGCAATGGAAGACATGAACAACTTTCAGTTATGAGCTCAAGGTTCTAGATGTTATGAACAACTCAGGGTTGTAATTGACATGAATGACTCTGGGTAGTGAGCTTAGGGATGTAGATGCTATTAATAATGATTACTACTCAAAAAGTGCTATTTGATAGCTTGTAATTAACTATTTTAAACACTTTTGAGTAGTAGTTATTACCTTTTAACTCAATTAACATATTAAGGACCTTTGTAATCATTTCTAATCAAATTGTGTAAGTTTTGGTTTTTTGTTAGTAATTTGATCACCAAAGCAATCCAAGATTGAGGAGAGTTCTTTGGAATCCATGGAAAAGCAATGGGAAGCTCATTAACATGAAGAACCAAAGCTTTAAAGCTTTATAGTCCTTTGCCATAAGCAAATCCGGAATACAAGGAAGGGAAGCAAAGAGAAAAAGCTAACATGAAGCATTCAAGAGGACAGAAATTGTCAGCCACTTTTGGAGCACTTCCTGGTGCTCAATTTATGAATACTATATGTCGTTTCGAAGCTTGGGAAGTCAGCAATTCAATGCTTTAAACGGTACATGATTCAGAGTTGAAA
Organism: Vitis cinerea var. helleri x Vitis rupestris; assembly: GCA_945999865.1. Classification (NCBI taxonomy): domain Eukaryota; kingdom Viridiplantae; phylum Streptophyta; class Magnoliopsida; order Vitales; family Vitaceae; genus Vitis; species Vitis cinerea var. helleri x Vitis rupestris. Next base: position 16,817,776 of record OX253933.1, read on the forward strand.
TGATGGAGTTAAAGCCATTGGAAGCCAATCACACCAAGCTGAAGGCCAATTTCGCAGGCTGCGAAATCACAAGAGGATGGCTACGAAATCAGCCTTTAGCTGCGAAATGGTGTCCTTCACGTTGTGAAATTTCGTAGCCATCTTGCACGCCTGCAAAAATCTCTTGAGTGCTTCCCGATATTTGCTACTGACATTTTTAGATTTTTTGCTTTAGATATTTGATGTCTAAATCCCCATTCTCTCCTTGTAATCCACCTATCATAGGATTCCTTAGTCTTTAAGCACGAACAAAGGGTAAATAGCCTCTTATATAATGTTTGTAATTTCCATTACAGTGGGAGGTCGGGGAGCTTGTTCTCAGAGACATCCTTTGTATAGTTTTGAAAGGAAGTAAAATACAGAGCCTTTGCTTTGCCTTACCTTCTCGTTTTGATTGTATATTATTTAATTTTTCTTACTAGCCAAACAAGCTCTGAGGATGTTTCCTCAGAGAATGAGTGGCTATACTTTTAGTTCCTTGGAGCTAAGGTTCCCGGGTAAGGCCCCAAATGCAAGAATTGGTAGTTTTGTTGTTTCAGCCATTAATGAAGAGAAAGTGTGACCCACTAATGATTTCTATGTTTTTAGTTAACTTAAAACACCTTCAATTCACCTGAGCGAACACTTGGTAAGGCAAGTGATCTCCGTCCATGGAGATGCACTAGTTTATCTCTTGCGAGCTTTTGGGAGGTGACTTGAAGGTAGGATTTTCTAGAATTGCCAACACTTGGTAAGCTTTTGGACTCTAAGGAGACATCCATTAGTTATCTCTTGCGAGCTTGAGAAGGGAAGTCCAAGGTTAATGATCACCTTGAATGGTAAGTGCTAGGTGAGAGGCACGAGCCATTGCAAGTTGCATCAGTGAGAGGGAATTAGTGTTGAAATCCATTAAAGGGAAGCATCTATACAACACCGGTTAGAGAATTAACTATATGTTAATTCTCTAATGCGAGGAAAAGATTCAAGTGACCGAAACTCTGTTTTTACATGAAGAGTCTCCTCTGTGAACCTAAAACTCCAAGGACCGCTTTTCTTCATAAGTAATTTCCATTACTTTCTTTTTAGTTAGCTTAAAACAAAACCCTTTTTCAACCAAAGTTTATGTTTTCTTCTTAAGCTAACCTTGAAATGAAAAAGCACCAATTCAACTTTGAATTGGTATCAGTTGTAAGTTGAAAACCCTTCCCAGTGAACGATCCTAGAGCCACTATGCTATATTAGCTAAGGCTATCCTAGTGCATGGTGATATAGGTTATAAATTTTGTTGATTACTCCCGTTTGAGGATCAAACTCATACAACATTGGGACACGAATCAAATAACACAAAGTTTTGGATGACATGATCGACTTCGGGTCATAAGCTAAGGCCTCTAGATTCAATTAACAACTGAGGATTGTAGTTGACATGAAAGACTCTTAGTCGTGACCTATAGGCTTTAGATGCCATGCACAACTTAAGGTTGTACATTACATGAAAGACTCCTGGTCATGAGCTGAGGGTTGTAGATTCTATACACGGGTATGGGTTTTCGATGACATGAAGGACTCTAGGTGGAGAGCTCAAAGTTGTGGTTGACATGAACGACTCTAGGTTCTGAGCTCAAGGCTCCACATACTATGACCAATTGAGAGTTGTGGATGATATGATGGAGTCAGTATCCTGTGAGCTTAAGCCTCTAGATGCTATGAACAACTAGGGTTATGGATGATTTGAATGATTCTGCATCATGAGCTCAAGCCCTTAGATTATATGAACTCCTCAGTGTTATGGATGATATGAATGCCTACGGGTCGCGTGCTTAAGGCTTTAGATTCTATTAAAAACTCAGGGTTGTGGATACAATGAATGACTTCAGGTCATGAACTCAGGCCTCTACATTTTATGAACAACTTGGGGTTGTGGTTGACATGAATGACTTCGAGTCATGAGCACAAGGCTCTAGATGCTATGCATAACATAAGGTTGTCAATGACATGAAAGACTGTGCATCATGAGCTTAGAGCTCTAGATGCTATGAATAACTCTAGGTTGTGCATGACATGAACAACTCTGGGCTTTAGATACCATGGACAACTCAGGATTGTGGTTGGTGTGAATGATTCCAATTCATGAGCTCAGGGCTTTAAATGCTATGAACAGCTCAGGACTATGGATGACATGAGCTACTCTAGGTTGTAAGCTTAAGGCTTTGGATGCTATGAATAACTCAGAGTTGTGGATGATATGAACGGGTTAGGATCCCATGAGCTTAATTCTCTAGATGTTATGAATTGCTTATGAATCCCTTGAGCTTAATCCTCTAGATGTTACGAATTTCTTATGAATTCCATGAGCTCAATCCTCTAGATCCCATGAGCTCAATGCTCTTGATGAACGGGCTATGGAAGACATGAACAACTTGGAGTAATGATCTCAGGGTTCTAGATACTATGAAAAGCTCAAGGTTGTGGCTGACATGAATGTCTCTAGGTCGTGGGCTAAAGGCACTAAATACTCTCAACAACTTAAGGTGATGGATGACATGACCAACTCCGGGTTATGAGCCTAGAGCTTTAGATATTATGAACAACTCAAGGGATTGGCTAACATGAAAGAGTTTGGGTCCTAAGCTCAGGGCTCTAGTATGAACAACTCAGGGTTGTAAAGGATATGAACGACTTAGGATCTCATGAGCTTAGGCTTATAGATGCTAAGAACCACTCTAGGTTGTGGATGATTTAAACAATTTTGTGTCATGAGCTTAAGCCACTAGATGCTATGAACTACTCAAGGTTGTGGAAGATATGAATGACTAGAGGTTGTGAGCTTAGGGCTCTAGACACTATGAACAACTTAGGGTGGCAATTAACATGAATGACTTCAATTAGTGAGCTAAAGGCTTTAGATGCTACAAACAAGTTAGGGTTACGGATGACATGAATGATTTTAGGTCATGCGCTCAGGCCTATAGATTCTACGAAGAGCTCAAGACTATGGTTGACATCAAAGACTCCTAGACGTGAGCTTAGGGCTTCTAAAGTTATGCATAACTTAAGGTTATCGATGACAAGAAATACTCTAGCTGAGGGCTCTAGATGTTATACAAAGGTTAGGGTTGTTGATGACATGAAAGACTCTAGGTCGAGAGCTCAGGGCTCTAGATACTATGAATAGCTCAAGGTTGTGGTTGACATGAACAACTCCGAATTATGAGCTTAAGGCTCTAGCTGCTATGAATTGCTATAGGCTATGGATGACATGAGCTACTCTAGGTCATGAGAGTAAAGCTTTAGATGTTATAAAGAGCTTAGAGTTGTGGATGGTGTGAATGACTCAGGATCCCATGAGATTAAGCCTCTAGGCACTATGAACTGCTCACGGTTGTGGATGATATGAATGATTATGTGTCATGAGCTGAAGCCCCTAGATGATATGAACTATTAACAATCATGGATGACATGAATGACTCTAGGTTGTGAGCTTAGGGTTGTAGATGCTATTAACAACTTAGGATTGTGGATAAGATGAATGACTCCAATTCATCAGCTCAATCCTCTAGATTCAATGAACAACATAGGGTTGTGATTAACAAGAAAAGCTCTTAGTCATGAGCTCAGGGCTCTAAATGTTATGCACAACTTACGACTGTCGATGACATGAAAGTCTCCAAGTCGTGAGCTCAAGGCTCTAGATGTTATGAACATCTCGGGGTTGTGGTTGACATGAATAACTCTTGGTCGTGAGCTGAAGGCTTTAGATGCTATGAACAGCTCAAGGTTATGGTTGACATGAACAACTCCAAGTCGTGAGCTCAGGGCTCTAGATACCATAAACAACTTAGGGTTTTAATTTTCATGAACGACTATGGGTCATGAGCTTAAGCTTCTAGATGTTATTAAGAACTTAGGGTTGTGGATGACATGATGACTTCGGGTCATGAGCTCATGCCTCTAGATTCTATGCATAGCTCAAGGCTGTGTTTGACATGAAAGACTCCAAGTCATGAGTTCAGGGCTCTAGATGCTATGCACAACTTAAGGTTGCCGATGACATAAAAGACTCTAGGTTGTGAGCTTATGGCTCTACATGCTATACACAAGTCTAGGTTGTTGATGACATGAAAGAGTCTAGGTCATGAACTTAGGTCTCTTGATAATATAAATAGCTCAAGATTGTAGATGACATGAATGACTCTAGGTCGTGAGCTCAAGCTTGTAGATGCTATGAATAGCTTAGAGTTGCGGATGGCATGCTCTACTTTGGGTCGTGATCTTAGGGCTCTAGATGCTATGAACAACTTACAGTTGTTGATTATATGTACAACTTGGGATCTCATGAGCTCAGACCTCTAAATGCTATGAATAGCTTAGGGCCGTGGTTGATATGAATGATTCTATGTCATGAGCTCAAGGTTTTAGATGCTATGAAAAGATATGAACCACTCTAGGTTTTGATCTCAAGGCTCTAGATGCTATGAACAACTTAGGGCCATGGTTGACATGAATGACTCCAGGTCGTGAGCTCAAGGCACTAGATGCTATGAAAAACTCAAGGTTATATATGACATGAACAACTCTGGCTTATGAGTTTAGGGCTCTAGATATTATAACAACTTCGAGTGGTGGTTGACATGAAAGACTCTAAGTGTTGAGCTTAGGGCTCTAGAAGTTATGAACAACTCATAGTTATGGATGATATGGATGACTTGGGATCCCGTGAGCTTAGACTTGTAGATGTTATGAACCACTCTAGGTTGTGGATGAAATGAATGATTCCATGTTATGAGCTCAAGCCTTTAGATGCTATGAACTGCTTTGGGTAATGGAAGACATGAACGACTCTGGGTCGTGAGCTCAGGGCTCTAGATGCTACTAACAAAATAAGGTTGTGGATGACATGAATGATTCTGGGTCATGAGATCAAGCCTTTAGATTTTATGAAAAGCTCAAGGTTATGGTTGACATAAAAGACTCCTAGTTATGAGTCTAGAACTCTAGATGTTATGCATAACTTAAGGTTGTCGATGACATGAAAGACTCCGAGTCATGAGCAGAGGGCTCTATATGCTATACATAGGTCAGGGTTGTCGATGACATAAAAGACTTGGGGTTGAGAGTTGAGATATGCTATAAACAGCTCAAGGTTATGGTTGTCATGAAAGACTCTAGGTCATGAGCTTAAGGCTCTAGATGCTGTGAACAACTCTTAGCTATGGATGACATGAGCTACTTCTGGTCGTAAGCATAGGGCTCTATATGCTATGAAGAGCTCGGAGTTGTGAATGATATGAATGACCTAAGATCCTGTGAGCTTAAGCCTCTAGATCTTATGATTTGCTCAAAGCTATGGATGATGTAAATTATTCTCCATCATGAGCTCAAGTCTTTATATGCTATGAACTGCCTAGGCTATGGATGACATGAATGACTTTGGGTCATGAGCTCAAGATTGTAGATGCTATCACCAACTCAAGGTTGTGAATAATATGAATGACTCTAATTCATGAGATAAGGCCTCTAAATTCTTTGAACAACTCAGGGTTGTGGTTGACAAGAAAGTCTCCAAATTATGAGCTTAGGGCTCTAAATGCTATGCACAACTTAAGGTTGTCGTTGACAAGAGAAACTCCAAGTCGTGAGTTTAGGGCTTTAGATGCTATGAACATCTTAAGGCTATGGTTGACATGAACGACTTTGGGCCATGAGCTCAGGGTTGTTGATGCTATGAACAACTGAGGGTTGTGTTTGACATAAACAAATCTATGTCTTGAGCTCAAGGCTCTAGATGCTATGAACTACTCAGGGTTGTGGTTAACATGAATGACTCTTTGTGATCAGCTCAAGGCCATAGATGTTGTAAACAATGTAGGTTTGTGGTTGACATGAAGACTCTAGAGCATGAGCTTAGGGCTCTATATGCTCTTAGGAACTCAATGCTGTGGATGGCATAAATGACATTGGTCATGAGCTGAGACCTCCAGATTCTATGAACAACTTAGGGACGTGGTTCACATTAAAGAGTCTATGTCATGAGCTAAGGGTTGTAGATGCATACATAGGTCTGGGTTGTTGATCACATGAAAGACTGTGGGTTTTGAGTTGAGGGCTGAAGATGCTATGAATAGCTCAAGGTTGTGGATGACATGAACGACTCTAGGTCATGAGCTTTAGGCTCTATATACTATAAACAACTCAGGCTTATGGTTGACATGAACGACTTTGGGTCATGAACTCAAGGCTCTAGATGCTTTGAACATCTCAAAGCTATGAACTACTCAAGGTTATGGATGACATGAACGACTTCGGGTCATGATCATAGGGATCTAGATGTTATAAACTATTCATGGTGCTAGTTGACATGAACGACTCTAGATCGTGAGCTCAAGGCCCTAGATGCACCATACACCTCTAGGTTGTGGTTGACATGACTGAATTTGGGTCATGATCCCATGGCTTTAGATGCTATAAACAACTCAGAACTATGGATGACATGAATGACTTTAGTTCTTGAGCTCAATCCTCTAGATACTATGAACAACTCAGGGTTGTGGTTGACATGAATGATTCTGGGTTATGAGCTCAAGGGTCTAGGTTTTATGAAGTGCCTAAGGTTATTGATGACATGAACTACTCCAGGTTGTGAGCTCAAGGCTCTAGATGCTATGAACAGCTCGAGGTTGTGGTGAACAAGAACCACTTCGAGTCATGATCTTAGGCCTCTAGATGCTATGAACAACTCAAGGGTTATGGTTGATATGAACGACTCTAGGTCATGATATTATGGCTCTAGATGCTTTTAACAACTCAGGGTTGTGGATCGCATGAATGACTCCAAGTCATGGCCTCAAGATTCTATGAACAGCTCAGGGTTGTGGTTGACATGAAATGCTCTAGGTCTTGAGCTCAAGATTTTAGAAGTTATTAACAACTCAAAGTTATGGATGATGTGAACGACTTGGGATCCCATGAGCTCAGCCCTTTAGATTTTATTAACTGATCAAGGCTTGCAAAAATACGAATGATTTTGTGTAATGAGCTCAAGCCTTTGGATGCTATGAACTACTCAATGTTGTTGATGACATGAACGACTTCGGGTCGTGAGCTTAGGGCTCTAGATGCTATCAACAACTCAAGGTTGTGGTTGACCTGAACTACTGCAGGTCGTGAGCTTAGGGGTCTAGATGCTATGAACAACTCGTAGCTATGGATTCTATGGATGATATGAATGACTCGGTCAATTGTGTCCTAAGGACTCTAGATGCTATGAACCGCTTAGGGTTCTAGATGTTAATAATGATTCTACATCATGTGCTCAATCCTTTATATGTTATGAATAACTCAAGGTTATGGATGCTATGAACAACCCTAGGTCATGAGTTGAAGGCTTTAGATTCTACGAACTACTCATGGTTATGGTTGACAAGAAGAAGTTTGGGTCGTGAGCTCAGGCCTCTAGATTTTATGAGCAGCTAAAGATTATGGATGACATGAGCTATTTCGAGTCATGAGCTTACATCATTGGTTGCTATGAAGAACTCGGGGTATTGGATGATATGAACAACTAGGGATTTCATGAGCTTCATCCTCTAGATGCTATGAATAGCTCAGGGCTAAGGATGATATGAACGATTCTTGGTCATGAACCCATGGCTCTAAATGATATGAATAGCTTAAGCTATGGATAACATGAATGACCCCATGTAGTGAGCTCTAGGCTCTAGGTGCTATGAACAACTTAGGGCTATGGTTGACAAGAACAACTCCGAGTCGTGAGCTCAATGCTTTAAATGCTATTAATAGCTTAAGGCTGTGGATGACATGAATGACTCGGGGTCGTGAGCCTATGAGTCTAAATGCTATGAATAGCTCAGGGCTCTAGTTGACATAAATTACTCCAAATTGTTAGTTTAGGACTTTAAATGCCATGAAAAGGTCAGTGTTGTGGATGGCATGAATGACTTTAGGTTGTGAGCCAAGGGCATTAAGTGCTATGAAAAACTCAAGGTTATGGTTGACATCAATGACTTTAGGTTGTGAGCACATGGCTCTATATACTATGAAAAGCTCCATGTTGTAGTTAACATGAATGACTCCTGGTCATGAGCTTAGGGATCCATATGCTATGAACAGCTCAGGCCAGTGGTTTACATGAACAACTCTAGGTCCTGGGTTTAGGGCTCTAGATGCTATGAACAAATCAGGGTTAAGGTTTAATTGAATGGCTCCGGGTAATGAGCTTAGAGCTCTAAATGCTATGAACAAGTTAGAGTTGTGGATGATATAAACAAATCGGGATCCTATAAGCCAAGACCTATAGATGCTATGAACAACTTAGGGTTATGGATGATATGAACTATTCTTGGTCATGAGCCTATGAGTCTAAATATTATGAATAGCTCAGGGCTGTGGATGACATGAACAACTCTAGGTCCTGAGCATAGGGCTCTAGATGCTATGAATAGCTTAGGGTTGTGGTTGACGTGGATGACTACAAGTTGTGAGCTCAGGACTCTAGATGCAATGAATAGCTTAAGGCTCTGGATGACATGAATGATTCCGGGTCTTGAGCTTAGGGCTCTAAATGCTATGAACAGCTCAGAGTTATGGTTTACGTGAATGACTCCTTGTTGTGAGCTTAAGGCTCTAAATGCTATGAACAACTCAGGGCTATGGATGACATAAACAACTTCAGGTCGTGAGATTAGGACTTTAGATACTATGAGCAGCTCAGAGCTATGGTTAACATGAACGACTTCAAGTTGTGAGCTCAAGACTTTGTATGCAATGAATAGATCAAGTTGTGGTTGACAGGAATGACTTCGGGTCATGAGCTCAAGGCTTTAGATGTTATGAACAACTCAGAGTTGTGGATGATATGAACAACTCAGGATCATGTGAGCTAAGGCCTCGAGATGCTATGAACAACTTAGGGATAAGAATGATATGAATGATTCTTGGTCATGAGCCTATGAGTTTAAATGTTATGAACAACTTAGGGTTGTGGATGATTCGAATGACTCTAGTGATTACTACTCAAAAAGTGTTATTTTATAGCTTGTAATTAAATCTTTTAAACACTTTTGAGTATTAGTTATTACCTTTTAACTTAATTGGTGTGTTAAGGACCCTTGCAATCGTTTCTAATCAAATTATGTTAAGTTTTGGTGTTTTTGATAGTTTTTTTTATCACCAAAGCAATCTAAGATGAGGGAGAGCTTTATATAATCCATGGCAAAGCAAATGGAAGCTCATTTACATGAAGAATTCAAGCTTTGGAGCTTCGTAGTCCTTTGCCAAAGCCAAATCAAGAATGCAAGGAGGAAAAAGAGAGGAATCTACATGAAATTCAAGAGGACAGCAGCTTTAGGACACATTTTGATCACTTCCCGAAGTCCATTTCATGCATACTATATGTCGTTTCGAATCTCGGGAAGTTAGGAGTCCAACGCTTTAAATGGTGCACAAATTGGAGTTGAAATGAAGAAGTTATGACTGTTTGAAGACAACCGCGCAAAGTTGAGCGGAAATTTCGCAGCCGAGCCCCCATTTCGCAAGTGGTTTTGCAGCTGCAAAACCACCCCTTGGCACACGAGTGCCATTTCTCAGCCCCGTACACTCATTTCGCAGCTACGAAATGGTTCTGAAATTGACCCCTAGCTGCGAACCACATTGCAAAATCACCTCCAAGCTGTGAATGAAGTTGCAAATCATCTCCAAGTTGCGGAATCATCTCCAAGTTATGAAATCACCTCCAAGTTGCAAAACCAAATATCAAACTTGAAAAATGGACAATTCAATGTGTGACTCACCTTGCAGAATCCACTTGTGCACTCTCAAATATTTGCAACCGACTTAGTTAGATTTTTTTTCTCAAGATATTTTCTCCTTGTAATCAGTCAAAGATATTATTAGGATATTTCTTAGAAAATATCTTCTCTATATATATCTTTGAACCAATGTAAAGAAAAGATATACATCATATATCAGATATGTAATCAACGATAGTAAGAAATAGATTTTACAGAGCACTTGCTTTGTTTTCCTTCATATTTTTGTTTTCTCGTTATTTTTATTTCTAGCAAATCAAACTCTGAGGATGTTTCCTCAGAGAATGAGTGGCTAGGCTCTTTGTCTCTTGGAGTGAAGAAAGCTAGGTAAGTCTCCGAATGCATAAATTAGAAGTTTTGTTGTTTCAATTTTTAATGAAGAGAAAGTGTGACCCGTTAATGGTTTTTATCTTTTTAGTTAACTTAAAACGTCTTTAAATCACCTAGGCCAACACTTCATAAGGCAAGTGGTCTCCGTCGATTGAGATACACTAGTTTATCTCTTGCGAGCCTTTGGGAGGTGGTTTGAAGGTAGGATTTTCTAGAATAGCCAACACTTGGTAAGCTTTTGGACTCCAAGGAGACATCCATTAGTTATCTCTTGCGAGCTTTTGAAGGGTAATCCAAGGTTAAGGATCACCTTGAATGGAAAATGCTAGGTGAGAGGCATGAGCCATTGCAAGATGAATCAGTGAGAGGGATTTAGTGTTTAAACCCATTAAGGGGAAGCATCTGTACCACACCGGTTAGAGAATTAACTATATTTTAATTCTCTAATGCGAGGAAAAGATTCAAGTGACCGAAACTCCCTTTTTGTATTAGGAACCTGAGCCTAGTGATCTGAAACTCCAAGAAACATTTTTCTCTATAAGTAATTTCCATTACTTTATTTTTGGTTAGCTTAAAACCAACCTTTTCAAACATCTTTATGTTTTCTTTTAAAGCTAACCTTGAAATGAAAAAAACACCAATTCAGCTCTTTAACTAATATCAATTGTGAAGTGAAAACCCATCCCAGTGAACGACCCTAGAGCCACTATGCTATGCTAGCTGAGGCTATCCTAGTACATGGTGTAATAGGTTATAAATTTTGTTGATTACTCCCATCAGAGGATCGTAATCAAGGAACACCAACTGGACACGAATCAAATGGCACCATTGTCAGGGACCATTGAGAGGACATGAATCAGCTGATACACCAATTGGGAACGAATCATCTAGGTCGTGAGCTTAGGGCTCTAGATGATATGAATAGCTCAGGGTTGTAGTTGACATGAAGGATTTCGAGTTATATGCTCTGGGTTGTAGATGTTATGAACAACACAGAGTTGTGGATGATATAAATAACTTCGGATGCCATGATCTTACACCTCTATATGCTATTAACTCATAGTTGAGGATGATATGAACGATTCCTAGTTGTCAACCTATGACTCTAAATGCTAAGAATAGATTAGGATTGTGTATGACATGAACGAATCTTGGTCATGAGCCTAGGAATTTGGATGCTATGAACAACCCAGGGTTATGGATGATTTGAACAACTATGGATCCAATGAGCTTAGGCCTCTAGATGCTATGAAAAGCTAAAGGGTGTTGATTATATGAACGATTGTTAGTCGTGGGGCTATAGCTCCAAATTCCTTGAACAACTCATGGTTGTGGATGACATGAAGGAATTTGGGTTGTGAGCTCAAGGCTCTATATGCTATGAATAGCTCAAGGCTATGATCGACATGAATGACTCCAAGTCATGAGCTCAGGGCTCTAGATACTATGAACAACTCAAGGCTATGGTTGACATGAATGACTTTGGGTCGTGATCTCAAGGCTCTAGATGCTATGAACATCTCAGAGTTATGGATGATATGAATAACTCGGGATCCTACGAGTTGAGGACTCTAGATGCAATGAACAACATAGTGCTACGAATGATTCTTCATCGTGAGCCTATGATCCTAAATGTAATGAACAACTCAAGGTCGTGGATGACATGAATAACTCTGGGTTGTGAGCTCAAGGCTCTAGATGCTATGAATAACTCAAGGTTATGGTTGACGTGAAGGATTCCGAGTCATGTGCTCAAGGACCTAGTGGTTATGAACCACTCAAAGTTTTAGATGATATGAATGCCTAAAGATCCCTTAATCTAAGGCCTCTAGATGTTATGAAGGACTTAAGGCTGAAGACAACATGAACAATTCTTGGTTATGAGCCAATGACTCTAAATGTTATGAATAGCTTAGGATCGTGCATGAAATGAATGACTCCCGATCATTAGCTTAGGACTCTGGATGCTATGAAGAACTCGGGGTTGTGGATGATATGAATGACTATGAATCTCATGAGTTCAGGCCTCTCGATGCTATGAAAAGCTCAGAGGTGTGGATGATATGAACAATTTTTGGTCATGTGCGCATGACTTTAAATGTTATGAACAACTCAGGGTTGTGGATGACATGAATGACATTGGGTCGTGAGCTCAAGGCACTGAATGTAGTGAACAACTCTAGGTCATGAGCTTAGGGTTCTAGATGTTATGGACAACTCAGGGTTGTGGATGATATGAATGAATCTAGGTCATGAGCTTTGGTCTTTAGATAGTATGAACAACTAAAGGTTGTGGTTGACATGAATGACTTCGGGTCATGAGCTCAAGCCTCTAGATGGTATGAATAGCTCAGGAGTGTGGATGACATGAGCTACTCCAGGTTGTGAGCTTAAGGCTATTGATCTTGCGAACAAGTGTTGTTAATGATATGAACGACTCGAGATCCCATGAGCTCAAACCTTTAGCTACTAAGAACATTTCAGGACTATGGATGATATGACTCGTTCTATGTCATGAGCTTAGGTCTATGGATGACATGAATGATTGTATGTTGTGAGCTTAGGGCTTTGAATACTATGAACAACTCAAGGTTGTGATTGACATTAATGACTTTGAGTCATGAGCTCAGGGCTCTAGATGTTATGAACAACTCAGGGTTATGGATGATATGAGCTACTCCAAGTTGTGAGCTCAAGGCTATGGATGCTATGAAGAACTCAATGTTGTGGATGGTATCAATGACTCGGGATCCCATGAGCTCACACCTCTAGATGCTATAAATAAATCATGGTTGAGGATGACATTAATTATTAGTCCTAAGCCAATGACTCTAAATGCTATGAACAACTCAGAGTTATGGCTGACATGAATGACTTCGGGTCATGTGCTCAAGCTCAGGGTCGTAGTTCACATGAAGAATTTGGGTTGTGAGCCTAGGGCTCTAGATGCTATGAAGAGCTCAGAACTGTGAATGACATGAGCTCCTCTGAGTCGTTAACTCAAGGCCCTGGATGCTTGAAATAACTCAGGGTTGTGGATGATATGAAAGATTCTGGATCATGTGAGTTTAGGCCTCTAGATGCTATGGATAACTTAGTGGTGTAAATGATATGAAAGATTCTTGGTCATGTATCCATGGCTCTAAATGTTATGAACAACTCAAGGTTGTAGTTGACATGAATGACTATAGGTCGTGAGCTCAAGGCTCTGGATGCTATGAGCAACTTAGGGCTTTAGATGACATGAATGACTCTGGGTAGTGAGCTTAGGGTTCTAGATATTATTTATAAGTCAAGGTTGTGGATAACATGGATGACTATGGATCTTGAGCTCCAGGCTTACAAACTATGAATAGCTTAAGGTTGTGGTTGACATAAACAACTCCAGGTCATGAGCTGAAGCCTCTACATGTTATGAAAGCTCAAGGTTGTAAATGATTTGAATGATTCTAAATCATGAGCTTAGAGCTATGGATGACATCAACGACTCCTGTTCATGAACTCAATGTTATAGATACTATGAATAACTTAGAGTTATTGTTGACATGAACGACAACGGGTTATGGTCTAAGGGCTCAACATGCTATGAATAAATCAAGGCACCGGGTTGTGGTCTTGAGTTCTAAGCTCTGGGTTCTATGAACAGCTCAGGACTCTGGATGATATGAACGATTCTTGTTCGTGAGCCCAATGCTCTAAATGTTATGAATAGCTTAGGATTGTGGATGACACAAACAACTTTGGGCCGTGAGCTTAGGGCTCTAAATGCTATGAACAACTCAGGGCAGTGGTTGACATGAATAACTCTGGGTTATGAGCTTAGTGCTTTAGATGCTATTAATAACTCAGGGTTGTGAATGACATGAACAACTCTAGGCCGTGAGCTCACAACTCTAGATGCTATGAACAACTCAGGCTTGTGGATAACATGAGCTACTCTGAGTCGTGAGCTAAGGGATTTGGATGCTATGAACATGTCAGGGTTGTAAATGATATCAACGACTCTTGGTCATGAGCTCAAGGCTATAAATCTTATGAATGATTGTGGATGACATGAATGACTCAAGGTCGTGAGATCAGGGCACTAAATGTTCTGAACAACTCATGTTTATGGTTGATATGAACAACTCCAAATCTTGAGCTCTTAGCTCTAGATACAATCAACATGTCAAACCTATGGATGATATGAGTTGCTCTGGCTCTTGAGCTCATGGCTCTAAAATCTATGAATAACTTAAGGTTATGGATAATACGAATGACTCAGAATCCTGTGAGTTCAAGCCTCTAGGAGCTATGGATATCTTAGGGTTATGGATGAAATGAAAATTCTTGGTCATGAGCCCAAGGCTGTATATGTTATCAACTGGTTACGATTATGAATGACTCAAGGTCATCAGCTCAAGGCTCTTCATGCTATGAACAACTTAGGGTTGTGATTGACATGAATGACTCTATGTTGTTAGCTAAAGGCTCTAGATGTTATGAACAACTTAGAGTTGTGGATGATATGAACAACTTGGGATCCTATGAGCTACGATCTCTAGATGGTTTGAATAACTCAAGGCTAAGGATGATATGAACGATTCTTGGTCATGAGCCCAAGGCTCTATATGTTATAAACTGGTTAGGGTTATGAATGACTCAAGGTCATTAGCTCAAGGCTCTTCATGCTATGAACAATTTAGGGCTATGATTGACATGAATGACTTTATGTTGTCAAATCAGGGCTCTAGATGCTATGAATAGCTTAGAGTTGTGGATAATATGAACGACTTAGGATCCTATGAGCTACAATCTCTAGATGCTTTGAACAACTCAACATTGAGGATGATATGAACTATTTTTGGTCGTGAGCCTATGACACTAAATGTTATGAACAACTCGGGGTTGTGGATGACATGAACGACTCAAGGACGTGAGCTCAAGGCTCTAGGTTTTATGAACAACTCAGGCGTGTGGATGACAGGAACTACTCCAAGTCATGAGCTTAGGGCTCTTGATGTTATGAACAACTCAAGGTTGTGGTTAATATGCACGTTGTGAGCTCATGGTTTTGGATGCTATGAACTGCTCGGGGTTGTGGATGATATGAATGACTTAAGATCTTATAATCTCAAGCCTTTAGGTGCTATGAATAGCTCATTGTTGTGGATGATATGAATGATTCATGGTCATGAGTCGAAGGCTCTAAATGTTATGTACAGCTAAGGGTTGTGGATGACATGAATGATTAAAGGTCCTGAGCTTAGGGCTCTGGATGCTATGAACAACTCAGGGCTCTAGATGCTATCACTATTTCAGAGTTGTAGATGATATGAATGACTCGGGACCTGTATGCTTAGGCCTTTAGTTGTTAGGAATAGCTTAGGGTTGCGGAAACATAAATAACTCAAAATAGAGAGCTATATGAACTGCTTAAGGATGTGGATGATGAGAATGAATCAAGATCATGAGCTCTGGGCTCTAGATGTTAAGAACAACTCAGGGCTCTAGATGACATGAACAACTCTAGGTCGTGAACTCAATGCTCTATATGTTATGAATAGCTCAAGCCTATTGTTGGCATGAATGACTCTAGGTCATGAGTTCTGGGCTCTAGATGATATGAATAGTTTAGGGATGTGGATGACTTGAATGACTCCTTATGTTGAGCTTAGGGCTCTAGATGATATGAACGACTCGTGATCCCATGAGCTCAGGCCTTTAGATGCAATGAACAACTTAGGGCTTCAGGTGATATGAACCAATCTTAGTCATGAGGAGAAGGCTCCAAATGTTATGAACAAGTTAGGGTTGTGAATGAAATGAACGACTCAAGGTTGTGAGCTTTGGGCATTAGATACTATGAACAACTCTCAACTATGAATGATATGAACATCTCAAGGCCGTGAGCTTAGGGCTCTAGATGTTAGGAATAACTCAAGGTTATAGATGACTTGAATGACTCAATTCATGAGTTCAAGGCTCTAGATGCTATGAACAGTTCAGGGATATGAATGACATAAATGACGTTGTGTTGTGAGCTCGAGGCTCTAGATGTTATGAACAATTCAAAGTTGTGGATGATATGAACGACTCGGGATCTTGTGAGCTTAGGCCTCTAGATGCTATGAACAACTGAAGGCTTTGTATGATATGAACAATTCTTGGTTTTGAACACAAGGCACTAAATGTTATGAACAACTCAAGGTTGTAGAGGACATGAACTACTCGAGGTTGTGATCTCAAGGCTCTAGATGATATAAATAGATCAGGTATATGGTTGACATGAAAGACTCCAGGTTGTGAGTTTAAGGCTCTTAATGCTATGAACAGTGTAGGCCTATGGATGACATGAGTTGCTCCACGTTGTGATCTCATGGCTTTGGATGCTATGATCTACTTAAGGTTGTGAATGATATGAATGAATCGAGATCATGTGAGTTCAAAGCTTTAGGTGTTATCAATCGCTCGAGCCTGTGGATGATATGAATGATTCTTGGTCATGAGTAACTTAGGGCTTTGGATGACATGAAGGACTTATGGTCGTGAGCTCAAGGCTTTGGATTTTGTGAATAGCTTAGGGCTCTAGATTCTATGAACAACTCAGAGTTGTGGATGATATGAATGACTCGGGATCCCGTGAGCTTAGGCTTCTAAATGCTATGAATAGCTAAGGGTTGTGGATGACATGAATGAATCTAGGTCGTGTGGTTAGGGCTCTAGATGCTATGAACCACTTTAGGCTATGAATGACATGAATGACTCAAGGTCATAAGCTCAGAGTTGTAGATGTTAGGAAGAGTTCAAAGTTGTGGATGACATCAACAAGTATGGGTCATGAGCTTATGGATTTAGATGCTATGAACAAATCAAGGCTATGGTTGACATGAACTACTTTGGGTCATGAGCTAAGGGCTCCAGATAATATGAACAGTTTAGGGATGTGGATGACATGAATGACCCCGTGTCATGAGCTCAAGGCTTTAGATGTTATGAACAACTCAAAGGTGTGGATGATATGAAAAACTCATGATCCCATGAGCTTAGGCCACTAGATGCTATGAACGGTTAAGGGCTCTAGAAGATATGAACAATTCTTGGTCATGAGCACCAGGCTATAAACGTTATGAACTCCTCAGGGCTATGGATGACAAGAACGACTCATAGTCATGAGCTCAAGGCTCTAGATGATATGAATAACTCAGGTTTGTGGCTGATATGAACTACTCTGGGTCATGAGCTAAAGGCTCTAGTGTTAGGATAGAACCCTTAAAAGCATGACATGATGTTGTAAAATTAGAATTCATTATTTATATAATAATGATCCAGTTTCACTATTATCCATCCTTATTCCATGTATTATACTTTATGAGCATTCTATCCTCAACCTTTTTGCATTGTGCATGACTTAGGTGCATTTCCACTAAGCTGCTTCATTGTATTATTTCTCAAGCTTGAGAGAATATTGAGCTTATGTTGAAGTTAGTACTGGCTTTTACCTATGGGTGAGATCGTAAGCCGATCATATATTTCCTATGGATTGGGTCACTATTAATGAAAGTTGATAGTAATAGGTATTCTCAATAAAGGCACCATGATATCTCTTGGGATTGAGATAGAGTGTCCCATTGAGTGATCCTAAGGAAGTGTATTCATAGAAACTATGGCCATAGTAGTTCCTTAAGTGGAACTTGACATAAGCTCTTTAAGAGCTAAGATATGTCAATTGAACCCAAATAGGAGGATCTATAACTCAAGGATGGTAGAGGTAGTCTTGAAATATTGATAGCTTTCACCTTGTTAGACTACATGTACTAGTTTATGGGGAGACTGAACACAATGGACACCAAGTCACGAACCTGAGCACTTGGTGTCTTGTTGTTATTTACATAGGATACTAGAGTTTAGTTCATTCTCTATAATGGGATGTTGAATCAACTTTAGAATTGGATTTTAAGGGAGGGAGTATTCCTATTGGTCCCAATTGTCCCCGCTCTATGCTCATATACCTTGTTGGCGTGGGTTATGAGGGTCGAATTGGCTCCAAGTTCACTTTTGTGCACAAGGGTGTTTTGCTAATTACGTAAGGTTGCATAGGGGTGAGTGAACAAGATCTCTAGATTGGATTAAGTGATTAATTAGTAGGCCTAATTGGGTTAATTAATCAATTATAACCCATTTTGGGTTAGATTAAGTGACCTAAGCCCATATGGGCTCAAGTCAGTTAAACCCACTCAAGAACCCTATAAATATCCCCTAAGGGTTAGGGTTTCCATAGCTTTTGTCTTCCACCATCTAGAAAGGTAGAGAACCATAGCCTCCACCCTCTTTTCCTTCCCACCAAAAGTGTGCCAAGATCAAGGTTCAAGTCATCAAGTGGAAGACTTCGAGTTTACGAGACTTCTACGATTTCGATCTTCATCTTCACCATGTGGATTTGATTCGGGAACATATGAATTCGAGGAATGGTTTTTGTTAGCACTTTCTAAATCCTTTTAAAGTATAAAAATGTTATTTTTCACCGTGCATAGAATTTAGAAAAAACCTAGGATAGTTATGCATATTCCTAAACTGATCCAGACTTGGGAAATGGAATGATCTGGGTTTTCAGTTAACTAAAGACTCTGGATGTTATGAACAACTTAGGGTTATGGAAAATATGAATGACTTAGGATCCTATAAGCTCAATGATTAGACTCATGGTAGCTTAGCTTTAAAGGCGTATCAACAAAATTTATACCTTAAATACTATTACTAAAGTAGCCAAGCTACTATAGCATAGTGGTTCTAGGATCGTTCACTGGGAAGGGTTTTCGCAAACACAAGTGATATTCAAATTAGGAAAATAGGTGATTTTCTTATGGATGTTAGCTTTAAAAGAAGATGTAAATGTTTTAGAAAGATTTAAACTAATTTAAGCTAACATTAAAGACTAAAATGAAAGGGTGTAAAACCAAGTTTCTCAAAGATAGGATAGCTATGCTCTGGCTCTTATGCAAATTGGAAATCTCAGGATAGGCTCCTCGCATTGGGGTTGCAACCATGGTGATGCTTGCTTTCGGAACCGGTATGGATTTAGCAAATCAAGTTTTAATCCTTTAAAATGGCAAAACATATGGTAGTGAATTTCATCAATGGTTATTCACCTTAGACTTCCTTTGAATGACTCGTAAGAGATAACTAATAGTCTAAAGCTAAAAGCTTACCAAATATTGGCAACTCAAAGTCATTCCAGGTGATAAACTCACCTTTCAATGGCCATTGAAATTGGTTCTAACGGATTAATGCAAAACTTGGAATTGAAAACCTCACCTCCCAATAGCTCGTAAGAGATAACTAATGGATAGAAATCCAAAAGCTTATCAAGTATTGGCCGTTGGAAGTTGTCCAAAGGAAATAAAAACCAAACTTTGCATTAATGAACCATTAATGAAAAACGACTACCTTACCTTCCAGGTGCGAGAAATTTCCATGGGATTGCATCCAAGCCATCACATAACATCCATACTTTGAGAAACTTAAAAGGTTTTAGCCTCTCATCCTTGGGGATTTCATCCTTCAAGGATGTTTGGCTACTAAGAAAATGAGAAAGAAAGAGAAGGAAAAACAGAGCAAGGCTCTGTACGTCGATTCTATATATTTCAATAATAATATAAATTTCTATATATTTTACAACGGATGCAAGGGAATATATATAGAGAAGTTTTTCCAACCTTCCTAGCTAAGAAATCTTATGATTGGTGGATTACAAGGAGAAGAATGAAAATTTATACAAAAATATCTAAAAGAAAAGATCTAAAGTGGAGTAGGAAAAAACAGAGGAAAATTTGCACCACGCACGGGCTGTACGAATTTGGAAGGTGGTGTGCGAATTTCGCATAATGTTCGCACAAGCTAAAGGTGCTGTACGAATTTCGCACAAGCCTGGAGCAGTTGTCTTCCAAAGGCCATATCTTCCTCATTTCAGCTCTAAATTGTACACAGTTTGAAGCGTTGGATTCTTGACTTCCTGAGCTTTGAAATGGTATATAGAATGTAGAAAATGGACTTCGGAAAGTGCTCCAAAAGTGCTAAAGAAGACTGCAGCTGCTGTCCTATATTTTCCTCTTTGCTTCTCTTTGCTTCTCTTTGCTTCTCTCCTTTGGTTGGCTTGTCTTAATGATCCAAAAAGCTGTCAAAACACTAAAACTAGCCACAAATATGATTAGAAGTCATTGCTAGGTCCTTAACATGCCAATTGGAATAAAGATGGAGAATTACTACACAAAAGTGCTTAAAACATAATGACTTAAAGGTGTAAAATAGCACTTTTTGGGTAGTAATCACTCAAGCCTCCAGATGACATGAACAACCCAAGGGTGTGGATTATATGAATGATTATTGGTCATGAGCCCAAGGCTTTAAATGTTATAAACAAATCAGGCTTATAGATTACATGAACAACTCAAGGTCGTGAGCTCAAGGTCGTGAGCTCAAGGCTCTAAATGCTATGAATATCTCAGAGTTATGGTTGACATGAACGACTCTGGGTTGTCATCTGAAGGCTCTAGATGTTATGACCAACTCAAGGTTGTGAATAATATGTGCACTCAAGGTTGTGGATGCTTTGAATAGATCAACATTGTGGGTGATATGAATGACATAGGATCCCATGAGCCCAGGCCTCTAAATGATATGAGCAGCTCAGGGATGTAGATGATTTGAATGATTTTGCGTCATGAGCTTAAGGTTGTGCATGACATGAATGACTCCAAGTGGTGAGCTCACCACTCCAAATACTATGAATAACTCAAGGTTGTGGTTGACATGAACCACTTCAAGTTGTGAGCTTAGGGCTGTAGATGCTATGAAAAGCTCAGAGTAGTGGATGATATGAATGACTCGAGATCCTATGAGTTTAGGCCTCAAGATGCTATGAACACCTTAGGGTTAAGGATGATATGAACAAATTAAGGCTATGGCGAACATAAACAATTCTTGGTCATGAGCGCAAGGCGCTAAATGTTATGCACAACTCAAGACTCTAAATGTTATTAACAACTTAGGGTTGTAGAGGAGATGAACAACTTTGGGTTGAGAGCCCAGGGCTATAGATGCCACGTACAACTCAGGGCTATGGTTGACATGAATGACTCTGACTTGTGAGCTCCAGGCTCTAGATTCTATAAACAACTCAAGGTTGTAGATCATATGAGCTACTCTAGATTATGAGCCCAGGTTATGGATGCTATGAACAACTCAACTTTGTGGATAATATGAACGACTTGGAATTCTATGAGTTCAGGCCTCTAGCTACTATAAATAGATCAAGGTTGTGGATGATATGAATGATTCTTAGTCGTGAGCCTATGGCTCTAAATGCTATGAACAACTTAGGTATATGGATAACATGAACGACTTCAAGTCGTGAGCTTAGGGCTTTAAATGTAATGAATAGCTCAGGGTTGTCATTGACATGAATGACTTTGGGTCGTGACCTCAACACTCTAAATGTTATGCATAGCTCAAGGTTGTGGATGACATGAGCTACTCTTGGTCGTTAGCTCAAGGCTTTGGATGCTATGAAGAACTAAAGGTTGTGGATCATATGACTGACTTGGGATCTCGTGAGCTCAGACCTCTAGATGGTATGAATAACTCAGGGATGTGGATCATATGAATGATTCTTGGTCGTGAGACCATGGCTCTAAAATGATATGAACAACACAGGCCTATCATTGATGTGAACGACTCTAGGTCATGAGCTCAAGGCTTTAGATGTTATCAATAGCTTAGAGTTGTGGATGACATAAACGAATTCAGGTCGTGAGCTTAGGGCTTGAGATGCTATGAACAACTCATGGTTATGGATAACATGAACAACTCTGGGTCGTGTGCATTGGAATCTAGATACAATGAACAACTCAGGGTTATGGTGGACATGAATGTCTTTGGGTTATGGGCTTAAGGCTCAAGATGCTATGAATAGTTCACGACTTTGGATGACATGAATGATTCTGTGTCGTGAGCTCAAGGCTTTAAATGCTATGAATAGAATAAGGTTATGGATGACATGAATGAATCTTCATCGTGAGCTCAGAGCTCTAGATACTACGAAAAGCTAAGGGCTATGGTTGACATGGATGACTCTAGATCGTGAGTTTAGGGCTCTAGATGTTATGAACAAGTCAAGGCTTTGGATGATATGTGCTACTCTTAGTCATGAGCTCAAGGATGTGGATGCTTTGAACAACTCAACATTATGGATGATATGAACGACTTGGGATCTTGTGAGCTCAGGCCTCTAGATGCTATGAGCAGCTCGAGGTTATGGATGATATGAATGATTCTAGATCATGAGCTAAGGGTTGTGGATGACATGAACAACTCTAGGTCATGAGCCCACGGTTCTAGATACTATGAATAGCTCAAGGCTGTGGTTGACATGAATGACTCAGGGTTATGAGCTCATGGCTATAGATGCTATGAGCAGCTCAAAGCTGTGGATGATATGAACAACTCAGGATGTTGTGAGTTCAAGCCTCAAGATGCTATGAACAACTCATGGATGGTGATGATATTATTGATTCTTGGACGTGAGCCTATGACTTTAATTGCTATAAATAGTTCAAATCTATCGATGACATGAACAACTCTAAGTCGTCAGCTCAAGGCTCAAGATGATATGAACAACTCAAGGCTATGTATGACATGAACAACTTTGGATTGTGGGGTTAGGGCTCTAGATGCTATCAATAGCTCAGGCTTGTTGATAACATGAATGACTCAAGGTCATTTGCTCAGGGCTCTAAATGCTATGAATAGATCAAGGTTGTGGTGGACATAAACGACTTCACGTCATGAGCTCAGGGCTTTAGATGCTATGAACAACTTAGGGTTATGGATGACATGAACTACTTCAAGTTGGTAGTTTAGGGCTCTAGATGCTATGAAAAACTAAGGGTTATGGATGACATGAACTACTTCAAGTTGGGAGTTTAGGGCTCTAGATGCTATGAATAACTCAAGGTTATGGATGACATGAACAACTTTGAGTGGTGTGCTCTGGGCTCTAAATGATATAATAGCTTGCAAAATTTTCGCAAGGTGAATTTGAGGTTGCGAAATTTTCGCATGCCCTGCGAATTGCTCTGTTTTTCTGACTTTCCCATCCTCCAGACAATTTTCATAGCTTTTCCCTAACTATTTTGAAATCCACTTGGAATTGATCATAAAAAATTTAGAATAATTCACAATAAAATAAATTAAAACACGAAATCACAATTAAAACAAGTATTAAATCAATAAAACTTTAAATAAACATTAAAATAAAAAATATGAACTTAATGTCTTCCGATAGACTAAGTCCATCTAACCATTTGTCTTTTTAAACTTGATATGGCTCAAGGAGGTTGATTTCCTCCTTGTCTTGAGAAAATGGCTCTAGGAATGGCTCAAGACATTGGCCATTAACTTTGAAACTCCCGGTGCTGTTGGAATTGAGTGGTTCCATTACTCCATTTGAATACACTTGTTGGATAGTAAACGGACCTATCCACCTTGACTTCAACTTTCCCGGGAAGATGTGAAGCTTAGAGTCATACAACAAGACTCTTTGTCCCTTCTGGAATTATTTGTGGGAGACTAATTGATCATGCCACCTTTTCAATCTTTGTTTTACAATGTTTGAATTATTGTAGGCATCATTTCTCAGTTCCTCCATCTCATGAAGGTCTAGAAATCTCTTCATGGTGGCTTTGTTCAAGTCCATGTTGAGCGTCTTGATTGCCCACCAAGCTTTGTATTGCCCTTTAATGGGGAGATGGCACATTTTTTCGTAGACTAGGCGATAAGAAGAGATTCCAAGAATGGTCTTGTAAGCTGTTCTGTAAGCCCATAGTGAATCATGAAGATTAACAGACCAATCTCTTTTGCTCGTATTCACCACCTTCATCAGTATGTTTTTTATCTCTCTATTTGCTAACTCAACTTGCCTAAAAGTCTGAGGGTGGTAAGGTGTAATGATTTCATGCCCAGCTGGTGTATGTCCTGTTGATTGGTGTTCAATCAACTGGTGTACCTTCATTTTGGTCCTCAGACGGGAGTAATCAACAAAATTTATAACTTATATCACCATGTACTAGGATAACCTTAACTAGCATAGCATAGTGGCTCTAGGATCGTTCACTGGGAAGGGTTTTCAGCTTACTACTAATATTAATTCAAAGTTAAATTGGTGTTTTTTCATTTCAAGGTTAGTTATAAAAGAAAACATAATCTTTGGTTGAAAAAGGATTGGTTTTAAGCTAACCAAAAAAAAAATAGTAACTGAAATTACTTATAAAGAAAAGTGTTTCTTGGAGTTTTTGGATCACTAGAGTCAGACTCCTAATACAAAAACAAAGTTCCGATCACTTGAATCTTTTCTTCGCATTGGAGATTTAACATATAGTTATTTCTCTAACCGATGTGGTACAGATGCTTCCCTTTTATGGATTCAAACACTAAATCCTTCTCACTGATTCATCTTAGAATGGCTCGTGACTCTCACCTAGCATTTACCATTCAAGGTGATCCTTAACCTTGGATTACCCTTCACAAGCTCGCAAGAGATAACTAATGGATGTCTCCTTAGAGTCCAAAAGCTTACCAAGTGTTGGCTATTCTAGAAAATCCTACCTTCAAACCACCTCCCAAAGGCTCACAAGAGATAAACTAGTGCATCTCAATGGATGGAGATCACTTGTCTTACCAAGTGTTGGCCCAGGTGATTTAAAGGTGTTTTAAGTTAACTAAAAAAAAAGAAACCATTAACGGGTCACACTTTCTCTTCATTAAAAGCTGAAACAACAAAACTTCCAATTCTTGCATTCGGGACCTTACCCAGCTTCCATAGCTCCAAGAGACAAAAATTCTAGCCAAACATCCTCAAAGCTTGTTTGGCTAGTAAGAAAAATACAATCAAATTGAGTAGGTAAGGCAGAGCAAAGCTCTGTGTATTACTTCCTTCAAAACTATACAAAAAGTGGTCTCTGAGAACAAGCTCTCGAGATGTTTGTGTAAAGAAAATTACAAACTATATATATGAGGTTATTCACCCTTTGATGATACTTACTAACTAAGGAATCCTATGATTGGTGGGTTACAAGGAGAAAATGGGGATTTAAACAACAAATATCAGAAGAAAAAATCTAAAAGAGTCGGTCACAAATATCTGGAAGCACTTAGGTGGATTTCGCAGCATGCAACATGAGCTGCAAAATTTTGTAAGTTGAAAGTCTCTATTTCGCAGCCAAAGGTTGATTTCGCAGCTAGCACTTTGTGATTTCGCAGTTGTGAAATCAGCTTTCAACTTGGTGTTCTAATGGCTCTAACTTCTTCATTTCAGCTTCGATTTGTCTACCGTTTAAAGCATTTGATTTTTGACTTCCCGAGCTTCGAAACGAGATATAGTATGCATGAAATGGACTCTAGGAAGTGCTTGAAATGTGTCTAGGAGTTTCTGTCCTCTTGAATTCTTCATGTTAGATTTCTCTCTTTGCTTCTCCTCCTTGCATTCATGATTTGCTTTTGACAAAGGACTACAAAGCTTCAAAGCTTGGATTCATCATGTAAATGAGCTTCCAATTGCTTTGTCATGGATTCTATAGAACTCTCCTCAATCTTGGATTGCTTTGGTGATCAAAAAGCTATCAAAAACACCAAAACTTAACACATTTTGATTATAAATGATTGCAAGGGTCCTTAACATGCCAATTGAGTTAAAAGGTAATAACTACTACTAAAAAATGTTTAAAAGAGTTAATTACAAGCTACAAAATAACACTTTTTGAGTAGTAATCACTTAGCTACCTTATGCTTCACCCAATACTTGGCTAAGAGAGATTCAAATGGCTTGTTACAAAAATGAGTACCCCCATCACTGATTATGGCCTTGGGTACTCCAAATCTGGAAAAGATGTTCTCTTTGAGAAATTTGAGAACAACTTTGTGATCATTTCATTTGCATGGGATCGCTTCAACCCATTTAGAAACATAATCCACTCCCACCAAGATGTAGGAATTGCCAAAGGACATAGGAAAAGGTCTCATGAAGTCAATGCCCTGGACATAAAAAAGATCAACTATTAAAATGGGGTTCAAAGGCATCATGTTCTTACATGTTAATTTCCCAATCCTTTGGCATTTTTCACAGCTCTTGCACATAGTGTGGGCATCATTGAAAAGTGATGGCCGGGAAAAACCCGATTGCAATACCTTCATAGTTGTCTTCTGAGAAGCAAAGTGGCCTCCACATGCGCTTTCGTGGCAATGACTGAGGATCCCCTGTTGCTCTTGCTCAGGGACGCACTTCCCTATTATTTGATCCACATAATATTTGAATAGAAATGGCTCTTCCCAATAGTAGGCATGAATTTTTGCAAGGATCCTTAACATGCCAATTGAGTTAAAAGGTAATAACTACTACTAAAAAATGTTTAAAAGAGTTAATTACAAGCTACGAAATAACACTTTTTGAGTAGTAATCAATCCCCCCAATGGACATATTGCTAGTCCCTTAGCAATGAAGGAGAGAAAAAGAAAAATAAATAGTAATATAATTTACAACATCATGCTGATCACTTCAAAAAAATTTCAAGTGGCATGATGATCAAACTCTCACATGGACCATTAAAGATATAAAACTCAAACTTTAAAAAGAGCTATCAAATAACTTGCCTAATCACAATTCATAAAGAGAAGGAATTATGCAAATTGAAACTTCAAAATGATTTCCACTTCCAAAGGGCCAAACCTTATTCTTCCACAAAAATCTAAGTGTTACTTAACAGTTTTCGAATATAGTATGTTGAACTAATCTCTCCCCCCAACCTAATTCTTTTTCAACACTTAGCAAACTGACAAAATTCAATAGGCTAGGAACGCACCCTTTTGTTTCACAATTTTTTCATTGTAGGAGTACAAGGCTTAAAGGTATTCTTTTCTAAATTGTCCATGTAATGGGGGTCCATCGTTGACTCCCAACCAATTAAGGTTTAGCGCATCAAGATTTAAAGATCTTTCAACCACTAACTCCTCGGATTTTACCCCAGACTTTTGAGAATGAATTTTAATACCCAAGCACCTATAATATGTTAAACTCCACCTATTCGCCCTTGTAACGAGCATTGAGGTCAGTGATTCCCAACCAATGAAGGCTTAGGGCGCCAGGTTTTAAAGATTTTCACCATATACCCCTCAGACCTTGCTCAGGTTTCAAGGCAAGCAAACATTTTTTTTTTCCAAAGGCTCATTGGCCTTTTATAAGGTGTCCTAACACTATTAAATGAGGTCAAAGGTACCAAGTCTAAAATTTTCCAAAGTCAAGAGGGAAATAGTTTTTCATCTTATAATCGGAACCTATTGTGCACAGTGTGTGCATAGCTTAAAGTGAAAGACATAAGGTTGAATTCAATATAAGTTTCAACAATTCATCAACTTTAATAAGCATAATACAAACTCTATGTCAAGTAAAAAGACAAAAATTCAATTTCTCCCATTTTATTTTTAGAAATTTTCCTTAATAACCATGGAGAGTAGAATAAAAACTTAGAAAATTTTAAAAATTAAGCAAAAACAACTAAATTACCAAAATAACTTGGCATTTAAAATAAAAAATTCCTTCCTTAACTCTCTTTCCCCTAACCAAGCTGAACATTGCCCTCAATGTGGCAAGAGCGATTGAAAAACACAGAGAGGAAGTGGTACCTCCTGAGTGACATGGAGTTTGAGTAGAATAGGAGAAACCACATGTTTCAAGAAACAACATAAATTATGAGTAGAGGAAATAAAATAAGATAATGCCAAGTATACTAACAAAATGATAGATATGTATTACTTTTTAAAGAAAATACACTATGGAGCAAAAACAAGTAATACATCCAATACAAATATATAAAACATAAAAAAAAACATGGGATTATGAGTTCTACTAAAGTAAAGAAATACAGAAAAGAAACTAGGTAAATGATCAGATGGTTGTGGGAGGATCATGTGGAGATGATGGCTCGACTGTAGAAGTCTAAATACTCGGGATCTATCTCTCCTATAGTCATCTCCTCAGGGGGCATAGTCTGCTCGGCTAGAGGAGGGCCCTGGGATGGATTTGTAGGCTCTGATGGGATAAGAATATCATGCTCAAGGGGTGATAGAATACCCAAATGCTGCTGTATCTGCCTAAGGATGGTAGTATGCTAGGTTTGGGTGGCGATAAGCTGATCCTAATGTGCACGTATGGCCACCATCTGCTGGGTCAGGATGCTCTGAGTAGTGGTCAATGTCTGCAAAGTATGACATATGCCTCTGAACTCTGAAATAGGTATGGCAACACTAGACTCAGATGGATGAGGCTCGGATGCAGTTGGTACAATTGGCGGAGTCCCGAGAGTGGCATGAGGAGCAGAGGATGCAACCTTAGGCATAGGTCCTATAGAGGGCACTATAGGGGCAGGTGCTCTGATGTCTATAGGTATCTCAACCGGGTGTAGCTCCTTTGGATGCTCTAGATGTGGTATCTCTAGATGTTCTAGTCCAACTGGTGCTCCTGGCTTTGCATCATAGGCTGTTATACTCATTCATTTGTCGAGAGTGAATATCTCTAGGCAAATGCATTTGCGCTCAAGCTGAGGCTCAGATGGATATCCCAAGTGCTCTAATATTTGACAGAGCAACCTCGAGAATAGAAGTGGAATGGCATCTACTCTCAGTAGCTTCTTCCTGTGGACCTTCTCTTCAAAGTAAAGAAGAGCGACCATGATGAGATGATGTGGGCCAAACAAAAATCCCTCTGATATTTGAAACAAGGCCTCTAGCAAAGCTCCCCTCCTCTATACCATATGCTGAAGTGGACAGATGTTGTGGCGCAGGAGTACATCAAGAAAGAACATGCTGGGTGGGAGCTCCTTCCTCAACAGATATGGGCGTGTGGATGTCCCCCTGGATAGTATATGAACCATATCACTCTGAGAAGGATGAGCCCACACTCTATAATCCTCTGGACATGCTGGCTCATAAGGAATGTGCAAGGCCTCTGCTATGTGTCTGACTCCCAAGATACCATGGCATCCGTCAATGGTGAAGTGGATGACAATAGGATCCTGGACGCGATGTGTAGTCATAGACTGATAAAAGTCTAATGCTACACGGGGATAGAAAAAATCCCTGGGAGTCATCAAGTGTTCTAAATGGTACCTCTGCAGTAGATGGAATGAATCTTTAAGCTCTGGCTGAAGCCTGAAGGTCTCTCTGTCAAAATAGAGCTCAGAGTGGAATGGCCTAGCTCGGCAATCCAAATTGCCTTTTATGGGTGGCTGAGTGACCATGGGCTGCCTAATAATCACCTCAGGAGTCATCCCAGAGGGAATCTGAGACTCTGTAGTAGGCGGCTGAGGCTCTGATGAAGGCTCTGATGGCTTAACTGGAGCTGATATCCTTGCTTTCTTCTTAGGAGGGCGGCTAGCTGACTTCTTGGGATGAGAGGAGCTTGCCTCGGGTGTAGTGGGTGGTCTCCTCATCTCATATCGTCTCATTGGAGGACTCGGGGGCATGCCCTCTACTAAAGGTGGGACGGAAAGTGGCTATGAAGGCTCAGTCATGAAGTCTTGCACAGGAACCACTCTCGGTGCTCTATTGCGAGCTGACGGAAATGGGGTCTTAGCTCCTCTTGTTTTGGCCATGGCTGACTTGGAGAAGATTGAGATAGGGTGGCTGGAAGTGCGCTTGGGGCTTCGTTTCAGACGGAGGTCCCTTGGAATCCCCTTGAAGATGGTGCTATGGTTTGGCTCAATTTCGCACCTGAGAGGGATTTTCCCAGAGCAAATAACTGGTGCGAAATGGAATTTAGCAATTTAAAGGCTCGAGTTAGGATTTAAGTGACGGTTGAGATTTTCACAGGAAAAGGCTCTTTTCGCAACCAAGGGGCGATTTCACAGCCAAGGGGTAATTTCGTAGACCATTTCACAACCCATTTCAATGGGAGTGTGGGGCTGTGAAATGGCACTCGTGTGCCAAGGGGGTGTTTTGCAGCTGTAAAATGGTTTCGCAAAGGGTGGTTGGGCTGCAAAATTAAGCTTTGGAGGATTTTGTAGCCATTTTGTAGCTACAAAATGAGGGTTTGGGCTGCAAAATGGCACTCGTGTGCCAAGAGGGTGTTTCGCAGAGGGTGGTCTTGGGGCTGCGAAATAGTTTCCCAAAGGGGGTCCTGTTTTGCAGCAAGACCTCAATTTCATAGAGGGTGGTCTTGGGTTGCGAAATGATTTCGTAGAGGATGCTTCATTTCGCAAGGGAGCTATTTTGGCTGCGAAATTTTCACAGGCCAATGAATTTGCATGCTTTTGAGTTCCTTTGGTTCCTTGAGACCTTCTTTCACTTCTTTTGAAATTCCTCCTAAATTTGATCATTCAAAAAGTCTAAGTTACATCAAAATAACATAAATTAAAACTAATATTAAAATCAAAACAATTAATAAAGCTCTTAACTTAGTAGAATTAAACAAAAATATGGACTTTGGCAAGACCAAGTCCATCTAACCCCTTTCTGATTAGGATTTCTGTGGCTCAAGGAGGTTGACTTCCTCCTTATCTTAATTGAATGGCTCCATGAATGGTTTGAGACGATGGCCATTGACTTTAAAGGTGTTATGCTGTTGGAATTCAGTAGTTCCATCACTCCATTAAGATGGACTTGGTGAATAATGAAAGGGCCTATCCACCTTGACTTTAGCTTCCTAGGAAAGATATGGAGCCTAGAGTCATAGAAAAAGACTCTTTGTCCCTTCCGAAATTCTTTGTTAGAGATTAACTAATCATGCCACCTCTTCATCCTCTGTTTTCCAACTTTGGAATTGATGTAGGCATCATTTCTTAATTCCTTCAGCTCATTAAGGTCTAAACACCTTTTTTCCCTGGCTCTAATCAAGTCCATGTTTACCTTCATGATTGCCCACCAAGCCTTATATTCAACTCCCACAGGGAGATGGCATGCTTTGTCATAGACTAGGCAATAAGGAGACATGCCAAGAATAGTCTTATAAGCTGTTCTATATGCCCATAGTGAATCATGGAGCTTAACAGACCAATCTCTTCTGCTCATGTTCACCACCTTCATCAATATATTCTTGATTTCCCTATTTGCTAGCTCAACTTGTCCGAAAGTCTAAGGGTGATAAGGTGTAGCTACCTTATGCTTCACCCCATACTTGGCTAAAAGGGTTTCAAAAGGTTTGTTGCAAAAATGAGTACCCCCATCACTGATTATGGCCTTGGGCACACCAAATCTTGAGAAGATGTTCTCTTTGAGAAACTTGAGAACCACCTTGTGATCATTGTGTTTACAGGGGATTGCCTCAACCCATTTCGAAACATAGTCTACCCCCATCAAAATGTAAGAGTTACCAAAAGACATTGGGAAAGGTTCCATGAAGTCAATGCCTCAAACATCAAAGAGATCAACTATTAGAATGGGGTTCATAAGGATTTGATTCCTTCGTGTTAACTTCCCGAGCCTTTGGCATCTATCACAGCTCCTACACATGGTATGGGCATCTTTGAAGAGTGATGGCCAACTAAACCCTGATTGCAACACCTTCATGGTTGTTTTCTGGGAGGCAAAGTGGCCTCCACATGCACTCTCATGGCAATGACTGAGGATTCCTTGTTGCTCTTCTTTAAGGACACACTTCCTTATTATTTGATCTGCACAATACTTGAAAAGGAAAGGTTCTTCCCAATAATAGGCATGGATCTTTGCAAAGAGCTGCTTCCTATCTTGTGCTTTCCACTCACTTGGAACTTCACCAGTAACTAGATAGTTAGCAATATGAGCATACCAAGGAGTGTTTTCTAGCAACATAAGTGATTCCTTTGGAAAGTCGTCATTAATAGGTAAAACATGGGAGTTATGTGCTATAGCCAACCTTGAAAGGTGGTCAGCTACCACATTCTCCACTCCTTTCTTATATCTGATTTGGAGATTGAACTCTCGTAGCAAGAGAATCCATCTAATCAACCTTGCTTTTGCATCTTGCTTTGTCAATAAATACTTCAAGGCTGAATGGTTGGTGAAAACAATGATGAAAGACCCTACTAGATAAGCACGAAACTTGTCTAAGTCAAACACTACAGCTAACAATACTTTCTATATGGTTGTGTAGTTCCTTTGAGCTTTGTTCAATGTCTTGCTTGTATAGTAGATCACATAGGGCTTTCCATCTTCTCTTTGGCCAAGCACAACTCCTATAGCAAAGTCATTGGCATCACACATCACTTCAAAGGGTAGTTGCCAGTTAGGAGCCCTCACTATTGGAGCAGTTGTCAAGAATTGCTTCAGTTGATCAAAACTCCTTTGGCATCTCTCATCACATACAAACTTAGCATCCTTAGCCAACAATTCACACAGAGGCTTTGAAAGCTTAGAGAAGTCTTTTATAAATCTCCTATAGAACCCTGCATAGCCAAGGAATTGCCTTACTCCTTTTACAGTTGTTGGGGATGGCAATTTGACAATAAGTTCCACCTTTGCTTTATCAACTTTAATGCCTTTCTCGGAGATGATGTGGCCAAGGACAATTCCTTAATGTACCATAAAATGGCATTTCTCCCAGTTGAGCACCAAGTCCTTTTCGGTGCATCTGTTCAGAACCACTTCCAAGTTGACTAAGCATTCTTCAAATGTACTTCCATATATGGTGATGTCATCCATGAAAACCTCCATAATTCGCTCCACCATATCACTAAAGATACTTAGCATACATCGTTGGAATGTTGCAGGTGCATTACATAAACCAAAAGGCATTCTTCTATAGGCATATGTTCCAAATGGACATGTAAAAGTGGTCTTCTCCTGGTCTTCAACATCAATTTCAATTTGAAAATACCCGGAGTAGCCGTCCAAGAAACAATAGAAAGGATGGCCTGAGACTCTCTCCAACACTTGATCAATAAATGACAATGGAAAATGATCTTTCCTTGTCACAACATTCAATTTTCTATAATCAATACACACCCTCCAACCTGAAGTGAGGCATGTAGCAACTTTTTCTCCATTTTCATTTTGGATCACCGTGATCCCTGACTTCTTTGGTACCACTTGAGTAGGTGGGCTATCTGATATGTGGTAGATAATACCTGCTTGAAGTAGCTTCAGAACCTCAACTCGCACCACCTCTTGCATATGAGGATTCAATCTTCTTTGAGGTTGACGAATTGCTTTAGCTTCTTCTTCCATGTATATATGATGTGTATAGACCAAAGGACTGATGCCTTTCAAGTCAGATATTTGCCATCCTATTGCTTTCTTACACCTCTTGAGAACTTCAAGTAGACACACCTCCTGAGGAGTAGTAAGAGATGAAGATATAACAACAGGGCATTGTTTATTCTCTTCTAGGTATGTATATTTCAACTCCGTGGGCAGAGGCTTCAGATTGAGCTTTGGGGTCTCCTCTTTAGTAGCTTCTTGTGCCTCCTCTTTATTGAACAGAGGTAGAATTTCTTCTCTCCTCCTCCAACCTTGTAGAGCAGCAAGCACATCTGAGGGCTCAAGCAACCCTTCTTCAAGATCCCCAAGACTTTCATTCAACTTGTCTTGCATCTTCTGATTACAATGCTCCTCCACTAGAGTATCAATGATGCACACCTTTTCTGGACCTTCTTCTTCTTCTTCCTGAGTGATTGGCTTTTTGGACATATAAAAGATATTGAGCTCCAATGTCATGTTGCCAAACGTGAGTTGCATAAGTCCATTCCTACAATTTATGATTGCATTTGATGTAGTAAGGAATGGCCTTCCAAGGATGATAGGGATATAATTGGTTTCCTTGACAATTGGGTCTGTGTTAAGAACACCAAAGTCTACTGGATAGTAGAAATTATCAACTTAAACTATGACATCTTCAATAATCCCCCTTGGAATTTTCACTGATCTATCTGCAAGAGATAGAGTGATTGATGTTGGCTTCAATTCACCAAGTCCCAATTGCTTGTAGACAGAGTATGGTAGCAAATTCACACTTGCTCCCAAGTCTAACAAAGCTTTCTCCACTACAGTTCCTCTAATCATGACTAAAATGGTAGGGCAACCCGGATCTTTGTACTTCAAAGGAGACTTGCATTGTATGATAGCACTCACTTGCTCAATCAATAAGGCTTTCTTATTCACATTCAATCCTCTTTTGATAGTACACAAGTCCTTTAGGAATTTTGCATAAGTTGGAAGTTGTTTAATCATATCTAGCAATGTGTGTTTCTTCATCACATCTCCCTTGATAAGTACTTTCTCTAGATTTGCATTCACTGATGAATCATGGTCCTCTTTCCCTTCATTGCTATCTTTCTTCTTTCCTTTGATTTTCTCCCTCTTCTTTGTCTCTTCTTCTTCTTCCTCTTCAACATGTGGCTTGGGTGTTGGCAACTCAACCTTTTTACCACTCCTTAGAGTGATCAAGGCTTTGACATATCTCACCTGAGAAGATTCTCCCTCATGAGTTTCCACTTCATGGATACCCTTGGGGTTTTGGTGAGGTTGAGAAGGAAATCTTCCCTTCTCTTGCACTGTGTTCAGGTTAGTGAGCCTAGAGATTGAGTATTGGAGATTATCTATCTTCTGAGATAAGTCATTTTGCATTCCATCCATCCTTTTATTCAATGTATTCTCTACACTGTCAATTCTTTGACTGAGTTGAGCATTGATGGATTTTTTATCTCCAACAAAATCTCCCACAACCTTGCTTAGATTAACTATTGCTTGTTCAAGATTTGAAGCTTGTCGAGATGATTAAGCTAGCTATGTATACTGAGGTGTTCTTGGTTTCTAGGAGAAATTTGGATGGTTCCTCCAATTTGAGTTGTAAGTATTTCTATATGAAGCATTGTTGTTGGGCTTGAATTGTCCAATGACATTTCCTTGATCTCCAAACATTTCCCTAGCAGCTGGAATTGTAGTGCACTCCTCCACCATGTGCTCATAAGATTGACAAATAGGACATGGCTTGACTTGCACTGGTGTTTCAGCAACAACTTGCACTTCATGTATCTTTTTCAGTTCTAGCTCCTCCAATCTTTTTGTCATAGCTGCAACCTTTGCTTTCATATCAATATCTTCATTCAGGGTGTACATCCCAGCCTTAGCATTGAAGGCATTTGGTTGAGACTTCGTCTTCCCCACTTCTCCTTTATTTAGTTCATCCCATCCCCTTGAAACTTTAGCCACATAACTCAAGAAATCTATGGCTTCATCCAGATTCTTACTCATGAAATCTCCTCCACACATAGTCTCGAGGAGTTGTTTCATTGAGGAAGACATCCCATGATAAAAGTAACTCACCAATAGCCATGTATCAAAACCTTGGTGAGGACAAGTATTGATGGCTTCCATGTATCTTTCCCAACACTCATAGAATTTCTCATTCTCTTTAGCTGAGAAGTTTGAAATTTGCCTTTTCAAGCCATTTGTTCTATGAGTAGGAAAAAATTTCTTAAGGAATTCATCTTGCAAATCAGTCCAAGTTCGGATACTCCTTGGCCTTAAAGAATTAATCCAAATCTTGGCCTTATCCTTCAAAGTAAAAGGAAATAGCTTTAGCCTCATCAAGTTGATTGAAGCTCCTCCTTCTTGAAATGTATTACAAACATCTTCAAATTCCTTGATATGTGCATAGGGATTCTCACTTTCCATCCCATGGAAAGTAGGTAGAAGTGGAACAATATGCGGTCTAATTACTAGCTGCTTTGTAGGGGGCACTTTACATGATGGTGCACTCATACGAGGTGGATGCATGCGGTCCCTCATTGATTTGAACGCATTGGGATTGTCCTAGTGACCATGGTGACTATGCTGATCTTCAGGTGTAGTTTCCATGATGCTCAAGCTCAATTCCAACTCCTTGTTATGAGGTGTTTCAAATTTCACAAGCCTTCCTCCACTGTCTCGTATCCAATTTGGCATACACAACTAGTATCAACTGTAACAAAAACAAAGAAACAAAAGAAAACAAAAGAAAACAACACTACAAAAAGACTAAGATTAACTAAAACTAAATTAAAAGATATGTTAAAATATGAACAAGTGGAAGAAACAGTTAAAAGAGCTAGTAGAATGAAAGAAAAATCACCAAACTTGTGATGACGATCACAAGTACTCTGATAATATCACTTTGTAGTTGGCACCTTCCCCGACAACGACGCCATTTGATTTCATGCCTAGGTGGTGTATGTCCTGTTGTTTGGTGTTCAATCAACCGGTGTACCTTGATTTTGGTCCCCAGACGGGAGTAATCAACAAAATTTATAACCCATATCACCATGTACTAGGATAGCCTCAACTAGCATAGCATAGTGGCTCTAGGATTGATCACTGAGAAGGGTTTTCAACTTATTACTGATATTAAT
Source organism: Vitis cinerea var. helleri x Vitis rupestris (assembly GCA_945999865.1). NCBI lineage: Eukaryota > Viridiplantae > Streptophyta > Magnoliopsida > Vitales > Vitaceae > Vitis > Vitis cinerea var. helleri x Vitis rupestris. The sequence continues at coordinate 16,854,335 of OX253933.1, forward strand.
TCAAAGTTAAATTGGTGCTTTTTCATTTCAAGGTTAGCTTTAAAAGAAAATATAATCTTTGGTTGAAAAAGGATTGGTTTTAAGCTAACCAAAAAAATGGTAACTGAAATTACTTATAAAGAAAAGTGTTTCTTGGAGTTTTTGGATCACTGGGGTCAGGCTCCTAATACAAAAATAGAGTTCCGGTCACTTGAATCTTTTCCTCACATTGGAGATTTAACATATAGCTATTTCTCTAACCGGTCTGGTATAGATGCTTCCCTTTTATGGATTCAAACACTAAATCCTTCTCACTGATTCATCTTAGAATGGCTCGTGACTCTCACCTAGCATTTACCATTCAAGGTGATCCTTAACCTTGGATTACCCTTCACAAGCTCGCAAGAGATAACTAATGGATGTCTCCTTAGAGTCCAAAAGCTTACCAAGTGTTGGCTATTCTAGAAAATCCTACCTTCAAACCGCCTCCCAAAGGCTCACAAGAGATAAACTAGTGCATCTCAATGGATGGAGATCACTTACCTTACCAAGTGTTGGCCCAAGTGATTTAAAGGTGTTTTAAGTTAACTAAAAACATAGAAACCATTAACGGGTCACACTTTCTCTTCATTAAAAGCTGAAACAACAAAATTTCCAATTCTTGCATTCAGGACCTTACCCAGCTTCCATAGCTCAAAGAGACAAAAAGTCTAGCCAAACATCCTCAGAGCTTGTTTGACTAGTAAGAAAAATACAATCAAATTGAGTAGGTAAGGCAGAGCAAGGCTCTGTGTATTACTTCCTTCAAAACCTTACAAAAAGTGGTCTCTGAGAACAAGCTCCCGAGATATCTATGTAAATAAAATTACAAACTATATATATGAGGTTATTCACCCTTTGATGTTACTTACTAACTAAGGAATCCTATGATTAGTGGATTATAAGGAGAAAATGGGGATTTAAACAACAAATATCTGAAGAAAAAATCTAAAAGAGTCGGTCACAAATATTTGAAAGCACTCGGGTGGATTTTGCAGCATGCAACATGGGTTGCAAAATTTTGCAAGTTGAAAGTCTCCATTTCGCAGCCAAAGGTTGATTTCGCAGCTAGCACTTTGTGATTTGGCAGCTGCAAAATCAGCTTTCAGCTTGGTGCGATTGGATTCCAATGGCTATAACTTCTTCATTTCAGCTCTGATTCGTGTATCGTTTGAAGAGTTGGATTTCTTACTTCCCGAGCTTTGAAATGACATATAGTATGCATGAAATGGACTCCAGAAAATGCTCGAAATGTGTCCAAGAGTTTCTGTCCTCTTAAATTCTTCATGTTAGATTTCTCTCTTTGATTCTCCTCCTTGCATTCATGATTTGCTTTTGGAAAAGGACTAAAAAGCTTCAAAGCTTGGATTCTTCATGTAAATGAGCTTCCAATTGCTTTGCCATGGATTCTATAGAACTCTCCTCAATCTTGGATTGCTTTGGTGATAAAAAAGCTATCAAAAACACCAAAACTTAACACATTTGATTAGAAATGATTGCAAGGGTCCTTAACATGCCAATTGAGTTAAAAGGTAATAACTACTACTCAAAAATGTTTAAAAGAGTTAATTACAAGCTACAAAATAACACTTTTTGAGTAGTAATCACTTAGCTACCTTATGCTTCACCCCATACTTGGCTAAGAGAGATTCAAACGTCTTGTTACAAAAATGAGTACCCCCATCACTGATTATGGCCTTGGGTACTCCAAATCTGGAAAAGATGTTCTCTTTGAGAAATTTGAGAACAACTTTGTGATCATTTCGTTTGCACGGGATCGCTTCAACCCATTTAGAAACATAATCCACTTCCACCAAGATGTAGGAATTGCCCAAGGACATTGGAAAAGGTCTCATGAAGTCAATGCCCCAGACATCAAAAAGGTCAACTATTAAAATGGGGTTCAAAGGCATCATGTTCTTATTTGTTAATTTCCCAAGCCTCTGGCATTTTTCACAGCTCTTGCACATGGTGTGGGCATCTTTGAAAAGTGATGGCCAGCAAAAACCCGAGTGCAATACCTTCATAGTTGTCTTCTGAGAAGCAAAGTGGCCTCCACATGAGCTTTCGTGGCAATGACTGAGGATCCCCTATTGCTCTTGCTTAGGGACGCACTTCCCTATTATTTGATCCACATAATATTTGAATAGAAATGGCTCTTCCCAATAGTAGGCATGAATTTTTGCAAAGAAGTGCTTCTTATCTTGTGCTTTCCACTCACTTGGAGCTTGTCCGATAACTAGATAGTTAGCAATATGAGCATACCAAGGAGCAACTTTTATCAACATGAGTGACTCCTTTGGAAAATAAAAAAAGCATTAATTGGAAAACTATGGGAATTATGTGCAATGGCTAGCCTTAACAGATGGTCGGCTACCATATTCTCCATTCCTTTCTTGTCCTTGATATGAAGATTGAATTCTTGAAGCAAGAGAATCCATCTAATCAGTCTCACTTTTGCTTCTTGTTTAGTCGGCAGATATTTCAAGGCTGAGTGGTCAGTGAAAACCACAATGAAAGACCTCACCAAGTAAGCGCAGAATTTGTGTAAGGCAAAAACTACAACCAAAGATTCTTTCTCTGTGGTTGTGTAGTTTCTTTGCGTTTCATTCAATGTTTTGCTCGCATAGTAGATCACATAGGGCTTTCCATATTCTCTTTTCCCAAGAACAACTCCTATAGTAAAGTCAACCGCATTGCACATCACTTCAAAGGGAAATTGCCAGTGGGGAGCTCTGACTATTGGAGCGGTTGTCAGCAATAGCTTCATTTCTTCAAAACTCCGTAAACATCGACCATCCCATACAAATTTAGCATCCTTTACCAATAGTTCGCAAAGAGGTCTTGCAAGTTTAGAGAAATCTTTAATAAACCTCCTATAGAACCCAGCATGGCCAAGGAATTCCCTTACTCCTTTGATAGTTGTTGGCGATGGCAACTTGACAATAAGTTCAATCTTTGCTTTGTCCACTTCAATGCCTTTCTTTGAGATAATACGCCCAAGGATAATCCCTTGGGGTACCATGAAATGGAATTTCTCCCAGTTAAGCACCAAGTCTTTCTCAATGCATCGGTTCAGCACAGCTTCCAAATTGACTAAGCATTCGTCAAACGCACTTCCATATACGGTGATGTCATCCATAAAGACTTCCATAATACACTCTACCATATCACTGAAGATGCTTAACATGCATCTTTGGAATGTTTCTGGTACATTGCATAAGTCGAAAGGCATTCTTTTGTAGGTGTAGGTTCCGAATGGACATGTGAAAGTGGTCTTCTCCTGATCTTCGACAACAATTTCTATTTGAAAATACCCGGAGTAGCCATCCAAGAAATAGTAGAATGGATGGCCTAAGACCCTCTCAAGCACTTGATCAATAAACAACAATGGGAAATGGTCCTTCCTTGTTACAACATTCAATTTTCTATAATCAATACACACCCTCCAACTTGAAGTGAGGCGTGTGGCAACTTCTTTTCCTTTATCATTTTGCACTACCGTGATCCCTGATTTCTTTGGCACAACTTGCATAGGACTCACCCATGGGCTATCTAATATGGGGTAAATAATACTGGCTTGAAGTAGCTTAAGCACTTCAACTAGCACCACCTCTTGCATGTGAGGGTTCAACCTTCTCTAGGGTTGACGAACTGGCTTCGCTTCTTATTCCATGTATATATGATGAGTACAGACTAAAGGGTTGATCCCTTTTAGATCGGAGATTTTCCACCCTATCGTCTTCTTACATCTCCTGAGGACTTCAAGTAGACAATCCTCCTAAGTAGTGGTAAGAAATGAAGAAATAACAATAGGGCTCTGCTTGTTTTCTTCCAGGTATGCATACTTCAACTCTGTGGGTAATGGCTTCAGAATAAGCTTTGGGGGCTCCTCCTTAACGGCTTATTATGTCTCCTCCCCATTGAATAAAGGTAGAATTTCTTCCCTCGTCTTCAAATGGGGCAGAGTAGCAAGCAAATCTGAGGGTTCAAGATCCCCAAGGCTCTCGTTCAAATCTTCTAGCATTTTCTTATCATAATGCTCCTCCACTAGGTTGTCTATCATGCACACCTCTTCTGGTCCTTCTTCTTCTTTTGGATGGAATTGTTTCTGGCACATATAGAAGATGTTGAACTCTAACGTCATTGATTACTACCCAAAAAGTGTTATTTTACACCTTTAAGTCATTATGTTTTAAGCACTTTTGTGTAGTAATTCTCCATATTTATTCCAATTGGCATGTTAAGGACCTATCAATGACTTCTAATCATATTTTTGGCTAGTTTTAGTGTTTTGACAGCTTTTTGGATCATTAAGACAAGCCAAGTAAAGGAGAGAAGCAAAGAGGAAAAACAAGCAAAGTGAAGAAAACAGAGGACAGCAGCTGCAGTCTTCTTTTGCACTTTTGGAGCACTTCACGAAGTCCATTTTTTACATGCTATATACCATTTCAAATCTCAGGAAGTTTAGAATCCAACGCTTCAAACCGTGTACGATTTGGAGCTGAAATGAGGAAGATATGGCCTTTGGAAGACAACTGCTCTAGGCTTGTGCGAAATTCGCACAACACCTTGAAATTCGCACAACACCTTCAGCTTGTGCGAACATTGTGCGAAATTCGCACAACACCTTCCAAATTCGCACAGCCCATGCGTGGTGCGAATTTTCCTCTGTTTTTGCCGACTCCACTTTAGATCTTTTCTTTTAGATATTTTTGTATAAATTTCCATTCTTCTCCTTGTAATCCACCAACCATAAGATTTCTTAGCTAGGAAGGTTGGAAAAACTTCTCTATATATATTCCCGTGCATCCATTGTAATATATATAGAAATAGATAGATATTGAATTATATAGAATCGACGTACAGAGCCTTGCTCTGTTTTTCCTTCTCTTTCATTTTCATTTTCTTGCTAGCCAAACATTCTCTGAGATGTTTTCTCAGAGGATGAGTGGCTAGGATTTTTGTTTCTTGGGTGAAGGAAGCTAGGTGAAAAGTCCAGATGCAAAAGTGGAAAACTCTCGTGCGTTAAATACAAGTAGTTGGAGTTCATAAATGGCTTCTAAATCTAAAGTTTTGCTTTAAATCCCTTAGAATCACTTTGAATGGCCAATACATGGTAAGCTTCAGGTCTCTGTGGATGCTTATTGCTAGATCCATATCAGTCCATTAGTTATCATGCACGAGCCACTGGAAAGTGGTTCAAGGTGAAGACCCATAGTGTCTAAAGCCATTAATGGAACTTGACTACCATTTCTATTGACTTTTTATGGATTAAATCTTCATTGTTAAACCTATACCGGTTCGGGAAATAACTATAGGTTAAATCCCCAATGCGAGGAGAAAAATCTGGAATTTCCCACTTTGCAGTTGGCACCTGATCCTAGTAACCTGAAATCCCAAGAAACACCTTTCTTTCTAATTTCTTTCTAGTTAATTTTAGTTACTTTATGTTAGGTTAGCTTAATACTATCCGTTTTCATTCAAACTTATGTCTTCTTTTAAAGCTAACCTTGAAATGAAAAGGCACCAATTCAACTCTTGAATTAATATCAATTGTGAAGTGAAAACTCATCCCAAAGTTCGACCCTAGAGCCACTATGCTATAGTAGCTTTGCTACGCTAGTATGAGGTTATTGGATTTATAAATGTTTTTGATTAAAAGACCCGACTAGGCACGAATCAGTCATGTTGCCAAATGTAAGTTGCATGACTCCATTCCTACAATTGATGATAGCATTTGATGTAGCTAGGAATAGTCTTCCAAGTATGATAGGAATACAGTTAGTTCCTTTGGCAATCGGGTCCATGGTAGTAGAATTTGTCAACTTGAACTAGGATATCTTCAATCATACCTCTTGGAATTTTCATAAATCTATTTACTAGAGATAGAGTGATTGATGTTGGATTCAACTCTCCAAGTCCCAATTGCTTGTAGACAGAGTAGGGTAGCAAATTCACACTTGCTCCCAAGTCCACAAAGCTTTCTCCACACACGTCTCTCCAATCATCACTGAGATGGTAGGACAGCCCGGGTCTTTGTATTTCACTGGAGACTTTCACTATATAATGGAACTTACTTGCTCAATCAAGAAGGCTTTCTTACTCACATTCAACCCTTTTTTTTATAGTGCATAAGTCCTTCAGGAATTTTGCATAAGTCGGAACTTGTTTGATCATGTCTAACAAAAGGATGTTAACTTTGAGTTGCCTTAACACTTCAAGAATTTCTGATGCATTATTGATTCCCTTTTTGCCATGCAAAGCTTGGGGGAATGGTGGTGGCGTGCGTTTCTTCATCATATCTTCCTGGTTGATGGTTCTCTCTGGTTCTTCATTCACAGTTGATTCAAGGTCCTTCTTCTTTCCACTGTTCCTTATCATCTTTCCTTTGATTTCCTCTCTCTTATCTTTCTCTGCTTCACTCTCTGGTTCATGCTCTGACTTGGATATAGGTAGATCAACCTCTTTACCACTCCTTAGAGTGATCACTACTCTAACTTCCCTCACCTATGAAGATTCTCCCTCTTGAGCCTCCACTTCATGAATACCCTTGGGATTCTGATGAGGTTGAGAAGGAAATTTTCCTTTCTCTTGCACTGTGTTGAGATTGGTGAGCCTTGAGATTGAGTATTGGAGATTGTCTATCTTCTAAGATAGATCATTTTGCCTCCCATACATCCTTTTGTCTAGACTATCAATTCTTTGACTAAGCTGATCATTGATGGATTTTTGGCCTCCAACAAAATCTCCCACGACCTTGCTAAGATTTACAATGGCTTGTTCAAGATTTAAGGCTTGCGGAGGTGCTTAGCCAGTACACGGTTGCGTGTACTGAGGTGCCCTTGGCTTCCAAGAGAAATTCAGATGGTTCCTCCAATTTGAATTGTAGGTGTTGCCATATGAAGCGTTGTTATTAGGCTTAAATTATCCAATAACATTTGCATGATCCCTAAACATTTCTCTCATAGTTGGAATCGTAGGACACTCCGCTACCAAGTGCTCAAAAGATTGACAAATGGAACATGACATAGCTTGCACTGGTGTTTTTGAAATAGCCTGCACTTCTTGTATCTTCTTCACTTTTAGCTCCTCCAATCTTCTTGCCATAGCTGCAAATTTTGCTTTCATATCGGTGTCTTCATTTAAAGTATACATCCCAACCTTAGCATTAGAAGCATTAGGTTGAGATTTTGTTCTTCCCACTTCTCTAGCATTCGGCTCATCCCATCCTCTTGAAACTTCAGTTACATAACTCAAGAAATCCATGGCTTCCTCCGGATTCTTGCTCATGAAGTCTCCTCCTCACGTAGTTTCTAAGAGCTACTTCATTGAGGAAGACATACCGTCATAAAAATAGCTCACCAATAGCCATGTATCAAAGCCATGGTGAGGACAAGCATTGATAGCTTCCATGTATCTCTCCCAACACTCATAGAATTTCTCATTCTCTTTAGTTGAGAAGTTTGAAATTTGCCTTTTCAAGCCATTGGTCCTATGAGTCGGGAAAAATTTCTTGAGAAATTCAACTTGTAAATTAGTCCAAGTTTGGATACTCCTTGGCCTTAAATAATTAAGCCAAATCTTGGCCTTATCCTTCAGAGTGAAAGGAAATAGCTTGAGCCTCATCAAGTTAATTGAAGCTCCTCCTTCTCGAAAAGTATTGCAAACCTCCTCAAATTCCTTGATATGCGCGTAGGGATTCTCACTTTCCATCCCATGAAAAGTAGGTAGAAGTGGCACAATATGTGGTCTGATCACTAGTTGCTCTATAGGTGGCACTATACATGATGGTGCACTCATACGAGGTGGATGCATGTGGTCCCTCATGGATCGGTATGCGTTGACATTCTCTTCTGCAGCTTGTTGACTATGTGGATCTTCAAGCGTAGCTTCCATGACTTCCACACACAATTCCAACTCTATTTTGTGAGGATTTTTTATTTTGACAAGTCTTCTCTCACTGTCTCGTACCTAATATGGCATGCACGACTAGCAATAACTGAAACAAAAACAAAGAAAAACAATTCTAGAAAGAAAGAAAAAATTAAAATTTAAGATTAACTCAAAGTTAAATAAAATATAAACTAAAAACATAAACAAATAAAAAATAAATAAAAAAACAAACAAGAGTTAGTAAAAGAAAAGAAAAATCACCAAACTTATGATGAAGATCACAAGTGTTTTGAAAAGATCATATCACTATAAGGTGGCACCATCCCTGGCAACGACGCCATTTCATTCATCCCCAATTGGTGTACTCTTGATTTAGTCCTCAGATGGGAGTTATCAACAACATTTATAAACCTAATTCACCATATACTAGGGTAGCATAGCTAGCATAGCATAGTGGTTCTAGGATCATCCACAGGGATGTGTTTTCATTTCACACATGATATTAGTTAAAGAACTGGATTGGTGCTTTTTCTTCTATGAGTTGGCTTTAAAAGAAAAACATAAGTTTGATTTAAAATGATTGGTTTTAAATTAACAAAAAATAGTAACTGAGATTAATTACAAAGAAAAGGTTTCTTGGAGTTTCAGGTCACTAAGTTCAGGTTCCTTATACAAAAAGAGAGATTCCGGATCTTTTCCTCATATTGGGGATTTAACCTATAGTTATCTCCCGAACTGGTGTGTTACAATTACTTCCCATTAATGGTTTCAAACATTAAAATCCTCTCACTGATGCATCTTGCAATGGTTCATACCTCTCACCTAGTATTGGCAATTCAAGGTGATCTTTAACCTTGGATTAACCTTCAAAAGCTCGCAGGAGATAACTAATGGATGTCTCCAGGGAGTCTGAAAAGCTTACCAAGTGTTGGCTATTCTAGGTACACCTACCTTAAAACTACCTCCCAGAGGCTCGCTAAAGATAACTAATGGATCTCAATGGATAGAGTCCGAAAAGGTTACCAAGTGTTGTCCCAGGTGATTTTAAGGGATTTTAAGTTAACTATAAAAATAAAAACCATTAAAGAGTCACAACTTCTATTTATTTAAAACTGAAACAAGGAAAACTCCCACTTTTATATCCGGATCCTTTACCTAGCTTCCTTCAGTCCAAGAAACAAAAGAGCCTAGCCACTCATTCTCTAAGAAAGCATCCTCATAGGTTGTTTGGCTAGAAAGAAAATAAATAAAAAATGAGTAGGTAAAGCAGAGCAAAGCTCTGTATATTTCTAACTGAAAAAAGAATGTACAAGTCTTCTCTCAAATTTCTTCCAAGAGATTACAAGCGATCCCAAGAATTTCTTCCAAGATTCTGAGATATTACAAAAAGAGATATCTTAAGACATATATAAAGAGATATTTTTAACCCCTCAATTAGATATCCTAAATATCTAAAAATATCTTTAGCTCATTATAAGGAGAGAATAGGTAATTACACAAAATATCTTAAGATAAAAATCTAACGGAGTCAGTGCAAAAACATCTGAAGATTACAGGAAGATTTCACAATGCTTGCTAAAATTTCGCAAGGGGTTGCGAAATCAATTTTCTTCAGCTTTGGTTTCCCAAGGGTTGCGAAATTGATTTTCTTCAGCTTTGGTTTCACAAGGCTTACAAAAATTTCACAAGGTTGCAAAATTCATTCTCAGTTTTACAAGGCTTACGAAAATTCATTCTTCATAGCCTTGCTCTCTGTCCTGCAGCTTGTACTCCTCTTGTGCAATTCGTAAGCTTGCTAATATTTCGCAAAGGGGTTGCAAAATTGTTGGATGTTAGATTCCTTCTCTAATTCTCTTCCTTGTATACTTGATTGATTTGGAAAAGGCTTCGAAGGTCTCCAAAACTTGGATTCTTCATGTAATTTAGCTTCAACTTGCTTTGCCATGGACTACACAAAGTTCTCCCTCATTCTTAGCTTGTTTTAATGATAAAAAAGTTATCAAAAACACCAAAACTTGCCAAAAATAGATCAGTAACCCTTGCAAGGGTCCTTAATGTGCTAATTGTGTTAAAAGGTAATAAACACTACTCAAAAGTGTTTAAAAGAGTTTATAACAAGCTATAAAAGAGCACTTTTTGAGTAGTAATCATCAGGCCTCTACAGGCTATGAATAGCTCAAGTCTAATATTGACTTCAAAGCCTCCAGGTCGTGAGCTTAAGGGTCTAGATGTTATGAGTAGCTCAAGGTTATGGTTGACATAAATGACTATAGGTTGTAAGCTAACGGCTCTAGATCCTATGAATAATTCAAGGCTATGGATGACATGAACAACTCTGGGTCATGAGCTGAAGCCTTTAAAAACTATGGATAGCTCAGGGTTGAGGTTGACATGAATGACTCTAAGTTGTGAGCTTAAGGATCTAGATGCTATGAATAACTCTGGGTTGTGGATGACATAAACAACTATAGCTTATGAGCTCAGGCCTCTAAATACTATGAACAACTCAAGGTTGTTATTAACTTGAGAGACTCCAGGTCATGAGCTCAAGGCTCTAGATGTTATGAACAGCTCGGGGCTATGATTGACATGAACGAGTTCGAGTCGTGATCTCAAGGCTCTAGATCCTAAGAATAATTTAAGCTTTTAGATGACTTGAATGACTCTAGGTCATGACCTCATGCCGCTAGATACTATGAAGAACATAAGGTTATGGTTGACATGACGACTCTAGATCGTGAGCTCAAAGCTTTAGAAGTTATGAACAACTTTAAGTTGTGGTTGACATGAACGACTACGGGTTATGAGCTCAGGGCTTTTGATTCTATAAACCACTAATGGTTGTGGTTGACATGAATGAATCTAGGTCATGAGCTCAAGGCTCTAGATGCTACAAACAACTTTAGGTTGTGATTGACATGAGTGAATCTAGGTCATGAGCACAAGGCTTTAGATGCTATGAAAAACTAAGGGTTGTGGTTCACATGAATGACTCTAGGTCATGAGCTTAGGGCTCTAAATGCTATGAATAGCTCTGGGTTGTGCTTGACATGAACCGCTATGGGATTTGAGCTCTCAGCTTGAGATGCTATACACAACTCAAGGCTATAGTTAACATGAAAAAACTTGGGTCGTCAGTTTAGGGTTTTAGATGCTAAGAACATGTAAGAGTTATGGATGATATGATCAACTTAGGATCCCGTGAACTCAGGCCCCTATATATTATGAACTGCTCAAGGCTATGAATGATATAAACGATTCCACATCTTGAACTCAAGCCTATAAATGCTATGAATAGCTTGGGCCTGTGGATGACATGGATGACTCTGGGTCATAAACTCAGGGGTCTAAATGATATGAACAACTCAGGGGTGTGGATGAGATGAGTTACTCTAAGTCATGAGCTCAAGGCTCTGGATGCTATGAACAGCTTAAGGCTATGGATGACATGAGCTACTCAGGGTCATGAGCTTAGGACTCTAGATGCTATGAACAATCTAGAGTTGTGAATGATATAAACGACTTGGGATCCTGTGAGCAAAGTCCTCTTGAAGCTATGAACTACTCAAGCCTTTGGTTCACATGAATAACTCCAGGTCGTGAGTTCAGGGCTTTAGATGCTATGAACAACTCAGAGTTATGGATGAAATGAATGAGTTGCGGTCTTGTGTTCTCAGGCCTCTAGATTTTATGAACAACTCAGGGTTGTTGTTGACATGAACAACTTTGGGTCGTGAGCTCAAGGCTCAAGATTCTATAAAAAGCTCAAGGTTGTGGTTGATATGAATGACTTAGGGTCATGAGCTCAAGTCTCTAAATTCTATGAATAGCTCTAGGTTGTTGATTACATGAGCTACTACGGGTCGTGAGCCAAGGGCTTTAGATGCTATGAATAACTCACAAATGTAGATGATATGGATGACTCGGGATCCCATGAGCTCAAGCCTCTAGATGCCATGAAACGCTAAGGGTTGTGGATCATATGAATGATGCTATCTCACGAGCACAAGCCTTTAGATGCTATGATCTTCTTAGGGTTGTGGATGATATGAACAAATATGTATCGTAAGCTTAATGCTTTAGATGTTATTAACAACTCAAGGCTATGGATACATCAACAACTTTGGGTTATGAGCTCAGGTCTCTAGATTCTATGAACAACTCAAGGTTATTGTTGACATGAAAGACTCTAAGACGTGAGTGCAATGCTCTACATGCAACAAAAAGCTCAAAGCTTAGGGATGTAGATGCTATTAATAACACAGAGTTATGGATGACATGATCGACACTGGGTCATGAGCTTAGGCCTCTAGATTTTATGAATAGCTGAGGATTGTAGTTGACATGAAAGACTCTTAGTCATGAGATTAGGGCTTTAGATACTATGCACAACTTAAGGTTGTCGATTACATGAAAGACTCCTAGTCATGAACCGAGGGCTCTAGATTCTATGAACAGATATGGGTTTTCGATGACATGAAAGACTCTTGGTTAAGAGCTTCGGGCTTTAGTTGCTATGAACAGCTTAGGGTTGTGGTTGACATAAATGACTTCGGGTTGTAAGCTCAAGGCTCCAAATACTATGAACAACTGAGAGTTGTGGATGATATGATAGAGTCAGGAACCCGTGAGCTTAAGCCTATAGATGCTATGAACCACTAAGGGTTATGGATAATTTGAATGATTCTGCATCATGATCTCAAGTCCTTAGATTCTATGAACTCCCCAGTGTTATGGATGACATGAATGAATATGGGTCGCTTGCTTAGGGCTTTAGATGCTATTGACAACTTAGGATTATGGATAACATTAATGCCTTTAGGTCATGAGCTTAGGCTTCTAGATTTTATGAACAGTTCAGGGCTATGGTTGACATGAACAACTCCGAGTTGTAAGCACAAGTCTTTAGATGCTCTATATAGCTTAAAGTTGTCAATGACATGAAAGACTATGCATCATGAGCTTAGAGCTCTAGATGTTATGAATAACTCAGGGTTGTGTAGAACATGAACAACTCTAGGTCGCGAGCTTAGGGCTCTAAATACAATGAACAAATCAGGATTGTGGTTGACGTGAACAATTCTAAGTCGTGAGCTCAGGGCTATAGATTCTATTAATAGCTTAGGGTTGTGGATGACATGAGCTACTCCGGGTCATGAGCGTAGGGCTTTGGATGCTATGAGCAGCTCAGAGTTGTGGACAATATGAATGACTGAGGATCTCATGAGCTCAATCCTATAGATGTTATAAATCACTTAGGGTTATGGATGATATGAACAATTCTACTTCTTGAGCTCAAGCCTTTAGATGCTATGAACTGCTTAAGGCTATGGAAGACATGAATGACTTAGAGCCATGATCTCAGGGCTTTAGATTCTATTAAAAGATCAAGGTTATGGCTAACATGAACGTCTCTGAGTCGTGAGCTCAAGGCACTAGATGCTCTCAATAGCTTAAGACAATAGATGACATGGCCAACTCTGGGTTATGAGCTTAGAGCTTTAGATATTATGAACAACTCAAGGTAGTGGTTGACATGAAAGACTTTTGGTCTTGAGCTCAAGGCTCTAGAAGGTATGGACAACTTAGGGTTGTTAATGATATAAATGACTTGGGATCCCATTAGCTTAGGCCCATAGATGCTATGAACTGCTCTAGGTTGTGGATGATTTGAACGATTCAATGTCATAAGCTCAAGCCACTATATCCTATGAACTGCTCAGGGTTATGGAAGATATGAATGACTCTACGTCATGAGCTTAAGGCTCTAGACGCTATGAATAACTCAAAGCGGTAATAAATATGAATGACTTTGGGTAGTGAGCTAAAGGTTCTAGATGCTACTAACAAGTTAGGGTTATGGATGGCATGAACGACTCTAGGTCATGAGCTCAAGCCTATGGTTAACATCAAAGATTCCTAGTCGTGAGATTAGGGCTCTAGAAGTTATGCATAACTTAAGGTTATCCATGACAAGAAAGACTCTGGGTCATGAGCTTAGGGTTGTCGATGACATGAAAGACTTTGGGTCGAGAGCTCAAGGCTTTAGATACTATGAACAACTCAAGGTTGTGGTTGATATGAACAACTCTGGATCATGAGCTTAAAGATCTAGATGCTATGAACAACTCTGGGCTATGGATGACATGAGCTACTCTAGGTCGTGAGACCAAAGCTCTAGATGCTATAAAGAGCTCAGAGTTGTGGATGATATGAATGACTTAGGATCCCATGAGCTTAAGCCTCTAGATGTTATGAACTGCTTAGGGTTGTGGATGATATGAATAATTCTGCGTCATGAGTTGAAGCCTGTAGATGATATGAACTACTAAGGGTCGTGGATGACATGAACAACTCTGGGTTATAAGCTCAGGGTTGTAGATGCTATTAACAACTTAGGATTGTGGATAAGATGAATGGCTCTAGTTTATCAGCTTAGGGCTCTAGATTATATGAACAACACAGGGTTGTGCTTGACAAGAAATACTCTGAGTCATGAGCTCAGCGCTCTAAATGTTATGCATAACTTATGGATGTCGATGACATGAAATACTCTAGGTCTTGAGTTCAAGGCTCTAGATGCTATGAGCATCTCAAACCTATGGTTGACATGAATGACTCCAAGTCGTGAGCTCAAGGCTCTAGATTCTATGAACAACTTAGGGTTATGGTTGACATGAATGACTCTTAGTCATGAGAACAAGGTTCTAGATACTATGAACAACTTAGGGTTGTAATTGTCATGAATGACTCTGGGTCATGAGCTTAAGGTTCTAGATGCTATTAACAACTCAAGGCTGTGGATGACATGAATGACTTCGAGTAATGAGCTCAGGCCTCTAGATTCTATGAACAACTCAAGGTTGTGGTTGACATGAAAGACTCCGAGTCGTGAGTTAAGGACTCTAGATGCTATGCACAACTTAAGGTCGTTGATGCCATGAAAGACTTTGGGTCATGATCTTAGGGCTCTATATGCTATACATAGGCCTGAGTTGTCGATGACATGAAAGAGTTTAGGTTGTGAGCTCAAGGCTCTTAATATCATAACCAACTCTGGGTTGTTGATGAAATGAACGACTCTGGGTCATGAACTTAAGGCTTTAGATGCTATGAACAGGTTTGAGTTGTGGATGACATACTCCACTTTGGGTCATGATCTTAAGGCTTTAAATGCTATGAACAACTCAAAGGTGTTGATTATATGTATGACTCGGGATCTCGTGAGCTCAAACCTCTTGATGTTATGAACCACTTAGGACCGTGGATGATATGAACGATTCTGTATCATGAGCTCCAGCCTCTAGATGCTATGAACTACTCAGGGCTATGGAAGACATGAATGACTCTAGGTTTTGATCTCAAGGCTCCAAATGCTATGAATAGTTCAGGGTTGTTGTTGACATGTACGACTCCAAGTCATGAGCTTAAGGCGCTAGATGCTATGAAAAACTCAGGGTTATGGATGACATAAACAACTCTGGGTTATAAGTTTAGGGCTCTAGATACTATGAACAACTCAAGGTGGTGGTTGGCATGAAAGACTCTAGGTGCTGAGCTTAGGCCCCTAGAAGCTATGAATAACTCATAGTTGTTGATGATATGGACAACTTGGGATCTCGTGAGCTTAGGCCTATAGATGTTATGAACCGCTCTAAGTTGTAGATGATATGAACGATTTTGTGTCATGAGCTCAAGCCTCTAGATGCTATGAACTGTTCTGGGTAGTGGAAGACATGAACAACTTCAGGTCATGAGCTCAGGGCTCTAGATGCTACTAACAAAGCAGGATTGTTAATGACATAAACGATTCTAGGTCATGGGATTAGGCCTCTAGATTTTATATAAGGATCAAGGTTGTGGTTGACATCAGAGACTACTAGTTATGAGCTTAGAGCTCTAGATGTTATGCACAACTTAAGGCTATCAATGACATAAAAGACTCTTAGTCATGAGTTGAGGGCTCTAAATGTTATACATAGGTCAGGGTTGTCGATGACATGAAAAACTTTGTGTCGAGAGCTCAGGGCTCTAGATGTTATGAACAACTCAGGGTTACGGTTGTCATGAACGACTCTACGTCATAAGCTTAAGGCTCTAGATGCTATGAACAACTCTCGGCTATGCATGGCATGAGCTACTCCTGGTCATAAGCCTAGGTCTCTAGATGTTATGAAGAGCTCAGAGTTATGGATGATATGAATGACTCAGGATCCTGTGAGCTTAAGCCTCTAGATCTTATGAATTGCTCAAAGTTATGGATGATGTGAATGATTCTCCATCATGAGCTCAAGTCTCTAGATGCTATGAACTACTCAAGTTATGGATGACATGAACGACTTTGAGTTGTGAGCTCAGGGCTGTATATGTTATTAACAACTTAGGTTTGTGAATAACACAAATGACTCAAGTCAATGAGATTAGGCCTTTAGATTCTATGAACAACTCAGGGCTATGGTTGACAAGAAAGACTCTAAGTTGTGAGCTTAGGGCTCTAGATGTTATGCACAACTTAAGGCTGTCGATTATAAGAAAGACTCAAAGTCGTGAGTTCAAGGATTTAGATGCCATAAACATCTCAGGGCTATGGTTAACATGAACAACTTTAAGTCAGGAGCTCAGGGCTCTTGATGCTATGAACAACTGAGGGTTATGTTTGACATTAATGACTCAATGTCCTAAGCTTAGGGCTCTAAAAGCTCTGAACTACTCAGGGTAATGGTTAACATGAACGACTTTAGGTCATGAGCTCAAGGTTCTAGATGCTATGAACAATGTAGGTTAGTGGTTGACATGAAGACTCCAAGTCGTGAGCTTAAGGCTCTAGATTCTCTTAACAACTCAATATAGTGGATGACATAAATAACACCAGTCATGAGCTGAGGACTTCAAATTCTATGAACAACTCAGGGTTGTGGTTGACATGAAAGAGTCCAGGGTTGTAGATGCCATACACAGTTATGTGCTGCCGATCACATGAAATACTTTAGGTTGTGATCTGAAGGCTCTAGATACTATGAATAACTCAAGGTTATGGATGACATGAATGACTCTAGTTCGTGAGCTTTAGGCTCTATATACTATAAACAACTTAGGGTTGTGCTAACATGAACTACTTCAAGTCGTGAACTTGGGGCTCTAGATGCTTTGAACAACTCAAAGATGTGAATTGCTCAATGTTGTGGATGACATGAACGACTCCAAGTCGTGATCACAAGGCTCTAGAGGTTATAAACTACTCATGATGCTAGTTGACATAAGTGAATTTGGGTCATGAGCTCAAGGCTCTAGATGCAACATACACCTCTGGGTTGTGGTTGACATGAATGAGTTTGGGTTGTGAGCTCATGGCTTTAGATGCTATGAACAACTAAGGGCTATGGATGATGTGAATGAATTTGGGTCATGAGTTCAATTCTATAGATACTATGAATAGTTCAGGGTTGTCATTGACATGAACGATTTCGGGACATGAGCTTAGAGGTATAGGTTCTATGAACTGCCTAAGGTTGTTGATGGCACGAAATACTCTAGGTTGTAAGCTTAGGGCTGTAGATGCTATGAATAGCTCGAGGCTGTGGTGGACAAGAACTACTTAGAGTATAGATCTTAGGCTTTTAAATGCTATGAACAACTCAGGGTTATGGTTGATATGGATAAATCTAGGTCATCAGCTTAGGACTCTGGATACCTTTAACAACTTAGGGTTGTGGATGATATAAACGACTTTGGGTCATGACCGTAAGATTCTATGAACAACTCAAGGTTGTGGTTCACATGAAAGGCTCCGGGTTCTGAGCTCAGGGTTTAAGAAGTTATGAAAAACTCAAAGTTGTGGATGATATGAATGACTTGGGACCCCGTGAGCTCAGTCCTCTACATTTTATGGACTGATCAAGGTTGGGAAAAATACGAATGATTTTGTGCCATGAGCTCAAGCCTTTAGATGCTATGAACTACTCAATGTTGTGGATGACATGAATGACTCTAGGTCGTGAGCTTAGGGCTTGAAATGCTATCAACAACTCTGGGTTGTGGTTGACCCGAACAACTTCAAGTCGTGAGCTCAAGGGTCTAGATGCTATGAACAACTCATAGTTGTCGATGATATGAATGACTCGATCCCCTATGACCTAATGCCTCTAGATGCTAGGAACCGCTCACATTTGTGGATGTTAATAATGATTCTACATCATGCACTCAAGCCTCTATATGCTATGAACAACTCAAGGCTATGGATGTTATGAACAACCCTAGGTCATGAGCTCAAGGCTTTAGATGTCATGAACTACTCATGGTTATGGTTGACAGGAAATAGTTTGGGTTGTGAGCTCAGGGCTCTAGATTCTATGAACAACTAAGGATTATGGATGAGACGAACTAGTCTGGGTCATAAGCTTATAACTTTGGATGTTATGACGAACTCAGGGTATTGGATGATATGAACAACTTGGGATTTCATGAGCTTAGTCCTCTAGATTCTATGAATAGCTTAGGGCTGAGAATGATATGAACGATTCTTGGTCATGAGCCGATGGATCAAAATGATATGAATAACTTAAGGCTATAAATGACATGAACGACCTAAGGTAGTGAGCTTAGGGCTCTAGATGCTATGAACAACTTAGGGTTATGGTTGACAAGAACAACTCTGAGTCATGAGCTCAAACTCTAAATTCTATGAACAACTCAAGGCTGTGAATGATATAAACTACTCCTGGTCATGAGCTGAGGGCTATGGATGCTATGAACAACTAAGCATTATGGATGATATGAATGACTCAATATCCCATGAGGTCAAGCCTCTAGATGCTAAGTACAACTCAAAGTTATGGATCATATGAATTTATCTGCTTCAGGAGCTGAGGGTTGTGGATGACATGAATGACTCCGGGTCATGAGTTCAGAGTTATTGATGATATGAACGACTTAGGATCCCATGAGCCCAAGCTTCTAAATGATATGAATAGCTCAGGGTTGAGGATAATACGGACGATTCTTGGTCATGAGCCATTGGCTTTAAATGCTATGAACAACTCAAGGTTGTGCATTACATAAAAGACTTTGAGTCGTGAGCTTAGGGCTCTATATGTTATGAAAAGCTCTGGGTTGTGGTTTACAAGAATGAGTTCGGGTCATGAGCTTAGGGTTCTAGATGCTATAAACAACTCACTGTTGTTAATGACATGGCTACTCTGGGTCGTGAGCTCACAACTTTGGATAGTATGAACAACTCAAGGTTGTGGATGCTATCAACGACTCATGATCTTGTGACCTCAATCCTATAGATGCTATGACTAGCTCAAGGTTGTGGATCATATGAATAGTTCTTAGTTGTGAGCTCATGGCTCTAAACGCTATGAGTGGTTGAGGGTTGTAGATGACATGAATGACTCCGGGTAGTGAGCTTAAGGCTCTAGATGTTATGAACAACTCAAGACTATGTTTGACATCAACATCTCAGGGTCGTGAGCTCAGCGCTTTAGATGCTATGAATAACTCAAGGTTATAATTGACATGAATGACTCTGGTTTGTAACTTAAGGGCTCTAGATGTAATGAACAAGTCAAGGTTGTGGATGACATGAACGACTTTAGGTCATGAGCTCAGGGCTCCACATATTATGAAGAGTGTGGGCCTGTGGTTAACATGAACAACTCTAGGTCGTGAGCTCAAGGCTTTAGATGCTATGAACAAATTATGCTTGCTAATGACATGAACTACTCTGGGTCATGAGCTCAAGTCTCTAGATGCTATGAACAGCTCCATGTTATGGATGATACACATGATTATGGGTCATTAGCTCATGGATCTAGATTCTATGAACAACTTAAGATTGTGGATTATTTAAAACATTTTGTGTCTTAAACTTAAGGCTCTAGACACAATGAACAACTCAGGGTTATGGATGAATAAACAACTTCAGGTCATGAGCTTAGGACCCTAGATGTTATGAACACCTTATTATTGTTAATGCATGATATGAACAAGTTAAGGTTGAGAATGATATGAATGATTCTTGGTCCTGAGCCTATGGCTTTAAATGCTATGAAAATCTAAGGATGGTGGATGTCGTGGAGGACTTCTAGTCATGAGCTCAGGGCTCTATATGTCATGAACAGCTCGGGGTCAGGGTTGACAAGATTGAGTCCCAATTGTGAGCTCAAGGCTCTAGATACGTTGAACAACTCAAGGTTATGGGTGAGATGAGCTACTCTGGGTCATGAGCTCATGACTCTGGATGCTATGAAGAACACAGGGTATTAGAAAACATGAACAAATCAGGATCACGTGAACTCAGACCTCTATATGCTATGAACAACTCAAGGTTGTAGATGATATCAATGATTCTTGGTCGTGAGCCATAACTCTAAATTGTATGAACAACATAGGGCTATGGATGACATGAATGACTCTGGGTAGTGAGCTTAGGGCTCTAGATGCTATGACTAACTTAAGGTTGTGGTTGACATGAACAAATCCAGCTCGTTAGCTCAAGGGTGTGGATGACACAAACGACTCTAGGTTGTGAGCTTAGGGATCTAGATACTATGATCAGCTTAGGATTGTGGTTGATATGAATGACTCTGAGTCATGATCTCATGACTTTAGATGTTATGAACAGCTCAAGGCTGTGGATTATATGTGCTACTCTGGGTTGTGAACTGAAGGCTCTAGATGGTATGAACTGCTCAGGGTTGTGGATGACATGAAGGAGTCTGGGTCGTGAGCTCACAACTCTAGATTCTATGAACAACTCAAGGCGGTGGATGATATGAGCTACTCCAGGTCGTGAACTCGAAGCTTTAGATGTTATGAACTACTCAAGGCTGTGGATGACATGAAGAACTTTGGGTCTTGAGCTTAAAGCTCTCAATGCTATGAACAACACAGGGTTGTGGATGATATGCACAAGTCTAGGTCGTGAGCTTAAGGATCTAGATGCTACGAAAAGCTTAGGGTTATGGATGATATGAATGATTCTGGGTTGTGAATGAAAGACTCTAGATGCTGTGAATAGAACAAGGTTATAGACGAAATAAACGACTTTGGGTCATGAGTTCAGAGCTCTAAATGTTATGAATAACTCAAAGTTGTGGATGATATGAACGACTTGGGATCTCGTGAGCTCAGGCCTTTAGAAGTTATGAACAACTCAGGTTGAGGGTGATGTGAATGATTCTTGCTCATGAGCTCATGGCTCTAAATGCTATGAACAACTTAGCATTGCAGATGAGATGAACTACTTTTACATCATGAGCACTGGTCTGAAGATGCTATGAACAACTAAGAGTTTGATTTGATGATATGCATGATTCTATGTCGTGAGCTCAAAGTTGTAGATGTTTTGAACAACTTAAGGTTGTGGATGTTATGAACTATTCTAGATTGTGAACTCAATGCTTTAGATGCTATGAGTAGCTCATGGTTGTGGATGACATAAATGATTTCAGATGGTGAGCTCAAATCTCTAGATGTTATAAATAGCTCAGGGTATTGGATGATATGAACAATTCTACGTCATGTGCTAAAGCCTCTAGATTCTATAAATAGCTCAGGGTTGTGGATAACATGAATGACTTTGGGTAGTGAGTAGAGGGCTCTAGATGCTCTGAAGAGCTTAGGTCTATGATTGACATGAACGACTATGAGTCGTGAGCTCAAGGCTCTAGATGTTATGAATTGCTTAGGCCATTGGATGACATGAGCTACTCCGGGTCGTTAGCTCATGGCTTTAGATGTTATGAACAACTTAGGGTTATGGATGATATGAACAAATCAGGATCCTATGAGTTCATGCCTCTAGATCATATGAAAAACTCAAGGCTATGAATCATATGAACAATTCTCGGTCTTGAGCCTAAAGCTCGAAATGTTGTGAACAGCTCAGGGCTATAGCTGAAATGAATGATTCAATGTCATGATCTTAGGGCTTTAAATGTTATGAACAACTCAGGGTTTTGGTTTACATTAACAACTACGAGTCGTGGTTTTAAGGCTCTAAATGTTATGAACAACCGAGGGTTATGGATGATATGAATGACTTCGGGTCATGAGCATAGGGCTATAAATACTATGAATAGATTAGGGTTGTGGTTCACATGAACATCTTCGGGTCTTGAGTTCGGGGTTGTAGATGTTATGAACAACTTAGGTTATCGATGACATGAACATCGCTAAGTTATAAGCTCTAGTCTCTAGATACTATATACAGCTCACGATGGTGGATAATATGCACGATTTTAGGTCGTGAGCTCAAGGATATAGATGATATGAATAACTCAGGGTTGTGGATGATATGAACAATTTTGGGTCATGAACTCAAGGCTCTAGATGTTATGAATAATTCAAGGTTGCAGATGAAATGAACGACTATGGGTCATGAGCTAAGGGCTCAAGATGGTATGAATAACTAAGGGTTATGGATAACATGAATGACTCCGAGTCCTAAGCTTAGGGCTATAGATCTTATGAAGAACTCAGGGCTATGGATGACATGAACAACTATGGGTTGTGAGCTAAGGGCTTTAGATGCAATGAGTAGCTTAGGGCTATGGATGATATGAATGACTCCGAGTCGTGAGCTCAAGGCTCTTGATACTATGAACAACTTAAGGTTATGGATGATATGAGATACTCTATGTTATGAGCTTAGGGCTTTAAATTTTATGATTAGCTTAAGGTTTTCGATGATATGAATGATTCTTGGTCATGAGCCCATGGCCCTAAATGGTATGACTATCTTAGGTCCATAGATGACATGAATGACTTTGGGTTGTGAGATCAAAACTCTAAATGCTATGAATAGCTCAGGGTTGTGGTTGACATGAATGACTTCAATCATGAGCTCAAGGCTCTATATGTTATGAATAGCTCAGGGTTGTGGATGAAATGAATGACTCTGGGTTGTCCGCTCAAGGCTCTAGATGCTTTGAACAGCATGGGTGTGGACCCTCACCTGATCCACCGAACCGGCACGACTCGCTTTTAAATGAAAAGAAAGAATGAAAAACTTGATTTTTCCAGTTTTGAAAAAAACCGCCCCCAGTGAGGAAAGGTGTTGTATGGAGTCGCCACTTACTTTTTATTTTTATTTTTAAAATGGGGAAAATTAAGTAAGAACAAAAACCCCTAATGACCTTAGTATGGAAAAAGCAGTCTGCGAAAACTAGATTCTGGGTCCGAGGACCAGGTTACCCATTGGGAAGGTACCTCATGCGAGGTAGCACCCCTCTAGGCCCGGAACTCGATCTCTACTAATGAATTGGGCATGTGGGAGCATATGGGTCAAAAATGAAACTCTAGCCTAAATAGATGTCATGAATCACACAATTCTAATTGGCATTTGGCATGAATATGAATTCAACCAACCAAAACAATGGGTGCGTACCTATGGTCCCCAGCCATGCGCTGCATAAAAGGTTAGCCAAACACAGATAAACACATAACAAACATTCAGGATTAAGCATCATGCACGCATATGATTCAACAATCAAAACCAACGATGCATACCTGTGGTCCCTAGCCATGTGCTACAGCAGAGGGTGAGTCAGCCAGGCAACATGTATTCAAAATCAAGTATCAAAGCTTGTGCCAAAAAGGAAGATAGCTGGTTGAAATGAGGTAAGGGACTCCCCAAATGCCATACAAATCGAACTAGACTCATCTAGACCACACCACCCATAACTTCAAAATTTCCCATACTAACTGAAATCAAACACTAACTTAAACCTTCAAGATGGCTCATAAGTG
The DNA here is from genome assembly GCA_945999865.1 of Vitis cinerea var. helleri x Vitis rupestris. Lineage (NCBI taxonomy): Eukaryota > Viridiplantae > Streptophyta > Magnoliopsida > Vitales > Vitaceae > Vitis > Vitis cinerea var. helleri x Vitis rupestris. The sequence continues at coordinate 16,878,002 of OX253933.1, forward strand.
CCCTATAGCAAATGGGTTTGAGCCCCACTGGATAAGGGCTCGAAAAATGCCAAAATCGAGGGCTACCTAAAGTTCTCCGGCAGAACAGGTTGAACTAGTTCTCAACTGGTACAACCTATTGAGAAGAATTCCCATATTTTTCTAAAAAACTCCTAAATGAGTGAGGATTCAAACAAAAGAAACGGTTCTCAATTCTGAGCCTGGATGAGTGAGAACCAGACAAAGAAAGGTCATGGGTTCCTCGTGGCTGACAGAGGCAGCCAGCTATGGTGCTGAACCAGTTGAACCGGTTCCCAACCTATACAGACGGTTGATAAAAAATTCCAAATTTGGCCAGGAAGTTTCTAACTGAATAATGAAATAAAAAAAAAAAAGAAACGGTTCTCAATTCCGAGCCCGGATGAGTGAGAACCAGACAAAGAAAAGTCATGGGTTCCTCATGGCTGACAAAGGCAGCCAACTATGGTGCTAAACCGGTTGAACCGGTTCCCAACCTGTTCAGACGGTTGATAAAAAATCCCAAATTTGGCCAAGAAGTTTCTAATGAATAAGAAAACAAAAAAAAGAAACGGTTCTCAATTCCGAGCCTGGATGAGTGAGAACCAGACAAAGAAAGGTCAAGGGTTCCTCATAGCTCACAGAGGCAGCCAGCTATGGTGCTGAACCGGTTGAACCAGTTCCCAACCAGTATAGACGGTTGATAAAAAATCCCAAATTTGGTTAGGAAGCTTTTAACTAAATAAGGAAACAAAAAAAAGAAACGGTTCTCAATTCCGGGCCTGGATGAGTGAGAACCAGACAAAGAAAGGTCAGGGGTTCCTCATGGCTGACAGAGGTAGCCAGCTATGGTGCTGAACCAGTTGAACCAGTTCCCAACCTATTTAGACGGTTGATAAAAAATCCCAAATTTGGTTAGGAAGCTTCTAACTAAATAAGAAAACAAACAAAAGAAACGGTTCTCAATTCTGAGCCTGGATGAGTGAGAACCAGACAAAGAAAGGTCAGGGGTTCCTCATGGCTGACAGAGGCAGCCAGCTGTGGTGCTGAACCTGTTCCCAACTGGTTCAGACGGTTGATAAAAAATCCCAAATTTGGTCAAGAAGCTTCTAACTGAATAAGGAAACAAACAAAAGAAATGGTTCTCAATTTGGAGCCCGGATGAGTGAGAACCGGACAAAGAAAGGTCAGGGGTTCCTTATGGCTGACAGAGGCAGCCAGCTATGGCGCTGAACCGGTTGAACCGGTTCCCAACCGGTTCAGACGGTTGATAAAAAATCCCAAATTTGGTCAGAGAGTTTCTAAACCATTCATAACCAATCAACAACAATCATGTGTGGCCTTTATTACCCACACCCATGCAATACAATCTTCATATCAAAGGAAATAAAAGATGATGCGGAAGGAGAAAACCCATATGAAGAAAATGAAGATAAACTGCAGGTAAAAAAAAAATTCAGCCTACTTATCTCAGAATCTCCACCAGATATGATCTATGTATGCTGATGATGACCTCCAAAAAATGAGATGTTGTAGCTCTCCTCTTCAAAATAACCACAGTGCTGAAGCTTTCCCCCACACTCTTAACTCAGAAGGTGCCCTGACCTTCTATTTTTCTCACCAGCAAAATCTCCCCTCTCCAAAGTGCCCTCCTTTCTTTTTCTTTTTTCTTTTATACTCATACCCCTCTCAATATTTGAGCCTCATGGGTTCCTTCCCCTTCAGCACCAAAATCCCCTCCATCAGCATGGAAAACACACACCCCATTATTTCTCTTCCACTTACGAGGCCAGCTCACTCCCTTCAGTTTTCAGCTTGCTTCACCACCAAGAATCCATATGGATTCATGGTGGGCTACAAAGAACCCAAAACAAGGCCCAAAATGGGCCCACAAAATTACCCAAAACTGATCTGGAGCTTATGGGCCTGAGCTATGTAGGATTTGGGTCCTAAAATTACCAAAATCAGTGTTTTACACCGGTTGACTCGATGAACCGGCTGAACCGGATGCCAACCAGTCGAACTAGTTGCAAAAAAATTTGAAACTTTGACAGAATGTTCCTGGAAGAGCGAGGAATCAATGAAAAAAAACGGTGTGCAATTCCAAGTTCAGAAAAGGGAGATATGATCAAAACAAGCCCGAGTGTTCCAAACCTTAACATGCCCCTATAAACTCCAACTAAGCTAAAACATCGGGATGACCCCACTTCCTTCCTATAGGGTGATGTGAACGACTAGGAAAATGGCCATGATGACCCTTCAAAATGAACCACATACGCACCACAATGGACCACAAACAAGCCCACACGAGGCTCAGACACCGGCTAAGCCCAAAAGGGGCCCTAGTGGTGCCATATGAGAACGATGGGTGCAGGTGACACCTAAAGGATAAATGTTAGTGTCGAGGGACAAAATTGAGGGTCTACAAATATGCCCCTCTTCAGTAGAGTGAATGAATGAGTGAATTGTGAGTGCGATGTGCAACCAATGCAAGAGTGAAATGAACTCTAGTGAAGAACCCAAATGACCAACAATTTTGTCCCCACCCAATAATAAAGGAGGCTAAGGGAAATAAGGCATGCTGACCGAATGGACTATGGGATATAGGCACGATGCCGGAGAAAGATACAAGGAGACCCGATCACAATGTCGAGAAAGATTAGGGATCCGATTCGGGCAAGTACAAAAAAAAAAGTGGAATCCTGACGAATACCGGAGAAGGGTTCGGGCAAGCACCGAAAAAGGGTCCGGGTGAGTACCTGAGAAGGGTTCGGGCAAGTACCGAGAAAGGGTTCGGGCAAGTACCGGAGAAGGGTTCGGGCAATTACCAGAGAATGGTGGAATTTGGGTGAGTACCAAAGAAGGGTTTGGGCAAGTATCGAAAAAGCTCCAGGCGAGTACCGGAGAAGGGTCCGGGCGAGTACCGGAGAAGGTTCTGGGAAAGTACCGGAGAAAGGTTTGGGCAAGTACCGAAAAATGGTGGAATTCTGGCAAGTACCGAAGAAGGGTTCGGGCGAGTACTGGAAAATGGTAGAATTCGGGTGAGCACCGGAGAAGGGTTTGGGCAAGTACCGAAAAAGCTCTGGCCGAGTACCCGAGAAGGGTTCAGGTAAGTACCAAAAAATGGTGGAATTCGAGCAAGTACTGAAGAACGGTCCTGGTGAGTACCGGAGAAGGGTTCGGGCAAGTACCAAAAAAGCTCCGAGCGAGTACCGGAGAAGGGTCCGGGCGAGTACCGAAAAAGCTCCGGGCGAGTACCGGAGAAGGGTCCGGGAGAGTACCGAAGAAGGGTTCGGGCAAGTACTGAAAAAGCTCCGGGCGAGTACTGGAGAAGGGTTCGGGCAAGTACCGAAAAATGGTGGAATTCGGGCAAGTACCGAAGAAGGGTCCGGGCAAGTACCAAGAAAAGGGTTTGGGCAAGTACCGAAAAATGGTGGAATTCGGGCAAGTACCGAAGAAGGGTCCGGGCGAGTACCGGAAAATGGTAGAATTCGAGCGAGTACCGGAGAAGGGGATCGAACTCGGGCGCGATGCTGAGGAACCACCGAACTAAAATGAGTAGGGATGTAAAGACTAAGGCTCTAGATGCCTAAATAGACAGGAGATGCCTTAAAACAAAACTCAGAGCATAATGGGGAGACTCAAGATGCAACTCGATGTACTAACCTTGATGACAAAGGGGTATGCCCCAATATGACTCTCAGGATTGCCAACAAATGACTCAAAGAGGCCAAAAATCAAACACCTCCATCATGACAAAAGAAAGGGGTATGCCCTAGTGTAACCCCATAAAATGACGACAAATAACAGGAGAAAAAACAATCACCATTAACAGATGGAAAGCAAGGGGTATGCCCCTACAGGACAACTCACAAATGTGACCAAGGGTGACAAGAAGGAGTTATGCCCTAGTCTAAGGTATCAATATCATGTCAGAATCCCATAACCACACATATGGTTAAAGTCAAAGAGCTGAAAATATCACAAACATCCATCCTTGAAGAAAAAACCCTCAACTCTAACCCATAACATTCAATATCCACAAAAACTGATAGGGGGTATGCCCTAGTGTGTACATCTGAAACTCAAATATCTCAATGAAAACTCTGAAACACATCACTGAAGACCCACTCGTTTGAACTTAACGAACAAGACAATGAATGGGGTATGCACCCCTACTGGGTCGATGAATACCGTGAATCTGATCTCGAGTCAGATCCTAGAAGCACTCTGTTGTATGAAGAAACTGAGTTGAATGTGGGGCTTACTCAAACTCTGATGCCCATAACATCGCTAGGTGAAACGGAATGCCTGCGTACATGTACAAAAACCACAGCTAGCATGCAAGGATGGGGGCATGCCCTAGTATGAACATGTCAAAACATCGAGTAAAGGTGCCCTCAATGGTCCCAACTGTCTGTATCATCTATCTCTGATCACAGGCCTGAGGCAAGTAAACTGAATGGAAAGACAATATGTGACCCTCGATATCCCCCGAAGTAATGGAGACCTGTCAACATCCCATACTCAATCAGTAGACGAAGCCTGTCCGAATGAACCGCATCGAAGCAAACACGAGACCTCATGGCCTCAGGGTGGTCTTACGACTCGGACCGTAATGTAGAGCAGGGGTAAAATGTGAATCAAACGATGGGAAACAAAGGCCCAAATCTCCAAATAGATGGTGCCAAACCCCTGTGTGCGTAATGTCAAATATAGCAGAACCATGTGAGTTAGGTGACTCAACCATGTATCTAAATAAATAAATAAAATCAAACAATAGGTGACATGCACCAAAGAACTCATCGTTCATGAAGCGAGACGACGATCGGCGAGGGTAGCTGAAGATGAAGAGGGATGAGACAAACAATGAATGGAGGTATAGGAAATGGAGAAACAAGTTGGGAAACAAGAGTAGCAATGTGTGACAATGATGAACAACTCATCTTAAGAATGGCAAATCAAAGCAAGTCACTATATGATGAGAATGGTGATGTAGATAATGACCCAAGAAACCTAGTGCAAAGGAAACCCAAACCTCACTCCCAATGTGTCACCCAGATCCATGGTGAGAAGGATCATTCAATGCTCTCACCCGACTCTTAAAGGAAAAAGAAATCCTTCAAACCCAAAACCACCTCTGATGATCCCAAGTATATCAACGAATACCAAACAAGCATAATTTTTTCTTTTTTCATTTTTTATTTTATTTTTTCCTTTTTCAATTTTTTTCTTTCTTTTTTTTCATTCATTTTTTTTTCAAAGTAGGCCGAATACCCCACTAGCATAGTCTAACCAAAAGAACCTCAAATCTCAAACCCAAATGGTCTCCTCAAACTAAAACTCCTGGATCAAAACCTAAGGGTGGAACGAAAGATGTGACAAGCCTGACTTGTAGCCTTAAGACAAGAGCGCGTCACCATCACACAAGGGAAAACAGAAGTGAAATGAATACAGTGTGAAGATGCAAAACGGAGAAGAAAAGAAACAAGCAATGATGCAAAAAAGAACAAACGAAGAATAACACGATGCTCCCAATGCTCACAGATCTAATCAATAAATACAAAGCACACAAGGGCAGGCCCCCAACCTAGGTCAAAAAAGGTATGCAAGGCTGAATGAAAGAAAGGGCCATAATAAACCGTGTGAGGCTCAAAGGGCTAGCAATAGGGTATATCGATGTATGGGTGTGCAATAGGGAACATAGCTACTCGAAGTGACGCCACCCATCCTCTGACCATGATCTCACGCATAAAACTTCTTCAGCTGATCCACATTGACTGGCTCTATGAACTGATTTTCGTCTAGGTCTGTCAACCAGGCAGCTCCCTCTCGAGTCAGATCTCGGATGACATAAGGCCCGCTCCAACTCGGTTTAAACTTGCCTCTAGGGTCGCTGATCAATCCCCTAAGGACTTTCAAGACTAGGTCACCTCTTTGGAATTTCCTAGGCCTAACCCTCTTTCTGAATGCACCAGTCATCTTTCTCTGATAGGCCTGAGCATGATCTGTTGCCCTCAATCTCTTCTCATCCAACAGGCTAAGCTGATCGTAACGAGACTGGACCCACTCGACCTCAGATACATGTTGCTCTAGTGCTACTCTTAAAGATCTCATCTCAATCTCAACAGGTAACACTGTCTCCATACCATACACCAAAGAATATGGGGTAGCTCTAGTAGAGGTACGAAAAGATGTACGATAAGCCCACAATGTGAAAGGGAGCTTTTCTGACCAATCTCGAGAAGTCTCGACCATCTTTCTCAAAATCCTCTTGATATTCTTATTTGCGGCCTCAATTACCCCTTTAGTTTGTGGCCTATACGCAGACGATCTGTGATGCTGAATGCCATACTCCTGAATCAACGTGTCCACTTCGCCCCTGAAATGCACCCCTCTATCAGAAATCAGCTCGTGAGGGACCCCGTATCGGCAGATAATGTGCGATCTGATGAATTTAGCCACCTTGGCCGTTGTCAATCTAGCATAGGAAGTGGCTTCCACCCACTTGGTGAAATAGTCAATGGCTACTAAGATGTACTCATGACCACTGGAGGACTTGGGCGAGATCTTCTCAATAATATCAACACCCCATACTGAAAATGGCCAAGGGGATGTGAGTGCATGCAACTCAGAAGGTGGCACGTGTATCAAGTCTCCATGCATCTGACACTCCTGACATCTCTGTACAAACTGGCAACAATCTGTCTCCATGGTCAACCAAAAGTAGCCAGCCCTCATGATCTTACGTGCTAGCATGTGACCTCCCATGTGTGGGCCACAGACCCTTACATGAACCTCTCTCATCACTCGATCTGCAGATGTACGGTCTAGACATAACAATAACAGGCCATCAGGTGATCTCCTATACAGTGCATCCCCGCAAATAACAAATCTGGTGGCCAACTGTCTTAATGTTCTCCTATCCTTGGCCGAGGTTGACTCTGGGTAAGTGCCGCATGACAGAAACTGATAAATATCGTGATACCATGGCAACTCAATCTGATCCTCTATCTCTCCAATCAGACAATAGTAAGTTGGTGCAGACCTTGTTTCAATCAGCAATGGCCTAACAGTCACCCCCGCGGGGATCACAATCATAGAAGCCAAGGTGGCTAATGCATTGGCAAACTAATTCTCCGCCTTGGGCAAATGTATATACCTTAACACATCAAATCCATCAATCAACAGGTCCAAGTAAGTAAGGTAGGGTTTTAGCTTCTCATCCCGAGTCCTCCAGATACCCTGAGTTTGCTGTATAACCAAATTGGAATCCCCGTGGATCTCCAACTGTCTAATGCCAAGATCAAGTGCAGTCTCCAAACCTGTAATGCAAGCCTCATACTCCACAATATTATTTGTCAACCGGTGATGATCGGAAAATGCTAACCGGACTGATCTGGGGATATGATCACCCTGTGGTGATATTAACAAGATACCAATGCCAAACCCTGACTGATTGGCAACACCATCAAAGTACAATCGCCATCCCGTAATACTAGTCATTGAAACGATCTGCTCATCAGGGAAATCATCATCAATCGATCTGTCATCGGATATCGGCAAAGAAGCTAGATGATCTGCAACAATGCTTCCTTTTACTGACTTCTGTGTGACATAATGAATATCAAACTTTGTCAACAATACCAGCCATCTCATGAGCCTACCGATCAAAACAGGCCTGTCAAATAGATACCTTAACGGGTCCAATCGTGAGACCAAGAGCATGGAATACTCTATCATGTAATGTCTAAGTCTCCTAGTGGCCCAAACCAATGCCAAGCAAAGGTGCTCAATCATAATGTACTTGCGCTCATACTCAAGCATCCTCTTACTCAAATAATAGATGGCACACTCCTTCCCCAAATCATCAAGTTGAGCTAACATGCATCCTAAGGCCATGTTTGAAACTGATAAGTACAGAAGCAAGGACACCCCGGTGTGGGAGGCACTAAAACTGGAGGAGAAAGGAGACACTCCTTAATCCTCTCAAAAGCGTGCTGACAATCATCACTCCAAGCTATAGGCTGATTCTTCCTCAGAAGGCGGAAGATAGGCTCACAAATGTCTGTCAGTCTAGCAATGAAACGACTGATGTACTACAATCTGCCTAGGAATCCCCTGATCTCTTTTTCAGTCCTCGGGGCAGGCATGTCAAGTATGGCTCTGATTTTCTCTGGATCAATCTCTATACCTTGCTCACTAACAATGTGTCCCAGCAATTTTCCAGAAGCCACCCCAAAGGTGCACTTCTTGGGATTCAATCTCAGCTTGAACTATCTGATCCTCTCAAAGAACCTTTGTAAGGCTACTAAGTGATCTGTCCTGTCTCGGGACTTCACTGTCATGTCATCCACATATACCTCGACATCTGTGTGCATCATATCATGGAACAGAGTAGTAGCAGCTCTTTGATAAGTGGCTCCTGCATTCTTCAACCCAAATGGCATAACCCGGTAGCAGTAAGTACCCCACTCAGTAATGAAAGAAGTCTTTTCCATATCCTCTAGAGCCATCAGAATCTAATTATACCCAGAAAAGCCATCCATGAAGGACAACATCGGATGCCCTGCAGTGCTATCAACCAGCATATCAATGTGTGGGAGGGGAAAATCATCCTTAGGGCTGGCCTTATTCAGATCTCGAAAGTCAACACAAACCCTAACCTTGCCGTCCTTTTTGGGAACAGGGACAACATTAGCCAGCCACTCAGGATGCTCAACCACTGACAAGAAGCCAACACTAGGTTGCTTCCGAATTTCTTCCTTAACCTGCAAACTCCATCGAGGGTGTAGTCTCCTCAATTTCTGCTTAACGAGCCTAGCATGTGGTAAAATGGGCAGGTGATGCTGCACTATGGAGGGGTCAAGGCCCGGCATGTCCTCATATGACCATGCAAATACATCCAAGTATGACCTGAGCAGGTCAATCAACCTACTCCTCTCATCAGGAGATAGAGAAGAGTCAATCCTAATCTCCCTAGGCTGATCTGGTGCCCCAAAATCTATCAACTCTGTGCTACCAGAAATGGGTGTGACTTTCTCGTCCTCTATGTCAGAATCACACTCTAACTAACCACCCAGTGGGTCATCCGTATCTCCCACATCATCAACATCATATATATGTGTCATGGGTGTTGGTGGTGCAATTAAAGGAAAATGCTGTGACACGGTCAAGTACTCGAAAATACTCATATCATTATTATCATCAGAAATATCATCAAAGCGGGTGACAAACCCGGACATAGTGTCAGAAGAAAGAGGCGGGTCCACAGAGTCGGACACTCCCTTAACAGAAGTAAAATCAGAAGTAACGACATCAAGGACTGACTCATCATCAAGTACGAAAACTCCAAATATGTCAAAAGCATAATGGAGCCCGCGTGGGGCTACATCAAGGATACGACCAATGCCTATAAAATCCATATCATCAGTGTAGGCATCAGGAATAGAGTCATCCTCATCAGTCTCAAGTATAGAAACTCTGAACATATCAAAAGCAGTACGGGGCCCTCGTGGGGCTGCATCGAAGATACGGCCTATGCCGATCATGTCCATCTTGTCAGTGCCATCTCCCAAATCCATAGGTAGGTCATAGTCAGGGACCTCCTCGGGGAAACACATAGAGAACACACTAGCTCGGTCTGGTGATGGGGGCGTAACTATCATGGCACTAGGCGTCTCAGTAGTCCCGGTGTCCAAATGCATCTGACCTAGAGCTTGCTGGATGTCCTGAATCTCAGCTGTCTCTGGAATGTGAATAGTCCCCTGTATGCGGGGTGTATGCTCTGAACCCCTGATGAAGTAGTCAGCCAACTGGAAGGTGTATGGGCGGAGGGGATAATCAAATGGAATGCCAGTCATGCGAGCCCTCACTCTATCCCTGCGCAGTCGTGCCATATAACGTGCATTAGCCTCTGTGGGGATGTAACCCAATCCATAGGGTGTGTCGTGATCAACTGCGAAAGTAAACTCGTGGGGCCCCTGCTGGCGGCGACCCAATCCCATGCCAGGCAAATAAGACATGCCTCTCATCATGCTAAGCACCAAAGTGCTGCTATGCTGGTCGAATGACATAGGTACCATATCTCTGCTGCCATCCTCTAAGTTGACAACCTGAACCTCATCGAACGTAAACCCGGTCAAATGTAAGTCATTCTCACTGTGACTGATATGTAACACTGGCTGAGACAAAGTGATAATATCTCTATCAGACTGTATCGTGATAATGCGCCCCTCGTGTATGAACTTCACCTTCTGACGAAGGGAAGATGGTATAGCACCAGCCTCATGAATCCATGGGTGACCAAGGAGCAGGTTAAAGGATGACTGGATCCTTAAAACCTGAAATACTATGGAGTAACTAACTGGCCCAATCATGACATGTGTACTGAGTGTACCCATAACTGTCCTCTGAGTCCCATCATAAGCTCTAACAGTCTGTGTAGAAGCCCTAAAATCGGCTGGTGAAAACCCAAGTGCAATAGCAGTAACCAATAGACAGACGTTCAGGGCAGAACCATTGTACAGCAGAACAGACGGCACCCGATGGCCTGAACAAACAACATCAATGAATAAGGGTCGAACATGATTTGATCTCTCTAGTGGCAAGTCATCATCAGAAAACACTATACATGTAGCTCTATCAGCTGTCGACATGTGAATAAGCCCCTCTGGGGTAGTAGCAATGTCAACCCTAATCTGGCCAAGGGCTCTGACCAATGCATCTCTGTGTGTACTAGATGAGGCCAAAAGGCTCCAAATAGATATGCGAGCTTGAGTAGTGCACAGTTGGCGTAATATCTCATCATCTTCCCTCTGAACCTCCTCTTTGGCAGCTATACCAGCAAATAGCCTGTCAACGGTGGAGGTTGTGCTACCCTTCCACTCCGTGTAACTATCTAAACATCTCTGTGAGGGGGCCCATATTCCTCTGGGGACAAAATGAAGGGTGTCATAGGTGGCACATGTTGTAAGTATACTGGTGATACTGGAGGCGGCCCATAAATATTGTCCAGGCTCAAACTGAATGGCCTGGGGATCTGATGTCTAGGTATATATCCAACAAAATCTAACTCCTCATATAGACTGATCGGCTGAGGAGCCTCTCCATCCCAACCCATCATAAATATCTCGTCCCCTGCAAACTCAATCAAATGTACCCCTTCCGAGGGTGGAGGTACTGCTCTAGTGTCATGAGTATGTAGCGGGTCTGTGGCTACACCCGGGCGCCCCAAATCAACCAAGCCCTGATCAATCAAATCCTGGATGGCATGCCTTAGTGCTGAACAGCTGTCTGTATCATGGCCGGCTCTCTAATGGTAGGCATAGTGAAGATCTGTCCTGAATCCTTGGGGGGTAGGCTGTAATGGTGGTCTAGGCGGTAGTGGGGCAATTAGTCCTCCCTCAACCAATCTCTGAAAAGCTCGGCTCAGTGGCATCCCAAGCTGTGTGAACTGTCTAACCAACCTCGGTGGAGGCGGTGCTCTATACTGATGATGGAACTGCATAGGCGGCCTCTGGGGTGCCTGTGTAGCATATACCGGCTGTGGTGGTGGGTGCAGATAAGTAGTCCCTGTCGGCCTAATGGGAGCAACTGGTCTATACCGATCATGCTGTATCATTTGATAAGAAGTGCCTAAAAACTAACTCTGAAACGGAGGACGATGTGCAGACCTATGTCCTGTCATGCTAATAGTACCAACATCTGAGGACCTGGGTCCTGATCCCGGTTTCTTCTCCTTTGAGTCCGAATGGGAAGAATCTGCCCATAAACCTCTAGATATACCCTCCTCAATGCCATAGAGGGTCTGCACTAACGAGCCAAAGTCTGTCTGAGGGAAGCCCATGAGATGCCTAGCAAAGCAGGGCTGAAGGCTACGCATAATCATAGTGATTTGATCGCGCTCTGAAGGTCTATCAATAATCTATGCTATCTTCTCCCTCCAACGGGAAATGAATGAAGTGACTGACTCATCCGGCCCCTGTCTAAGGGCCTCTAGCTCCCTCCAGGATACATCCACTACAGTATTGAAAGAATACTGTCTGATAAACTCTTGTCCTAAATCAGCCCATGTCCTACGTCTCAAAGGGTCCAATGAGGCAAACCAACGTTGAGCAGCACCACTCAGTGACAGAGGGAATAACATAATCATATGTGCCTCATCTAGTCTATGTCTGTGCATAACAGTGCTATACAACTGCAAGTGAATACGGGGGCACCCTATCCCCATGTATCTCTCAATGTCCGGCATGCGGAATTCAACAGGCAAAGCTGCTACTGGCAGATCATCATATCCATCCCAACTCATAATCCCATTAGAAACATGTAGTGATCTCATCCTCTGCTCAATCCTGTCAATACGAGCCTGGGTGTCATCAACAATCTATGCAGGTGCCACAACAGAATGCGGCGTAGTCTCAGTTCGGTCGTGCAACACAAATGCTCCAGCCTGGGGAGCTGACTGAACTGCTGGTGGTAGTGGTGGTAGAACTATGTAGTCCTGTTGTATAGTAGGTCCAGATGGCCCAAGTGGTGGTGGTGGTGGTGTGGTAGAGTCATGCGGGGTGCTTCCCGGAATCGGTAATGGTTGGGCCTGGTGCCCATCAATCCTCTGACCCAATCCTAAGATAGCGTCCCCGAGTGACACCATGGTATCGGTAATCTCAGCCAACTGGTCAACAGTAGCCTACTGAGGGTCCATATCTCTATGATCTGGTATCTGCTCTAACTGGCTGTGTGGATCTGATCCTCTAACCAATCTATCTCCAATCCGAATCCAAGCTCGGGAACCCAGGTCGATCTCAATCAATAATCCTACAAAAGGAAAGGGGTACGCTAGTCCCTGTGACTATCAATCCTGACATCAAACTAGGAATGTATGACTAAAATCTTCCAAGAAAATGAACTGACATGTGATGTCAACAGCTAAACCGATATACGGTTCCGCAGGCAGGAGCGGGATTCTGACATGGTGATACCTTAGGGGTAATGTGGCTCAAAAGTCAAAAAAGAGAAGAGGCAAGTCCTAAAAGACTAGATGACTGTACCCACAGAGATACGCAACCTAAGGTCCTAACCAACAATCAATCAATAATCAAAGTGACATGCTGGCCACGCATGTATCCATGAAATCCAGCTCAGGACCATACAGGTCTTCATTGCTCAGATATCCGTCTTCTCCATACTGTTCCCAAATATCGATATAGCCCTTATGCTAGACCCTACTCCAAACCCCTAGCTTGGTCGAAGGCGAACAATTGGGAATGAATCCTAAGAAACACAAGCAATCCATGAGGAATAGTTGACCAAGACTAGTGATTCGGAAGTAAGGGGATACACACGTGCCCCACAAACACAAGCAGCAAGCAGTCATGCAAGGGAAGGAGCAGTCATACAGCAAATAGTCATGCACAAAGAGATAGCCTACCACACATCTACATACAATCTAATCATCTAAGTCTAATCCCAAATGTCATAGCTAGATACCAATCAACAATGAGCAAGCATGCTAGAATCCAACAGGTGAACACACAAGTAACAACACATCACAGGTGCAAGCTAAATACCAACCAAGTATGTGATCATCAATCATCTATGTAGCCTAAGAGTCTACTAATCAATGAACCATGTGCTCCAATATACCCAACTCAAGTTCAAGCTTGATCTTCTTATGAAACCAGAGATTCTGGGTTCGATCCCCAGTGGAGTCGCCAATTTGTGGACCCTCACCTGATCCACCGAACCGGCGTGACTCGCTTTTAAATGAAAAGAAAGAATGAAAAACTTGATTTTTCCAGTTTTGAAAAAACCCGCCCCCGGTGAGGAACGGTGTTGTATGGAGTTGCCACTTACTTTTTATTTTTATTTTTAAAATGGGGAAAATTAAGTAAGAACAAAAACCCCTAATGACCCTAGTATGGAAAAAGCAGTTTGCGAAAACTAGATTCTGGGTCTGGGGATCAGGTTACCCATTGGGAAGGTACCTCATGCGAGGTAGCACCCCTCTAGGCCTGGAACTCGGTCTCTACTAATGAATTGGGCATGTGGGAGCATATGGGTCAAAAATGAAACTCTAGCCTAAATAGACGTCATGAATCACACAATCCTAATTGGTATTCGGCATGCATATGAATTCAACCAACCAAAACAATGGGTGAGTACCTGTGGTCCCTAGCCATGCGCTGCATAAAAGGTCAGCCAAACACAGATAAACACATAACAAACATTCAGGATTAAGCACCATGCATGCATATGATTCAACAATCAAAACCAACGATGCATACCTGTGGTCCCTAGCCATGTGCTACAACAAAGGGTGAGTCAGCCACACAACATGTATTCAAAATCAAGCATCAAAGATTGTGCCAAAAAGGAAGATAGCTGGTTGAAATGAGGTAAGGGACTCCCCAAATGTCATACAAATCGAACTAGACTCATCTAGACCACACCACCCATAACTTCAAAATTGCCCATACTAACTGAAATCAAACACTAACTTAAACCTTCAAGATGGCTCATAAGTTCCCTATAGCAAATGGGTTTGAGCCCCAATGGATAAGGGCTCGAAAAATGCCAAAATCGAGGGCTACCTAAAGTCCTCCAGTAGAACAGGTTGAACTAGTTCTCAACTGGTACAACCTATTGAGAAGAATTCCCAAATTTTTCTAGAAAACTCCTAAATGAGTGAGGATTCAAACAAAATAAATGGTTCTCAATTCCAAGCCCGGATGAGTGAGAACCAGACAAAGAAAGGTCAGGGGTTCCTCATGGCTGACAGAGACAGCCAGCTATGGTGCTGAACCGGTTGAACCGGTTCCCAACCAGTCCAGACTGTTGATAAAAAATCATAAATTTGGCCAGAAAGTTTCTAACTGAATAAGGAAATAAAAAAAAAGAAACGGTTCTCAATTCCGAGCCCGGATGAGTGAGAACCAAACAAAGAAAGGTCAGGGGTTCCTCATGGCTGATAGAGGCAGCCAGCTATGGTGCTAAACCGGTTGAACTGGTTCCCAACTGGTTCATACGGTTGATAAAAAATCCAAACTTTGGCCAAGAATCTTATAACAGAATAAGGAAACAAACAAAAGAAACGGTTCTCAATTCTGATCCCGTAAGAGTGAGAACCAGACAAAGAAAGGTCAGGGGTTCCTCATGGCTGACAGAGGTAGCCAGCTACGGTGCTGAACCGGTTGAACCAGTTCCCAACTAGTTCAGATGGTTGATAAAAAATCCCAAATTTGGCCAGGAAGCTTCTAACTGAATAAGGAAACAAACAAAAGAAACGGTTCTCAATTCTGAGCCCGGATGAGTGAGAACCAGACAAAGAAAGGTCAGGGGTTCCTCATGGCTGACAGAGGCAGCCAGCTATGGTGCTGAACCGGTTGAACCGGTTCCTAACTGGTTCAGACGGTTGATAAAAAATCCCAAATTTGGCCAGGAAGCTTATAACTGAATAAGAAAACAAAAAAAAAAAAAGAAATGGTTCTCAATTCCGAGCCCGAATGAGTGAGAACCGGACAAAGAAAGGTCAGGGGTTTCTTATGGCTGACAGAGGCAGGCAGCTATGGCGCTGAACCGGTTCCCAACCAGTTCAGACGGTTGATAAAAAATCCCTAATTTGGTCAGAAAGTTTCTAAACCATTCATAACTAATCAACAACAATCATGTGTGGCCTTTATTACCCACACCCAAGCCATACAATCTTTATATCAAAGGAAATAAAAGATGATGTGGAAGGAGAAAACGCATATGAAGAAAATGAAGATAAACTACAGGTAAAAAAAAATTCAGCCTACTTACCTCGGAATCTCCACCAGATATGATCCGTGTATGCCGATGATGACCTCCAAAAAATGAGATGTTGTAGCTCTCCTCTTCAAAATAACCACAGTGCTGAAGCTTTCCCCCACGCTCTTAACTCAGAAGGTGCCCTGACCTTCTGTTTTTCTCACCAGAAAATCTCCCCTCTCCAAAGTGCCCTCCTTTCTTTTTGTTTTTTCTTTTATACTCATACCCCTCTTAGCATTTGAGCCTCCTGGGTTCCTTCCCCTTCAGCACCGAAATCCCCTCCATCAGCATGGAAAACACACCCCCCATTATTTCTCTTCCACTTATGAGACCAGCTCACTCCCTTCAGTTTTCAGCTTGCTTCACCACCAAGAATCCATATGGATTCGTGGTGGACTGAAAAGAACCCAAACCAAGGCCCAAAATGGGCCCACAACATTTCCGAAAACCGATCTGGAGCTTATGGGCCTGAGCCATGTAGGATTTGGGTCTCAAAATTACCAAAATCAGTGTTTTACACCGGCTGACTCGATGAACCGGCTGAACCGGATGCCAACCGGTCGAACCAGTTGCAAAAAAATTTGAAAATTTGACAGAATGTTTCTGGAAGAGTGAGGAATCCATGAAAAAAAACGGTGTGCAATTCCAAGTTTGGAAAAGGGAGATATGATCAAAACAAGCCCGAGTGCTCCGAACCTCAACATGCCCCTATAAACTCCAACTAAGCTAAAACATCGGGATGACCCCACTTCCTTCCTATAGGGTGATGTGAACGACTAGGAAAATGGCCACAATGACCCTCCAAAATGAACCACATACACACCACAATGGACCATAGACAAGCCCACACGAGGCTCGGACACCGACTAAGCCCAAAAGGGGCCCTAGTGGTGCCATATGAGAACGATGGGTGCAGGTGACACCCAAAGGATAAATGTCAGTGTCGAGGGACAAAATTGAGGGTCTACAATGGGGTTGTGGATGATAAGAACAACTCGAAATCCCGTGAGCTCAGGCCTCTAGATTCTATGAACACCTCAAGGCTGGGGATGATATGAATGATTCTAAGTCATGAACTCAAGGCTCTAGATGCTATGAATAGTTCAGGGTTGTGGATGAAATGAACAACTTTAGGTCATGATCTCAAGGCTCGAGATAGTATGAACACCTCAGCATTGTGGATAACATGATCGAAGATGTGATGAATAATTCAGGGTTCTTGATTACTACTCAAAAAGTGCTCTTTTATAGCTTGTTATAAACTCTTTTAAACACTTGTGAGTAGTATTTATTACCTTTTAACTCAATTGGCACATTAAAGACCCTTGCAAATGTTTCTAATAAGCTTTTGGCAAGTTTTGGTGTTTTTGATTGCTTTTTTATCATTAAAACGAACCAAGAATGAGGGAGAATTTTGTATAATCCATGGAAAAGCAAGTTGAAGCTCAAACACATGAAGAATCCTAGTTTTGGAGAGCTTCTCTGTGGGAAATCACGTTGATAAGCCATAGAAGCTTGGGATTTAAAAGCCATAGAAAATCACATCTTGCCCCTACAAAAGTAATCATTCATTCAAAAGGTAGAAAAACAATAGCTTTATTAAAAGAATTCACTTGAGGAAGATTTACAACAATCCAGAGAATATATAACGTATTTATTAAAAACTGTCGTACTCTTATAAAAAAATCCATCAATTACTTTCTTTAAGCTCAATTCTCTTGTTAGAAGAAGATTTTGTTTCATGGTGATTTTATGGAACATTTTTCTTTTAAAAAGTATTTTTTATAAAAATATTAGTACTATGTTTGACTTAGAAAAATTGGAAGAAAAATGAGAAAAAAGAAAATAGAGAAAAAAAAAAGTGAATAATTTTTTTTTAATTTGATAAATTATTTTACACTTTTTTTTAAACTCATTTCACTTATATGATAATGATTTAATATCTTTTAAAAAATAAAATAAGACTACAAATTTATTTTACAATGGCTTTAAAAAGCGTTTTTAATTTAAAAAGTATTTGATAAAATTTTAAAAATATTTTTAAAAAATTTTAAAATATAATATTAAAAAATCACTTATAATATTTTTTTTTAAAAAATGTTTTTACTCAAAAAACACCTCCAATAAAAAGATTTTGAATAGAAACACTCTGGAACGTGCTCTAATTAAATTAAAATATAATATTAAAAAATTTAAAATATAATATTAAAAAATCACTTATAATGTTTTTTTTTAAATGCTTTTACTCGAAAAACACCTCCAGTAAAAAGATTTTTAATAGAAACACTCTAGTAAAAATATCACGTGTTTTTCTCACCATCTAATCATCATTTCATCATCACAGAATCTTTGGCACCGTCCCAACCACGCCTTTTTTCTTTCTCCGGTAGGGTTCTACAACTGAGTATCACTCACTAAAGCTACTGATCTGTTAACGGCAGAAGTTTTGGGATCGATTATTTGCTTGATTTGCTTTTTGGGTAAGATCTCGATATTTCCCTATTTTCTGTCTCCGAGTTTTTTAGATCTAGAAATTACTTGTGTCTGTTCAGTTTTAGCATGAACTGGAGCCATCTTCCCATGAAATTTATACTTTATTAATCTTTTCTATTTTCAATTCATGAAAAGGTTGTTTCTTGTTTCAAGGGTTCTCTCAAATTATTTGTTTTTTTTTTCTTTTAAATTCTCAAATTATATTAGAAGGTCCCAGATACTTCCCCAAACACACTCAAATAGCGAAATTCCGAGGACGTTGCTGTTAGGAAACTCCAGGTAGTTCACTTACCTCTCGAGGAATTCCTGCTTTGTCGTTATCTTTGAGGGTTCGATTGAATGGTTGGTAAATTGAGCTTGTTTTTTCTTCAGCTAGGGTTTCTTGTTGAGGAATTGTTTTTCCAGAACAGAATTGAGGTTAAAAATCTAGTCCAATTTTCATCTGAAAGTGCAATTTCTGGCCATCAATTAAGGAACGTTGTGAACTTGTGTGATTATTGCAATTGCCTACCATAAGCTTTCATTTTGGAAGGGGGTTAAAAACAGTTTTTATTCTTCAAAAAGAAAAAAAGTTCTTCAATTTTTAAAATCACATTGGAAGAATTTTGTGCTGAAACTAGTGTTTTTTTATCCCAAGAATCAACATATTATAATATATATATATATATATATATATATATATATATCTAAAACAAAATAAAATTTTTAAAATAAATTGAAAGTGTCTAAAATATTTTTTTATGGTATTTTAAGAAATAATTAAAAATACAATGAATAGATGGAGAAAAATGAGAATAGGGTTGACAATGAGACGGGAATTTTCGGGTATCTCTACCTTCAATAATATTTCACTTTCCTATTATGATAAATCATAGTAACTAAGATATTTTTCATATTGAAAATAATAATTATATAATATAATTTATATTTCCAATATGTATCTTAAAATGTGATAGGTTTGTACTATAACAAGTTCTTTATTCTTTCATCCTTATTTGTTAATTTTTTAAAAAAACTTATCAATACCTCTTATTATTATTACTATTTATCTTAATTTTGTAAAAGACAATTATTTAAAATAAAGCATATAATTTTTTTAAAAAAAAATCTTAATCTCCTTTTTCAAATATAATATTGCATATATTGTGATTTAATTAATCATTTACGTTGTTTTAGCCATTATTTTTTATTTTTTTTTGGAGATAATGTCGAATTATGTGAAATCCTTATTTATCTTCCAGTAAAAATAGGGAAATTTTGTTATGTTGTGGAAAATTATAAATGAGAAGCCTTGATATTAAATTCTCTCTTGGAGTGCAACTTGATATTAGAGTTATAATATTGCAATAGTTAATCTTGTGATTCTTCTCCTAAGCACAACTGTAAAAAGTATGAATTATGAATTGTCTTAGATTCTCAATTGATTGCATCCATTGTTATGATTCTTTCTTTCTTTCTTTTTTATTTTTTATTTTTTATTTTCTAACACCATTAGTTTTACTCTTAGATAATACTAAAAATTTATTTTTAAAAAACACTTTCAATAATAACATGCTTACTCCTCTTTTCTTATCCTTATCTTCTCCTAAGCTCGGGGAACTGCTTTTGGGGTACGTACAAATTATCTTTTATGTCATTAGATTTATCGAAAAAGTATCTTAAATCGCATTTTTTAATTAAGAAATTTTTTTTAAAACTTTGTTTCTAATAATATATTTGAATTTATTTTTAAAAATTATTATTGAAGATAAAATATTATAGATAAAAGTTATTTTTAATAAATATAAAAAATAATTTTTTATTTAAAATATTACTTTTTTAAAATTATTCTATTTTTTTTTTTAGAATTGTTTTAAAAAATATTCCAAAATAGTCCTATTATTTTTCTTAAGAAATGAAAAATTGGATATATATAAAATTATATTAAATGTAACTACATCTATATGAGAAGAAATTATATATCTTAATTTCAATGTTAACTTATTAACTTAAAGTGGAACATTGCAAATAAACTTTTTGTTTAGAAAATCTTGGTGGGCCCATGCCCATCAACGAAAAATAAAAGCTTTCGAAAAATAGGCCACTCAAATCAATTCCTCTTTTTTCTTTTTTTTTTTTTTTTCTTTTTTTTTTTAGCTATGGTTATAACTCGGATGGGTTGAATGGGTCTGAAGGTTAATCTGTGTCAAATCTATTGATTCATATGTCCAACCTATTCTAAACCTAATATAAGGTCGAATCGAAAAGGTCCAATCTATTCTAAACCTAATATGAAGTTGAATCGAGAAGTTTCAACCCCTGTTAAGCTAATGGGCAATAGGGGCTCCAATAAGTACTTGTTAGTTTTCAAGGGTTATCAAACAAAATGTATATAATAGAACTTTTGATAAATAAAATATTTATTTCAAAGTAATAAAATATAAGTCATATTATAGAATAAAATTTTTAAAGTTAAATGTCTCAAAACTATCAATTATATTATTCGTTACTAGTTTAATATAAATGACAACTCTAACCTCAAGTTTCAATATTCTAAAATATTTTAATAATTATAAAGAATGATAAATTTATTAGCGTAGTACAATTATAAAAAGAAAAGGTTAAAATTCCTTTATTATTCTTTTCATATTTTTTACATTTTAAATAAAATAATAATAATAATAATAATATACAAGTTCAAGTTTCAACAAGTTGCTCGTACTTTCAACACACGCCAACCCTAATCTTCTTAGATTGATATTTTTCCAATTCAAACTCTTCCTTAACTTGTTCACACCTTGTCCATGGTATTAGGAATAGGATCAAGGGTGCATGTTCTCTAGATCCCAAGACTACTAAATCTATCAATAATGAAAGTAAAACCATCTCCTAGATCTTATTCCAAATGATGTAAGAATCTTATAAACCTTATAATCTTCCACCCTATCACTCAATCTTTAATCCTTGGCACTCGTATAAAGTTGCATCTATTGTGAGACCTTATCTATGATTTTATATTTTATTATTGTTATCTGTGAACTAACCCTCGTTGATTTTATGCAATAGAAATATTAGTTATTCATTTATATAAATTATCGAATGTGTTAGTCTCATTGTGTGTTTTTATCTATTTCTTTTCTAATATTATTTGTCATTAATTTTATCATTTACTCATTTTCATTTTAGAAAACCCTAGAAATCCCATTCAAGTATCCTTGCTTGACAAATGTCTCTTTTATCATATACTAAAAACATATAAGTTGTAGAATTGTGGATATGATTATTTATTGTGGTCATATTCAAGTTTTCAACCTATGTGTTTTGTATATGATCGGTAGAATTGTCTGCAAATGATGCTTGAATTGTCCGTTTGGACAGTTTCAAAATACATAATATCTATGAAATCACACGCCTATTGATTACTACTCAAAACATGCTATTTTGTAGCTTGTAATTAGCTCTTTTAAACACCCTTGAGTATTAATTATTACCTTTTAACTCAATTGGCATGTTAGGGACCCTTGCAATCGTTTCTAATCAAATTGTGTTAAGTTTTAGTGTTTTTGATAGCTTTTAGCTACACCAAAGCAATCCAAGAATGAGGGAGAGCTGTATTTACTTCATGGAAAAGCTTTTGGAAGCTCAAATTCATGAAAAAACCAAGCTTTGGAGCCTCATAGTCCTTTGCCTTAGTCTTTCAAAGTATGCAAGGAAAGAGCAAAGGAGAGAGGAAAACAGAGTGAAGAAAACAGAGGACAGCAGCTGCAGTCTTCCTTTGCACTTTTGGAGCACTTTCCGAAGTCCATTTTCTACATTCTATATACCATTTCAAAGCTCAGGAATTCAAGAATCCAACGCTTTAAACCGTGTATGATTTGGAGCTTAAATGAGGAAGATATGGCCTTCGGAAGACAACTACATCAAGCTAAGGGACAATTTCGCACCTTGCGAAATTGGAACTTCAACGTGCGAAATTTAAAGTGGATGGCAACTGTGCAATCGCGGTGAATCCCAACATGCGAAAGTGATTTTGCAACTTGTGAACTTGGATCTCAACGTGCGAAAGTGGATTCTAAATTGCGAAATCAACTTGCGAAATTTTCGCAAGTCACCATGCAACGTGCAAAACTGGGATATTTGTGCACCGACTCTTTTTCTTCTGATATTTTGTGTCTAAATCTCCATTTTCTCCTTGTATTAAGCCACTCATGTAATTCCTTAGCTAGGAAGTATTCAAGGAAGGGTAAAATACCTTCCTATATAAACTCTCTTGTAAACACTTAAAAAACTCTCTCGGAGGAGCTTGTTCCAGGAGACCAACTTTTGTATAGTTTTGGAAGGAGAAATACAGAGCTCTCTTTGCTTTCCTTTTCTCTCTTCTATTTTTTTTTTCTTGGAAGCCAAACAACCTCTGAGGATGTTTTCCCAGAGGATGAGAGGCTAAACCTTTGGTTTCTTGGAGTAAAGGAAGCTAGGTGAAAAGTCCAGATGCAAAAGTGGAAAACTCTCGTGCATTAAATACAGGTAGTTGGAGTTCATAAATGGCTTTTAAATCTAAAGTTTTGCTTTAAATCCCTTAGAATCACTTTGAATGGCCAATACATGATAAGCTTTTAGGTCTCTGTGGATACTTATTGCTAGATCCACATAAGACCATTAGTTATCATGTACGAGCCATTGGAAAGTGGCTCAAGGTGAAGACCCATAGTGTCTAAAGCCATTAATGGAACTTGACTACCATTTCTATTGACTTTTTATGGATTAAACCTTCATTGTTAAACCTATACCGGTTGGGGAAACAACCATCCTTTATGTTGTTGTCCCCAATACGAGGAGAAAAATCCGGATTTTCCCACTTTGCATTCTGAACTTGATCCTAGCAACCTTTAGCTCTGGGAGACTTTCTTTCTTCCATTTTTACCTAGTTCTATGTTAGTTTAGTTCCAAACACCACTTTCAAAACAAATTTTATTTTCTTTTAAACTTTAAGTTTTTGACAAAGGAAATCATCAGACTCAATTTCTAATCTTGAGTCTATCACTAGTAGAGTGAAAACCCATCCCAGAGTTCAACCCTAGAGCTGCTATACTATAGTAGCTTTGCTACGCCAGTATAAGGTCATAGGATTTATAAATATTTTTTATTAAAATACCCAACTAGGCATGAATCAAAATGGCACCGTTGTCGAGGATGGTGCCACGATACAGTGATACAAATTTTTAGAGGCTACTTGTGATTTCCATCACAAGTTTGGTGAATTCCTTTTTCACTAACTTCATTCCCTTTCTTTTAATGGTAGAATTCCTTTTGTTAAGTTTACTTTCATTTTCTTTCTAACCTTAACTTTCTTCTAGCTTTCTTTTGTTTTTGTTGTCTTTGTTTTGTTTTCAGGGAAGTTGTAACTTGTGCATGCCCTATTGAATTCGGGACCAAGAGGGAAGACTAGTAAGGATAGAGAATCCTCAAGACACAGAGTTGGATATCTGTGTAAACATCATGGACCCTCCACAAGAGGATCAGAATTCTCAACACGGTCAAGGGGGTAATCCAAATTCATATCTATCCATGAGGGATAGAATGCACCCACCAAGGATGAGTGCACCCTCATGCATCGTACCTCCTCTTGAGCAACTGATTATAAGGCCCCATATTGTGCCCCTCCTACCGAATTTCCATGGAATGGAGAGTGAGAACCCATATGCCCACATTAAGGAGTTTGAGGAGGTGTGCAATACTTTTAGAGAGGAAGAAGATTCAATAGACTTGATGAGACTCAAGCTATTCCCTTTTACTCTGAAGGACAAGGCAAAAATATGGCTTAACTCTTTAAGGCCAAGGAGCATAAGGAATTGGGTTGATCTTTAGGCTGAATTTTTGAAGAAATTTTTCCCCACCCATAGGACCAATGGGTTGAAGAGACAAATCTCAAACTTTTCTACCAAAGAAAATGAGAAGTTCTATGAATGTTGGGAAAGGTATATGGAGGCCATCAATGCTTGTCCTCATCATGGCTTTGATACATGGCTCTTGGTGAGCTATTTTTATGATGGGATGTCTTCCTCCATGAAGCAAATTCTTGAAACCATGTGTGGGGGAGATTTTATGAGTAAGAATCCGGAAGAAGCCATGGACTTTTTAAGTTATGTGTCTGAGGTATCAAGAGGATGGGATGAGCCCAACTCAAGAGAAATGGGAAGGATGAAAGCTCCTGTAAATCCAAAGGGTGGAATGTACATGTTAAGTGAGGACATGGACATGAAAGCTAAGGTGGCAACAATGGCAAGGAGGTTGGAAGAACTTGAGTTGAAAAAAATGCATGAAGTCCAAGCCATTTCTGAGACACAAGCCCATGTCATGCCATGCACCATTTGCCAATCATGTGATCATGTGGTAGATGAGTGCCCAACCATCCCAGCTGTGAGGGAGATGTTAGGTGATCAAGCCAATGTTGTGGGGCAATTTAGGCCCAACAACAATGCACCTTATGGAAACACCTATAATTCAAGCTGGAGAAACCATCCAAATTTTTCTTGGAAACCAAGGCCACCTCCATACCAACCACAAGCCCAAACCCAAGCACCTCAACAAACCTCTTTAGTGGAGCAAGCCATTGTGAACCTAAGTAAAGTCATGGGTGACTTTGTGGGTGAACAAAAGGCAATCAACTCCCAATTGCACCAAAAGATTGAAAATGTTGAGAGTTCTCAAATTAAGAGAATGGATGGGACGCAAAATGATCTATCTCAAAAGATAGATAATATTCAATACTCCATCTCTAGGCTTACCAACCTCAACACAGTGAATGAGAAAGGAAAGTTTCCCTCTCAACCAAGCCAAAATCCAAAGGGTGTTCATGAAGTTGAAACCCAAGATGGGGAGTTGATTACTACCAAAAAGTGCTATTTTGTAGACCTAATTATAATGGTTTTAAGCACCTTTGTGTAGTAATCATATTCATTTAACCCAATTAATTCATTAAGGTCCTTAGTAATTGGTTTTAACCATTTTGTGGAAAGTTTACATATTTTTATCAGCTTATGAATCAATTCAAGCATGCCAAATGATGGAGGAGATACTTGGACAAGTTAAAGCAAGGATTTTGGAAGTTTACAGGCTTGAATTTCAAGTGGAAACACGAGCACAAACAAGAACAATGGAGAAGAGGAGAGAAGAGGAGAACAGAGGACAGCAGTTGCAGTCTTCTTTCGCACTTTTGGGGAACTTCCCGAAGTCCATTTTCTACATGCTATATACCATTTCAAAGCTCAGGAAGTCAAGAATCCAATGCTTCAAACCGTGTACAATTTGGAGCTGAAATGAGGAAGATATGGCCTTCGGAAGACAACTGCATCAAACCTTGCGCAAATTTCGCAAGGTGAATTTCTCCTTGCGAAATTTCGCAAGGGGATTTTCCTCACGATGCGAAATTTTGCCATTTCGCAACATTGCGAAATTTTCGCAAGGAGAAACTCACATTGCGAAAATGCCAAATCTCCTCTGTTTCTCCACGCACGCACCACCGACTTCCCAGATATTTTTAGCTTGATATTTTCTCATGTAAATTCCTTTTGTAACCTTGTATTCAGCCATCATAAGGCTTTATCTTGTAATTTTGCTATATATAGAGGTGCACAACACCTCCAAACAAATTGAATTGGAATGGACGGATGGGGTGATCGATCCTCTGTAGATTAAATTAGAATTATATAAAGCTCTGTTTTTCTTCTTTTCTCATTTTCTTAGAAGCCAAACAGCCTCTAAGGACTTTTCCTCAGAGGATGGTTGGCTAAAACCTTTAAGTTTCTCAAAGTATGGATGTTATGTGATGGCTTGGATGCAATCCCATGGAAATTTCTCGCACCCGGAAGGTAAGGTAGTCGTTTTTCATTAATGGTTCATTAATGGAAAGTTTGGTTTTTATTTCCTTTGGACAACTTCCAACGGCCAATACTTGATAAGCTTTTGGATTTCTATCCATTAGTTATCTCCTACGAGTTATTGGAAGGTGAGGTTTTCAATTCCAAGTTTTGCACTAATCCGTTAGAACCAATTTCAATGGCCATTGAAAGGTGAGTTTATCACCTGGAATGACTTTGAGTTGCCAATATTTGGTAAGCTTTTGGCTTTAGGCCATTAGTTATCTCTTACGAGCCATTCAAAGGAAGTCTAAGGTGAATAACCATTGATGAAATTCACTACCATCTGTTTTGCCATTTTAAAGGATTAAAACTTGATTTGCTAAATCCATACCGGTTCGGGAAGCAAGCATCACCATAGTTGCAACCCCAACGCGAGGAGCCTATCCTGAGATTTCCAATTTGCATAAGAGCCGAAGCATAGCTATCATATCTTTGAGAAACTTGTTTTTACACCCTTTCATTTTAGTCTTTAATGTTAGCTTAAATTAGTTTAAATCTTTCTCAAACATTTTCATTTTCTTTTAAAGCTAACATCCATAAGAAAATCACCTATTTTCCTAATTTGAATATCACTTGTGTTTGCAAAAACCCTTCCCAGTGAACGATCCTAGAACCACTATGCTATAGTAGCTTGGCTACTTTAGTAATAGTATTTGAGGTATAAATTTTGTTGATACGCCTTTAAAGCTAAGCTACCACGAGTCGCATCAGGAGTCTTCAAAGTTGAGGGAGGTCAAAGGTGTGATCACCTTGAGGAGTGGGAAGGAGGTTGATCAACCCTTGCCTAAGGTGAGGCAAGATGAAGAACTCATGTCAAGGAGAACCTTGGTTAAAGAGAGCAATAACCAAGAAGAGGAGAGTGGGAAGAAAAATGCTTCTAAATCAAGCATTGAAGAAAAGCCAAGGATAGTGATTAAAGAGGATATGATGAAGAAACATATGCCTCCCCTTTTTCCTCAAGCTTTACATGGAAAGAAGGGAATCAAGAATTCATCAAAAATTCTTGAAGTTTTGAGACAGGTGAAGGTGAATATACCCTTACTTGATATGATCAAGCAAGTCCCCACATATGCAAAATTTTTAAAGGACTTGTGCACGTTCAAGAGAGGGTTACATGTGACAAAGAAGGCATTCCTCGCTGAGCAAGTAAGTGCCATCATTCAGTGTAAGTCTCCAATTAAGTACAAAGATCCGGGATGTCCCACCATTTCAGTCAACATTGGAGGGACACATGTGGAGAAGGCTTTACTAGACTTGGGGGCAAGTGTGAATTTGCTCCCATACTCTGTGTATAAGCAACTGGGACTTGGAGGATTGAAGCCCACAACCATCACTCTCTCCTTAGCTGATAGGTTGGTCAAAATCCCAAGGGGGGTGATAGAGGATGTTCTAGTTCAAGTGGACAAATTCTATTATCCTGTGGATTTTGTGGTGCTTGATACTGATCCCACTGTTAAGGAAGCAAATTATGTGCCAATCATCCTTGGGAGACCTTTCCTAGCTACCTCCAATGCCATCATCAATTGTAGGAATGGGGTGATGCAACTCACATTTGGAAACATGACCTTGGAATTAAACATATTCCACCTATGCAAAAGGCATCTTCACCCAGAAGAGGAGGAAGGATTAGAGGAGGTGTGCTTGATCAACACTTTGGTTGAAGAGCATTGTGACAAGAATTTAGAAGAGAGCTTGAACGAAAGCCTTGGAGTGCTTGAAGAAGGGTTACCTGAACCCTCTGATGTGTTAGCCATCATGTCTCCTTGGAGGAGATGGGAAGAGATCTTACCACTGTTCAATAAGGAGGACTCACAAGGAGCAGCTACGGAGAACCCTCCAAAGCTTGATTTGAAGTATGCATATTTAGAGGAAGATGAGAAATGTCCAGTGGTGATTTCTTCAACTCTCATAAGTGATCAAGAGGATAGTCTTTTGGGAGTCCTCAGAAAATGCAAAAAAACCATTGGATGGAAAATTTCTGATCTGAAAGGGATTAGCCCTTTGGTATGCACCCACCATATCTACATGGAGAAAGATGCAAAACCAGTGAGGCAGCCCCAGAGGAGGTTGAATCCTCACATGCAAGAGGTGGTAAGGGGTGAAGTTCTGAAGCTACTTTAAGTAGGGATCATATATCCCATTTCAGATAGCTGGTGGGTGAGCCCAACCCAAGTAGTCCCAAAGAAATCTGAAATTACTGTGATCCAGAATGAGAAAGGGGAGAAAGTCTCTTCACGTCTTACCTCAGGATGGAGGGTGTGTATAGACTACAGGAGGTTGAATTCAATAACTAAGAAGGACCATTTCCCATTGCCTTTCATGGACCAAGTCCTTGAGAGAGTCTCAGGGCATCCTTTCTACTGTTTTTTGGATGGTTACTTGGGGTACTTCCAAATAGAGATTGATTTGGAAGATCAAGAAAAGACAACCTTCACTTGCCCCTTTGGTACTTTTGCCTATAGGAGGATGACCTTTGGTCTATGTAATGCACCTGCAACTTTCCAAAGATGTATGCTAAGCATCTTCAGTAATATGGTGGAGCGCATCATGGAAGTCTTCATGGATGACATCACTGTATATGGAGGTTCTTATAAGGAGTGTTTGTTGCATTTAGAAGCTGTTCTCCAAAGATGTATTGAGAAAGACCTAGTGCTAAATTGGGAGAAGTGCCATTTTATGGTACAACAAGGAATTGTCTTAGGACATATAATCTCCAAGAATGGCATTGAGGTAGATAAGGCAAAGGTGGAGCTAATTGTTAAGTTGCCACATCCCACAAATGTTAAAAGAATAGGCAATTCCTAGGACATGCCCGGTTCTATAGGAGGTTCATTAAGGATTTCTCAAAAATCTCAAAACCTATTTGTGAACTCTTGGTAAAGGATGCCAAGTTTGTGTGGGATGAGAAATGTCAGAAGAGTTTTGAGGAACTGAAGTAGTTCCTCACAACTGCACCAATAGTGAGAGCCCCAAATTGGAAATTACCTTTTGAGGTAATGTGTGATGCAAGTGATCTTGCTATGGGGCCTGTTTTGGGGCAAAGAGAAGATGGAAAGCCCTATGTGATTTATTATGCAAGTAAAACTTTGAATGAGGCTCAAAGGAACTACACAACTACTGAGAAGGAGTTGTTGGCAGTAGTTTTTGCCTTGGATAAGTTTCGTGCCTATTTGGTATGGTCCTTTATAGTGGTGTTCACTGACCATTCTGCTTCGAAGTACTTGCTAATCAAGCAAGATGCCAAGGCAAGATTGATAAGATGGATCCTTTTGCTTCAAGAATTCAATCTCCAAATCCGGGATAAAAAGGGAGTAGAAAATGTGGTAGCTGACCACTTGTCAAGACTTGTGATAGCACATGACTCACATGGTCTACCTATCAATGATGACTTCCTTGAGGAGTCTCTCATGTCAATAGAGGTAGCTCCATGGTATTCTCACATTGCAAATTACTTGGTTATTGGAGAAGTTCCAAGTGAGTGGAGTGCCCAAGACAAGAAGCATTTCTTTGCTAAGATCCATGCCTATTATTGGGAGGAGCCTTTTCTCTTCAAATATTGTGCGGATCAAATCATAAGGAAATGTGTTCCTGAACAAGAGCAATCAGGAATTCTATCCCATTGTCATGATAGTGCATGTGGAGGTCATTTTGCTTCCCAGAAAACAGCCATGAGAGTGGTCCAATCAGGTTTTTGGTGGCCCTCTCTTTTCAAGGACGCCCACGCTATGTGCAAGGGATGTGATCGGTGTCAAAGGCTTGGGAAGCTAACACGCCGGAATATGATGTCCTTGAACCCCATCTTGATAGTGGATGTCTTTGATGTTTGGGGGATAGACTTCATGGGACCATTTCCAATGTCTTTTGGACACTCCTACATTTTGGTGGGAGTGGATTATGTCTCTAAATGGGTAGAAGCAATCCCATGTAGGAGCAATGATCATAAGGTGGTTCTCAAATTTCTCAAGGAGAACATCTTTTCAAGATTTGGAGTGCCTAAGGCCATTATCAGTGATGGAGGAACCCACTTTTGCAACAAGCCTTTTGAGACTCTTCTAGCCAAATATGGGGTCAAGCACAAGGTAGCTACACCTTATCACCCTCAAACAAGTGGCCAAGTTGAGTTAGCCAACCGGGAAATCAAGAATATACTGATGAAGGTGGTGAATGTGAATAGGAAGGATTGGTCTATTAAGCTCTTGGATTCATTATGGGCTTATAGGACCGCTTATAAGACCATTCTTGGAATGTCTCCTTATCGCCTTGTTTATGGCAAAGTGTGCCATCTC
The DNA here is from genome assembly GCA_945999865.1 of Vitis cinerea var. helleri x Vitis rupestris. NCBI lineage: Eukaryota > Viridiplantae > Streptophyta > Magnoliopsida > Vitales > Vitaceae > Vitis > Vitis cinerea var. helleri x Vitis rupestris. The sequence continues at coordinate 16,908,465 of OX253933.1, forward strand.
CCTGTGGAGGTTGAATATAAGGCTTGGTGGGCAATCAAGCAGTTGAACATGGACTTGATCAAAGCAAGGGTAAAAAGGTGCTTAGACCTTAATGAGATGGAGGAATTAAGAAATAATGCTTACCTTAATTCCAAAGTTGCAAAACAGAGGATGAAAAGGTGGCATGATCAGCTAATCTCCAACAAAGAATTCAAGGAAGGGCAAAGAGTCCTACTCTATGACTCAAGGCTCCACATCTTTCCCGGGAAGCTCAAGTCAAGGTGGATAGGTCCTTTCATTATTCACCAAGTGCATCTCAATGGAGTGGTGGAATTATTCAATTCCAAAGGCAATCAAACCTTCAAAGTCAATGGCCATCGTCTCAAGCCATTCATAGAGCCTTACAATGCAGATAAGGAGGAGATCAACCTCCTTGAACCATAGCAACTTTGAGGGAGAGAAGGGTTTCATGGACAATATAAGTCCATGAATTTTATAGTTTTATAGTTTTATTGTTATTTTTATTTCTTTTGATTTAATTCTTGCTCAAATTTGGTTTATTTTGTCTTAATTCGAGTCAATTTTGATGTTAAATTTCAGGAAAAAATCAAGAAAAATGTGGAGAAGCCTTGAAAAGCAAAACAGGGGAGCAAAACAAAGGGAACAGAGCACTACATTTCAAGGTGCGAAAATTTCGCACGGTGGAATCCAACATGCGAAAAGGCATTCCAAGGTGCGAAATTCCAAAAGCAAAATTTCACACATCTTAATCCAAGGTGCGAAACACCCTCCTAGCACACGAGTGGCATTTCGCACAGCCCAAACCAATTTTCGCACAGTGCGAATCAAGGTGCGAAAGTTTCGCACGATACAATCCAAGGTGCGAAATTCATTCCAACATGTGAAAATCATAGTTGAAGGTGCGAATTCTCTAAACGTCAGTTTCGCACACCACTATTCAAGGTGCGAAAATTTTCGCATCGTGCGAAACACCTCTCTGGCACACGAGTGCCAGCACCTTAAGTATCGAAATGGTTTCGTACCATGCGAAACAAGGTGCGAAAATTTCGCACAGTGCGAAATTGAGTGCGAAACTCGATTCAAGGTGTGAAATTCTCAGTTTAAGGTGCGAAAATTTCGCACGGTAAAATTCAAGGTGCGAAATTTACATTTCAAGGTGCAAAAATTTCGCACGATGAAATTTTAAGCTACGAAAACTCCTAACTGTCTTTTAAACCCATTTTTTTTTTACCCCCAGGACTTTGCCTAACTTTCAAAAATGACTTTTCGGTTGCCATGGGAATTTTTAAACATCAAACCACTCCAAATTAGCTTCCCCCATTTCTATTTAAACCCTTGAAGTAGAGAAGCCAAAGAGATGCAAGCCCCGCATGCCATCTCCACCTCTCTAGAATCTGATCAGTTTTCTTCCAAGCATTTCGGCCATGGCAAAGACTAGGGGAGGCCTTTCTGCATCCCCATCCTCGCCGAGGCCTCGACCAACACAGTCCGCCATCAGAGACGCCACTTCGCTAGATGCTCAGGACTCCACCGTTCCCCCATCTGAGGGTGGAACGCCTTCTCAGCGCCGGTATCCCACCAGGAGGCCACCCACTAACCCTGTGCCGCCCATCACCAAAGCCAAGAAGCCTGCTTCTCGGCCACCAGCGAAGAGGGCTAAGTTCTCAGGTCCTAGAGAGCCATCCCAGCCACCTCAGGCAGAGCCGCCTACTGAGGACTCTTAGATTCCTGTGGGGATTCCTCTCGAGACCATCATCAGGCGTCCTATGATCGCAGGGCCGCCTATAGAGGGCAACCTGGATTGTAGAGATCGATCATTCCACTCAGAGACCCGGTTCGACATCGATGCTCTCAGACAGCAGCCAGAGCTCAGGAATTCATTCCATTTGCTACAGAGGTATCACATGGAGCATCTTCTCACCCCTAGGCAGTTCTATTATCCTATAGTAGTTCTAGACTTTTATCAGTCTATGACTACTCGAGGCGTCCGGGATCCTACTCTCATCTATTTTACCATAGATGGACGCCAGGGTATTATTAGAGCTCGCCACATTGCTGAGGCCCTCCATATACCTTATGAGCCTGTGAATCAGGCAGACCTCAGGGAGTGGTCCCCATTCTCTCTGAGGGACATGGTTCATATCTTGTCCAGGGGGACTTCCACAGCCTCAGTGTTGACTAGGAGAGAGCTTCCATCTGGGATGCTCCTTATTGATGTGCTCCTGCGTGCCAACATCTTCCCACTTCAGCATAAAGTTCAGAGGAGAGGAGCTATAATTGAGGCGTTATTTAGGATTTCTGAGGGATATTAATTCGGCCCTCATCACTTAATTATGACTTCTGTTCTTCACTTTGAAGAGAAAGTCCATCAGAGGAAGCTTCAGAGAGCAGATGCCATTCCGTTATTGTTTCCGAGGCTCCTCTACCAGATTTTAGAGCACCTGGGCTATCCTACAGAGCCCCACCTTGATAGGCGCCGCCATTGCCGAGAGGACTTCTCTCTCGACAAATGGCATCACTTGGCAGCTTACTTTGCACCTCAAGAAGCCCCAGATGTGCCTCCACCTCCAGAGCTACACTAAGATGAGCAGCCACCCCAGGCCCAGCAGGATGAGATTCTCACTGACATAACACCTCCTGCCCCTGCAGCACACACCTCAGTGCACATGCCTGAGGCTACACTTCCTGCTTCTCTTATCACCCAGGACACTCCACCAGTCGTGCCAGCTACCTTAACACTTCTTCCTTCATCTGAGCCCACTGTCACCATTTCTCTTACGGAATTCAGAGGCTTAGTGCACTCATTGCAGACACTGAGCACCGCTTAGGATTCTCTTTTCCAGCAGATGGCCACTATTCGTGCACACCAGGATCAGATCATTGCTACTCAGACCCAGCATACCACGATCCTTCATCAGATCCAGCAGCATCTGAGTATGCAGACACTTCCTGGGCATGATAGGTTTGGACCATCCGAGCCTTCAGTGCCAGATGAGGGGACCATACCAGCTGAGCAGCCCATATCAGATGAGGAGATCAGAGCAGAGCCATCACATGATCCCACTACTATCTGATCTCTTTATGTTATTTTTTTTTTTTACTTACTTTTTATATTAGACTTGTGAATCCCATCTTTTTTATGTATTATATACTAGGATTGGATGTATTACTTGAACATCATGCATATTGTATTTCTTTTCCAAGTAATACATATATATATATATATATATCATTTTTTATTATATTCCTTTTTCTCATTACTCTTTTGTCTTTGAAACATGTGGTTTCTCCTATACGACTCAGACTTTATATCACTCAAGAGGTACCACTTTCTCCCTTGATTTCCTAATCGCTCTTCAAACATTGAGGACAATGTTCAGCTAGGTTGGGGGAAGAGTTAAGAAAGGAAGTTTTTGTTATTAATGTTAAGTTATTTTGGTAATTTAGTTGCTTTTTGTTTATTTAAAAAAAAAATTAAAGCTTTTATTCTACTCTCCATGTCTATTAAGGAAAAATTTTCAAAATGAAATGGGAGAAATTGAATTTTTTGTTCTTTTTACTTGACTTAGAGTTTGTATTATGTTTATTAAAGTTGATGAATTGTTGAAACTTCTATTGATTTCAACCTTAGTTCTTCCACTTTAAGCCATTCACACACTATGCACACTAGGTTCCGATTATAAGATGGAAAACTATTTTCCCCCTTTACTTAGGAAATTTTAGACTTGGTACCTTTGACCTCATTTTTAATAGTGTTGGGACACCTTAAAAAAGGCCAATGAGCCTGTGAAAAAAAAAATGTTTTACTTGCCTTGAAGCCCGAGCAAGGTCTGAGGGGTATATGGTGAAAATCTTTAAAACCTGGTGCCCTAAGCCTTCATTGGTTGGGAGTCACCGACCGCAATGCTCGTTACATGGGTGCTTGGGTATTTAAAAATTCATTCTCAAAAGTCCGAGGTGAAATCCGAGGAGTTAGTGGTTGAAAAATCCTTAAAGCTTGATGCCCTAAACCTTGATTGGTTGGGAGTCACCGATGGACCCCCGTTACATGGACAATTTAGAAAAGAATGCCTTTAAGCATTGCACTCCTATAAAAAAAATGTGAAAGAAAAGAGGTGCGTTCTTAGCCTATTGGAGGTTGATCAGTTTGCTAAGCTTTGAAAAGAACTAGGTTGAGGGGAGAGATTAGTTTGACATACTATATTCGGAAACTAATAAGTAACACATAGGTTTTTGTGGAAGAGTAAGGATTGGACCTTTGGGAGTGGAAATTATTTTGAAGCTTAAATTTGCATAATGCCTACTCTTTATGAATTGTGACTAGGCAAATTATTTGATAACTCCTATTGAAGTTTGAGTTTCATTTCTCTCATGTTCCATGTGAGAGTTTGATCAGTCATGCCACTTAAACATTTTTTGGAATGATCAGCATGATTTTGTAAATTTATTACTTTTATTTTTATTTTTTCTCTCCTTCATTGCTAAGGGACTAGCAATATGTCGGTTAGGGGGAGTGATTACTACTCAAAACATGCTATTTTGTAGCTTGTAATTAGCTCTTTTAAACACCCTTGAGTAGTAATTATTACCTTTTAACTCAATTGGCATGTTAGGGACCCTTGCAATCATTTCTAATCAAATTGTGTTAAGTTTTGGTGTTTTTGATAGCTTTTAGCTACACCAAAGCAATCCAAGAATGAGGGAGAGCTGTATTTACTTCATGGAAAAGCTTTTGGAAGCTCAAATTCATGAAGAAACCAAGCTTTGGAGCCTCATAGTCCTTTGCCTTAGTCGTTCAAAGTATGCAAGGAAAGAGCAAAGGAGAGAGGAAAATAGAGGACAGCAGCTGTAGTCTTCCTTCGCACTTTTGGAGCACTTCTCGAAGTCCATTTTGCTACATGCTATATACCATTTCAAATCTCAGGAAGTCAAGAATCCAACGCTTCAAACCATGTATGATTTGGAGCTAAAATTAGGAAGATATGGCCTTCGGAAGACAACTGCATCAAGTTGAGGAACAATTTCGCACCTTGCGAAATTGGAACTTCAACATGCGAAATTTAAAGTGGATGGCAACTGTGTAGTCGCGGTGAATCCCAACATGCGAAAGTGATTTTGCAACTTGTGAACTTGGATCTCAACATGCGAAAGTGGATTCTAAGTTGCGAAATCAACTTGCGAAATTTTCGCAAGTCACCATGCAACGTGCAAAACTGGGATATTTGTGCACCGACTCTTTTTCTTATGATATTTTGTGTCTAAATCTCCATTTTCTCCTTGTATTCAGCCACTCATGTAATTCCTTAGCTAGGAAGTATTCAAGGAAGGGTAAATTACCTTCCTATATAAACTCTCTTGTAAACACTTAAAAAACTCTCTTGGAGGAGCTTGTTCCAAGAGACCAACTTTTGTATAGTTTTGGAAGGAGAAATACAGAGCTCTCTTTGCTTTCCTTTTCTTTCTTCTATTTTCTTTTTCTTGGAAGCCAAACAACCTCTGAGGATGTTTTCCCAGAGGATGAGAGGCTAAACCTTTGGTTTCTTGGAGTAAAGGAAGCTAGGTGAAAAGTCCAGATGCAAAAGTAGAAAACTCTTGTGCATTAAATACAGGTAGTTGGAGTTCATAAATGGCTTTTAAATCTAAATTTTTGCTTTAAATCCCTTAGAATCACTTTGAATGGCCAATACATGATAAGCTTTTAGGTCTCTGTGGATACTTATTGCTAGATCCACATAAGACCATTAGTTATCATGTACGAGCCATTAGAAAGTGGCTCAAGGTGAAGACCCATAGTGTCTAAAGCCATTAATGGAACTTGACTACCATTTCTATTGACTTTTTATGGATTAAACCTTCATTGTTAAACCTATACCGGTTCGGGAAACAACCATCCTTTATGTTGTTGTCCCCAATACGAGGAGAAGAATTCGGATTTTCCCGCTTTGCATTCTGAACTTGATCATAGCAACCTTTAGCTCCGGGAGACTTTCTTTCTTCCATTTTTACCTAGTTCTATGTTAGTTTAGTTCCAAACACCACTTTCAAAACAAATTTTATTTTCTTTTAAACTTTAAGTTTTTGACAAAGGAAATCATCAGACTCAATTTCTAATCTTGAGTCTATCACTGGTAGAGTGAAAACCCATCCCAGAGTTCGACCCTAGAGTTGCTATACTATAGTAGCTTTGCTACGCCAGTATAAGGTCATAGGATTTATAAATATTTTTTATTAAAATACCCAACTGGGCACGAATCACCTATGCTTTATCATATTGATAAGTTTTGACAGTGATTCCCCTTGTTCTCTGGGTGCATATTTGGAGAAGGTATGTTTATACCTTAGCCAATTCGTGTACTTGGAGAACTATGGGGAAATGCTACCGAAATTTTATCAAAATGAAACTAAGCATGTTAGTGATTGATTCATTGGGATTATGTATTTCTAAATGGGATAGGAACCACTACCAAATATAGGAATTTGAGACGATAAAAAACATATCACATTCATTATAAGTTGATATGAAGATTCATTGTTATGTGATTGAAGGGCTTAATTTGCGGAAGTACGAGAAAAATGCCAATAGATAAGAGTTGGATGCAGAAGTCAAGAGTAAGTAGTGAATACTATAAAGGAGTTTTGGAGTTCTTAGACTTTGCCTTTAGCAATGTACTTGGAAAAGAAATGCTCCCATGTCCTTGCATTCATTGCAATAATTGTCTTATGCAGAAGCGAGAAATCATGTATCACCATTTGTTGGACAATGGGATAGCTAGAAATTATGTGCGATGGTTGATGCATGGGGAATATGAGTTTTGCGAACCTACAAATACTAGCACTAATGAGTCTGATATGCATGATGAGATACAAGAAATGTTAAATGATGCATTTGGAATGCCAATGCCAAATGAGGAATCTGAAAGAAGTCGACATGTGCATGAGGAGTTTGAAAAACCAAATGAGGATGCAAACAAATTTTATAATTTGTTAGGAGAAGCAGAGCAGGAACTATATCCAGGGTGTAAAAAATTCACAAAGTTGTCTTTTATCATAAGATTATTTCATATGAAGCGTCTTAATGGATGGAGCAATAAGTCCTTTACAATGTTGCTTGAATTGTTGAAGGATGCATTTCCTAAGGGTGAGACATTGCCAAGCAACTATTATGAAGCAAAAAAAATACTTCGTGACCTTGGCCTTCATTATATCAAGATTGATGCATGCCCCTCAGATTGCATGTTGTATTCAAAAGAGCATGCAAATGCAAATGAGTGTGTTGTTTGTGGTGTCTCTAGATGGAAATCAAGTGATGAGCATTCTACAGATGAGTTCACTAATTCAGTAAAGAAAAAGAAAATTCTTGCTAAGTTCTTGTGTTATTTTCCTTTAAAACCAAGGCTTCAAAGGTTATATATGTCATCTAAGACAACTTCTCACATGAAATGGCATGTTGATGGTCGCATGGAAGGTGAGATGATGAGGCATCCAGTGGACTCTTTGGCTTGGAAAAACTTCGATAACGTACACCCTTCATTTGCACTAGAACCTCGAAATGTTAGGCTTGGTTTAGCAAGTGATGGGTTCAATCCTTTTGGGAATATGTCAATTTCATACAGCATGTGGCTTGTAGTTCTTATTCCATATAACTTACCACCTTGGATGTGTATGAAACAAACATTCTTCATGTTGTCACTACTTATTCCTGATCCAACTGCACTTGGGAATGACATTGACATATACTTACAACCATTGATAGATGAGTTGAATGACTTATGGGACGTTGGAGTTGAAACATATGATGCTTCAACAAAACAAAATTTTTGTATGCGTGCAGCTATATTATGGACCATCAATGATTTTCCTGCATATGCAAATCTTTCAGGTTGGAGTACTAAAGGGAAATTTGCTTGTCCTATTTGTAATAAGGATTGTTCTTCATTTCGATTACAAAACGGACGGAAATGGTGTTACATGGGTCATCGTCGATTTTTGCCAATTGATCTAGATTTCGACGTGATAAAAAGTCCTTTGATGGAAATGAAGAGCATAGAGTAGTACCTAAACAATTGTCTGGGGAAGATGTCCTACATCAATTAGATAGAACGAAACATATTACTTTAGGGAAGACATCAAAAAATAAGATGTCAGCAAAAAGAAAAAGAGAACATGTTGAACTTGAGCACAATTGGAAAAAAAAAAAAAGAGCATATTTTTCCAATTGCCATATTGGAAAACCCTCATTTTACGTCACAATTTGGATGTAATGCATATTGAAAAGAATATATGTGACAGTATAGTTGGCACCTTGTTGAGTATTGATGGTAAATCAAAAGATAACTTCAATAGTCATCTTGACTTGCAAGCTATGGGTATCAGAGATCAACTTCACCCCATACAAAGAGGGAATAGGGTTATATTGCCTGCTGCATGCTATTCACTAACTTCAAATGAAAAAAAGGAATTCTGTAAATTTTTGAAAGAAGTAAAGATTCCAGATGGTTATGCTTGTAACATCTCTCGGTGTGTACAAGTGAATGAAAGAAAGATATTTGGATTGAAGTCTCATGATTGTCATGTTCTCATGCAACAACTCCTTCCACTTGCAATTCGAGGAGTTCTACATAAGAATGTTTGTGCTGTTATAGTTGAACTACGTAGTTTCCTCAAAAAGTTGTGTTCTAAAGTGTTAAAGACTGATCAATTAGAGCACCTTGAGAATGACATAATAGTCACACTTTGTAAATTAGAAAGAATATTTCCTCCATCATTCTTTGATGTTATGGTGCATTTACCTATTCATCTTGCAAGTGAGGCAAAGGTTGTTGGACCAGTGCAATATCGATGGATGTATCCTATCGAGCGGTATGTTCTCATTCAATTAATCTTATGTATATTAGGTTTCATATAGTTCATGAAACAAATCTATCATGTAGTGAAATGACATGTATTTACGTACATTAAAGTCTTATGTCTGTAATAAGAGTCGTCTAGAAGGTTCTATTGCAGAGGGGTACATAGCAGAAGAATGTACAACCTTTTGCTCAAGATATTTGCATGATGTTGAAATGAAGCATGACCGTGAAGAAAGAAATTATTTCATTGAAAATAACATAACAAATGGTGGAGGGTTAACCATTTTCAAATGCATGGGACGTACAATAGGGAAGTCAACATCTCGTGTTCTTAGCACAGAAGAATGGTCCCAAGCACATTTATATGTGTTGACTAATTGTGAGGAAGTGACGTCATTTATTGACTAAGACACTTATTTGAATAAAACTTTATACTAATTCTCATACAAAAATTTAATTTTGGTCTTTGTGAGCATTATAATTAATTTTTTCCTTTTTATCAGAGAGCATAAGCAATCTATAAGGGTTAAGCCTCGTATTCGTGCACAAGATGTAGATTTGATTCACATAAGAGAATTCATTAGTTAGTTTGAAGAACGTGTAAGTTCATTCACTACATAAATTGTTCTATTATCTAATACACACGTATGTATTAACATCTTATATTTGAATCTATAGATTATACAAATGCGACATGAAGGTCCAATTTCTGAACACATACTATCATTGTCTCGTGGACCAAGTACATCAGTTACATGTTATAAAGGATACATCATTAATGGGTTCAGATTTCACATAAGAGAACGAGAAAAGGGGAAAAAACTCAAAATAGTGGAGTTGTTGTGACCGCAGAGGTATCAAGCTTTGCAAGTGCAAGAGATAAGAACCCAATTCCTGGTCATGTTTCTTACTATGGTGTGCTAACTGATGTAATTGAGTTACATTACCTTGGTGGAAATAGAGTTATTTTATTCAAGTGTGACTGGTGGGATGTAATCAATAGTGGAAGGGGAATAAAAAAGGATGAATATGGGTTCACGTGTTTGAATTTTGAATGTATCATATGCATAGATGAGCCATTTGTGCTTGCATCTCAAGCAAAACAAGTCTTCTATGTTCAAAATTCAAATGAGGAAAATTGGCACACCACTGTAGAGATACAAACTCAAGGGGTTTATGATATGAATAAGAAAGTATCTACTAATGATCCAGAGCCATATCAACCATTTATAATACTTCATAGTCAACGTGATGTGCATGAGTTGGCCGAGAATGATTTAATCAATTAGGATAGAAATGATATTGCAGGAGAAACTATCCAAACAGATGTTCTACTATCACGACAAGAAAACATTGTTGAAAGACATAATGAATTTATTCAGGATGATGTGTAGCTAATAATATTGGTAAGTACATAAATATATACTTACAAAATATACAAAATGTAATTTATTTCATATTATTTTTGTAACTTATTTTGTATTACTTTTTCTAATTTACTTTATTATGTAGGAAATGTCACATCGAAGAGGAAGAAAACAAATAGTGTCTCCAGAAGATGAGTTGGACAATCTACAACTGTTAGAAATACAACCTGCTGCAACTACTACTCCTAGTAGTTCTGATCCTTCCGATTCTTCAGATCCTTCAGTTGTTGGTATGATTAAGAAAATTATGTTTAACTTTACATATGATAATTTTACATATGTTTAATTTCTTGAATGATAGGTTTTTAATGTTTAATTTTATATAAGATAAGTAAATTATGTTTCTTTTAATTTCATTATTACTCTTAATAGGTTCATCCTCTAGCAAAAAGAGGACATGTGGCCCAACGCGTAACTTAGATTTACTTAGTATGAAACCTGGGGAAAAAAAAACTACAAGATTCAATACCAGAGGGCAAGTTGTTTATGATGGAAAAGGGGAAAGATTGTCAAGCTATATGGAAACATTGGTGCGATCTCAACACAATGTGCCCATCTAAGTTCAAGATTGGAATCATGTTAGTGAAGATGTGAAGGAAAAGATTTGGGCCTTAGTATTGGTATATGCTAGTTACTATTCAATCTAAATTGTAATGTTATTGTTTAAAAATGATACCTCTTATTTATACATGACATTTTAATGCAATACAGGAAAAATATGAACTAGAAGAAACATGTAAGAGCTACATTCTTCAATGTTGTGGAAATTTGTTTAGAAGCTATAGAAATAAAATGAAGGCCAAGTATTATAACCCTTATAAGACAGATGAGGAGAGATTGTGTCATCGACCTCCACACTTATCAGATGATGATTGGAGGTGGCTCATCCACTTTTGGGGTACACCTGAAGCCAAGGTAAAGATAATGATCTTTTCTTGATAATGTATCTTATGATACTCATATTCACATAAAATTATATTTATTAGTTATATCTAACCTAATACTTCTAACCTAATACTTCATGTATATAACTTTTATGATGTTTCTATTACCTATATAGGTGACTTGCTATTTTTTAATTGATGTAGGATATCTCAGAAAAAAACAAGGCAAATAGGGCAAAGCAAGTGATAAAGCATACATCGGGATCAAAAAGTTATGCTCAAATTCGATATGAACAGGTTGAAAATTTATTATTAATATGATTTGTTTGTACATAAATAATTTATCATAAATAACTCAATTGTTTTACTTGTAAGAATAGGCACAAAAGAAGGAGGATCGAAGTGAGCCCAATAGAATTGAGATGTTTGCCCTGACACACACAAGAAAAGATGAGACGCCTGTTGATGATCATTCTAAGGAGATTATGATAATGAAGTAAATAAATTTTATATACTTGTATTTCAATCATAGCCACATACTAAATTATTTTAAAAGTTTAACAATTTTTTATTTTTTTTTTATAATTCCAGGATCAATTTCAGTAATTACTATCCCAACCTGAGGGGACATCTTCTTCTACTTCTGCATCATCTGGAGCATCTACATCTGTATCATCTACATCTGTAGCATCTACATATGTAGATGAGATATATACTCAAGTCATGGGTCCAGAGAGACATGGTCGTGTTCGAGGGTATGGATTTGGTCCTACTCCTACCTCAATCTTTGGTTCTACTAGTAGAAGGCGATCAGGAGTTATTCTTTCAACACAAATTGAAAACGCCCAAGAGATGCTAATAGCTGCAGAACAAAAGTTTACAACTGCAATTGAAGAACTCTCAAATGTGAAAGAGGAGCTCTCACATGTGAAAGAAACATTTGAAGAGAGGTTGATAGAAGTTCAAAGGAAGACACGAGAAGAAGTGAAAGAAGAGTTTGAAGAAAAAATGATGGAAATGCAAACAAAAATGCAAGCACAAATTCAAGAACAGATGATGCAAATGATGCAACAATTTTAGCAAAAGCAGTAGAAATTTGAAGATTTTGCTACATCTTTATATGATAGATTCTCTTAACTTTTTTGAAGATTATGCTACTTATTTATATGATAGATTCTCCTAACTTTTTTTGCTTTCTATGACTATTATGTGATGTTTGGCTGGTTGATTTATTATATTATGTTAGAATGTGAAACTAAATTTGAATCTCTTTGTTATTTGTTTGTTTGGTTATATTATGTTTTTTTTATTTAATGACTTATATTGATATATAAGTTTTTAACTAGCTTGGGATAATTGATTGTAATATATTGAAATTGTTTTAATTGCATATACAGGTCTAAAATGGGTTTGTTTTGGGTTTATAACAGGTTTGGGAAATTTGAATTTATAAAAAACCAATTTCCAAATATAACAAATTTTAGTCATAGCCACTAAAAATTTGTGACTATAAGCGTATTTTAGTCACGATCAGTAATGAACCGTCACCAAAATTTGGGGATAGGGCGGCCATCCATGATTAATTTCAGTCACGATCATTAATAGTCGTGACCATAAGTGTACATTTTGTCATAATAGACCTAACAATTAGTCACGGTCAATTAATTACCGTGACCATATACCTATATTTAGTCACGGTCAGGGACATTAACCGTGACCATAAGATTACATGTAGTCACGGTCAAGGACATTGACTGTGACCATAAGATTACATTTAGTCACGGTTTATTACCTGATCGTGACTAAATCAACTTAATAAGTAGCCAAGTATTCTTAACTTTTTTGGTCACAGTTTTTGTATGGCCGTCACAAAAAAGGAAATCATATGGTCACGATCACTTAGGAAACCATGACCAATACTTTTAGCTACGCCTCATACTGTGACGCTTGGTCACGGGTTCATAAGACCGTGACGATAGGTTTTGGTCACAGATATATAAGATTTGGTGATGGTTCCCAACCGTCACCAAAAATCCTATTTCTTGTAGTGATTCCTTGTGATTTCAGCATGATTTGTTGGGTTGCTATGCTTTAGTGATTATTGGATTTAATCTTTCTTTTTTTTTTTTGTTCTATTCAAGAGATACCTGAATGTACTTTAGTTTATTGTTTCATATTTGAAGAGCACTCTTCATTATATGCTTTACTCTAGAAAACTTTTCCACAGTGCAACCCACTAATTATTAAACCCATGGATAAAATAATGAAATGGGTTCAGCATATTTGTTAAATGTTTCCTATTCTATTCCTGTTTCTATTCTCTTGCTTCTTTGTTTTCCTGTGAATGTGCACTCAAAGCTTTAAGACTTGAAATCTGTGTCGATGCATTGGTGGAGAATGAATCAATATGGAGAATATTTGATGGATAAAAAGGTAACTCCAACTACAGATGTTTGTGAATCTAGGTATATGAGTGAGATATGGGGGTGTTAAATCGATGCAACTCGGGACAATAAGAAGGAAGTTTTTCTTTCTCGAATGTTCCGCCTATGGTAGATATTTTGTATGAAGTTGAGCTTATTGGCTTTGATGAAACTAAAGAGGGAAAAACACGTGGTGACATGACCGTGGAGGAAAGAATTGGACCAGCAGACCGAAGAAAGATGGATGGAAATGTTTACTTCAAGGAGGAAAAACTAGAGGAGGTTATGCAATTGTATGAAATGGCCATAGCATACATGGGAGATGACTTAATGTTCCAACTCTTTGGGAAGTACCGTGACATGGCTTTAGCTGTGAAGAATCCATGCCACCTTAGCACGGAAGCATGCCTCGTAAAGTTGAAGCGCTATGAAGAAGCCATTGGTCAATGCAACATTGTATTGGTAGAGGATGAAAACAATGTCAAGGCATTATTTAGACGAGGAAAAGCTAGAGCAGAACTTGGGCAAACAGATGCTGCTCGTGAGGACTTCAGTAAGTCCCGTAAATATGCACCTGAAGACAAAGTCATTGCAAGGGAGTTACGTTTGCTTGCAGAACATGACAAAGCTATTTATCATAAGCAAAAGGAGATCTACAAAGTAATTTTTGGACCAGCACTTTTTCGGTGACTGATGCGGCTGGTTTTGGTTTTTCTAGCAAGGATTTCATGCCGTTGCAATAGAAACAGGTTGGCGAGTGCTCAAAGCAACCGAAAATGCGGAAGAAAGAGCTAATGGAGAGGATTTACCTTCTATGCCTTTGGAAAAATTGCTTGCTGATCTAGATTTGAGTGAAAAAAAAAAAAGATGGAGATGATAGCACGAGGGAATGGCCGGAAGTGGTATTATTTTTTATTTATTTAGTTTTGCAGTATCTGAGTTTGGGTTCTCAAAATATGTGGACTTGTGAGGGCATGTGCACAAGACGGTGACATTACCGTATGGTACAAGCTACATCAGATTTATTTAAGAGATGGAGACATGGCTCATCATTCTGCTTTAGACACACGTGGCTTTCCTTCATTCTTTCCATGCTTATTCTTTTAAGTCAATTTTAGAGTCTCACCCAGTATGAATCATTCCTAAAGGCCACGTAATCTCAATTTTTTTTTTCTTCTTCATCCTTTGTTTTATGCCACCCCATAAATGACTTGACCCCACTTCTACATGGCCATGCATGGCCTTCAACGTGTCATCCTCTCTATTTTTCTTTATCTTTTGGTGTCAAAATTTATTTTTTAAAAAAATTCAATTCTCAAATAATTTCCAAATTTGATTTTTCAAACTTCCATTTTCTTTCAAAATTTAATTTTTAAAACTCCAAATTCTCAAATAATTTTCAAAATTCCAATTTCTTTCAAATTTAATTTCCAAAATTCCAATTCTTAAATTTAATTTTCGAAACTCCAATTTTCAAAACTCCAATTTCTTTCAAAATTATTTTTCAAAAACTTCAATTCTTAAATTTAATTTTTAATTTTTCAATTTTTAAATAATTTTCGAAACTCCAATTTCTTTCAAGTTTAATTTTAAAATTTAATTTTCAGAACTCCCATTTTCAAAATTCCAATTATTTTTAAAATTTAATTTTCGAGATTTCAATTTTGAAATAAATTTCAAAACTCTAGTTTTCTTTCAAATAATTTTAAATCCACTCCAGTTTTCATATATTTTTAATGCTACCACTTTTCATTCTTCATTAGGGTTTTAAGTAACTAAAAATCTTGTTTTTAAATAAACTTGCTACCTTTCACTTTAGGTAAGCACTTTCACAAATTTTCTTTGATTTTTAAATATTTATTTTGTTTCTCTTAATTTTAAATAAGCATGAATATTATTTTCATAATTCCAAAGCAATGGAATTCATGAGATTAATTCATGCAAACTCAATTGGGCTTTGGTGGGGGCCCTACATATGAGTTTTCTCTTTTGATTGTCAACTGTTACGCTTAATGAATATTGCTTGATCTTTGTCTTGCTCTTTGATATGCATGTGATAATTTTATACTTGAGCTACCTTGTTTCCATGTGATTACTACTCAAAAAGTGTTATTTTGTAGCTTGTAATTAACTCTTTTAAACACTTTTGAGTAGTAGTTATTACCTTTTAACTCAATTAGCATATTAAGTACCTTTGCAATCGTTTCTAATCAAAATTGTGTAAGTTTTGGTGTTTTTGATAGTATTTTGATCACCAAAGCAATCCAAGATTTCGGAGAGTTCTATGGAATCCATGGCAAAGCAATTGGAAGCTCATTTTTATGAAGAACCTAAGCTTTGAAGCTTTATAATCCTTTGCCATAAGCAAATCATGAATGCAAGGAGGGAAAGCAAAGAGAGAAATCTAACATGAAGAATTCAAGAGAATAGCAACTGTTGGACACTTTTGGAGTACTTCCTGGAGTCTATTTCATGCATACTATATGTCGTTTCGAAGCTCGGGAAGTCAATAATCCAACGCTTCAAACAGTATGCAAATTGAAGTTGAAATGAAGAAGTTATAGCCATTGGAAGCCAATCACACCAAGCTGAAGGCCAATTTTGCAGGCTGCGAAATCAGCCTTTGGCTGCGAAATGGAGACCTTTAGCTTGCGAAATTTCGCATCCCATCTTGCATGCCTGCGAAATCCTCCTGAGTGCTTCTAGATATTTCCAACCGACACTTTTAGATTTTTTCTTCAGATATTTGATGTTTAAATTCCTATTTTCTCCTTGTAATCCACTAATCATAAGATTCCTTAGTTAATAAGCAAGAACAAAGGGTGAATAACCTGATGTATATATATTGTTTGTAATTTTCATTACAGGGAGTCTCGGGAGCTTGTTCTCAAAGACAATTTTTGTATAGTTTTGAAGGAAGTAAAATACAGAGCTTTGCTCTGCCTTACCTACTCGTTTTGATTGTATTTTTCTTACTAGCTAAACAAGCTCTGAGGATGTTTCCTTAGAGAATGAGTAGCTAGACTTTTTGTCTCTTGGAGCTAAGGTAGCTGGGTAAGGTGCCGAGTGCAAGAACTGGTAGTTTTGTTGTTTCAGCTATTAATGAAGAGAAAGTGTGACCTGTTAATGGTTTCCATGTTTTTAGTTAACTTAAAATGCCTTTAAATCACCTAGGCCAACACTTGATAAGGAAAGTGATCTCCATCCATTGAGATGCACTAGTTTATCTCTTGCGAGCCTTTGGGAGGTGACTTGAAGGTAGGATTTTCTAGAATTGCCAACACTTGGTAAGCTTTTGGACTCTAAGAAGACATCCATTAGTTATCTCTTGCGAGCTTGAGAAGGGAAATCCAAGGTTAAGGATCACCTTGAATGGCAAACGCAAGGTGAGAGGCACGAGCCATTGTAAGGTGAATCAGTGAGAAGGAGTTAGTGTTGAAATCCATAAAGAGGAAGCATTTGTACCATACCGATTAGAGAATTAACTATATTTTAATTCTCTAATGCGAGGAAAAGATTCAAGTGACCGGAACTCTGTTTTTGCATGAGGAGCCTGACCCTAGTGAACCTAAAACTCCAAGAAACGCTTTTCTTTATAAGTAATTCCCATTACTTTCTTTTTAGTTAGCTTAAAACCAATCGTTTTTCAACTAAAGTTTACGTTTTCGTTTGAAGCTAACCTTGAAATGAAAAACCATCAATTCAATTTTGAATTAATGTCAATAGTAAGATGAAAACCCTTCCCAGTGAACGATCTTAGAGCCACTATGCTATATTAGCTGAGGCTATCCTAGTGCATGGTGATATAGGTTATAAATTTTGTTGATTACTCCTTTCTGAAGACCAAACTCAAGGTACACCAGCTAGGCACGCAATCACCATGATAGCGCATTATTACTTGCTGCTAAGGTACGATCTCACTCCCATTTCACTTATTTTTATGCATGATTCATTATATTATTTGATCATTTCACTGGTATCCATTGATTTCCTTATCAATTGCCACACTTGCTTCCCCTTATTTAGTAGAGTCCCATTTTTAGGGACTTAGAGGAGTGTTATGGCTCACCACCGTACCTTCCCAATAGGTAACCTGACCCCCGGACCCGACTTTGGTTTTTCACAGATTGTCTTTTCCAAATAAGGAGTCACACTTAGGTTTTCTTTCTTATTTTGTTTTCCCTTAAAAAAAAAAATAAAACAAAAATAAGTAGCGACTCCAAGTCTTTCTAAAAAAAAAAAAAATCAAAATTTCACTAAATAAATAAAAAAACGAGTTTCACCATCGAGTAGGAACACATTAAGCAAAATACAGGATCCACAAAATGGAAACTCTATTGGGGAGTTTTAGAGGGTCAAACTTGAACTTAAGATGAAACAAATGTGGCGTTTGATTAGCCGGATGATGGATACCTTCCCTTTGTGCTTCTCTATGCTTGAGTGATCATAGCACATTGAGGATTTTGACGTGATTATTTTCCATGCTTGATCGCTATATCCATTTGAGACATTGACATGGTGATGATATTGATTGATTCGCTTGCTTGTCTTAGCATATTGATTTTGCTCTAGCCATGATTATCCTGCTCACTTTGACATGTATGTCCACTTTGCTATATCTCTTATTTGTCTTAGTGTTGATTATCTTGCTTGTATATTATCTTGATCATATTTGAGCATGCTATCCTTGTTGCTATTAATTTCGATTATCATATTTCTTGCTTAGCTTGTGTGTAGATTTGGATGATATACATGTGCTTTGCATGGCTTATCTTCTTCCATGTGATTCCATGAGTTGCTTGTCTATGTGGGACACTGATTCGTGCCCAGTTGGGTATTTTAATAAAAAATATTTATAAATCCTATAACCTTATACTGGCGTAGCAAAGCTACTATAGTATAGCAGCTCTAAGGTCGAACTCTGGGATGGGTTTTCACTCTACCAGTGATGGACTCAAGATTAGAAATTGAGTCTGATGATTTCCTTTGTCAAAAACTTAAAGTTTAAAAGAAAATAAAATTTGTTTTGAAAGTGGTGTTTGGAACTAAACTAACATAGAACTAGGTAAAAATGGAAGAAAGAAAGTCTCCCGGAGCTAGAGGTTGCTAGGATTAAGTTCAGAATGCAAAGTGGGAAATTCCAGATTTTTCTTCTCGTATTGGGGACAACAACATAAAGGATGGTTGTTTCCCGAATCGGTATAGGTTTAACAATGAAGATTTAATCCATAAAAAGTCAATAGAAATGGTAGTCAAGTTCCATTAATGGCTTTAGACACTATGGGTCTTCACCTTGAGCCACTTTCCAATGCCTCGTACATGATAACTAATAGTCTGATGTGGATCTAGCAATAAGTATCCATAGAGACCTAAAAGCTTATCATGTATTGGCCATTCAAAGTGATTCTAAGGGATTTAAAGCAAAACTTTAGATTTAAAAGCCATTTATGAACTCCAACTACCTGTATTTAATGCACGAGAGTTTCCCACTTTTGCATCTAGACTTTTCACCTAGCTTCCTTCACTCCAAGAAACCAAAGGTTTAGCCTCTCATCCTCTGGGAAAAGATCCTCAGAGGTTGTTTGGCTTCCAAGAAAAAGAAAAATAGAAGAGAGAAAAGGAAAGCAAAGAGAGCTATATATTTTTTCCGAGAGGAAAATTTTACTAAGTGTAAAATATACATAAGTGTCTTTTGAGAGATGATTTCCACCCCTCTTATAGTCTTTACAAAGCAAAGCCTGTGATTGGCTAATTACAAGGATAAGAAAGGAATTTACATAAAAAAATACAAAAGAAAAGATCTCATGTGGAGTCGGCAGAACAGAGGAGATTTCGCACCAAAGTCGCATGAACAATACAAGGTGCGAAATTCGCACTTGCAAGGGCTGGTGCGAATTTTGCCATTTTGAGCTCCTTATACGAATGGTAATATACCACTATAGGTACTTGATTTGTTAGCAATTCCAAGCCGGTTCCGAATATGGGATTCTTGAAAGGTGATTTTGCATGATGAACAAAATAGAGCCTCCCAAAGTGACAGTGCACGGCTACAAAAACTGCTTCTTTCCTCTGTTTTTCCTCTTTGCTTCTCTCCTTTACTTGGCTTGTCTTAATGATCCAAAAAGCTGTCAAAACACTAAAACTAGCCACAAATATGATTAGAAGTCATTGCTAGGTCCTTAACATGCCAATTGGAATAAAAATTGAGAACTACTACACAAAAGTGCTTAAAACATAATGAATTAAAGGCGCAAAATAGCATTTTTTGGGTAGTAATTACTCTCCCCAACTGACACATTGCTAGTCCCTGAGCAATGAAGGAGAGAAAAAGAAAGAAAAATAGATAATATAATAATTTACAAAATCATGCTGATCACTCCAAAAAATAATCAAGTGGCATGATTGGATCAAACTCTCACATGGCAAGTCAAGGATATAAAACTCAATCATTAACAAGAGTCATCAAATAACTTACCTATCACAACATACAAAGAGTGGGCATTATGCAAATTTGAGTATCAAAATAATTTCCACTCCCAAAGGACCAACTCTTAATTTTCCACAAAAATCTAAGTGTTAAGGTGCTTAGTTTCCAGTTATAGTATGTCAAACTATATTCTCCCCCCAACTAAGGTTTTTCTCTAACTTTAGCAACACTAACCCCCATATAAAAGGCTAAGAACACACCTCTTTTTTTTTTCTTCTTTTTTTTTTAAACTCCACCCATCCACCCATGTAACAAGCAGTGAGGTCGGTGACTCCCAACCAATAAAGGCTTAGGGCACCAGGCTTCAAAGATTTTCACCATATACCCCTCGGACCTTGCTCGGGTTTCAAAGCAAGTGAAGCAAAATTTTTTCATAAGACACATTGGCCTTTTATAAGGTGTCTCAACACTAATAGAATGAGGTCAAAGGCACCAAGTCGAAAATTTCCTAAGTTTAGGGGGTGAGAAAGTTTTTCATCTTAAAACTGGAATCTAATGTGTTCAGTGTGTGAAAAGATTAGAGTGGAAGACTTAAGATTGAAATCAAAAGGAGTTTCAACAATTTATCAACTTTAATAAGCATAATACAAACTCTGAGACTATGGCAATAAGATAAGAATTTAATTTCTCCCATTTACTTTTGACAATTTATCTTTGAGAAAACAAAGAGAGTTTGCAAAAATTTGTTAGCAAAATAACCTAACCAAAAATCCAAAAAAATTACTGCCTCAACTCTCTCCCCAACTAGGATGAACATTGTCCCCAATGTTCCAAAAGCAAGTGATAATAAAAGGGAGGAAGTGATACCTCCTAATAGTAAGGGACTCTGAATGGACTGGAGAAACCACATGTTGCAAAAGAAAAAAAATCATAAGAGTGATGATTAGAGGAAATAAAAAGGAATAGCTAATATACACAAAAAGGAAGATGTGTATATAAACTGAGAGAGTACAATATACAAGATAAACATGGAATACATCCAATCCCAGTATAAAAGTGGTCCAAAATATATATCACATCCAAAAACATAGAATATAGATACAAAACACAACAAAAAAAAAAGGAAGAGGAGTGATCGTATGATCAAGTAGTAGGCTCCTCTGGTGGATAGGAGGGGTCCTTAGCTGCAACTATGGAAGGTACCGCTACAGGTGTAGCATCATCAGTTGGAGCAAAAGGCTCTGAGGGCACAAGAGAAACAGGTGGAGCTGGTGGCAAAAGACGGAGGTGCTGCTGAATCTCACGGAGAATGAGAGTCTGCTGGTCCTGTCGAAGCTGGAGGTGGTCCATCCGCTCCATAATGGCCGTTTGAGTAGTGGTCAAAGTCTAGAAAGAAGTGAGCAAGTCACGATACGCTGCACCAGGGATAGTAATGGCTGGCTTTGGGGTAGGAGGAACAACAGGTGGGGCATCAGACGATGCTGCCTTTGGTATGGGCTCCGAAGGAGCTGAAGTGGACGGAGCAAATATAGATGGTAAGGGCTATGGAGGAACTTCCCTTGGCTCGGGAAGTTCTAGGGAATGCTGATGGTGCAATACCTGATTCCATTGGTCAAGAGAGAAGCTCTCTCAACAATGGCGGCGGGTCTCAGAATGAGGGTCTGTAGGGAAACCCATATGCGCCAGAACATGGCATAGCAGCCGAGGGAAAAGTAAAAGAATGGTGTCTGCCCTCGTAAGACGCCTCTTATGCACCTTCTCCTCAAAATGGAGGAGGGAAGCCATAATCAAATGATGGGGGCCAAAGTAATAGCCCTCAGAGATACGGAATAACGTCTCTAGAATGGCCCCTCGCCTTTGCACTCTATGCTGAAGAGGAAAAAGATTGGTGCGAAGCACCACATCAAATAGGAGCATCCCTAAGGGAAGCTCCTTCCTCAAAATGATCCTGTCTGAAGATGTACCTCAAGAAAGTATACGAACCATGTCCCACTCAGAAAGTGGGGCCCACCATCTAAATGCAGTTGGATCTGCGGGTGCATAAGGGATATGGAAAGCCTCAGCAATTTGTCTAGCCCCCAAAATACCCTGACGTCCATCAATGGTAAAAAGGATCGAGGCGGGTACCGGGACGCCACGAGTAGTCATAGATTGGTAAAAGTCTAAAGCTACTCGAGGATAAAAGAACTGTGGTGGCGTCATAACGGGTACAAGATGGTACCTCTCAAGTAGGCGGTATGAATCCCCCAACTCAGGCTGCTGTCGCAAAACATAGTGATTAAAATATGCCTCGACATGGAATGCTCTCGCTCGGCAATCGGAGTTGCCCTCAATGGGCGAGCTGGTGAGGATAGGGCGTCTGGTGGGAGGAGGTTGAGACTGTGAATCTCGAGGTGCTTTGGAGGACTCTCCTGGCTCTGAAGTCTTGGCCTTCTTTGTAGGAGGACTCTTAGCTGGAATCTGAGTAGGGGCCACAGGTGTGGCAGCTGCTCTCCTCGTATGGTATCTGCGCTGGGGGGCAGAATTAGGTAAATGTGGGGGTGCATTTAGCGGGGCCCGCACAGGGGCAGCTCTATGATTGCTCTGGGGAGCTGAGGCAGAGCCTCCTCGAGTCTTAGGCATAAGGGAGCAAAGAAATGAGGCTTAGAGGCTTGGGATTGGGATGGGTAGGGGTGAAAAATCCCTAAAATTCGCACAAGGGGAAGGGTGGTGCGAATTTCGCACAAGTGGATAGTGTTGTGCGAATTTCGCACAATGCACTATTCACTTGTGCAAGATGCGAAATTTGATTCTTTCAAATGGCAAAAAATTTTGGTTTTTGAGGGTGGGAAATGCGGGCTAAGATAGCAAATGAGTTTTTCATGGTGGGAAAGCTTGGAAATGGGAGTTTTACAAGAAGAGAATGAAGGATTTTCAAGCTCCCATAGCCGCAGAAATGGGTTTCTTTTGAAGAAACCGTGGCTTTGAATCCTTAGCTTGAGGTTTTGGTTTTGAAAAATCAAGGTTGGGTTTTGTTGAGGGATGGATTTGGAATGTTGAGTGAAGAAATGAAGGGTTTTTTATGGTGAAAGGAGGAGAAAGAGCTGAAAATGGAAGTCACGGACTGTTATGAATAGTGTGGTGCCGCGGCTATGGGATGAAGCTCTTGAGATAGCCGGCCATGGTGGGATTGAGGATGGGAGATGATGAAGGAGAGAACCTTGTGGATGGAAAGAAGTGATCAGAAAAGAGGTGTTGAGAGGATTGAAGAAGAACAAGTTTAGACTTTAAGAAGAGAAAACGGCTTTTAAAGTTACAAAAATGAGTTTGTTCATGTTCTTCAATTTCGCACAAGGTTCGCATTCCTGTGCATTTTCGCACTGAGATTTTTGGTAGGGACCGAGTGCATGCTTTCTGGAAAATGCTCACAAAGGCAATTTCGCACAAGGGGGTAGGGTGGTGCGAATTTCCCTGTGTCTTAGCTTTTCTCCCTTGTTTTCCCCTGTTTTCCCCTTGACTTCATTCTTCAAGCTTTCCTACCTGCATGTTAACACAAAAACCAATTCAAACCACATTAGAATGAAATTAAAGTCAAAAATAAAAATCAAAACATGTATAAACATAAGAAAAACACTAGATTAAACTAAAATCAACTTAAAAGGAAATAAAAAGAGGATGAACTTTTTAGTCTTTGAAGAGACTAAGTTCAACCATGAACTGAGTGTTTTCATGTTAGAGGTGGATCAAGGAGGATGAATTCCTCCTTGTCTCGGGAAAATGATTCCATATAGGGCTTGAGACGATGCCCATTCACTTTGAAAGTTCGAGTGCTGTTGAAGTTGAGTAGTTCCACTACTCCATTTGATTGCACGTCATGAATTATGAAAGGACCCGTCCACCTTGATTTCAATTTTCCCGGAAAAAGATGAAGTTTAGAGTCATAAAGCAAGACTCTTTGTCCCTTGGTAAAATTCTTTTGATTTACCAACTAATCATGCCATTTCTTCAACCTCTCTTTTGCAATTTTTGAATTGAGGTAAGCATCATTCCTCATTTCCTCCAATTCGTTCAAATCCAAACATCTCTTTAACCCGGCTCTTGTCAAATCCATGTTGAGCTTCTTGATTGCCCACCATGCTTTATATTCAACCTCCACTGGGAGATGGCACGCTTTGCCATAAACAAGGCGATAAGGAGACATTCCAAGAATGGTCTTATAAGCGGTCCTGTAAGCCCACAATGAATCCAGGAGCTTAATAGACCAATCCTTCCTATTCACATTCACCACCTTCATCAATATATTCTTGATTTCCCGGTTGGATAACTCAACTTGGCCACTTGTTTGAGGGTGATAAGGTGTAGCTACCTTGTGCTTGACCCCATATTTAGCTAGAAGAGTCTCAAAAGGATTATTGCAAAAGTGGGTTCCTCCATCACTTATAATGGCCTTAGGCACTCCATACCTTGAAAAGATGTTCTCCTTGAGAAATTTGAGAACCACCTTATGATCATTGCTCCTACATGGGATTGCTTCTACCCACTTAGAGACATAATCCACTCCCACCAAAATGTAGGAGTGTCTAAATGACATTGGAAATGGTCCCATGAAGTCTATCCCCCAAACATCAAAGACATCCACTATCAAGATGGGGTTTAAGGGCATCATATTCCGGCGTGTTAGCTTCCCTAGCCTTTGACACCGATCACATCCCTTGCACATAGAGTGGGCATCCTTGAAAAGAGAGGGCCACCAAAAACCTGATTGGACCACTGTCATGGCTGTTTTTTGGGAAGCAAAATGACCTCCACATGCACTATCATGACAATGGGATAGAATTCCTGATTGCTCTTGTTCAGGAACACATTTCCTTATGATTTGATCCGCACAATATTTGAAGAGAAAAGGCTCCTCCCAATAATAGGCATGGATCTTAGCAAAGAAATGCCTCTTGTCTTGGGCACTCCACTCACTTGGAACTTCTCCAGTAACCAAGTAATTTGCAATGTGAGAATACCATGGAGCTGCCTCTATTGACATGAGAGACTCCTCAGGGAAGTCATCATTGATAGGTAGACCATGTGAGTCATGTGCTATCACAAGTCTTGACAAGTGGTCAACTACCACATTTTCTACTCCCTTTTTATCCCGGATTTGGAGATTGAATTCTTGAAGCAAAAGGATCCATCTTATCAATCTTGCCTTTGAATCTTGCTTGGTTAGCAAGTACTTCAAACCAGAATGGTAAGTGAACACCACTATAAAGGACCCTACCAAATAGGCACGAAACTTATCCAAGGCAAAAACTACTGCCAACAACTCCTTCTCAGTAGTTGTGTAGTTCCTTTGAGCCTCATTCAAAGTTTTGCTTGCATAATAAATCACATAGGGCTTTCCATCTTCTCTTTGCCCCAAAACAGCCCCCATAGCAAGATCCCTTGCATCACACATTACCTCAAAAGGTAATTTCCAATTTGGGGCTCTCACTATTGGTGCAGTTGTGAGGAATTGCTTCAGTTCCTCAAAACTCTTCTGACATTTCTCATCCCACACAAACTTGGCATCCTTTACCAAGAGTTCACAAAGGGTTTTGAGATTTTTGAGAAATCCTTAATGAACCTCCTATAGAACCCGACATGTCCTAGGAATTGCCTAATTCCTTTAACATTTGTGGGAGGTGGCAACTTAACAATTAGCTCCACCTTTGCCTTATCTACCTCAATGCCATTCTTGGAGATTATATGTCCTAAGACAATTCCTTGTTGTACCATAAAATGGCACTTCTCCCAATTTAGCACTGGGTCTTTCTCAATACATCTTTGGAGAACAACTTCTAAATGCAACAAACACTCCTTATAAGAACCTCCATATACAGTGATGTCATCCATGAAGACTTCCATGATGCGCTCCACCATATCACTGAAGATGCTTAGCATACATCTTTGGAAAGTTGTAGGTGCATTACATAGACCAAAGGGTATCCTCCTATAGGCAAAAGTACCAAAGGGGCAAGTGAAGGTTGTCTTTTCTTGATCTTCCAAATCAATCTCTGTTTGGAAGGACCCCGAGTAACCATCCAAAAAACAGTAGAAAGGATGCCCTGAGACTCTCTCAAGGACTTGGTCCATGAAAGGCAATGGGAAATGGTCCTTCCTAGTCACCAAATTCAACCTCCTGTAGTCTATACACACCCTCCATCCTGAGGTAAGACGTGTAGAGACTTCCTCCCCTTTTTCATTCTGGATCACAATAATTCCAGATTTCTTTGGGACTACTTGGGTTGGGCTCACCCACAAGCTATCTGAAATGGGATATATGATCCCTACTTGAAGTAGCTTCAGAACTTCACCCCTTACCACCTCTTGCATGTGAGGATTCAACCTCCTCTGGGGCTACCTCACTGGTTTTGCATCTTCCTCCATGTAGATATGGTGGGTGCATACCAAAGGGCTAATCCCTTTCAGATCAGAAATTTTCCATCCAATGGTTTTTTTGCATTTTCTGAGGACTCCCAAAAGACTATCCCCTTGATCACTTGTGAGAGTTGAAGAAACCACCACTGGACATTTTTCATCTTCCTCCAAATATGCATACTTCAAATCAATAGGAAGTGGCTTCAAAACTAGCTTTGGAGGGTCCTCCGTAGATGCTCCTTGTGAGTCCTCCTTATTGAACAGTGGTAAGATCTCTTCCCGTCTCCTCCAAGGAGACATGATGGCTAACACATCAGAGGGTTCAAGTAACCCTTCTTCAAGCACTCCAAGGCTTTCGTTCAAGCTCTCTTCTAAATTCTTGTCACAATGCTCTTCAACCAAAGTGTTGATCAAGCACACCTCCTCCAATCCTTCCTCCTCTTCTGGGTGAAGATGCCTCTTGCATAGGTGGAATATGTTTACTTCCAAGGTCATGTTTCCAAATGTGAGCTGCATCACCCCATTCCTACAATTGATGATGGCATTGGAGGTAGCTAGGAAAGGTCTCCCAAGGATGATTGGCACATAATTTGCTTCCTTAATAGTGGGATCAGTATCAAGCACCAAAAAATCCACGGGATAGTAGAATTTTTCCACTTGAACTAGAACATCCTCTATCACCCTGATTACTACCCAAAAAGTGCTATTTTACGCCTTTAATTCATTATGTTTTAAGCACTTTTGTGTAGTAGTTCTCCATGTTTTAAGCACTCATCTAATCATATTTGTGGCTAGTTTTAGTGTTTTTACAGCTTTTTGGATCATTAAGACAAGCCAAGTAAAGGAGAGAAGCAAAGAGGAAAACAGAGTGAAGAAAATAGAGGACAGTAGCTTCAGTCTTCCTTCGCACTTTTGGAGCACTTCCCGAAGTCCATTTTCTACATACTATATACCATTTCAAAGCTCAGGAAGTGAAGAATCCAACGCTTCAAACAGTGTATGATTTGAAGCTAAAATGAGGAAGATATGGCCTTCAGAAGACAACTACACCATGCATGTGCGAATTTCGCACCACCAACCATGCATGTGCGAATTTCGCACTACCAGCCATGCATGTGCGAATTTCACACCAGCCCATGCGTCTTTGGTGCGAAATCTCCTCTGTTCTACTAACTCCACATGAGATTTTTTCTTTTGTATTTTTTGATGTAAATTCCTTTCTTATCCTTGTAACTAGCCAATCACAGGCTTTGCTTTGTAAAGACTATAAGAGGGGTGGAAATCATCTCTCGAAAACTATGTTATGTTTTACACTTAGTAAAATACATGGCTCTTTTTGCTTTCCTTTTCTCTCTACTATTTTCTTTTTCTTGGAAGCCAAACAACCTCTGAGGATGTTTTCCTAGAGGATGAGAGGCTAAACCTTTGGTTTCTTGGAGTGAAGGAAGCTAGGTGAAAAGTCCAGATGCAAAAGTGGAAAACTCTCGTGCATTAAATACAGGTAGTTGGAGTTCATAAATGACTTTTAAATCTAAAGTTTTGCTTTAAATCCCTTAGAATCACTTTGAACGGCCAATACATGATAAGCTTTAGGTCTCTGTGGATACTTATTGCTAGATCCACATCAGACCATTAGTTATCATGTACGAGCCATTGGAAAGTGGCTCAAGGTGAAGACCCATAGTGTCTAAAGCCATTAATGGAACCTGACTACCATTTCTATTGACTTTTTATGGATTAAATCTTCATTGTTAAACCTATACCGGTTTGGGAAAAAACCATCCTTTATATTGTTGTCCCCAATACGAGATGAGGAATCCGGAATTTCCACTTTGCATTCTGAACTTGATCCTAGCAACCCTTAGCTCCGGGAGACTTTCTTTCTTCCGTTTTTACCTAGTTCTATGTTAGTTTAGTTCTAAACACCATTTTCAAAACAAATTTTATTTTCTTTTAAACTTTAAGTTTTTGACAAAGGAAATCATCAGATTCAATTTCTAATCTTGAGTATATCACTGCTAGATTGAAAACCCATCCCAGAGTTCGACCCTAGAGCTGCTATACTATAGTAGCTTTGCTATGCTAGTATGAGGTCATAGGATTTATAAATATTTTTTATTAAAACACCCGACTGGGCACAAATCACACCCCCCTTGGGATTTTGACTGACCTATTAGCTAAGGAGAGAGTTATGGTTGTGGGCTTCAATCCTCCAAGTCCCAGTTTCTTATACACAGAGTATGGGAGAAAATTCACACTTGCCCCCAAGTCTAGTAAAGCCTTCTCCACACGTGTTCCTCCAATGTTGACTGAAATGGTGGGACATCCTGGATATTTGTACTTAACTGGAGACTTACACTAAATGATGGCCCTTACTTGCTTAGTGAGGAATGCCATCTTTGTCACATGTAACCCTCTCTTGACCGTGCACAAGTCCTTAAAAATTTTGCATATGTGGGGACTTGCTTGATCATATCAAGTAAGGGTATATTCACCTTCACTTGTCTCAAAACTTCAAGAATTTCTGATGAATTCTTGATTCCCTTCTTTCCATGTAAAGCTTGAGGAAAAGGGGGAGGCATATTTTTCTTCATCATATCCTCTTTAATCACTATCCTTGGCTCTTCTTCAATGCTTGATTTAGATGCATTTTTCTTCCCACTCTTCTCTTTTTGGTTATTGCTCTCTTTAACCAAGGTTCTCCTTGACATGAGTTCTTCATCTTGCCTCACCTTAGGCAAGGGTTGATCAACCTCCTTCCCACTCCTCAAGGTGATCACAGCTTTGACCTCCTCAGCTTTGAAGACTCCCCATCTTGGGTTTCAACTTCATGAACACCCTTTGTATTTTGGCTTGGTTGAGAGGGAAACTTTCCTTTCTCATCCACTGTGTTGAGGTTGGTAAGCCTAGAGATGGAGTATTGAATATTATCTATCTTCTAAGATAGATCATTTTGCGTCCCATCCATTCTCTTAATTTGAGAACTCTCAACATTTTCAATATTTTGGTGCAACTGGGAGTTGATTGCCTTTTGTTCACCCACAAAGTCACCCATGACTTTACTTAGGTTCACAATGGCTTGCTCCACTAAAGAGGTTTGTTGAGGTGCTTGGGTTTGGGCTTGTAGTTGGTATGGAGGTGGCCTTGGTTTCCAAGAAAAATTTAGATGGTTTCTCCAGCTTGAATTATAGGTGTTTCCATAAGGTGCATTGTTGTTGGGCCTAAATTGCCCCACAACATTAGCTTGATCACCTAACATCTCCCTCATAGCCGGGATGGTTGGGCACTCATCTACCACATGATCACATGATTGGCAAATGGTGCATGGTATGCCATGGGCTTGTGTCTCGGAAATGGCTTGGACTTCATGCATTTTTTCAACTCAAGTTCTTCCAACCTCCTTGCCATTGTTACCACCTTAGCTTTCATGTCCATGTCTTCACTTAACATGTACATTCCACCCTTTGGATTTACAGGAGCTTTCATCCTTCCCATTTCTCTTGAGCTGGCTCATCCCATCCTCTTGATACCTTAGACACATAACTTAAAAAGTCCATGGCTTCTTCTGGATTCTTACTCATAAAATCTCCCCCACACATGGTTTCAAAAATTTGCTTCATGGAGGAAGACATCCCATCATAAAAATAGCTCCCTAGAGCCATGTATCAAAGCCATGATGAGGACAAGCATTGATGGCCTCCATATACCTTTCCCAACATTCATAGAACTTCTCATTTTCTTTTACAGAAAAGTTTGAGATTTGTCTCTTCAACCCATTGGTCCTATGGGTGGGGAAAAATTTCTTCAAAAATTCAGCCTGAAGATCAACCCAATTCCTTACGCTCCTTAGCCTTAAAGAGTTAAGCCATATTTTTGCCATGTCCTTCAAAGTAAAAGGGAATAGCTTGAGTCTCATCAAGTCTATTGAAGCTCCTCCCTCTCTAAAAGTATTGCACACCTCCTCAAACTCCTTGATGTGGGCATATGGGTTCTCACTCTCCATTCCATGGAAATTTGGTAGGAGGGGCACAATATGGGGCCTTATAATCAGCTGCTCAAGAGGAGGTACGATGCATGAGGGTGCACTCATCCTTGGTGGGTGCATTCTATCCCTCATGGATAGATATGCATTTGGATTACCCCCTTGACCGTGTTGAGAATTCTGATCCTCTTGTGGAGGGTCCATGGTGTTTACACAGATATCCAACTCTGTGTCTTGAGGATTCTCTATCCTTACTAGTCTTCCCTCTTAGTCCTGAATCCAATAGGGCATGCACAAGTTACAACTTCCCTGAAAACAAAACAAAGACAACAAAAACAAAAGAAAGCTAGAAGAAAGTTAAGGTTAGAAAGAAAATGAAAGTAAACTTAACAAAAGGAATTCTACGATTAAAAGAAAGGAAATGAAGTTAGTGAAAAAGGAATTCACCAAACTTGTGATGGAAATCACAAGTAGCCTCTAAAAAGTTGTATCACTGTATCGTGGCACCATCCCCGGCAACGACACCATTTTGATTCGTGCCCAGTTGGGTATTTTCATAAAAAAATATTTATAAATCCTATGACCTTATACTGGCGTAGCAAAGCTACTATAGTATAGCAGCTCTAGGGTCGAACTCTGGGATGGGTTTTCACTCTACCAGTGATAGACTCAAGATTAGAAATTGAGTCTGATGATTTCCTTTGTCAAAAACTTAAAGTTTAAAAGAAAATAAAATTTGTTTTGAAAGTGGTGTTTGGAACTAAACTAACATAGAACTAGGTAAAAATGGAAGAAAGAAAGTCTCCCGGAGCTAGAGGTTGCTAGGATTAAGTTCAGAATGCAAAGTGGGAAATTCCAGATTTTTTTTCTCGTATTGGGGACAACAACATAAAGGATGGTTGTTTCCCGAACCGGTATAGGTTTAACAATGAAGATTTAATCCATAAAAAGTCAATAGAAATGGTAGTCAAGTTCCATTAATGGCTTTAGACACTATGGGTCTTCACCTTGAGCCACTTTCCAATGGCTCGTACATGATAACTAATAGTCTGATGTGGATCTAGCAATAAGTATCCACAGAGACCTAAAAGCTTATCATGTATTGACCATTCAAAGTTATTCTAAGGGATTTAAAGCAAAACTTTAGATTTAAAAGCCATTTATGAACTCCAACTACCTGTATTTAATGCACGATAGTTTTCCACTTTTGCATCTGGACTTTTCACCTAGCTTCCTTCACTCCAAGAAACCAAAGGTTTAGCCTCTCATCCTCTGGGAAAACATCCTCAGAGGTTGTTTGGCTTCCAAGAAAAAGAAAAATAGAAGAGAGAAAAGGAAAGCAAAGAGAGCTATATATTTTTTCAGAGAGGAAAATTTTACTAAGTGTAAAATATACATAAGTGTCTTTCGAGAGATGATTTCCACCCCTCTTATAGTCTTTACAAAGCAAAGCCTGTGATTGGCTAATTACAAGGATAAGAAAGGAATTTACATAAAAAAAAAATACAAAAGAAAAGATCTCATGTGGAGTCAGCAGAACAGAGGAGATTTCGCACCAAAGTCACATGAACAATACAAGGTGCAAAATTCGCACTTGCAAGGGCTGGTGCGAATTTTGCCATTTTGAGCTCCTTATATGAATGCCAATATACCACTATAGGTACTTGATTTGTCAGCAATTCCAAGCCGGTTCTGAATATGGGATTCTTGAAAGGTGATTTTGCACGATGAACAAAATAGAGCCTCCCAACGTGACAGTGCACGGCTACAAAAACTGCTTCTTTCCTCTGTTTTTCCTCTTTGCTTCTCTCCTTTACTCGGCTTGTCTTAATGATCCAAAAAGCTGTCAAAACACTAAAACTAGCCACAAATATGATTAGAAGTCATTGCTAGGTCCTTAACATGCCAATTGGAATAAAAATGGAGAACTACTACACAAAAGTGCTTAAAACATAATGAATTAAAGGCGCAAAATAACACTTTTTGGGTAGTAATCAGACACACACCTATCCCCTTATCTCCAAGTCCCTAGTCTTGGTTAACCTTATTTTCCTTGATCTCGTATTTGATATGAGACTTGTTACTTTATTTGTTCTTCGACTGAGCTAGTGGTTAAGAGTAGGGCTTAGCGATGGGCTATATTGACGTTTGAGAGCATTCTAGAGGAGGCCGACACATTGATGGTGATTGGAGTTCGATCTTTGAAGACTTGTATAGCCTAGAGCTAGGTTTCATGAATATTTGTGTGACTAGTGTGTTTCTTTTTCTGCTTTAGCTTCATAGTTTTTTCGGATGCACCCACACCACTCACCGTGCACTTTAGTTTACTACTAAGTGTAGAGAGTTACAAGAGCTCTCACTATAGGAAACCCCTCTAGGATGTCGAGGTAGTGCATGTGTGGAGGTGATGAGCATCTTGCATGGAAATGCCCCGTCTCTTCAGAGGCGTGCAGAGGGTTGTATACCATTGGAGGGTATGATTGCTTTTGTTAGGGATCCTTTAAAGTCCACCTCTCTTCTTTTTAAAGCTACCTTGACCTTGTAGGTTGAGCCTTAGATCATTCGATCAAGATTTCCTCTCCTACACATGGGTGCATCTGAGGGCCTTCAAAGCCTCTTAAGTTATAGTTTGGATCCAACACCCCCTCTTTTGATCTCTAATAGAGAGTGCTCGGAGATCAATGCGAGCTTGAGTTTCAGTTGGACCACTCTTCTACATTGTGTTGACTTTTTTCTTCTAGTTTAGTCTAGCATCTCTTTTGTGCTTTTCTCGCGTTGTGCCTTATCTCATTTCCCCATGCTTTATAGGATTTGCTCTTCATCTTAGTCTGAGGTTACCATCTTGAGTCAGAGTTGACGATAGGTTGGTTTACATCATTGATCAGACATATATGGATCTACAAACCATCACAGTTGATTAGTTCACAAACACTATGACTTATGTTCAGGAGGTCATAGATAGTCTCAATCAGAAGCTTAACGGTCAGCAAGGTATACACCCATCCCCATCACCCGGACCATCAGTGCCATAGGCCTCGCCTTTCATGATACATGGTTAGTATGAGGTTGTTCCACCCTTTATAGCATAGACCACTGTCTCTGAGGATGTACATGCTAGCATGGATCGTCTCAAGCAGCAGATCAGGCAGATCAGGATGTTAGATAGTTCAGTCGCTTGGGATGATTCTAATGGGATATCAGTGGCTAGTTTGTTAGTTGGGTTCAGGATGCCAGAGATAGACAGATATACTAGCATCAGTTGTCCTCGCATTCATCTCAGACTCTATAGCACCATTATGAGGGCCTACGGATTGGACAAGACCCAGTTGATTGTTCTATTCCCATTATCTTTGAGTGGCGCAGCTCAGCGTTGGTATGCATCATTAGATTCCTATCACCGTAGGACTTAGGATGACTTAGCTCAGGAGTTTATACGACATGATAGTGAAATCCTGAGATAGAGTAGATCACCTAGCAGCTTTAAAGAGATTCTTTGAGAGGATCAGACAGTTCAAATTGAGACTAAATCACAAGAAGTGCACTTTTGGAATGACTTCTGGGAAACTGTTGGGATACATGGTCAGTGAGAGAGGCATAGAGGTAGATCTAGATAAGATCAGAGCCATCCTTGACATGCCTGCATTGAGGAGTGCGAGAGAGATAAGAGGTTTCTTGGGTAGACTTCAGTGCATCAGTAGATTCATCGCCAGATTGGTAGATATCTGCAAGCCCATTTTTTTACTCTTGAGAAAGAGTCAACCTACCATTTGGGATGATCAGTGCTAGCACGCATTTGAGAGGATTAGGGACTACTTGTTGTCGCCTCCAGTCTTGGTGCTTCCTACACCAAGATGTCCCTTACTTCTATACTTGTCAGTCTCGGACATAGCCTTGGGATGCATGTTAGCTCAGCTCGATGATTCAGGAAAAAAACGAGTTATTTATTATTTGAGTAAAAGGATGCTTGATTATGAGATGAGATATGTCATGATTGAGCATTTTTTCTTAGCATTAGTTTGGGCTACTCAGAGATTGAGATATTGCATGACAGAGTATTTAGTGCACTTGATATCTCGTCTAGATCCTCTGAGATATTTGTTTGACAAGCCTACTTTGATTGGTCGGCTTATGAGATGGTTAGTACTTCTAATTGAGTTTGATATTCATTATGTCACTCAGAAGTCTATTAGAGGGAGCATTGTTGTAGATCACTTAGCCTCATTACCAGTTTTTGATGGTAGAGCTATTGACGATGACTTTCCAAATGAGGATATCGTTGCAATGACTAGTTTTTCAGGTTGGCACATGTACTTTGATGGTGCGGCCAACCATTCTAGATACGGGATAGGTATTCTACTGATATCCTCTCATGGTGACCACATTCCAAACCTATTGATTGGTTACATTGTTATCCTGTTTGTTTTTCATCATAGACCACACCCGATTTGATCACACATGGTAGCTTAGTTTCATTTTGTACGTAGATTGCACATGTACGATCAGTCTAGTCGATTTCCTATTTGGTCTTCATCATAGACTGCACACGGTCAGATAGGTCACGACATTTCAAATTGAGTTTTGGCATAGACCAGACCTATACAACAAGTTATATCATTGTCTTATCTAGTTTTCATCACAGATAGCACACGGTTTGATTGGTCAAGATAGCTTAGTTTCATTTTCTACGTAGACCCCATCTATAAGATCAATTATGTAGCTATCCTATCTTGTTTTCATCACAGTCGACACCCGATCCAATCGGCCATAAAAATTCAATATCATTTTCGGTGTAGACTGCACCATTATGATCAACCACATTGTTTTCCTATTGGTTTTTATCACAGACGGCACCTGATCCGATCAATCGCAACAACTCAATTTTGTTTTCGGCGTAAACTACACCTGTCTGATTAGTCATATAATTGTTCTTTCTGGTTTTCCTCATAGAACGCATCACCTGGTCAGATAGGTCCTAAAAGTTAAGTTTCGATTTTGGCGTAGACCAGACCTATATGATAGGTCACATCGTTGTCTTGTCTACTCTTCTTCACAGTCGACACCCGATCTGACCAGTCACGAAAGTTCGATATTGTTTTCGATGTAGGTCGCACATGTACTTCGGTTTCATTGTTGTCCTGTCTTGTTTTCATCATAGGTAGTACCCGATTCGATCGATCATGACAATTCAATATCATTTTTGATGGAGAACACACCTATACAATTGGTCACGTCCTTATCCTATTTGGTTTTCATCACAAACCACACCCAGTCCAATTAGACACGATAGGTCAATATCATTTTCGGTGTAGACCACACTTATACCTTTGGCCATATCATTGTCCTATATAGTTTACGCCACAGACTGCGACTAGTTTAGTTTATCATGATAACTTAATTTCGTTTTTAGCATAGTCCACACCTATACGATCGGTTATGTCATTGTCCTGTCTAGTTTTTGTCCTATACCTCACCTAGTCCGATTGACCATGCCAGCTTAATTTTATTTTCGATGTGGACTGCACCTGTGCGTTCAATCACATCGTTGTCCTGTTTGTCTTTCGTCACAGACTGTACTTGGTCCAATTGATCATGACATACGAGTATTGTTTTTAGTGTAGAATGCACTTGCACGATCGGTCATGTCGTTGTCCTATTTGGTTTTCATCACTGGCTGCACACTGGTCAGATAGGTCCCAATAATTCAGTTTTGGTTTTGGCATAGACCAGAGCTATATGGACAATCATGTTGTTGTTCTATCTGGTTTTCATCATAGACCATACCTTATTCGATCAATCAAGATTGTTCAATATCATTTTTCGGTGTAGATCACACTTGTTCATTCAATCACGTCATTGTCTTGCCTGGTTTTTGTCACTGACTACACCCGATCAGTCGATCATTACTACTCAGTTTTGTTTTTGGCATAGACCGCATCTGTTCATCGGTCAAGTCATTGTCATATCTAGTTTTTCTAACATACCACACCCAATCAGATAAGTCTTGACAATTTAGTTTTGATTCGGCTTAAACCAGACCTATAAGATCGCTCATGTCGTTGTCCTATCTGGTTTTCATCACACATCATACCTAGTCCGATTAGTCATGGCAGATCAATTTCGTTTTCGGGTATACCACATCTATACAATTAGTCACATAGTTTTCCATTCTGGTCTTCGGCATAATCGACACCTGATCCAATCAGCCATGACAATTTATTATCATTTTTTACGTAGACTGCACGCACTTATACGATCGGTCACGTCGTTGTCCTGTTTGGTTTTCATCATAGACCGCACTCGATTAGATAGGTCCCAATAGTTTAGTTCTGGTTTCAGCGTAGACTAGACTTATACTATCGATCACATCATTGTCCTATTTGGTATAGGTCTATGACATGATCGAAACTGAATTGTTGAGACCTATTTGATTGGGTGCGGTTTGTGATGAAAATCATATAGGACAATGATGTGACCTATAGTATAGGTGTGGTCAATGTAAAAAATGAAACTAAGTTATCATGATTGATTGAATCGAGTGCCATCTATCATAAAAACCAAACAGGACAACGACGTGACCAATAGTACAGGTGTCGTCTTCACCAAAAATGATGTTGAATTATTGTGATGGATCAGATCGAGTGCTGATTGTGTTGAAAACCAGACATGACAATAATGTGACCGATCGTATAGGTCCGGTCTACGCTGAAACTAAAACTAAATTGTTGAAACCTATCTAATCAAGTGCAGTCTGTGATGAAAATCAAATAGGAGAATGATGTGACCCATCGTACAAGAGCGATCTATACCGAAAACAAAACTGAGTTATCTTGACCAATCAGACTGGGTGTCATTTGTGACGAACACCAAATAAGAAAACTACGTGATTGATTGTGCAAATGTTGACTATACCAAAAATGAAACTAAAATGCCTTGACCGATCAAACTAGGTCAGGTCTGTGATGAAAACCAGACAGGACAACCACATGATTGATCGTATAGGTGTGGTCTACTTTAAAAACAATACTGAATTATTGTGACCGATCGGATTGAGTGCCAACTATGACGAACACCAAATAAGAAAACTACGTGACTAATCGCGCAGATGCAGACTACACCAAAAATTAAATTGAGATGCCTTGACCGATCAAACCAGATAAGAAAATGATGTGACCAATTAGACCAGGTGCGGTTTGTGATGAAAACTAGACATGACAATGACCTAACTAATCGTAGAGGTGTGGTTTCCATTGAAAATAAAACTGAGCTTTCGTGATCAATTGGATTGGGTACAGTCTGTGATTAAAACCAGATAGGAGAACGATGTGATCAATCGTATAGGTGCGGTCTACGCCAAAAATGAAATTGAGTTATCATGACCGACTAGACTATGTGCAGTTTGTGACGAAAACCAGACAGGACAACAACGTAATCGATTGTAAAGGTGCGGTCTACTTTGAAAATGAAATTGAGCTTCAATGATCTATTGAATTGGGTGTAGTCTATGATTAAAACCAGACAGAACAACGACATGATTGACCATCTAAGTGCGGTCTACACCAAAAATGAAAATGAGCTATCATAACCGATCAAACCGGGAGTGGATTGTGATGAAAACTAGATAAAACAATGACCTAATTGATCGTAGAGGTGTTGTCTACATTGAAAATGAACTGAGCTTTCGTGATCAATCGGACTACGTGCGATCTATGATTAAAACTAGACAAGACAATGACATGAGCAATCATACAAGTGCGGTCTACACTGAAAAGGAAACTGAGCTGTCGTGACCGATCGGACTGAGTGCAGTCTGTGATGAAAACCAATTAGGAATACAATGTGACTAATAATAGAGCTTTGGTTTACGTCGAAAATGAAACTTAGCTACCGTGACTAATGGGATTAGGTACATGTTGGGATTGAGCCCTTAAAAACATAACATGATGTAATAAATTCAGAATTTGTTATTTATTTAATGATGTTCCAGTTTCACTTTTATCTATCCTTATTCCATGTATTATACATTATGAGCATTCTTGTTTGCATCTTTTGCACTGTACGTGACTTAGGTGCATTAAGACTTGCATAGAAGATCTAAATCATGGGTTCCTTACAATTAGATGACTTGTTCACAACCGGTTCATGGGTCTAAGTAACCCATTAGAGGTTGTAGTACACCACCTCCTAATTGGAGGGATGGTTGGTCTTGGCTATCAGGATGGTTTTCCCATGGTGAGTGCACTAGTGTGTATGGTTACACATTGGACAAGACCTACGGTGAGTCATGATTGA
This sequence comes from Vitis cinerea var. helleri x Vitis rupestris, assembly GCA_945999865.1. NCBI lineage: Eukaryota > Viridiplantae > Streptophyta > Magnoliopsida > Vitales > Vitaceae > Vitis > Vitis cinerea var. helleri x Vitis rupestris. The sequence goes on from OX253933.1 coordinate 16,947,136, forward strand.
AGGTTGTCAACTAGTCATGACCTCACCAAGCTATTTCATTGTCTTATCTCAACCTTGATAGAATATTGAGCTTCTGCTAAAGTTAGTAGTGGCTTTGACCTACGGGTGAGATTGTAAGCTAATCATATATTCCCCATGGATTAGGTCATTATTGATGGAAGCCGGTAGCAATAGGTATTCTCAATAGAGGCACCATGATATCTCATGGGATTGAGATAGTGTGTCCTCTTGGGTGATCCTAAGGAGGTGCGTTCATGGAAACTATAGCCATGGCAGTTCCTTAAGTGGAACTTGACATAGACTCTTTGAGAACTAAGACATGTCAATTGAATACACAATACGAGGATCCGTAACTCAAGGATAGTAGATGTAGTCTTGAAAGACTTATAGCTTTCACCTTGTTAGACTATGGACACCAGTTCATGGGAAGACTGAACACAATGGATAGTAGGTCACGGACCTGAGCACATAGTGTCTCGTTGTTATTTACATAGGATATTGGAGTTCAGTTGATTCTCTATAGTGGGATGTTGAATCAACTTCAAAATTAGATTCTAAGAGAGCTAGTACTTTTATGGGTCCTAGTGGTCCCCGCTCTGAGTTCATATACCTTGTTAGCATGGATTATGAGGGTCAGATTAGCTCTAGGTTCACTTTTGTGCAAAAGGCATTTTGGTAATTACGTAATATTACATAGAGGTAAGTGAATAAGGTCTTTGGATTGGGCTAATTGATTAATTAGTAGGCCTTATTGGGTTAATTAATCAATTACGACCCATTTTGGGCTAGATTAAGTGACCCAAACCCATGTGGGCTCATGTCACTTAAGCTCAATTAGGAACCTTATAAATACCCTCTAGGAATTAGGGTTCCTATAAATTTTGTCTTCCACCATTTAGAGAGAAAGAGAGCCATAGCCTCCACACTCCTTTCTTCCCAATTGGAAGTGTGCCAAGAACAAGGTTGAGTCATCGGGCGGAAGATCGTGGGTTTAGGAGACTTCTAACAACTTCAAGATCGCTTTCAACACTTGGATTTTAAGGTTTGGGAACATCCAAACCTAAAGGTGAGTACTTCAACCCTAAAATATTAATTTTCAAAAAATTGGTATTGCTTTTGTTGCTTAGATTCAAGGTGTCAACAATACAGATTGTGACGAAAACCATTTGAATAACAATGTGATTAATCGTATAGGTGTGGTCTATGCCAAAAATGAAACTTAGTTGCTGTGATCGATCGGACCGAGTGCAATATGAGAAAAACCATATAAGACAATGATGTGATTGATCATATAGGTCTAGTTTACGATAAAAACAACAATGAACTATCATGATCAATCGGATCGGGTGCCAACTGATTACTACCCAAAAGTGCCATTTTACACCTTTAAGTCATTATGTTTTAAGCACTTTTGTGTAGTAATTCTTCACCTTTATTCCAATTGGCATGTTAAGGACCTAGCAATGACTTCTAATAATATTTGTGGCTAGTTTTAGTGTTTTGAGATCTTTTTGGATCATTAAGACAAGCCAACCAAAGAAGAAAAGCAAAGAGAAGCAAAGAAAATCAAAAGAGAAGCAAGGAGGAAATCTGAGGACAGCAGTTGCAGTGTTCTTTGGCACTTTTGGAGCACTTACTGAAGTCCATTTTTTACATTCTATATACCGTTTCAAAGATCAGGAAGTCAAAAATCCAACGCTTCAAACCGTGTACGATTTGGAGCTGAAACGAGGAAGTTATGGCCTTCGGAAGAAAACTGCTACAGGTGTGCGAAAATTTCGCACACCTCCTGAATGGTGTGCGAATTTCGCACACTTGTGCGAAATCTCCTCTCTTTTTGCCGACTCCACTTTAGATATTTTCTTAAGTTTCTTTTGATGTAATTTCCTTTCTTCTCCTTGTATCAAGCCAATGAAAAGCTTTGCTTTTGTAAAAACTATATAAGGGGTGGAAATCACCTCTTGAAGACATGTAACCCGAGTGTTAAGTTTAACACTTAGCAATATACAGAGCACTCTTATTTTCTATTTTCTCGTTACTATTTTCTCTTTCTTGGAAGCCAAACAACCTCTGAGGATGTTTTCTCAGAGGATGAGAGGCTAAACTCTTGGTTTCTTGGAGTGAAGGAAGCTAGGTGAAAAGTCCAGATGAAAAGTTGGAAAATGCTCGTGCATTAAATTCAGGTAGTTGAAGTTCATAAATGGCTTTTTAATCCAAAGTTTTGCTTTAAATCCCTTAGAATCACTTTGAATGACCAATACATGGTAAGCTTCAGGTCTTTATGGATGCTTATTGCTAGATCCATATTAGTCCATTAGTTATCATGTACGAGCCATTGGATAGTGGTTCAAGGTGAAGACCTATATAGTGTCTAAAGCCATTAATGGACCTTGACTACCATTTCTATTGATTTTTATGGATTAAATCTTCATTGTTAAACCTATACCGGTTCGGGAAATAACTATAGGTTAAATCCCCAATGCGAGGAGAAAAATCCGGAATTTTCCACTTTGCATTCTAAACTTGATCCTAGCAATCCTTAGCTCCGAGAAACTTTCTTTCTTCCATTTTTAATTAGTTTATGTTAATTTAGTTTCAAATACTTTCAAAACAAATTTTATTTTCTTTTTAAGCTTTAAGTTTTTGATAAAGGAAATCATTAAATTTAATTTCTAATCATGAGTATATCACTGGTAGAATGAAAACCCATCCCAGAGTTCGACCCTAGAGCCACTATACTATAGTAGCTTTGCTACACTAGTATGAGGTCATAGGTTTTATAAATGTTTTTGATTAAATGACCCGACTGGGTTTTCTGTGAATCAAAATGGCGCCGTTGCCGGGGATGGTGCCACAATACAATGATACAACCTTTTAGAGGCTACTTGTGATTTTCATCACAAGTTTGGTGAATTCCTTTTTCACTAACTTCATTTTTTTTTCTTTTAATTTTAGAATTTCTTTTGTTTTCTTTCTAACCTTAACTTTCTTCTAGTTTTCTTTTGTTTTAGTTGTTTTTGTTTTGTTTTCAGATAAGTAGAGATTTGTGCATGCCTTATTGGATTCGGGACCAAGAGGGAAGATTAGTAAGGATTGAGAATCCTCAAGACACAGAGTTGAATATCTGTGTAAACATCATGGACCCTCCACAAGAGGATCAGAATTCTCAACAAGGTCAAGGGGGGGGGGGGTAATCCAAATGCATATCTATCCATGAGGGATAGAATGCACCCACCAAGGATGAGTGCACCCTCATGCATAATACCTCGTCTTGAGCAGCTGATTATAACGCCCCATATTGTGCCCCTTCTACCAAATTTCCATGGAATGGAGAGTGAGAATCCATATGCCCACATCAAGGAGTTTGAGGAGGTGTGCAATACCTTTAGAGAGGGAGGAGCTTCAATAGACTTGATGAGACTCAAGTTATTCCCTTTCACCTTGAAGGACAAGGCAAAAATATGGCTTAATTCTTTAAGGCCAAGGAGCATAAGGAATTGGGTTGATCTTCAGGCCGAGTTTTTGAAGAAAATTTTCCCCACCCATAGAACCAATGGGTTGAAGAGGCAAATCTCAAACTTTTCTGCAAAAGAAAATGAGAAATTCCATGAATGTTGGGAAAGGTATATGGAGGCCATTAATGCTTGTCCTCATCATGGCTTTGATACATGGCTCTTGGTGAGCTATTTCTATGATGGAATGTCTTCCTCCATGAAGCAAATTCTTGAAACCATGTGTGGGGGAGATTTTATGAGTAAGAATCCGGAAGAAGCCATGGATTTTTTAAGTTATGTATCTGAGGTAACAAGAGGATGGGATGAGCCCAACTCAAAGGAATTGGGAAGGATGAAAGCTCCTATGAATCAAAAGGGTGGAATGTACATGTTAAGTGAAGACATGGACATGAAAGCTAAGGTGGCAACAATAGCAAGGAGGTTGGAAGAACTTGAGTTGAAAAAGATGCATGAAGTCCAAGCCATTTCCGAGACTCAAGCCCATGCCATGCCATGCACCATTTGCCAATCATGTGATCATGTGGTAGATGAGTGCCCAACCATGCCAGCTGTGAGGGAGATGTTAGGTGATCAAGCCAATGTTGTGGGGCAATTTAGGCCTAACAACAATGCACCTTATGGAAACACCTATAATTCAAGCTGGAGAAACCATCCAAATTTTTCTTGGAGACCAAGACCACCTCCATAATCCCATCCAAACCTTGTTCTTGCCAATCCAAAGCCCAAACCATAAGCATCCAAGCCTTAATTTCTTCAAACGAAATCCATTGCCGCCGGCCATGGGAGCTCCAATTCTCCAATTTTCCACTTGAAAAGCTCCAAATTCCAAGCCCATTCACCATGACAAATCCTTTCCTTACCTAAGCCACCAATTCCCATCCTCAAAAGCCACAAATTCTCACCATTTCAAAAGAGCCATCACTCTTTAGCCGCGTGGTGAATAGTGCCCTGTGCAAATTTCGCACACCCCCTTTGAGGTGTGCGAAATTCGCACACCCCCCCCCCCCCTATGCGAAAATCTTAGCCTCTCCACCCCTACCTTCTATAATTCCAAGCCTCTGAGCCTCGTTTCATCACTTCATCATGCCCAAGACCCCAGGAGGATCTACTTCAGCTCCCCAGAGCCGTCAGAGAGCCGCCCCTGAGCGGGCCCCACTTGATGCGCCCTCATTTTTACCTGATTCGGCACCTCAGAGCAGGTACCATACAAGGAGAGCATCCGCCACGTCTGTGGCCCCTACACAAATTCCACCTCGGAGTCCTCCTATAAAGAAAGCGAAGACTACAGAGCCAGGAGAGTCATCCAGAGCACCTCAGCCTTCTTCTGCCAGGCGCCCTAGACCCAGCTCGCCCATTGAGGGCAACTCCGATTGCCGATCGAGAGACTTTCATGTCGAGACATATTTCGATCACTCTCTGATGCGACAGCAGCCTCAGTTGCGGGATTCATACCGCCTACTTGAGAGGTACCATCTTGTACCCTTTATGACTTTGCCCCAGTTCTTCTATCCTCGAGTAGCTCTAGACTTTTACCAGTCTATGACTACTCGTGGCGTCCCGATTCCAGCCTCGCTCCTTTTTACCATTGATGGACGCCAGGGTATTTTGGGGGCTAGACAGATTGCTGATGCTTTCCATATCCCTTATGCACCGGCACATCCCACTGCATTTAGACGCTGGGCCCCACTTTCTGAGTGGGACATGGTTCGTAGCCTATCTCGAGGGACATCTTCCCAGAGGACCATTTTGAGGAGAGAGCTTCCCCCACAGATGCTCCTAGTCGATGTGGTGCTTCGCGCCAATCTTTTTCCTCTTCAGCATAAAGTGCAGAGGCGAGGGGCCATTTTAGAGGCATTATTTCGTATCTATGAGGGCTACTACTTTGCCCCTCATCATTTGATTATGGCCGATCTCCTCCATTTTGAGGAGAAGGTGCATAAGCGGCATCTTGCGCGGGCAGACTCCATTCCTTTACTTTTCCCTCGGCTGCTATGCCATGTTTTGGTGCATATGGGTTTTCCTGCAGACCCTCATTCTGAGCCTCGCCGCCATTGTCGAGAGACCTTCTCTCTTGACCAATGGACTCAAATATGGCTCCATCGCCAGTTCCCAGAACTTCCCGAGCCAAGGGAAGTCCCTCCTGCTCCATCCACTTCAGAGCCTCCACAGCCAGTACCAGAGGCCGCATCATCTGATGCCCCACCTGCTGTTCCTCCTATATCAGAGCCGCTCATTACTATCCCTGGTGCCGAGTATCGTGCTTTGCTCGCTTCTTTCCAGACTTTGACCACTACTCAGACAGCCATTATGGAGCACATGGACCACTTCCAGCTTTAGCAGGACCAACAAACTCTCATTCTCCGAGAGATTCAGCAGCATCTCGGTCTTTCACCACCAGTTCCACCTGTAGAGGTTCCTTCCACAGTTGCAGCGGAGGACCCCTCCTATCCACCAGAGGAGCCTACTACTTGATCATACGATCACTCCTCTCCTTTTTTGTATCTATATGCTACGTGTTTAGATGTCTTATATATTTTGGACCACTGTTATACTAGGATTGGATGTACTCCATGTTTATTTTGTATATTGTACTCTCTCAGTTTATATAGACATCTTCTCTTTTTGTGTATTTTAGCTTCCATTTTATTTCCTCTATTCGGTACACTTATGATTTTTCTTTTCTTATGAAGCATGTGGTTTCTCCTGTTCATTCAGAGTCCCTTACTATCAGGAGGTATCACTTCCTCCCTTATTTTATCGTTTGTTTTTGGAACATTGGGGACAATGTTCGTCCTAGTTGGGGGGGAGAATTGAGGAAGTAAGTTGTTGAATTGTTGGTTAAATTATTTTGCTAACAAAATTTTTTGCAAACTCTCTTTGTTTTCTCAAAAGTAAATGGGAGAAATTAAATTCTTACCTTATTGCCATAGTCTCAGAGTTTGTATTATGCTTATTAAAGTTGATAAATTGTTGAAGCTCCTTTTGTTTTCAATCTTAAGTCCTCCACTCTAATCTTTTCACACACTGAACACATTAGATTCCAGTTATAAGATGGAAAACTTTCTCACTCCCTAAACTTAGGAAATTTTCGACTTGGTGCCATTGACTTCATTCTATTAGTGTTGGGACACCTTATAAAAGGCCAATGTGTCTTATGAAAATAATTTTTGCTTCACTTGCTTTGAAACCCGAGCAAGGTCTGAGGGGTATATGGTGAAAATCTTTAAAGCCTGGTGCCCTAAGCCTTTACTGGTTGGGAGTTCACCGACCTCAATGCTCGTTACATGGGTGGATGGGTGAAGTATATATATATATATAAATAAAAAAAATAAAAATAAAATAAAAAAATAAATAAAAAGAAAAGGGGTGCGTTCTTAGCCTTTTATATATGAGTAGTGTTGCTAAAGTTAGAGAAAAACCTTAGTTGGGGGGAGAATTTAGTTTGACATACTATAACTGGAAGCTAAGCACCTTAACACTTAGATTTTTTGTGGAAGATTAAGTATTGATCCTTTGGGAGTGGAAGTTATTTTGATACTCAAATTTGCATAATGCCCACTCTTTGCAAGTTGTGATTGGTAAGTTATTTGATAACTCTTGTTGATGATTGAGTTTTATATCCTTGACTTGCCATGTGAGAGTTTGATCCAATCATGCCACTTGATTATTTTTGGAGTGATCAGCATGATTTTGTTAATTATTATTATCTATTTTTCTTTCTTTTTCTCTCCTTCATTGCTCAGGGACGAGCAATGTGTCAGTTGGGGGGAGTGATTACTACCCAAAAGTGCCATTTTACACCTTTAAGTCATTATGTTTTAAGCACTTTTGTGTAGTAATTCTTCACCTTTATTCCAATTGGCATGTTAAGGACCTAGCAATGACTTCTAATCATATTTGTGGCTAGTTTTAGTGTTTTGACATCTTTTTGGATCATTAAGACAAGCCAACCAAAGAAGAAAAGCAAAGAGAAGCAAAGAAAATCAAAAGAGAAGCAAGGAGGAAATCTGAGGACAGCAGCTGCAGTGTTCTTTGGCACTTTTGGAGCACTTACCGAAGTCCATTTTTTACATGCTATATACCGTTTCAAAGCTCAGGAAGTCAAGAATCCAACTCTTCAAACCGTGTACGATTTGGAGCTGAAACGAGGAAGTTATGGCCTTCAGAAGAAAACTGCTTCAGGTGTGCGAAAATTTCGCACACCTCCTGAATGGTGTGCGAATTTCGCACACCTGTGCGAAATCTCCTCTGTTTTTTCCGACTCCACTTTAGATATTTTCTTAAGTTTCTTTTGATGTAATTTCCTTTCTTCTCCTTGTATCAAGCCAATGAAAAGCTTTGCTTTTGTAAAAACTATATAAGGGGTGGAAATCACCTCTTGAAGACATGTAACCCGAGTGTTAAGTTTAACACTTAGCAATATACAGAGCACTCTTATTTTCTATTTTCTCGTTACTATTTTCTCTTTCTTGGAAGCCAAACAACCTCTGAGGATGTTTTCTCAGAGGATGAGAGGCTAAACTCTTGGTTTCTTGGAGTGAAGGAATCTAGGTGAAAAGTCCAGATGAAAAGTTGGAAAATGCTCGTGCATTAAATTCAGGTAGTTGAAGTTCATAAATGGCTTTTTAATCCAAAGTTTTGCTTTAAATCCCTTAGAATCACTTTGAATGACCAATACATGGTAAGCTTTAGGTCTTTATGGATGCTTATTGCTAGATCCATATTAGTCCATTAGTTATCATGTACGAGCCATTGGATAGTGGTTCAAGGTGAAGACCTATATAGTGTCTAAAGCCATTAATGGACCTTGACTACCATTTCTATTGATTTTTATGGATTAAATCTTCATTGTTAAACCTATACCGGTTCGGGAAATAACTATAGGTTAAATCCCCAATGCGAGGAGAAAAATCCGGAATTTTCCACTTTGCATTCTAAACTTGATCCTAGCAATCCTTAGCTCCGAGAAACTTTCTTTCTTCCATTTTTAATTAGTTTATGTTAATTTAGTTTCAAATGCTTTCAAAACAAATTTTATTTTCTTTTTAAGATTTAAGTTTTTGATAAAGGAAATCATTAAATTTAATTTCTAATCATGAGTATATCACTGGTAGAATGAAAACCCATCCCAGAGTTCGACCCTAGAGCCACTATACTATAGTAGCTTTGCTACACTAGTATGAGGTCATAGGTTTTATAAATGTTTTTTATTAAATGACCCGACTGGGTTTTCCGTGAATCACCAACTGTGATAAAAACCAGATAAGACAACTATGAGACTGATCATATAGATGCAGTATACATCGAAAATGAAACTGAGATGTCCCAACCGATTGAACTGGGTACGGTCTACGAGGAAAACCAGACAAGACATGGACATGACCAATTATACAAGTTCAGTTTATGCCGAGAATGAAATTGAGTTGTCTTGACCAATCGAACCTAGTGCGGTCTCTGACGAAAACCAGATAGGACAATGACATGACCAATTGGTTGGGTATGGTCTACATTGAAATAAAAAATGATTTATCATGATCGATTGAACGAGTGAGGTCTATGATTAAAACTAGATGGGACAACAACATGACTGGTCGTATAGGTTTGCTCTATGCCAGAAAAGAAATTATGCTTCCATGATCAATCAAACTAGGCACGGTCTATGACGAAAACCATATTGGAAAATGACGTGATTGATCATATAGCTATGGTCTACAATGAAAATGAAGTTGAGTTGTTATGACTAATCGAGATCAGATGCAGTCTGTGACGAAAACCAAACATGACAATGACCTAATTGATCGTGGAGGTGTGGTCAATACAAAAAATGAAACTGAGCTTTCGTGACCGATCGGATTGGATACGATCTATGATTAAAACCAAACAGGACAATGACGTGATCGATCATACAGGTGTTGTCTATGCCAAAAACAAAACTGAGTTGTCATGACAGATCAAACTAGAAGCACATTATGATGAAAACCAGATAGCATAACTAACTAAGTGATCATAGAGGTATGGTCTATGCTAAAAATGAAATTAAGCTTTCGTGATTGATTGAACTGGGTGTAGTTTGTGATTAACACCAGATAGGACAATGATGTGATCGATTGTATAGTTGCAGTCTATGCTAAAAACAAAATTGAGTTGTTATGATCGATGGACCGAGTGTGGTTTGTGACAAAAACCAAACATGACTGATAGTAAAGGTCTGGTCTACGCTTAAAATGAAACTTACTTGTTATGACTTATTAGACCGAGTATGATCTGTGAAAAAAACTAGAGAGGATAACAATGTGGTTGAACGTACAAGTGCAGTGTACACTGAAAACGAAACTTAGTTGTGGTGATCAATCAAATCGAATGCTATCTATGATGAAAACTAAACAGGACAACAACCTAATTGATCGTAGAGGTGTGGTCTACCTCAAAAATGAAACTGAGTTATCGTGACCAATCAGATTGGGTGTAGTTTGTGAAGAAACCAGATAGTACATCAACAAGACCAATAGTATTAGTTTGGTCTACACCAAAAATGAAATAGAGTTGTCATGACTGATTGAACCAAATACGATTTGTGATGAAAACCAAATAGGACAACAACTTGACCAATCACAGAGGTGAGGTCTATGCTGAAAATGAGACTGAATTGTTGTGATCGATTAGATTGGGTGTGGTTTGTGATGAAAACAAAACAAGGCAAAGACTTAACCGATAGTAGAGGTGTGGTCTACGCTGAAAATGAAATTGAGCTTTCACAACCGATCGGACCAGGTGTGGTCTGTGATTAAAACTAAACAGGATAATGACATGACCGATCATACAAGTGCGATCTGCCAAAAATGAAACTAGGTTGTCACAACCGATCGGATTAGGTGCGATCTATGATTAAAAATAGATAGGACAGTGACGTGATCAATCATACAAGCGTGGTCTACATTGAAAATGAAATTGAGTTGTCATGATCGATCGAACTGGGTACGATTTGTGACAAAAACCAGAGAAGAGAACAACGTGATCGATAATATAGGTTTGGTTTATGTCGAAAATGAAACTTAGCTGTTGGAATTGATCATATTTGATTAAAAACCAGACATGACAACGATGTAACCAATCATACATGTGCGGTCTGCGTCGAAAACGAAACTGAGTTGTGGTGATCGATCAAACAGAGTGTCATTTGTGACGAAAACCAAACAGGACAACAACATTAAGACCGGGTGTGGTCTATGTCGAAATCAAAACTTAATTATCAGGACCTATCCAATTGGGTGTGGTATGTGATGAAAACCAAACAGGACAATGACATGACTGATCATACAGGTGCGGTCTACGCCAAAAATGAAACTAAGTAGTCATGATCGATCGAATCGGGTGCAGTTTGTGATTAAAACAAACGGGACAACGATGTGACTAATCATATAGGTTTGGTCCACACTAAAAAAAAAATTGAGTTGCCATGATTGATTGGATTGGGTATGATGTATGACAATAACCAGACTGGAAAATGACGTGACCGATTGTATATGTGCGATCTACGCCAAAAAGAAAACTTAGTTGTCTTGACCAATAGGACCGGGTGCAATCTATGACGAAAATAAAAAACAAGAATGACCTAACCAATCGTAAAGGTGCGGTCTACGCTGAAAATGAAATTAAGCTTTCGTGATCGATCAAACTGGGTGAGGTCTATGATTAAACAAAATAGGACAACGATGTGATTGGTAATACAGGTACGATCTATGCCAAAAATGAAATTAAGTTATCGTGGCTGATCGGAATAGGTGTGGTTTGTGAAAAAAACTAGATAGGACCATGATGTGATCGATCGTAAAGGTGTGGTCTACGCCGAAAATGAAACTGAGTTGTTATGATCGATCAAATCGGGTGCGGTCCGTGACAAAAACCAAACGGGACAATGACCTGATCAATCATAGAGGTGGTCTATGCTGAAAACGAAATTAAGCTTTCGTGATTGATCGGATTGGGTGTGCTCTATTATTAAAACCAAATAAGACAACAATGTAAACGATCATAAAGATACGATTTATGTCGAAAATGATATTGAAGTTTTGTGACCGATCGAATCGAGTGCCAACTTGATGAAACCAAATAGGACAACTACATGACTGATCATACAAATGTGGTCTACGCTAAAAACAAAATTGAGTTGTTGTGACCAATTGAATCGGGTACGATATGTGACCAAAACTAAATAGGATAACGACATGACTGATCATATATGTTTGGTCTAGGCCAAAACAGAAATTAAACTATCGAGACCTATTTGATTGGGTGCGGTCAATGATGAAAACTAGACAAGACAATGACATGACTGATGGTACATGTGCAACCTACACCAAAAATGAAACTGAGTTGTTGTGACAGATCGGACTTGGTGCAGTCTGTGATGAAAACCAAACAAGATAATGACATGATTGACAATATAGATCTAGTTTATATTAAAACCAAAACTGAATTGTCGGGACATGCTTGATCGGGTGCAGTCTGTGATGAAAACCAGACAGGAGAACAACTTGACCGATCGTAGAGGTGTGGTCTATGCTAAAAATAAAATTGAGATTTCATGATTGATTGGATTGGGTACAATTTGTGATTAAAACCAAAGAGGACAACGAGATGATCGATCGTATTGGTTTGGTCTACGTCGAAGCCGAAACAGAACTGTCAAGACCTATCTAACCGAGTATGGTCTTTAATGAAAAAAGGATAGGACAACGATGTAACCAATCATACAAGTGCAATCTATGCTGAAAATGAAACTGAGTTATCGTGACCGATCATACCGAGTGTCTTTTGTGTCGAAAACTAGACATGATAATGACATAACCGATCGTATAGGTGCGGTCTACTCCGAACACGATACTGAACTATTGTGACCAATCGGATCGGGTGCCGACTGTGACGAAAACCATAGGACAACTACGTGACTGATCGTATAAATGTAGTTTATCCTGAAAATGAAACTAAGCTACCAGGACCAATCGGATTAGGTCCAGTCTATGACGAAAACCAGACAGGACAACAATGTGACCGATCGTATAGGTATAACCTACGTTGAAACCGAAACTAAACTGTCGAGACCAATTGGATCGAGTGCGGTCTATGTTGAAAAACAAACAGGATAATGACTTGATTGATCGTATAGGTGTGGTCTATACCAAAAATGAAATTGAGCTATTATGATCAATCGGATTGAGTACAGTCTATGATGAAAACCAGATAGGACAACGAAGTGATTGATCATATAAGTGCGGTCTACATTGAAAGCAAATCTTAGTTGTTGTCACCGATCAAACCGGGTACAGTCTGTATGAAAACTAGACAAGACAACGATGTGATCGAACATACACCGATACGCTGAAAATGATATTGAACTATTGTGACCGATCAGACTAGGTGTGGTCTATGACGAAAACTAGATAGGACAAGGACATGATTAATCATACAGTTGCGATCTACACTATAAATGAAACTGAGCAGTTGTGACCTATCAAAGTGGGTACGATCTGTGACAAAAACCTAACAAGATAATGTCATGACAGATGGTACAAATATGGTCTATGCCAAAAACAAAACTAAGCAACCATGTTTGATTGAACTGGGTATGGTCTATGACAAAAATAAGATCGAACAATGATGTGATCAATCGTATAGGTCTGGTTTACACTAAAACTGAAATTGAACTATCAAGACCTACTGATCGGTGTGATATTTTTATGAAAACCAGATAGGACAATGACATGACCGATAATATAGGTGCATTATACTCTGAAAACGATACTAAACTATCGTGACTAATTGAATCGAGTGTAGTGTGTAATGAATACTAGACAAGACAACGACGTGACCATTCGTATAGGTGAGATTACGCGAAGAATGATACTGAACTATTTTGACCGATCAGATTAGGTGCCGACTATGATGAAAACAAGATAGGATAACTATGTGATTGATTGTACAGATGCGGTCTATGCCAAAAATGAAATTGAACTGCCCTGATTAATAGGACTAGGTTTGGTCTGTGATGAAAACCTGATAGGACAACGACGTGACTGATTGTATAGATTTGGTCTACGATGAAAATGAAACTGAACTATCTTGGCTTATCTAACCAAGTGTGGTCTATGATGAAAACCAAATAAGACAATGACTTAAACCGATTGTGCAGGTGCATTCTAAACCAAAAACGATATTGAACTGTCATGATCTATCAGACCGAGTGCAGTCTCTAACAAAAACCAAATAGGACAATGACGTGACCAATCATACAGGTGTGGTCTACGTTTTCACGATACTAAACTGTCGTGATCGATTGGATCGGGTGCCAACTATGATGAAAACTAGCTAGGACAACTATGTGATTGATCATACAAAAGCAGTCTACACCAAAAATGAAACTGAGCTATCGTGATTGATCGAATCGGGTCCAGTTTGTGAAAAAAACCAAATAGGACAACGATGTGATAAATCATATAGGTTTGGTATACGCCGAAACCAAAACTCAATTGTTGGGACCAATCTTACCGAGTGCGATTAATCCAGATAAGATAATGGCATGAACAATATTACAGGTGCGATCTACGCTAAAAATGATACTTAACTATCATGACTGTTTGGATCTGTAATGACTTTGACGATAACCAAATAGGGTAACTACATGACCAATTGTACAGATGTGGTTTACGCCGAAAACTAAATTGAGCCGCTATGACCGATCGGACTAGATGCCATATGTGACAAAAACCAAACAAGATAATGACGTTATCAATCATACAACTACAACTTATGACAAAAATGATATTGAACTATCATGATTGATCGCATCAAGTGGTGACTATGATGAAAACCAGATAGGACAACTATGTGACTAATTGTACGAATGTGATCTATGTCGAAAACTAAATTGAGTTGCCATAACCAATCGAACAGGGTCTGGTCTATGATGAAAACTTGAGAGGACTACGACATGACCAATCATATAGATTTCGTCTACGCCGAAACTGAAAATCAACCATCAGAACCTATCTGACTAGGTGCGGTCTTGGATGAAAATAAGACAGGACAATAATGTGGTCAATCATACCAGTGTGTTTTACGTTGAATACCTGTGTTTATTTGTTTACTAACTTGTTCTTGGCTTAAAAGCTCTCTTTCTTTCTTTGGTTCTTTAAACCTCCACTTGTATATTCCTTAGTGCACTCTTATTATTCATCCTAGCATTTGAGTTGTATTTTAGCCCTTGTTGAGCTAGATTAAGATATTTAAATTTGTGATTTGAGTCTTAGAAGCTTCAAGTGAATAGAGACTTGAAGAGATTGCGTAAGAGCCCATTAGATCAAAAATCCAATTGCAAAGGTACTAGAAGCTTCAAGTATAGTGGAACCCTCACTCGATTAGGAGCTTGAGGAGAGTGGATGTAAGCAAGGGGTGTCGAACCACTATAAAATCTAAGTTTGCTCTCTTTAACCTTATCTCTTTATATTTTTACTTCTTTTGCATGAATTTATTGCATTTGAAAAAGATTTTTTAAAGCCTAATTCACCTCCCCCCTTCTTGGGTGTTTTCCATTTTAAGATTAGCCTTTACTTTCTCAATTGGTATCAGAGCTAGGCCTCTTGTTTAAGACTTAATCATCTAAGAGGAAATGGCTAATCCATCAAGCTCATCTCACATTGAAATTTTTGCAATCCAATAGACCTTCATTTTTTATGGGAACCGGTTATCCCTATTAGAAAACTAAAATGACTTGGTTTTAACAATCAATTGACTTAGATTTATGGGATGTCATTGAAGATGGCCTAACTTTTCCTTCAAAACTAGTTGATGGAGTCATGGTTCCAAAACCCAAACAAGAATAGGATAAGCATGAGAGAAGAAATTTCCAATTAAATGCTAAGGTTGTTTATACTTTGCAATGTGATATGGATAGAAATGAATATAATAGAATTTGTCAATGAAAATCCGCTAAAGAAATTTTGAGATTACTTGAAGCAACCCATGAAGGAACAAATCAAGTTAAAGAGTCAAAAATCAATTTACTTAATCATAGTTATGAGAAGAGAATAAAGTGGATCCCAAGGAAGAAAGATCACCATTAGCACTACCCCTCCTCAACAAGTGCAAGGTGAATCAAGCCAAGACCATTCTAAAGAAGGGAAGTTTGTCATCAATCACCCACAAGTTAAAATCATAGGTAATCCATCTAGTGGGGTAAAAACTAGATCCTCTCTTAGAAACATTTGCAATAATCTAGCTTTTATCTCTCAAATTGAATCTTAAAATATAAATGATGCTTTAGATGATGAAAATTGGATGATTTCTATACAAGAAGAGTTAAATCAATTTGAAAGAAGTGAAGTATGAGAATTAGTACCAAGACCTTTAAATCAAAGTGCTATTGGAACTAGATTGGTCTTTGGAAATAAAATGGATGAAAATGGCATAATTGTTAGAAACAAAGCATGGTTAGTAGCCTAAGGTTTTAATCAAGAAGAAGAGATAGATTATGAATAAGCCTTTGCCCCCGCAGCTAGGTTGGAAGCCATTAGGATGCTACTTATCTTTTCATGTTTTAAAGACTTTGTTTTATATCAAATGGATGTGAAAAGTGAATTTTTGAATGACTTTATAAATCAAGAGGTGTATGTTGAACAACCACCCGACTTTGAAAGTTTTAATTTTCTAACCATGTTTTTAAGCTTAAAAAGGTACTTTATGGTTTGAAACAAAGACCTAGAGCATGGTATGAAAGATTGATCAAATTTCTCTTAGAAAATGGTTTTAAAATGGGTAAAATTAACACAACTCTTTGTTGGGATTGAGCCCCAAAAAGCAACACATGATGTAACAAAGTTAGACTTAACTATCCTCTTGTCATCCCCTTGGTATATTGACATTGATTTGAGTATTTGGCCCATTTCTCTTACATTGTACATGACTTTGGTGCATTGGAGTTGCAAAGAAGATACAAGTCATGGGCTCCCTGTAAGTAGATAAGTTGACCACAGTTGGTTCATGGATTGGGCAATCCAGTTGAGATTATAGTGCACTAGCTCCTAATTGAAGGGATAACTTGTCTTGGCCATCAAGATGGGTTTCCTATGGTGAGTGTACTAGTGTATATGATGCACACTGGACATGACCTATGGTGAATCATGATGCAAGGCTATCAATTTTCATGATTCACCAAGCTACTATACTGCATGGACTCTTAACCTTGAGGAGAGGATATTGAGCCTATGCCACAATCAACAACAGGCTTTGATCTATGGGTGAGACCTTAAAGTGGTCGTATATCCCTATGGATTGGGTCATTGTTGATGGAGTTTGGTGGCAACAGGTATTCTCAATAGAGGCACCATGACATCTCATGTGATTGAGACAATGTGTCCCCTTAAGTGATCCAAAGGACATGGATCATGAAATATGTGGACACAGTAATTCCTTTAGTGGAATTTGACATATGCTCCTCGGAGTTAGAGTATGTCAATTGATCACATAATAAGTAGGATATGTAACTCAAGGATTGGAGAGGTAATCTTGATAGGTGATAGTACTACCTTGTTAGATTATAGACACTATTTCATGGGGAGTCTACATGCAGTGGATAGTAGGTCATGAACCTGAGCACTTGGTGTCTCATTATAATTTACATATGGTACTAGAGTGCAGTTAACTCTCTATAGTGGGATGTTGAGTCAATTTCAAAATTTGATTCTGAAGGAGCCAGTACTCCTATGGGTTCTAGTGGTCCCCACTTCGAGCTCATATTCCTTGATGGCACGGTTTATGAGAGTTGGATGGGTTTTTCGTTCACTTTTGTGCATAAGGGCGTTTTGGTAATTACGTAAGGTTGCATAGGGATAAGTGAGTGACATATGTGGACTTGGCTAATTGATTAATTAGGGCCTTGTATGGTTAATTGATCAATTAGCAACCTTTTTGGGCTAGATTAAGTGACCCAAACCCATGGTAGGCTTAAGTCACTTAAGCTTAGTAGGAAGCCTATAAATACCCTTTTAAGGGTTAAGGTTTCATGGTCTTGCCATTCTCTTCTTCAGCCTAGAGAGAGAACCCTAGCTCTCACCCTTAAGATCTCCACTATCTCAATGCTTAAACATAAGGAAGACTCATCAGGCGGAAGATCATGGTGTTTACAAGATCTACTATGATGGGAGAGCTCAACTTTTTGCTTAGACTTCAAATCAAGCAACTAAAGAAAGGAATCTTCATCAATCAAGCAAAGTTTGTTAGAGATCTTCTCAAAAGGTTCAATATGGAGGAAGCCAAGAAAATGAAGACTCCAATGAGCTCATCTATCAAGCTTAATAAGGATGAGAAAGGTAAATCCATTGACTTTACTATGTATAGAGGCATGATAGGTTCTTTGCTATACTTGACTACTAGTAGACCAGATATTATCTATAGTGTATACTTGTGTGCTAGATTTCACTCTTGTCCTAAAGAATCTCACTTAAGTGCCATAAAAAGAATCCTTAAATATTTGAAAGGAACAATGGACATAGGCTTATGGTATCGTAAGAGTGATAACTTTGAATTAATTAGTTTTTCAAATGTCGATTTTGTTGGTTGTAAGGTTGAAAGAAAAAGCACTAGTGGCACATGTCATTTCTTACAATGCCCACTTGTTTCATGGCATAGTAAGAAGAAAAATTCAGTAGCTTTGTCAACGGCGAAATTTGAATACATAGGAGTTGGTTTATGTTGTGCACAAATTCTTTGGATGAAACAAACAATTAGTGATTTTGGTTTATCTTTTGAGCATGTTCCTATAAAATGTGATAATACTAGTGCCATAAGTATATCAAAAAATCACGTGCAACACTTTAGGACTAAGCATATAGAGATTAGACATCATTTTATTAGAGATCATGCACAAAAGGGTGACATAACACTTGAATTTGTAAGCATTAAAGATCAATTTGCCGATATCTTTACAAAACCTGTAATTAAAGAATAATTTGTTGATATTAGAAGACAATTAGGGGTGATTTCTTTATGATCAAATTCTTGCTTATGCTTGCTTAATGTTTATGCCTTCTGATTACATGAATTTCATGTCAAATGCATCATATAGAACATCATATAGACATATGCTTATAAAATGGTCAATTTTTGACCAAAAATAAAAATTCTATGGCATTGAGCATAAAAAATTGGGGAATTTAACTAAAAAAAAGGCAAGGGGAGGATCAAGAAATGAAAAAGTGCACAAAAATGGAAAGTCAAAGATTTTTTATGTCATTAACCAGACGGTCGACCGGTTCTTCGAGGCCAAGAATTTTTAAAGCCTCTCGCACTTCATTTTTTTCACTTTTCTCCTCCATTCTTTAAGGGGTTTTATTGATTTTGGCTTCTGGAGACTATTTTTGGTGCGTTTCAAACCTATTGACCTAATTTTAGGAGAGATCTAAGTTTGGCAGTTAGGGTTTCGATTTTGGGTAGTTTTCTTCTCCTACTGCACGTCACAGTCAATGTGGGCTTGATTTCTATCCATTTTCCGTGCGTCTTAGGGTTCAGCGTGAGGTTCTACCTATTAGGATAGAGCCCTTAAAAGCATGACATGATTTAATAAATTTGGAATTCATTATTTATTTAATGATGTTCCAGTTTCACTTTTATCTATCCTTATTCCATGTATTATACTTTATGAGCATTCTTGCTTGCATCTTTTGCATTGTACGTGACTTAGGTGCATTAAGAGTTGCACAAAAGATCTAAATCATGGGTTCCTTGCAAATAGATGACTTGTTCACAATCGGTTCATGGGTTTAGGCAACCTATTAGAGGTTGTAGTGCACCATCCCCTAATTGGAGGGATGGCTGGTATTGGCTATCGGGATGGGTTTCCCATAGTGAATGCACTAGTGTGTATAGTTAAAATTTGGACAGGACCCACGGTGAGTCATGACTTAAGGCTATGAAGTAGTCATGACCTCACCAAGCTGCTTCATTGTGTTATCTCTCAACCATGAGAGAACATTGAACTTGTGCTAAAGTTAGTAATGACTTTGACCTATGGGTGAGATCGTAAGCTGATCATATATTCCCTATGGATTGGGTCATTGTTGATGGAAGCCAATAGCAATAGGTATTCTCAATAGAGGCACCATGCTATCTCTTGGGATTGAGACAAAGTGTCTCATTGGATGATCCTAAGGAGGTGTGTTCATGGAAACTATGGCCATAGTAGTTCCTTAAGTGGAACTTGACATAGGTTGTTTGTGAACTAAGATATGCAAATTGAATACACAATAGGAGGATTTGTAACTCAAGGATGGTAGAGGTAGTCATGAAAGGCTGATAGCTTTCACTTTGTTAGACTACGGACACTAATTCATGGGGAGACTGAACACAATGGATAGTAGGTCACGAACCCGAGCACTTGGTGTCTCGTTGTTATTTACATAGGATATTGGAGTTCAGTTGATTCTCTATAGTGGGATGTTGAATCAAATTTAGAATTAGATTCTGAGGGAGCTAGTATTCCTATAGGTCCCAGTGGTTCCCACTTTGAGCTCATATACATTGTTGGCATGGGTTATGTGGGTCGGATTGGCTTTAGGTTCACTTTTGTGCATACGGGCGTTTTCATAATTACGTAAGGTTGCATAGGGGTAAGTGAACAAGGTCACTAGATTGGGCTAATTGATTAATTAGTAGGCCCCCTTGAATTAATTAATCAATTACGAACCATTTGGGGCTAGATTAAATGACCCAAGCCTATGTGGGCTCGAATCACTTAACCCCACTTAGGAACCCTATAAATACCCTCTAGGGGTTAGGGTTTCCATAGCTTTTATCTTCCATCATCCAGAGATATAGAGAACTATAGCCTCCACCCTCTTTTCCTCCCCATCAAAAGTGTGCCAAGATCAAGGTTTGAGTCATCGGGTGGAAAGCTTCGGGTTTATGAGACTTCTATGATTTCAATCTTCATCTTCACCATGTGGATTTGATTTAGGAACATCTAAATCTAAGGTATGGTCTTCGTTAGCACTTTTTTAATCCTTTTAATGTATAATAATGTTATTTTTCCATTGTGCATAGGATTTAGAAAAAGCCTAAGATAGTTATGCATGTTCCTAACCTGATCCGAACTTGGGAAATGGAGAGGTCCGAGTTTTTCCCTTCACTACCATCTTCTCATCTTCTCCTTGCTCTAGCACTATCTTCCATGGCTCATAGACGAGAGCTCATAGTTTCCAAGGCATAGGGTAATCGCCCAGCTGAGCTGTCACAGTCAGAGGCACGCCAAAATGCACATTTTGATACCGCCTTGTTCAATACATGGAGGAGTACCAATGGTACAAACAACATTTTGCTCAGAGACGGGTAGTTGAGGGAGAAACATCAACTTCACTCAACTTCAACACTTTTCATTTAAGGGATTGTTCCCTAAGATGGGCTGGTTGTTGGCTATTATGATTTTTGACCCCATTTTCTCGACACTAGTATAAGCATTCTACTTGAGGGCGACTTACGACATAGGTGGCCCGATCACATCCACTGTTAGAGGAGTTGAGATTCACCTAGACTCAGAGAACATTTGTCGTATCTTTGATATTGCTCCTATTGGACTCAAAGTATACGAGTCCAGGATTTGAGCTTAGAGAGGTTATTCAAAGGATTTGTGGACTTCCAGATGGCCATGAAATGGGCAAACCCTAAACACACAACTTAACGGTCATCAACATAGTGTTACATCATATGTTGTGCTTCATTTTCCTACCATAGAGTGGACATTGAGATGAGGCCTCCTATTACAAGGCATTCCTTATAAATTCCATTATGATTAGGAGATGGATCCATTTGGGATATTTGATGATGATGCACATGATTGCATGTTGCGAGAGCATGACTCGTGTACTCCCCTATGGCTGCTTCCTTTCCAGAGTATTCAAGGATGCTGACATTGACCTTAATAGAGAGACAAACTTCAAGGCCCCTAGTACATATGACACATATGATGATCATTTTATGGGCAGATAAAATTTAAGAAGGCTCTAGATGGTTCTTGGATCAGAAAAGCGGAGAGAGGACAACCATAAGGACAACAACAGGAACAAGTGTACCCTAAAGTTGGGGAAGATTAGACAAATGGAGGATGGAGTAGACCCTCAGGGTGGCCTAGACCCTTAAAGTGGCCTAGACCCTCAAAGTGGCCTAGACCCTCAAAGTGGCCACCATCTGAGAGGGCCCGAGCTAGATATTCCCCCACTTCAGACAAAGATTTCTTCACAGATCATAGGTGTTCAATTTGAGTCCACTTTCTCTGAGCCGATGATGACTGAGTCTGCTTTCACATAGGGACCATCTACTCATCCATCATACATCGATCCCTCCTTCTCTAGACCAGCATTCACTAAGCCCACCTATACTGAGATACCACCACCTCAGACACCTCCTACTCCTGACCATGCTCCTTGGATGGATTTATTGGCCCAAATTAGCTCCCTTGGTAGTTGCATGGAGGAGTTTGCAGTGGTTAGTAACACATGCTTTTATTCCATGAAGGATAGGATGGACTAGTATTAGATTTGGTTCACTTTTTAGTTTGAGTATCTCCAAAAGAGGATTGATCGCTTTGAGGATCGCATGGAGCATTAGCATGACAAGATGATGGTCTACCTGTGTATTGTGTTTCCATCTCCACCTCCTCAGTCTTGATGATTAGTTGGATACCCCCCTTGTTCCTTTTTTATGTTGCCGAATGGGGAGATATTTTAGGATCTAGGAGGCTAGATATAGGAGACTGATACATGCATATCATTTTTTTTGTTTAGATCGTATATTAATTATCTTTAGTTACTTTAGCTTGTTGGACATATGATGTACTGACTGATAAATTTGACATATGATATATAAATATGCCTATATATTTGATGACTTACATTGGATGTTCCTTATTGCAATACTCTCTAATATGTCTTGATCATCTTGTTTTAAATTCTAAAATATTAATGGTTGATCCATGATTAGTTTGAGTGGGAGATTCTTTTCCTCCTAGATAACCAAGGTTTGTCATCATAAAAAATGGGGAGATTGTTAGCCCAAGGGTTCTCTTAATCACACTTTGATGGTAACAAACCATGGTTAAGTTGATAATCGTTTTGAATTAAAAAGAATTTTAGGTGTTAATTTGGAAATTCATCAAAGGACCCAATGGATGTAAGATCGAGACAATTAAAAGACCCATTAATCATAGGAAACATATGTAAGATGAATGCATGGGTGCACTTTGGATTTTCATATCTTTTCATGCATCTTTAAAAACTCGATTTATGCATTAAAGTCATATTTCCATCAAAACCTAAGTTTTATCAAATGAACCTTAGGCAAATCGCTTCAAAATTGGAATATTAATTTACCTAAAGACCTTGCCTAAGTGTTAGAAGGGAAAAGAACATAAAAAGATAGGTTTTTGGGCTAATGGTGAACCGGTTGAGGCATTAGTCAATCGGCTCAATTGGCTAAGGTACTGGTCAACTGGTTATACCTTCTTGGTTGAGGTTTGGTCGAGAGATGCAAAAATCTTCTCTCTCTTCCAGTAGCCTGTCATTCCTAATCGATGGCTATGCCTTCCCGATCGAGGTTCGGTCGAGTCTGGGTTGAGGCCTAACGATCACTTGCCATGAATTTACTACCCAACAGCTAATCAACTGATCGAGCCTTCTTTTTGGCATTTTGGATTTTGAGGCTAGAAACCTATAAATTGAGAGCTCCACTTCATTTATGAGAATGAGAACACCTGGATTTATTTGTTTACCTACTTGGTCTTACCTAAAAAACTCTCATTCTTTCTTTGGTGCATTAAACCTCCATTTTCATATTCCTTAGTGCACCCTTGTTATTCATCCTAGCATTTGAGTTGTATTTGAACCTATGTGGAGCTAGGTTAAGAGATTTAAATTTGTTATTTGAGTGTTAGAAGCTTCAAATGAGTATATACTTGAATAGATTGTGTAAGAGCCCATTTGAGTCGGAATCCAAGTGTAAATGTGTTAGAAGCTTGGTTGAAGCTTCAAGTATAGTGGAATCTTCACTCGGTTAGAAGCTTGAGGAGAGTGGACGTAGGCAAGGAGTGTCAAACCATTATAAAATCTGACTTTGCTCTCTCTAACTTTATCTCTTTATATTTTTCCATCTTTTTCTTGAATTTATTATGTTTGAAAGTTTTTTTTAAAACCCCAATATGTGACATGATCAAGTCCAATCTATGACAAAAACCAGACAGAACAATGACGTGACTGATCATATAGGTCTTGTCTATGCCAAAATCAAAACTAAACTATTGAGACCTATTTGACTACATGCGGTCTATGATGAAAACAAGACAGGACAATGATGTGACCGATCATACAAGTGTGTTCTACATAAAAAATGATACTGAACTTTCATGACTGATCAGATAGGGTGTAGTCTGTGACGAATACCAAAGAGGACAATGACGTGATCAATCATATAGGTGTAGTATACGTCGAAAACGATATTGAACTATCATGACTGATCGAATCGGGTGGCAATTATGACGAAAACCAGACAAAATAATGATGTGATCAATCTTATAGGTGTGATCTATGCCGAAAATGACATTAAACTGTCATGATTGATCAAATCGGGTGTCGACTATGACAAAAACAAATAGAAAAACTACATGACTGATCATATAGATGTGGTCTACACCTTAAATGATATTGAAGTGTCGTGATCGACCTGATCAGGTACAATCTATGATGAAAACCAGAGAGGACAACGACATGACTGATCGTATAGGTGTAGTCTAAGCCGAAAATAATACTAAACTGTCATGATTGATTGGATTAGGTGTCGACTATGACGAAAACAAGATAGGAAAGCTATGTGATTGGTCATATAGATGTGGTCTACACTGAAATTGAAATTGAATTGTCGAGACGTATCTAACTAGGTGTGGTCTATGAGTAAAACTAGACAGGACAATGACATGACCGATCATATAGGTCTGGTCTAAGTTAAAACCAAAACTAAATTGTCGGGACCTATCTGACTATGTGTGGTCTATGAGGATAACCAGACAGAACAAAAACTTGATCGATAGTATTAGTACGGTCTTGTTGATGCCGAAATCCAAATTGAATTATCAAGACCTATCTAACTGCATGCGGTCTGTGATGAAAACAAGACAAGAGAACGACATGATTGATCGTATAGGTGTGTTCTACGTAAACAAATGATACTGAGTTGTCGTGACCGATTGGATCAGGTGTAGTTTGTGACGAATACCAAAGAGGACAATGACATGATTGATCATATAGGTGTAGTCTACGCCGAAAATGATATTAAAATGTCATGATCGATCAAATTGGGTGGTGACTATGAAAAAAACCAGATAAGACATTGACGTGACTAATCTTATAGGTGCAGTCTATGCCAAAAATGACATTGAACTATCGTGACCGATTAGATCAGGTGTCGACTATGATGGAAAACAAATAGAAAAACTACATGATTGATTGTATAGATGTAGTCTATGACGAAAATGATAATGAACTGTCGTGACTAATAGAATCAGGTGTTGATGTGACAAAAACCAGGTAAGACTACTACATGACTGACCGTACAAATGCGGTCGACATAAAAAACAAAATAGAGCTTTCGTGACTGATCAAACTAGGTTCGGTTTGTGATGAAAACTAGACAAGACAACGATGTGACTGATTATATAAGTTTGGCCTACATCGAAACCAAAACTCAATTGTTGGAACCTATTTGATAGGGTGCGGTCTATGCTAAAAGGAAACTGAGTTGTCGTAACCAAGGAGGAAAATGTCAGGATATATCGGCAATATATCGTTGATATATCGTGTATCGGGAGGGGTCAACATGAGATTTTGTGGAGAAAAATCGAAGGAGAGATATTTCCGCAAAAATCGCCAAAATATCGGCGATATATTGGCTCGAGGAGATAAATAGGCGATTTTGTGAAAAAATCGCCTCTATTGGCAAAATATCGGCAATATACCGACGATTAATCGGAGATAAATCGTCGATTTTTAAGCAATATTTCCCTTCCTTCATGCAGCGTGATCTGACGACCCAGATCACTCCTGTGTTGATCCAACAGCCTAGATGTGATTCCAATGGTAATATGGCAATCCAATGGCCAGATTGCTCCCAGTTTTTGGTCCAACGACCAAAATTGATTTTCAACGGTAAATTAATGTTCCAATGGCTATTTTGGCCCAAATTTCTTCTATAAATAACCCAAATTTCATCCATTTCATCCATTTTTGCTTTCCTTTTTCATTTGCTCTCTCATTACTCCAATTTTTATTAAGGTTGCTCAATTATTCAATCATTTTCAGGTATGTTTGTTTTAAATTATAATTAATTTTGTTTACAATTGTAATTAATTCATGTATTTTCAATTAATTAGTATGTTTGCAATATGGATGATTTAATGCTATTTTTACATTCAATTGTAATTAATTTTTATATTTTTATTGAATTAACTTAGGTTAATTTGATTATTTAATTATAAAATGATATGTTTATTTTAGATGATTATTTGTGATTTATTTTCACATTTAGAACTAAATTAAACTAGTTAACTTAGCTAAATTATTTAATTAATTTAATTAACATGAACTAGTATATTTTGAATATCAAATATGTTTACTTAATGAATTTAATGTGCACAACTTATTGATATTTAATGAAATGAAGTATTTTATGTGACTTTATAATGAGAACAATTACAAAATTAACATTTCTTATAGATCGACATGATATAATTACATCTAATATTGGAAATTATATCATATGTATACCAGATTTTTCAATAAAACAACTTTAAAATGTCTATTATACTTCTAATTATATTATTATTAGGTTTTTCTTGCATTTCCATGAGTTTTTAACAATTTTAAGTCTACCAATATTTTTTTCCAAAATATTCGCCTATATATCTCTGATATATCCATAAAATCGAAGTACTGATATATCTGTGATTGTCGATATTTTCATCCTTGGTCGTAACCGATAAGACCGAGTGCCATCTGTGACGAAAACCATACAAGACAATGACATGATCTGTTGTGCAGGTGTAGTCTATGACAAAAACAATATTGAACTATCATGACCGATCATATCAGGTGCTGACTATGACGAAAACCAAATAGGACAACTACGTGATTTATCATATAGATGTGGTATGCGTAAAAAATGAAACTGAGCTGCTTAACAAATCGGACTTGGTATGATCTGTGATGAAAACTAGACAGGATAACTATGTGACTAACCATACAGATGTGATCTATGTTGAAAATGAAATTGAGCTCCTATGATCGACCGGATTGAGTTTGGTTTGCGACGAAAACCAAATAAAACAATAACATGACTGGTCATATAGGTCTGGTCTACGCCAAAATCAAAACTCAACTATAGGGACCTATTTGACCGGGTGTAGTTTATGATGAAAGCTAGATAAGAGAGCAATGTGACCGATCATATAGGTGTTGTGTACACCAAAAACAAAACTAAGTTATCTTAACCAATCAAATTGAGTGCGGTCTATGACAAAAACTAGACATGATAATGATATGACCAATCATACAAGTGTGGACTACACTAAAAATGAGACTGAGCAGTCATGACCGATCGAACAAGGTGTAGTCTATGATGAAAACCAAACAGTTCAACAATATGACAGATTGTACAAGTGCGGTATACACCAGAAATGAAACTGAGTTGTCATGACTAATCCGACCAGGTGTAGTCACTGATGAAAACCAAACAGGACAATGGTGTGACCAAATATATAGGTGTAGTCTACGTTGAAAACGATACTGAATTGTCAAGACCGATTGGATTAGGTGCTGACTATGATGAAAACCAGATAGGATAACTACGTGACTGATTGTAAAGAAGTGGTCTATGTTGAAAATGAAACTAAGTTATAGTGACTGATTGAACCAAGTTTGGTCTATGTCGAAAACCAAACAAGACAACAATGTGAATGATAGTATAGATCTGGTCTACGCCAAAATCAAAACTCAACTTTCGTTACCTATCTGACTAGATGCGGTCTGTGATGAAAACAAGACAGGATAATTACGTGAGCAATGGGACAGGTGCGGTCTACGATGAAAATGAAACTGAATTGTCATGATAGATTGGACCAAGTATCATCTACGATGAAAACTAGATAGGACAACGGCGTGACCAATAATACAGGTGCAGTCAACATCGAAAATGATACTGAACTACCATGATTGATTGGATCGAGTGCCCACTATGACCAAAACCAGATAGGACAACTACATGACTGATTGTATAGATGTGGTTTACACCGAAAATGAAACTATGTTGTCGTGACCAATCAGATACGATATTTGACAAAAACCAGATAGTACAATATGTGACCGATCGAATAGGTTTGGTCTACGTAGAAACCAAAACTGAACTATTGGGACCTATTTGATCAAGAGTCTGTGATGAAAACCACACAGAACAATAACATGATCGATCATATAGGTGTGGTCTACATAAAAAACGAAACTAAACTATAGTGTTTGATCGGATCGGGTGTAGTCTATGACGAAAACAAGACAGCATAATGAAGTGACCAATCTATAGGTCTGGTCTACGCCAAAATCAAAACTGAGTTGTCTGGACCTATCTAACTAGGTGCAGTCTATGATAAAAACTAGATAGGACAGTGACGTGATCGATCGTACAAATGGAGTCTACATCCAAAACAAAACTGAACTATTGGGACTTATTTGATCGGGTGCAGTCTACACCAAAAATGAAATTGAGTTATTGTAATCGATCGAATTGAGTGCCATCTATGATGAAAACCAAACAAGACAACGAGATGACCGATCATATAGGTGCGGTCTATGCTGAAAATGATAATGAACTATCGTTACCGATTAGATTGGGTGCTGACTATGATGAAAACTAAATAGAACAGCTATTTGACTAATCATATAGATGTGGTCTACACCAAAAACGAAACTAAGCTACCATGACATATCTAACCATGTCCACTCTGTGAAGAAAACCAAATAGAACAACGACGTGACCAATCGTATAGGTTTGGTCCACGTCAAAATTGAAATTGAATTGTAAGAACCTATTTGACCGGGTGCGATGTGTGATGAAACCAGATAAGACAACGACGTGACAGATCATACAAGTGTGGTCTACCCTAAAAATGATATTGAACTATTATGACCAATCAAACCAAATGTAGTCTATGATGAAAACCAGACAAGACAACGACGTGAATGATCGTATAGGTGTAGTCTACACGAAAATGATATTGAGCTATCGTAATCGATCAGATCGAGTGTTGAATAAGATGAAAACCAAATAAGATAACTATGTGATTGATTATATATATGCAGTCTATGCCAAAAAAAGAACTAAGTTGTCATGACCGATCTGATTGGGTCCGATCTATGACAAAAACGAGATAGGACAATGACATGACGGATCATATAGATATGGTCAATGTTGAAATCAAAACTGAATTGTTAGGACCTATATGATCGGGTGCGGTATATTAAAAACCAGATGGAACAAAGACTTTATTGATCATTCACGTGCGTTGTGCACCAAAAACGATACTAAACTATCATGATCAATCAGACTGGGTGCAATTTCTTATGAATCCCAAATAGGACAATGGCGTGATCGATCCTACAGGTGCAGTATGGGCCTAGTCGTGGGACTTATTTGACCAGGTGCAATCTATGACAAAAACCATATAGGGCAACAATGTGACTAATTATACAAGTGCATTCTACATTGAAAATGATAGTGAACAAAAATGAAATTAGATAGGACAATGACATGACCAATCATATAGGTGTAATCTATATCAAAAATGAAATTGAGTTGTCGTGATCGATCGGACCAGGTCTAGTCTTTGATGAAAACCAAATAAGAGAACGACCTAACCAATCATATAGGCATGGTCTTTGTCGAAACTGAAATTGAACTATCAAAACCTATTTCATAGGGTGAAGTCTGTGATGAAAACCAAAAGAACAACAACTTAAAAACTAAGTAGTCATGACCAATCAGATGTATGGTTTTAGTCTGCATCAAAATCAAGACCGAACTATCAAGACCTATTTGATTGAGTGCAATCTGTGATAAAAACTGGACAGGACAATGACGTGACTAATCGTACAGGTTCTTTCTTCGTTGAAAACAATATTGAACTATTGTGACCGATCAAACCGATTGCAATCTATGAAAAATACTAGACAA
Source organism: Vitis cinerea var. helleri x Vitis rupestris (assembly GCA_945999865.1). Taxonomy (NCBI): domain Eukaryota; kingdom Viridiplantae; phylum Streptophyta; class Magnoliopsida; order Vitales; family Vitaceae; genus Vitis; species Vitis cinerea var. helleri x Vitis rupestris. Next base: position 16,976,958 of record OX253933.1, read on the forward strand.
GACAACAACGTGGCTGATTGTACAAGTGTAATCTACGTCAGAAACGATACTAAACTATCGTGATCGATCGAATTAGGTGTCAATTATGAAGAAAACCATATTAGACAATGACGTGACTAATAGTACAAATACAATCTATGTCGAAAATGAAAATAAGCTACCATTACTGATCGGACCGAGTATGGTCTACAACAAAAACCAGATAGGACAATAACAAGATCGATTGTTTAGGTTTGGTCTACGTCAAAATCAAAATTGAACTGTTGGGACCTATCTTATAAAGTGCGGTTTGTGATGAAAACTAGATAGGACAACTATGTGACTGATCGTACATGTGTGGTTTACGCTGAAAATGATATTGAACTGTCGTTACCGATCAGATCGGGTACTATCCATGACGAAAACCAAAAAAGACAATTACAGGATTGATCGTAAAGATGAGGTCTATGTCAAAAACGAAATTGAGCTGCCATAACCGATTAGACCATATACGGTCTATCACAAAAACCAGACAGGACAACAACGTGACTGGTCGTATGGGTCTGGTCTGCATAGAAATCGAAACTTAACTATCGGGACCTATCTGATTGGGTGCGGTGATGAAACCCAGATAAGACAACAATATGATTGATCATACAGGTGCATTCTATGTCAAAAACGATACTAAACTATTGTGACTGATCAAACCAGGTGCAATCTGTGATGAATACTAGATAGGACAATGACATGACGGTTCATATAGGTGTGATCTACATAAAAAATGATACTAAACTATAGTGATCAGTCAAATCGGGTGTTGACTGTGAATAAAACTAGATAAGACAACTATGTGACTAATTGTACAAATGTGGGTTACACCGAAAACGAAACTAAGCTAGCTTCATCGATCAAATCAAGTATAATTTTTTATGAAAACCAAACATGAGAATGATATGACTGATCATATAAGTATGGTCTACACCAAAACCAAAACTAAACTGTCAAGATCTATCTGACCAAGTGCGGTTTGTGATGAAAACCATATAGGACCACCACATGACCAATTATACAAATGCGGTCTACGTCGAAAATGATATTAAACTATCATGACCGACTAGATTAGGTGCCAATTGTGATGAAAACCAGATAGGACAATGACATGACTGATTATATAAATGCAATTTATGCCAAAAATGAAACTGAGTTACATTGATTGATCAAATCGAGTACCAACTATGACCAAAATCAGACAGGACAACCACATGACTGATTGTATAAATCCAGTTTACATCGAAAATGAAATCGAGTTGTCGTGATCGATTGGATTGAGTCTGGTCTGTGACAAAATCAAATAGGATAATGACATGATCGATCGTACAGGTACAGTCCATACCAAAAATGAAAATGATTTATCATGATCGATCAAATCAGGTGCTATTTGTGACTAAAACCAAACAGGACAATGACGTGACCTATCGTACGGTGCAGTCTACGTTTTTATGGTACTAAACTATCGTGACTGATCGGATTAGGTGCCGACTTTGACAAAAACTAGATAGGATAACTACATGATTGATCATACAAATGTGTTCTACGTTGAAAAAGAAACTAAGTTGTTGTGATTAATGAGATCATGTCTGGTCTGTGACAAAAACCAGATAGGACAACTATGTGCCCGATCATATAGACGTGGTCTACGGAAAAAAAAAAAAATGAAACTTAGCTACCATGTTAGATTAGACTGGGTGTGATCTATGACAAAAACCAGATAGTACAATGACATGACCAATCTATAGGTCTAGTTTACAATGAAACCAAAACTAAACTATAAGGACTTATCTAAGTAGGGTGCTCTCTATGATGAAAATTAGATAGGACAACAACATGATTGATCATACAGGTGAGTTCTATGTTGAAAACGATATTGAAATGGCATGACTGATTGGACGGGGTGTCGTTTGTGACGAAAACAAGACATGACAACGACATGATCCATCGTACAGGTGTAGTGTATGCCAAAAATGATATTGAACTATCGTGATCATCAGATTTGGTATCGACTATGATGGAAACTAGATAGGACAACAACATGATTGATCTTATAGATATGGTCTTTGTTGAAATCAAAATTGAACTATCAGGACTTATCTGACTAGGGGCGGTCTATGATTAAAACTGGACAAGACTACGAATTAACTAATTGTATAGGTGCGTTCTATAGAAAAAACGATATTGAACTAGCATGATCGACTAGATCGGGTGCCAATAGTGATAGGGACCAGATAGGACAACTACATGACTTATCGTACAAATGCGATATTTGTTGAAAATGAAACTAAGTTGTCGTGATCGATCAGACATGCTATAGTTTGTGACAAAAACCGGACAAGACAATTACGTGATCGATCGTTCAGATGTGGTTTACATAAAAAATGAAACTGAGCTATCATGTTTGATCGGACTAGGTACAGTCTATGACGAAAACTAGATAAGATAACAATGTTACCATTCTATAGGTTTGGTCTACGTTGAAATCGAAACTGAATTGTTGGGACTTATCTTATTGGGTGCGATCTGTGATGAAATCCATAATAGACAATAACGTGACCAATCGTACAGGTGCAGTCTACGCCAAAAATGAAATTAAGTTGTCATGACCGATCGAACTGAGTACCTTCTATGACGAAAACCATGTAGGACAATGACGTGACCGATCATACATGTGTGGTCCACAATGAAAATGATACTAAATTGTCTTGATCGATCGAATTGGGTGTCGATAGTGATGGAAACCAAATATGATAACTATGTGACTAATCATACATGTTAGCCTAAGGGTTCTCCTAATCAGGTTTTGATAATAATAAACCATGTTTAAGTTACTAATTGGTTTGAATTATAAAGAATCTCAAGTATTAATTTGGAAATTCATCAAAGGACCTAATGGATACAAGATTAAGACATTTGGAAGACTTTTAATCATAGGAAACAAATGTAAGATGAATGCATGGGTTCACTTAGGTTTTACATATCTTTTCATGCATCTTTGAAAACTCGGTTTATTCTTTAAAATTACAATTTCATTAAAACCTAAGTTTTATCAAATGTACCTTAGGCAAAACATTTCAAATTTGGCATATTTATTTACCTAAAGACTTTGCCTAAGTGTTAGAAAAGAAAAAAACATAAAAAGATAGGTTTTCAAGGCCAAAAGGCTGAACCGATCGAGGCACTAGCCAACTGGCTCAACCGGTTGGGGAATCGGTTGACTGGTTGCTCTTGTCCGATCGAGGTCCAATCGAGGAGTGCTAAAAACACACTCTCTCATCCAATAGCCTTCCTTTCCCAATTGAGGTATCCTCTTTCTCGGTTGACCTCTGGTCGAGGTCCGGTCCAAGCAACTGTAACCTGCCAAAGCATTAAATTTTCCAACGACTAGTGAACCGGTCGACCCCCAGCTTGACCGATTAAGGCTGTTTTTTGTTTTTCTTGGCTCCTGAGGTTAGAAATTTATAAATTAAGAGCTCCACTTCATTTATAACAGAGAGAACACTTGCAATTAATTGTCGACCCACTTGTTCTTGCCTTAAAAGCTCTCATTTCTTTCTTGGTGCATTAAATCTTCACTTGCAAATCTTTTAGTGCACCCTTGTGTGTTATCCTAACTTTGATTTGTTTTTGAGCTATCATTGAGCTAGGTTGAGAGATTCATTCTTGTAAAAATTGAGTGTTAAAGCCTTCAAGTGAGTTGAATCTTGAAGAGATTGTGTAAGAGCCCATTAGAGCCGAAATCCGAGTGTAAAGGAGATTTGAAGCTTCAAGTTAGTGGAGCCCTCACTCGGTTAGGAGATTGAGGAGAGTGAACACAGGCAAGGAAGTGCCAAACCACTATAAAATCTAAGTTTGATTTCTCTAACTCTATCTCTTTATTCTTTGCTTCTATTATGCTTGAATTTGTTGTGTTGAAAAAGATTTTGAAAAACTTAATTCACCCCCCTCTTGGGTGTTTTTCTCATTTAAGTTTAGCCTTTAGTTTCTCAATTGGTATTAGAGCTAGACCTCTTGTTTAAGACCTAATAGTCTAAGAGAAAATGGCTATTCCATCAAGCTCATCTCAAATTGAAAGTTTTGCAAAAAATAGAGCTCCATTTTTTTACGGGAATCGACTATCCCTATTGGAAAACTAAAATGACTTGGTAATTACAATCAACCGATTTAGACGTATGGGACGTCATTGAATATGGCCCAACTTTTCCTACAAAACTAGTTGATGGAGTCATGGTTCCAAAACCCAAGCAAGAATGGAATGAGCTTGATAGAAGAAATTTTCAATTAAATGCTAAGGTCGTTTTTACTTTGCAATGTGCTATGGAAAGAAATGAATATAATAGAATATGTTAATGCAAATCAGCTAAAGAAATTTGGAAATTGCTTGAAATAACTCATGAAGGAACAAATCAAGTGAAAAAGTCAAAAATAAATTTACTTGTTCATAGCTATGAATTGTTTTTTATGAAAGAAAATGAAACTATTGTTGAGATGATCACTAGGTTCACCGACATTGTCAATGGTCTTGAAGCTTCGGGAAAGACCTACAAGGAATTTGAAAAAGTGATGAAGATATTGAGGTCACTCTCATCAAAGTGGCATACAAATGTCACCGTAATTCAAGAAGCAAAAAACTTGACCAAGTTTCCTATGGAAGAGCTCATAGGGTCATTAATGACATATGAGATCAATTTGGCAAAGAAGCTACAAGAAGATGAAGATAAAAGGAAGAAGAGCATAACTCTTAAAGCTACAACTAAGGAAGAAGAAGATGTTGAAGAAGAAAAACCAAGTGAAGAAGATGATAATTTAGCCCTCATCACAAGAAAGCTTAATAAATACATGAGGGGTGAAAGGTTTAGAGGAAGAAGGTTCACCTTTAGAAGAGACCTTTCTAAAAAGGAATTTCATCTCATGGTGACAAGGAGAAATGGGAAAAGAAAGGAGATTTGATGTGTTTCAAATGCAAGAAACCAGGATACATTAAATATGATTGTCCTCTCTACAAAAGTGAAGCCAAGATGAGAATGAATAAGGCAATGATGGCCACTTAGAGTGAAAGTGAAGAATCCTTCGAAGAAGAAAATGAGAAAGAAGTGGCAAACATGTGCTTCATGGCAATAAATGAACTTGATAAGGTAAACTCTAACTTTAGTGATGAAGATATGCATGATTTTTTGAAGAATTGTATGAGGATTTTGAAAAACTTAGTTTGAAAAATAATTCTATTAAAAATAAAATTTAAGAACTTGAAGAAGTGAAAGAAAAATTTTCAATTGTTAAAATTTCTAAAACACATCTTGAAAAAGAAAATGAGATTTTGAGAAAGAAAAATGAATGGTTGACCTCCTCTCTTTCAATATTTTCTTGTGAACAAAAATCTTTTGAAATGATTCTAGCTAGCCAAAAATGTGTTTTTGACAAACAAAGGCTAGGATTCAAATCTTCAAAAAATCAAAAGTATTTTAAAAACTATTTTGTAAAATAATCACAAGTACAAGTCCTTCCACTACTTGCAACTTTTATGGAAGAAGCGGCACATTAGTAATACATGTCTTTTAATAAATGATTCTCAAAAGAATTCAAATACAAAAGATTTAGATTGAAAAATCTCAGGTCACTAACCCTCAATGACCCAAAAAGATATGGGTACCTAAATCCACTTGAGTTTTATTTTGTAGGGTTCAAAGAAGGATAAGTAGTTCTTGGATAGTGGATGCTTAAGACACATGATCGGAGATGAATCCAAGTTTACTTTCCTTACAAAGAGAAAGGGAGGATATGTTACCTTTGGAGACAATGCAAAAGGACGAATCATTGGTCAAGGCAACATTGGTAATGACACATCCTCTCTTATTGAAAATTTTTTATTAGTGGATGGTTTAAAACATAACCTTTTAAGCATTAGTAAACTTTGTGACAAAGGTTTTAAAGTGATTTTTAAAGCATCTCATTGCATCATCAAGGATATTCAAAATGATAAAACCATCTTCATGGGCCATAGATGTGATAGAGTTTATGCTATAAATATTTCAAAATATGATGGCCATGATAGATGCTTTTCAAGCATGCATGATCAAAGTTGGTCGTGGAATAGGAGGTTAGAACATGCTAACATGGACCTCATTTCCCAACTCAACAAAGATGAACTTGTTAGAGGCCTTCCCAAAATTAATTTTCAAAAAGACAAAGTTTGTGAAGCTTGTCAAGTGGGAAAGAAAATAAAAAACTCTTTCAAAAACAACAACTTCATTTCCACATCTAGGCCACTTGAGTTGTTGCATATGGATTTATTTGGTCCCTCTAGGACACCAAGTCTTAGGGGAAAGTCTTATGCATATGTTATTATGGATGACTTCTCTAGATATACATGGGTCTTGTTCTTAAGTCAAAAGAATGAAGCCTTTTATGAGTTTTCAAAGTTTTGCAATAAGATTCAAAATGAAAAAGGTTTTACAATTACTTGTATAAGAAGTGACCATGGGAGAGAATTTGAAAATATTGATTTTGAAGAATATTGCAATGAACATGGTATTAACCACAATTTTTCAGGTCCTAGAACTCAACAAAATGGGGTAGTTGAAAGGAAAAATAGAACTCTTCAAGAAATGGCTAGAACCATGCTAAATGAAAACAATTTACCAAAATATTTTTGGGCTGAAGTGGTTAACACTTCTTCTTATGTTTTAAATAGAATATTGATTACTACTCAAAAAGTGTTATTTCATAGCTTGTAATTAACTCCTTTAAACACTTTTGAGTAGTAGTTATCATGTTTTAACCCAATTAACATATTAAGGACCCTTGCAATCAATTCTAATCAAATTGTGTTAAGTTTTGGTGTTTTGATAGCTTTTTGATCACCAAAGTAATCCGAGATTGAGGAGAGTTCTTTGGAATCCACGGTAGAGCAATGGAAAGCTCAGAAACATGAAGAATCGAAGCTTTGAAGTCCTTTGCCATAAGCAAATCCGGAATGCAAGGAGTATGGGATCCTTCAGTCTTCCCTGCAAAAGATGTCCAGACAGGGCGTCCGGACTCACCATCAGAGGGCGGCGGAACGTGGGCTATAGCAAGGCTTGCTCACTTTAGTCAATGATCTGGACAACATATCCGGATCGGATATGCTATCGTCCGGGGTGTGATGATCGCGAGTGCCGTGTGTTTCTCCCTGAGGGAATCCGGATGGAGTTGCTCTGAATAGCATTGCCCGCTCCGTGTCATCAGGGGGAGGGGTCCCTACACCTTGTACATGCAGACGGTCCCCCTTGCGACGCGCAGATATCTCACTCCCGAAATTCTGTCCGGTCAGACATGTCCGGATCCTCTGATTGGATATTTCACATCCGGCGCCTGACGCCGGATAGGAGAGGAGGGCGTTTCAACTTCCTCGGATAGACATGTCCAGATCCTCTGATAGCACTCACCCGGAGAGTTTCGCAGCCATTTTGCACAGTGCAGCGGAATTTCTCCTGAAGCTTCCCGATATTTCCGACCGACTTTTTGAGATATTTTGCTTTAGATATTTGATATCTAAATCCCCAAACTCTCCTTGTAATCCACCTATCATAGGATTCCTTAGTCTTTAAGTAAGAACAAAGGGTGAATAACCTCTTATATATAGTTTGTAATTTCCTTTACACAGGGGATATATCTAGATATCATGTAAGAGAGTCGGGAGCTAGTTCTGAGAAGCATCCTTTGTACAATTTTGCAAGAAATATATTTTACAAAGCACTTGCTCTGTTTTTCCTATATATATTTGTTTTCTCATTCTCTTTCTTACTAGCCAAACAAGCTCTGAGGAAGTTTTCTCAGAGAATGAGTGGCTAGACTTTTAGTTCCTTGGAGCTAAGGTTGCTGGGAAAGGTTCCAAGTGCAAGAATTTATAGCTTTGTGGTTTTAGCCATTAAAAAAGAGAAAGTGTGATCCTTTAATGATTTCTATGTTTTTAGTTAACTTAAAACACCTTCAATTCACTTGAGCCAGCACTTGGTGAGGCAAGTGATCTTCGTCTATGGAGATGCACTAGTTTACCTCTTACGAGCTTTTGGGAAGTGACTTGAAGGTGGGATTTTCTAGAATTGCCAACACTTGGTAAGCTTTTGGACTCCAAGGAGACATCCATTAGTTATCTCTTGCGAGCTTGAGAAGGGAAGTCCAAAGTTAAAGATCACCTTGAATGGCAAATGCTAGGTGAGAGGCACAAGCCATTGCAAGTTGCATCAGTGAGAGGGAATTAGAGCTGAAATCCATTTAAAGGATGCATCTGTATAGCACCGGTTAGAGAATTGACTGTATGTTAATTCTCTAATGCGAGGAAATGAACCAAATGACCAGAGCTCTATTTTTGCATAAGGAAACTCCCCTGTGAACCCAAACCTCTAAGGAATGTTTTTCTTCAAAAGTAATTTCCATTACTTTCTTTTTAGTTAGCTTGAAACAAAACCTCATTTAACCAAAGTTTGTGTTTTATTTCTTAAAGCTAACCTTGAAATGAAAAAGCACCCATTTAACTTTGAATTAGTATCAGTTGTGAGTTGAAAACTCAGAGAACGATCCTAGAGCCACTATGCTAATGCATGGTGATATAGGTTATAAATTTTGTTAATTACTCTCTCAATCAAAGAGCACCAACTGGACATGAATCAACTGAGACACCAATTAGGAACGAATCAAATGGCGTCGTTGCCGGGGAAGGTGCAAACTTCACAGTGATATTATTTCATTGTACTTGTGGTTTTCATCACAAGTTTGGTGAGTTTTTTGTCATTTTACTAACTCTTTTAGTTGTTTCTTTTATTCGTTTATATTCTAGCATAGCTTTTAATTTAGTTTTAGTTAAGCAAACTCTTTTTAGCAGTTTTGTTTTGTTTTTTTTTTTTGGTTTTCCTCTGTTTTCATTTTTTTTTAGTTACAGTTGATACTAGTTGTGTATGCCAAAGTGGATACGAGGTAGTGGAGGAAGGCTTGTTAAACTTGAAACATCTCATAACAAGGAGTTGGAATTGAGCTTGAACATCATGGAAACTATACCTGAGGATCAGCATAGTCACCATGGTCATCAGGACAACCCCAATGAATTCAGATCAATGAGAGACCGTATGCATCCACCTCGTATGAGTGCACCATCATGTATAGTGCCCCCTACAGAGCAGCTAGTGATCAGACCCCATATTGTGCCACTTCTACCAACTTTCCATGGAATGGAAAGTGAGAATCCCTATGCCCATATCAAGGAATTTGAAGATGTTTGTAATACATTCCGAGAGGGAGGAGCTTCTATCGACCTGATGAGGCTTAAACTATTTCCTTTTACTTTAAAGGATAAGGCCAAGATTTGACTTAATTCTTTAAGGCCAAGGAGTATCCGTACTTGGACTGATTTACAAGCTGAATTCCTCAAGAAGTTATTTCCTACTCACAGAAAAAATGGCTTGAAAAGGCAAATTTCAAACTTCTCAGCTAAAGAGAATGAGAAATTCTATGAGTGTTGGGAAAGATACATGAAGCCATTAATGCTTGTCCTTACCATGGCTTTCATACATGGCTGTTGGTGAATTATTTCTATGATGGGATGTCTTCCTCAATGAAGCAACTCCTTGAAACAATGTGTGGAGGGGATTTCATGAGTAAGAATCCTGAGGAAGCTATGGATTTCTTGAGTTATGTAGCTGAAGTCTCAAGGGGATGGGATGAACTGCACAGAGGAGAAGTGGGAAAGATGAAGTCTCAACCAAATGCTCTTCATGCTAAGGCTGGGATGTGCACCTTGAATGAAGATGTTGATATGAAAGCAAAATTTGCAGCTATGACAAGAAGAGTGGAGGAGCTAGAACTGAAAAAGATGCATGAAGTGCAAGTAAAGCCATGTTCTATTTGTCAATCTTATGAACACTTGGTGGAGGAGTGCCCTACAATTCCAGTTGCTAGAGAAATGTTTGGAGAACAAGCAAATGTCATTGGACAATTCAAACCCAATAGCACTGCTTCGTATGGCAATACTTACAACTCAAGTTGGAGGAATCATCCAAATTTTTCATGGAAGCCAAGAGCACCTCAGTACCAATAGCCGGCTCAACCATCTCAACCATCTCAACCATCCCAACAAGCTTCAAGTCTTGAACAAGCAATAGTGAATCTCAGCAAGGTTGTGGGAGATTTTGTTGGAGACCAAAAATCCATCAACTCTCAACTTAGTCAAAGAATTGACAGTGTAGAGAATACTTTGAATAAAAGGATGGATGGGATGCAAAATGACTCATCTCAGAAGATAGATAATCTCCAATACTCAATCTCAAGGCTCACTAATTTGAACACTATGCAAGAGAAGGGTAGATTTCCTTCTCAACCTCACCAAAACCCCAAGGGTATCCACAAAGTGGAAACTCATGAGGGAGAATCTTCACAGGTGAGAGATGTTAAAGCCTTGATCACTCTAAGGAGTGGTAAAAACGTTGAGTCACCAACACCCAAGCCATATGTTGAAGAGAAGGAAGAAGAAGAGAAAAAGAAGAGGGAGGAAATGAAAGGAAAGAAGAAAGATATCAGTGAAAGGAAGGAGGACCGTGATTCAATAGTGAATACAAATCCGGAGAAAGAACTTATTAAGGAAGAATTGATGAAGAAACGCACATCTCCACCTTTTCCTCAAGCTTTGCATGGGAAAAAGGGGATAAAAAATGCATCAGAAATCCTTGAAGTATTGAGGCAAGTGAAGGTCAACATTCCATTGCTGGACATGATTAAGCAAGTTCCATCATATGCAAAGTTCCTAAAGGACCTGTGTACTATCAAAAGAGGGTTGAATGTGAATAAGAAAACCTTCTTGACTGAGCAAGTGAGTGCCATCATACAATGCAAATCTCCTTTGAAGTACAAAGATCCGGGATGTCCTACCATTTCAGTCATGATTGGAGGAAAGGTAGTGGAAAAAGCTTTGTTAGATTTGGGAGCAAGTGTGAATTTGCTACCATACTCTGTTTATAAGCAATTGGGACTTGGTGAATTAAAGCCAACATCAATCACTCTATCTTTAGCTGATAGGTCAGTGAAAATTCCAAAGGGGATAATTGAGGATGTTTTAGTTCAAGTTGATAATTTCTACTATCCAGTAGATTTTGTTGTTCTTGATACTGATCCTTTAGTTAAGGAAGCTAATTATGTTCCTATCATCCTTGGAAGTCCATTTCTAGCTACTTCAAAAGCAATCATAAATTGTAGGAATGGACTTATGCAACTCACTTTTGGCAACATGACACTTGAGTTTAATATCTTTCATATGTCAAAAAAGCTAATTACTCCGGAAGAAGAAGAAGGTCCAGAAGAGGTATGCATTATTGACACTCTAGTGGAGGAGCATTGTGATCAGAATATGTAAGACGAGTTGAATGAAAGTCTTGAGGATCTTGAAGAAGGGTTGTCTGAACTCGCTGATGTCCTTGCTACTCTACAAGGTTGGAGGAGGAAAGAAGAGATCCTACCTTTATTCAATAAAGAGGAGGGACAAGATGATGTAACAGAAGAATTCCTGAAGCTCAATTTGAAACCTCTGCCCATGGAGTTAAAATATGCATACCTGGAAGAAAATAACCAATGTCCGATTGTTATATCTTCATCTCTTACCGATCATCAGGAGATTTCTCTACTTGAAGTTCTTAAGAAGTGCAAGAAAGCAATAGGATGGCAAATATCTAACTTGAAAGGAATCAGTCCTTTGGTTTGTACACATCACATATATATGGAGAAAGAAGCTAAACCAATTCGTCAACCTCAAAGAAGATTGAATCCTCACTTACAAGAAGTGGTGCGAACTGAGGTACTAAAGCTACTCCAAGCGGGTATTATTTATCCCATATCTGACAGCCCTTGGGTGAGTCTTACTCAAGTGGTACCAAAGAAGTCAAGGATTACTATGGTTCAGAATGAAAAAGGAGAAGAAATTGCTACACGCCTCACTTCAGGTTGGAGGGTGTGTATTGACTATAGGAAATTGAATGCTGTTACAAGGAAAGATCATTTTCCATTCCCGTTTATTGATCAGGTGCTGGAGAGAGTCTCTGGCCATCCTTTCTATTGTTTCTTGGAAGGGTACTCAGGGTATTTCCAAATTGAAATTGATGTTGAAGATCAGGAGAAGACCACTTTCACATGTCCTTTTGGAACATATGCCTACAGAAGAATGCCTTTTGGTTTATGCAATGCACCTGCAACATTCCAAAGATGTATGCTTAGTATCTTCAGTGATATGGTGGAGCAAATTATGGAGGTTTTCATGGATGATATCACCATATATGGAGGTACATTTGAAGAATGCTTAGTAAATTTGGAAGCGGTTCTTAAAAGATGCATTGAAAAAGACTTGGTGCTAAACTGGGAGAAATGCCATTTTATGGTACATCAAGGAATTGTCCTTGGCCATATCGTCTCCGAGAAAGGCATTGAAGTTGATAAAGCAAATGTGGAACTTATTGCCAAATTGCCATCCCCAACCACTGTAAAAGGAGTAAGGCAATTTCTTGGCCATGCAGGGTTCTACAGGAGATTTATACAAGACTTCTCTAAGCTTTCAAGCCCTCTTTGTGAACTTTTAGCTAAGGATGCTAATTTTGTCTGGGATGAGAGATGTCAAAAGAGTTTTGATCAATTGAAGCAATTTTTGACAACCGCTCCAATAGTAAGGGCTCCTAACTGGTAATTACCCTTTGAAGTAATGTGTGATGCCAATGACATTGCTATAGGAGCTATACTTGGCCAAAGAGAAGATGGGAAGCCCTATGTGATCTACTATGCAAGCAAAACATTGAACGAGGCTCAAAGAAACTACACAACTACAGAGAAAGAATTGTTAGCTGTGGTGTTTGCTTTAGACAAGTTTCGTGCTTATTTGGTAGGGTCTTTCATCATTGTTTTCACTGACCATTCGGCCTTGAAGTATTTATTGACAAAGCAAGATGCAAAAGCAAGGTTGATTAGATGGATTCTTTTGTTACAAGAGTTTGATCTCCAAATCAGAGACAAGAAAGGGGTGGAGAATGTGGTAGCTGACTACCTTTCAGGGTTGGCTATAGCACATAATTCCCATGTATTACCTATTAATGATGACTTTCCCGAGGAATCACTTATGTTGCTAGAGAAAGCTCCTTGGTATGCTCATATTGCTAACTATTTGGTTACTGGTGAAGTTCCAAGTGAGTGGAAAGCACAAGACAGGAAGCACTTCTTTGCAAAGATTCATGCTTATTATTAGGAAGAGCCCTTCCTTTTCAAATATTGTGCAGATTAGATCATAAGGAAGTGTGTCCCTGAACAAGAGCAACAAGAGATCCTTAGCCATTGCCATGAGAATGCCTGTGGAGGCCACTTTGCCTCTCAGAAAATAGCCATGAAGGTCTTGCAATCAGGGTTTACTTGGCCATCGCTTTTCAAAGATTCCCACATCATGTGTAGGAGTTGTGATAAATGCCAAAGACTCAGGAAGCTTACAAAAAGAAACCAAATGCCCATGAACCCCATCCTTATAGTTGATCTTTTTGATGTTTGGGGTATAAATTTCATGGGACCTTTCCCAAAGTCTTTTGGTAACTCTTATATATTGGTGGAGGTGGACTATGTTTCCAAATAGGTGGAGGCAATCCCCTGTAAACATAATGATCACAGGGTGGTTCTCAAATTTCTTAAGGAGAACATCTTCTCAAGATTTGGGGTGCCCAAGGCCATAATCAGTGATGGAGGTACTCATTTTTGCAACAAACCTTTTGAAGCCCTATTAGCCAAGTATGGAGTCAAGCATAAGGTAGCTACACCTTATCATCCTCAAACTTCTGGGCAAGTGGAGCTAGCAAACAGGGAAATAAAAAACATACTGATGAAAGTGGTAATTACAAGCAGAAAAGACTGGTCTATTAAGCTACATGATTCATTATGGGCATATAGAACAGCTTATAAGACTATTCTTGGCATGTCCCCCTATCGTCTCGTCTATGGCAAAGCATGCCACCTCCCTGTGGAAGTTGAATATAAGGCTTGGTGGGCAATCAAGAGGTTGAACATGGACTTGATCAGAGCTGGGGCAAAGAGGTGCTTAGACCTTAATGAGATGGAGGAATTAAGAAATGATGCTTACATCAATTCCAAAGTTGCAAAACAGAGGATGAAGAAGTGGCATGATCAACTAATCTCTAACAAAGAATTGCGGAAAGGACAAAGAGTCCTACTCTATGACTCAAGGCTCCATATCTTTCCAGGGAAGCTCAAGTCAAGGTGGATAGGTCCTTTCATTATTCACCAAGTACATCTCAATGGAGTGGTGGAATTACTAAATTCCAACGGCATAGACACCTTTAGAGTCGATGGTCATCGCCTTAAGCCATTCATTGAGTCGTTCAAGCCAGAAAAGGAGGAAATCAACCTCCTTGAGCCACAAAAAGCCTGATCAGAGAAGGGTTAGATGGACTTGGTTTCACCAAAGTCCATAATTTTGTTAAATATGTTAATTTTTAAGTTTTGTAAATTATTTGATTGTAATTTTGGTCTTAAATTATGTTAATTGTAACTAACTTAATCTTTTTGAATGATTAAAATCAAGAGGAATTGTAAGAAAATCGAAAGAAGCAGCTCTTGAGCATGCCATTCCCAACTCATCAAAGCCATCACAGGCCCTTCCTTTTGTTGATCAACCTATGCCTCATCAGGAGCCTCCTACAGGAGAGGCAGCTGAGCCATCATTTCCACAGCATTACTCCACGTCACTCAGGAGGTACCACTTCCTCCCTATTTTTCAATCGCTTTTATCACATTGAGGACAATGTTCAACTTCATTGGAGGGAGAGTTGAGGAAGGAAGTTTTTATTATTAATGCTAAGTTATTTTGGTAATTTAGTTGCTTTTTGCTTAATTTTAAAATTTTTTTAAAGTTTTTATTCTACTCTCCATGGTTATGAAGGAAAAATTTTCAAAATGAAATGGGAGAAATTGAATTTTTGTCTTTTTACTTGACTTAGAGTTTGTATTATGCTTACTAAAGTTGATGAATTGTTGAAACTTCTATTGAATTCAACCTTAGTTCTTCCACTTTAAGCTATTCACACACTGTGCACAATAGGTTCCGATTATAAGATGAAAAACTATTTCCCTCTTGACTTAGGAAAATATTAGACTTGGTACCTTTGACCTCATTTAATAGTGTTGGGACACCTTGTAAAAGGCCAATGAGCCTTTGAAAAAATAAATAAATAAAGAAAGAAAAAATGTTTGCTTGCCTTGAAACCCGAGCAAGGTCTAAGGTGGTGAAAATCTTTAAAACCTGGTGCCCTAAGCCTTCATTGGTTGGGAGTCACTGACCTCAATGCTCGTTACAAGGGTGGATAGGTGGAGTTTAACATACTGTAGGTGCTTGGGTATTAAAATTCATTCTCAAAAGTCTGGGGTGAAATCCGAGGAGTTAGTGGTTGAAAGATCCTTAAAGCTTGATGCCCTAAACTTTAATTGGTTGGGAGTCATCGATGGACCCCCGTTACATGGACAATTTAGAAAAGAATACCTTTAAGCCTTGTACTCCTACAATGAAAAAAATTGTGAACCAAGAGGTGCATTCTTAGCCTATTGGAGGTTGATCAGTTTGCTAAGCTTTGAAAAAAAGCTAGGTTGGGGGGAGAGATTAGTTCAACATACTATGTTCGGAAACTAATAAATAACACTTAGATTTTTGTGGAAGAGTAAGGTTTGACCCTTTGGGAGTAGAAACTCTTTTAAAGCTTAAATTTGCATAATGCCTTCTCTTTAAGGGGCAGTTGAAAGGAAAAATAGAACTCTTCAAGAAATGGCTAGAACCATGCTAAATGAAAACAATTTACCAAAATATTTTTGGGCCGAAGTGGTTAACACTTCTTCTTATGTTTTAAATAAAATATTGATTACTACTCAAAAAGTGCTATTTCATAGCTTGTAATTAACTCCTTTAAACACTTTTGAGTAGTAGTTGTCACCTTTTAACACAATTAACATATTAAGGACCCTTGCAATCAATTCTAATCAAATTGTGTTAAATTTTGGTGTTTTGATAGCTTTTTGATCACCAAAGCAATCTGAGATTGAGGAGAGTTCTTTGGAATCCATGGCAGAGCAATGGAAAGCTCAGAAACATGAAGAACCGAAGCTTTGAAGTCCTTTGCCATAAGCAAATCCGGAATGCAAGGAGTATGGGATCCTTCAGTCTTCCCTGCAAAAGATGTCCGGACAGAGCATCCGGACACACCATCAGAGGGCGGCGGAATGTGGGCTGTAGCAAGGCTTGCTCACTTTAGTCAATGATCTGGACAACATATCCGGATCGGATATGCTATCGTCCGGGGTGTGATGATCGCAAGTGCCGTGTGTTTCTCCCTAAGGGAATCCGGATGGAGTTGCGCCGGATAGCATTGCGGCACGTGTCCTCTAGGAGAATCCGGATGGAGTTGCTTCGAATAGCATTGCGCGCTCTGTGTCATCAGGGGGAGGAGTCCCTACACCTTGTACACGCAGATGGTCCCCCTTGCGACGCGTGGATATCTCACTCCCGGAATTCTGTCCAGTCAGACATGTCCGGATCCTCTGATCAGATATTTCACATCTGGCACCTGACGTCGGATGGGAAAGGAGGGCGTTTCAACTTCCCCGGACAGACATGCCCGGATCCTCTGATAGCGCTCACCTAGAGATTTTCGCAGCCATTTTGCACAATGCAACGGAATTTCTCCTGAAGCTTCCCGATATTTCCGACTGACTTTTTTAGATATTTTGCTTTAGATATTTGATGTCTAAATCCCCAAACTCTCCTTGTAATCCACCTATCATAGGATTCCTTAGTCTTTAAGTAAGAACAAAGGGTGAATAACCACTTATATATAGTTTGTAATTTCCTTTACACAGGGGATATATATAGATATCATGTAAGAGAGTCGGGAGCTAGTTCTGAGAAGCATTCTTTGTACAATTTTGCAAGAAATATATTTTACAGAGCATTTGCTCTGTTTTTCCTATATATTTTTGTTTTCTCATTCTCTTTCTTACTAGCCAAACAAGCTTTGAGGAAGTTTTCTCATAAAATGAGTGGCTAGACTTTTAGTTCCTTGGAGCTAAGGTTGTCGGGAAAGGTTCCAAGTGCAAGAATTTATAGCTTTGTGGTTTCATCCATTAAAGAAGAGAAAGTGTGATCCTTTAATGATTTCTATGTTTTTAGTTAACTTAAAACACCTTCAATTCACTTGAGTCAACACTTGGTGAGGCAAGTGATCTCCGTCTATGGAGATGCACTAGTTTACCTCTTGCGAGCTTTTAGGAAGTGACTTGAAGGTAGGATTTTCTAGAATTGCCAACACTTGGTAAGCTTTTGGACTCCAAGGAGACATCCATTAGTTATCTCTTGCGAGCTTGAGAAGGGAAGTCTAAAGTTAAAGATCACCTTGAATGGAAAATGCTAGGTGAGAGGCACGAGCCATTGCAAGTTGCATCAGTGAGAGGGAATTAGAGCTAAAATCCATTTAAAGGATGCATCTATACAACACCAGTTAGAGAATTGACTATATGTTAATTCTCTAATGCGAGAAAATGAACCAAATGATTGGAACTCTATTTTTGCATAAGGAACCTCCCCTGTGAACCCAAACCTCCAAGGAATGTTTTTCTTCAAAAGTAATTTCCATTACTTTCTTTTTAGTTAGCTTTAAACAAAACCTCATTTAACCAAAGTTTGTGTTTTATTTCTTAAGCTAACCTTGAAATGAAAAAGCACCAATTTAACTTTGAATTGGTATCAGTTGTGAGTTGAAAACCCTTCCCAGTGAACGATCCTAGAGCCACTATGCTATATTAGCTAAAGCTATCCTAATGCATGGTGATGTAAGTTATAAATTTTGTTGATTACTCTCTCAATCAAAGAGCACCAGCTAGGACATGAATCAGCTGAGACACCAATTGGGAACGAATCAAATATTATTGAGGCCCATTCTTAAGAAAACTCCCTATGAGCTTTGGAAAAACAAGAAACCCAACATTAGCTACTTCAAAGTCTTTGGATGCAAATGTTTTATATTAAACACCAAAGACAATCTTGGAAAATTTGATGCAAAATCGGATGTTAGAATTTTCCTTGGTTACTCAACTTCAAGTAAAGTTTTTAGAGTTTTTAACAAAAGAACCACGGTTGTAGAGGAGTCCATCCATGTTATTTTTTATGAATCTAACAATTCTCTCTAAGAAAGAGAGAGTTTTGATGATGATTTAGGTTTGGAGACCTCCATGGGAAAATTGCAAATTGAAGATAGAAGGCAACAAGAAGAAATTGGAGAGGATCCCTAGAAAGAAGAATCACCACTGGCACTACCCCCCTCCTCAACAAGTGCAAGGTGAATCAAGCCAAGACCTTTCTAAAGATTGGAAGTTTGTCATCAACCACCCAAAAGATCAAATTATAGGTAATCCATCTAGTGGGGTAAGAACTAGATCTTCTCTTAGAAATATTTGCAATAATCTTGCCTTTATCTCTTAATTGAGCCTAAAAATATAAATGATGCTTTAGTTAATGAAAATTGGATGATTGTTATGCAAGAAGAGTTAAATCAATTTGAAAGAAGTGAAGTATGGGAATTAGTGCCAAGACCTTCAAATCAAAGTGTTATTGGAACTAGATGGGTCTTTACAAATAAAATGGATGAAAATGGTATAATTGTTAGAAATAAAGCAAGATCGGTAGCCCAATGTTTTAATCAAGAAGAAGGGATAGATTATGAAGAAACCTTTGCCCCTGATCCGTGGTTCCCAATTGGTGTCTCAGCTGATTCATGTCCAGCTGGTGTTCCTTGATTGAGGGAGTAATCAACAAAATTTATAACCTATATCACCATGCATTAGGATAGCTTTAGCTAATATAGCATAGTGGCTCTAGGATCGTTCACTGGGAAGGATTTTCAACTCATAACTGATACCAATTCAAAGTTAAATTGGTGCTTTTTCATTTCAAGGTTAGCTTAAGAAAAAACATAAACTTTGGTTGAAAAAGGTTTTGTTTTAAGCTAACTAAAAAGAAAGCAATGAAAATTACTTATGAAGAAAAGCATTCCTTGGAGTTTTAGGTTCATAGGGGAGGCTCCTCATGCAAAAACAGAGCTCCGGTCACTTGGTTCATTTCCTTGCATTAGAGAATTAACATATAGTCAATTCTCTAATCGGTGTTGTACAGATGCTTCCCTTTAATGGATTTCAACACTAATTCCCTCTCACTGATGCAACTTGCAATGGCTCGTGCCTCTCACCTAGCGTTTGCCATTCAAGGTGATCATTAACCTTGGACTTCCCTTCTCAAGCTTGCAAGAGATAACTAATGGATGTCTCCTTGGAGTCCAAAAGCTTACCAAGTGTTGGCAATTCTAGAAAATCCTACCTTCAAGTCACCTCCTAAAAGCTTGCAAGAGGTAAACTAGTGCATCTCCATGGACGGAGATCACTTGCCTTACCAAGTATTAGCTCAAGTGAATTAAAGGTGTTTTTAAGTTAACTAAAAACATAGAAATCATTAATGGGTCACACTTTCTCTTCATTAATGGCTGAAACAACAAAACTACCAATTCTTGCAATTGGGGCCTTACCCAGCAACCTTAGCTCCAAGGAACTAAAAGCCTAGCCACTCATTCTTTGAGGAAACATCCTTAGAGCTTGTTTGGCTAGTAAGAAAAATTAAATAAATATATACAATCAAAATGAGTAGGTAAGGCAGAGCAAAGGCTGATTTCGAAGCCCTGCAAAATTTGCCTTCAGCTTGGAGTGATCGGCTTCCAATGGCTGTAAGGATATTCTCATTTCAACTCCAAATCATGCACCGTTTGAAGCATTGGATTTCTAACTTCACGAGCTTCGAAACAACATATAGTATGCATAAATTGAGCTCCAGGAAGGGCTCCAAAAGTGACTGACAGTGACTGTCCTCAGGTATGCTTCATGGTAGATTTCTCTTTGCTTCCCCTCCTTGCATTCTGGATTTGCTTATGGCAAAGGACTTCAAAGCTTCAAAGCTTTGGTTCTTCATGTTTCTGAGCTTTCCAATGCTTTGCCATGGATTCCAAAGAACTCTCCTCAATCCCAGATTACTTTGGTGATCAAATTACTAACAAAAACACCAAAACTTACACAAAATGATTAGAAATGATTGCAAAGGTCTTTAATATCTTAATTGGGTTAAAAGGTGATAACTACTACTCAAAAGTGTTTAAAAGAGTTAATTACAAGCTATCAAATAGCACTTTTTGAGTAGTAATCAGCCCCCGTAGCTAGGTTGGAAGCCATTAGGATGCTACTTGCCTTTGCATGTCTTAAAGACTTTGTTTTATATCAAGTGGATGTGAAAAGTGTTGTTTTAAATGGCTTTATAAATGAAGAAGTATATGTTGAGCAACCACCCGGTTTTCAATGTTTAACTTTCCCAACCATGTTTTTAAACTTAAAAAGGCACTTTATGGTTTGAAACAAGCATCTAGAGCATGGTATGAAAGATTGAGTAAATTTCTTTTGGAAAAGGGTTTTAAAATCGAAAAAATTGACACAACTCTTTTCATAAAGACCAAAGAAAAGGATATTCTCTTAGTTCAAATATATGTTGATGATATCATTTTTGGGGCTACTAATATTTCTCTTTGTGAAGAATTTTCTAAGTGCATGCATAGTGAGTTTGAAATGAGCATGATGGGAGAACTCAACTTCTTCCTTGGACTTCAGATTAAGCAACTAAAGGAAGGAACCTTCATCAATCAAGCAAAGTAGATAAGAGATCTTCTCAAAAGGTTCAACACGGAAGAAGCCAAAACAATGAAGACTCCAATGAGCTCATCCATCAAGCTTGATAAGGATGAGCAAGGTAAATTCATTGAATCAACTATGTATAGAGGCATGATAGGTTCATTGCTATATTTGACCACTAGCAGACCTGACATCATGTACAGTGTATGCTTGTGTGCTACCAAAAGAATCTCACTTAAGTGTCATAAAACGAATTCTTAGATATTTGAAAGGGACAATGGACATAAGCTTATAGTATCCTAAGAGTGATAACTTTGAATTAATTGGATTCACGGAGGCCGATTTTGCTGGTTGTAGGGTTGAAAGAAAAAACACTAGTGGCACTTGTCATTTCTTAGGACACTCAATTGTTTCATGGTATAGTAAGAAGCAAAATTCGGTAGCCTTGTTAACGGCAGAAGCCGAATACATAGCAGCAAATTTATGTTGTGCACAAATTCTTTGGATGAAGCAAACACTTAGTGATTTTGAGTTATCTTTTGAGCATGTTCCTATTAAATGTGATTATACTAGTGCCATAAATATTTCAAAAAATCTCGTACAACACTCTAGGACTAAGCATATAAAGATTAGACATCATTTTCTTAAAGACCATGCACAAAAGATCAACTTGTCAATATTTTTACAAAACTTCTAAGTGAAGAACAATTTTTTGATATTAGAAGACAACTAGGGGTGATTTCTTTATGATCTAATGATTACTTAATGAATTCTTGATGAATATACCTTCTGATTGCATGAATTTCATGTCATTTGCATCATATAGACATATACTTAGACAAATGGTCAATTTTTTTTACCAAAAATCAAAATTCCCTTGGCATTTGGCATAAAAAATTGGGGATTTCAACTAAAAAGGGCAGGAGGAGGATCACGAGATGAGAAAATGTACAAAAGTTGAAAAGTTGACCATGTTGACCAAGTGGTCGATCGGACTAGGACCGGTTGACCGGTTTGTCAGGGCGGGGGATTTAAAAAGGCTCACACACTTTATTTTCCCACTTGTTTCCTCAAGTTCTTCAAGGGTTCTACTGATTCAGTTGTCAAGAAGTGATTTTTGAGGCCATTGCAGCAGATTGAGGGCTTCATATTGATTTTTAAAGGCTAGGGTTTTGGATATGGGACAACTTCTCCTCCTTCAGCGTGTCACAGTCAGCTTCAGCTCCATTCCCGCATACTTAAGGTTTCGAGTGTGTGTGTTTCTCTCTCTACCAACCTCGTCTCTTCTGTTTCTGCATTTCTCATGGCTTCTAAGAGAGAGTTGGCTGCCTCTACGACATAGGGCAAGTGCCCAGCCGAGCCATCTCAGCTTGCTTAGACGGAGGCTCACCAAAAGGCGAGGTTTAACACGACCCTCTTTAGTTTTGTGGAGGATTATCAGAGGTACAAGCAAAAGTTCGCTCAGAGGAAAGTAGTTCCAAGAAGAAGTATCAATTTCTCCCAACTGCGGCATTTTGGGTTTGAGAGACTTTTTAGTCGGATAGGGTGGCTGTTTATAGTGACTATTTCGTAGTCGATTTTTTCGACATCAGTGAGAGCATTCTATTTGAGGGCAACATATGAACTTGGTGGCCCGATTATTTCCACCGTTAGAGGAGTTGAGATTTAGCTAGACCCGGAGAGCATCTGCAGCATTTTAGATATTTCTCTAGTTGGACTCAGGGTGTATGAGTCCAAGATTTGGCTCACTATGCCGGGTTTTGAGCCTAGAGAGGTCATTCAAAGGATGTGAGAACTTGCAGACGCCTAGGGAATGGGCAAACCATCGGCCCATAACTTAACTGTGAGTAGTAGAGTACTACACCACATGATCTGCTCCATCCTGGTGCCACAAGGTAGACACCAAGACGAGGTCTCCTATTTTGAGGCATTCCTCATGGACTCCATTATGACGGGAAGACAGATTCACGTGGGGTATTTGATGATGATGCACATGATATCATGCTGTGAGAGCATGACCCACGTACTACCCTATGGTTGCTTCCTTACTAGAGTGTTCAAGGATGCCGAGGTGGATTTGAGCAGATAAACAGAATTTGAGCCCTTTGGCACTTATGATGCATATGATGAGCATTCTTTGGGGTGGATGAAATTTGAGAAGGCCCTTGATGGTTCCTAGATTATGAGAGCATAGAGACTACCAGCACATGCCCAAGGATAGGGACAAGTGCATCCCAAAGTAGAGGAGGAGGCCAAGATACGAGAAATGGAGGGTGGAGTATAGCCTCAAACAGGCTTTCAGCAGAGAGAACTCGAGCTTGACATTCCTCCACTTTAGTCAGATGATGTTCAATTTGAGGCCACATTTTTCAAGCTGATGATGTCTAGGCCAACTTACACAGCGGGACCATTTTCTCAACCATCATTTACTAAGCCTCTTTCCATAGAGATACCATCTCATTAGGCACCTCATGTTCTTGATCATGCACATTGGATGGATCTATCTACTTAGATTAGCTCTCTCGACACACGCATGGAGGAGCTTGCTGTAGTCAGTGATACTCGATTCTACTCCATGGAGGATTGCATAGATCAATATCAGACTAGCTTCACCTCTTAGTTTGAGTATCTGTAGCAGAGATTTGAGTGTATGGAGGATCACATTGATTAGCAGTAGGCTGTGTTTGAGCATCTCCAACAGAGGATTGAGCACATTGAGAGTCGCCAGGAGAGTCAACATAAGGAGATGATGGCTTACCTACGCTCCTTGTTTCCACCTCCACCTCCTCAACCTTGATTTCATAGATATCCCCCTTCGTTTCTTTTTATGTTGCCAAAAGGGGGAGAGATATTTAGGATGTAGGAGACTCACATGCATATCATTTGTTTGGATTGACTTATATGTTTATGTACATTTGACTTTTCTTATATATGATATACAATATGTTTCATGACTTACATTGTTTTCTATTAAAAATCTGAATGTCTTGATTATCTTGGTTTTAACTACATAAATTTTGATTGTTTGATTGATGATTGGTTTGAGGGGGAGATTTTTTCTTCTCCTAGATAACCAAGGTTTGTCATCATAAAAAAAGGGAAGATTGATAGCCCAAGGGTTCTCCTAATCAGGTTTTGATGATAACAAACCATGGTTAAGTTACTAATTGGTTTGAATTGTAAAGAATCTTAGATATTAATTTGGAATTCATCAAAGGACCTAATGGATACAAGATCAAGACATTTGGAAGACTTCTAATCATAGGAAAAAAATGTAAGATGAATGCATGGGTGCACTTAGGTTTTACATATCTTTTCATGCATCTTTGAAAACTATATTTATTATTTAAAATTACAATTTCATTAAAACCCAAGTTTTATCAAATGCACCTTAGGCAAAATGTTTCAAAATTGGCATATTTATTTACCTAAATATTTTGCCTAAGTGTTAGAAAAGAAAAGAAAAGAAAAGAACAAAAAAATATAGGTTTTTAGGGCCAAAAGGCTGAACTGGTCGAGGCACTAGCTAACCGGCTCAACCTGTTGGAGAACCAGTCAACCGGTTGCCCTTGTCATGTCAAGGTCCGGTCGAAGCAATAGTAACCTGCCAAAGCATTAAATGCTCCAACGGCTACTGAACCGGTCGACCCCTAGCTTAACCGATTGAGGCTGCTTTTTGTTTTTCTTGGCTCCTGAGGTTAGAAACTTATAAATTGAGAGCTTTACTTCATTTATGATAGAGATAACACTTGTAATTAATTTTCTACCCACTTGTTCTTGCCTTAAAAGCTCCCATTTCTTTCTTGATGCATTAAATCTTCACTTACATATCTTTTAGTGCACCCTTGTGTGTCATCCTAGCTTTGATTTATTTTTGAGTTATCATTGAGCTAGGTTGAGGGATTCATTCTTGTAAAAATTGAGTGTTAAAGCCTTCAAGTGAGTTGAATCTTGAAGAGATTGTGTAAGAGTCCATTGGAGCCGGAATCCAAATGTAAAGGAGATTGGAAGCTTGGTTGAAGCTTCAGGTTAATGGAACCCTCACTCGGTTAGGAGATTGAGGAGAGTGAACGTAAGCAAGGAAGTGTCGAACCACTATAAAATCTGAGTTTGATTTCTCTAACTCTATCTTCTTATTCTTTGCTTCTATTGTGCTTGAATTTGTTATGCTGAAAAAGATTTTGAAAAACCCAATTCACCCTCTCTTGAGTGTTTTTCTCATATATGTTTAGCCTTTAGTTTCTTAGTACAGATGCTGTGATCGATCGAACCGGGTGCGGTATGTGACAAAAATCGGATAGGACAACGACATGATCGATTGTAATGGTACGGTCTATGCCAAAAACAAAATTGACGGCATATAACTGTCATGATCAATCAAATCAGGTGCCGACAGTGATGAAAACCAAATAAGACAACTACGTGATTGGTTATAGAGATTTGGTCTTCGTTGAAAATGAAACTAAGCTATCGTGACCGATCGGATTGGGTACAATCAGTGATGAAAACCAAACAGGACAACAACATGACTAAGCTTATAAGTTTGGTCTACGTCGAAACCGAAACTATTTGATCGAGTATGGTATGTGATGAAAAAACTAGATAGGACAATGATGGGATCGGTCATAGAGGTTTGGTCTATGTAAAAAAAGATACTCAACTTTAATGACCGGTTGGATTGGGTGCCGACCATGATGAAATAAGACAGGATATTGACATGTTCAATCATACAGGTCTAGTCTATACTGAAATCGAAACTGAACTTTCAGGATTGATCTGACTAGGTGCGGTCTATGAGGAAAACCATATTGGAAAATGGCATGATTGATTGTACAAGTGTGGTCTATGCTAAAAATGAAACTAAGAGGTTATGACAGACCGACCGTGTGCGGTCTATGATGAAAACCAAATAGGACAATGATGTGATTGAACGAGCAGGTGTGGTCTACACCAAAAACAATATTGAATAGTCATGACAGATTAAATCAGGTGTCATCTGTGACGAAAACAAGATAGGACAACAACACGATCGATCGTATAGGTGCGATTTACATCGAAAACAAAACTGAATTGTCAAAACTGATTGGATCGGGTGCCACATGTGACCAAAACATGACAGGACAACAACATGACTAATCATATAGGTGCGATCTATACCGAAAATGATACTAAACTATCATGATCAATTGGATTAAGTGTCGACTGTGAAGAAAACTAGATAGGAAAACAACATGGCTGGCCGTATAGATATGGTCTATGTTGAAAACAAAATTGATTTGTTATGACCAATTGGACCAAGTACGATCTTTGATGAAAACTAGGTAGGACAACGATGTGACGGATTGTATAGATCTGGTCTACGTAGAAGCCAAAATTGAATTGTCGAGACATGTTTGACCGGGAGTAGTCTTTGAAGAAAACCAGACAGTACAATGATGTGATCGATCGTACAAGTGTGGTCTACATTGAAAACAATACTAAACTTTTGTGATTGATTGAATCGAGTGTTGTGTATGATGAAAACTAGACAAGACAATGATGTGATCGATCATATAGGTGTAGTGTACATCAAAAATGATACTGAACTTTCGTAACTGATTGAATCGGGTGCTGACTGTGATGAAAACAACATAGGATAACTACATGACTGATTGTATAGATGCGATCTACGCTTAAAACAAAACTAAGTTGTCATAACCATTTAAACCGAGAGTTGTCTATCATGCAAACTAGATAGGACAATGATATGACTAATTGTACAAGTGCAATCTACGCCAAAAATGATATTGAACTATCATGACAGATTAGATCGGGTGTCAATTGTGACGAACACCAAATAGGAAAATTGTGTTACTTATTCTACAAATATGGTCTACATCGAAAACAAAACTGAGCTAACATGATCGATGAGACCGGGTCCAATCTATGACGAAAACCAAACAACACAACAATGTGACTGATGATATAGGTTTGGTCTAAGTTGAAAGCGAAATAAAACTATTGGGACCTATCTGACTAGGTGCAGTTTGTGATGAAAACCAGATAGGACAACAATGTGATCGATCATACAAGTGTGGTTTATGCTGAAAATGAAACTTAGTCATCATGAGCGATCAAACTGGGTGTCATATGTGACGAAAACCAAATAGTACAATGACATGACCGATCATATAGGTGTCTATAAGCTGAAAACGATAATGAATTGTCGTGGTCGATCAAATCGAGTGCCGACTGTGAGGAAAATCAGATAAGACAACTACGTGACTAATCGTATAGATGCGGTCTACACGGAAAACGAAATTGAGTTATTGTGAGTGATCGGATCAAGTCCCTTCTTTGGCAAAAATCAGATAAGATGATGATGTGACTGATCATACAGTTGTAGTATACATTGAAAACAATAATGAATTGTCATGACCAATCGAATCGGGTGTTGACTATGATAAAAACTAGATAAGACAACAATGTGATTAATCGTACAGATGTGGTAAACACCAAAAACAAAATTAAGCTATCGTGATTGATCTAATCTTGTCCATTCCATGATGAAAACCAAACAGGACAATGACATGATTGATCGTATAGGTCTGGTCTAGGCCGAAAATGAAATTGAGTTGTCATGACTGATCATATTAGGTGTCATCTTTGATGAAAACCAGATAGAACAACGACATGACCTATCATACAGGTGGAGTATATGTTGAAAATGGTAATGAACTGTCATGACAGATTAGATCGAGTGCCAATCATGATGAAAACCAGATAGGACGACAACGTGACTAATTGTACAAATATGGTCGACACTAAAAATGAAATGAGCTGTTGTGACCGATCGAATTGTGTCTAGTCTATGAAAAAAACCAAACAGGATAATGACATGACTAATCGTATAGGTTTGGCCTATGCCAAAACTAAACTTTTAGGACCTTTCTAACAAAGTGTGGTCTTTGATGAAAACTAGACAAGACAGCGACATGACTAATCGTACAGGTGCGGTCTATGCTAAAAGTGAAACTAAGTTGTCATGGTCGATTGGGTTGGCTCCCTCAGAATCTAATTCTAAAGTTTATTGAACATCCCACTATAGAGAATCAACTGAACTCCAATATCCTATGTAAATGACAACGAGACACTAAGTGCTCGAGTTCATGACATGCTATCCATTGTGTTCAGTCCCCCATGAAATGGTGTCCGCAGTTTAACAAGGTGAAACCTATCATCCTTTCAAGACTACCTCTACTACCCTTGAGTTACACATTCTCCTATCGTGTGTTTAATTGACATATCTTAGCTCTCAAAGAGCTTATGTCAAGTTCCACTTAAAGAATTAATATGGTCATAGTTTCTATGAACACATCTCCTTAGGATCACTCAAGGGGACACACTGTCTCAATCCCAAGAGATATCACAATGCCTTTATTGAGAATACCTATTGCTACCAACTTCCATCAACAGTGACCCAATCCAAAGGGAATATATGATTAACTTATGATCTCACCTGTAGGTCAAAGCCACTATTAACTTCAGCACAAGCTCAATATTCTCTCAAGGTTGAGAGACAACATAATGAAGCAACTTGGTGAGGTCATGACTACTTGATAACCTTAAGTCATAACTCACCATATCTAATGTGCAACTATACACACTAGTGCACTCACCATGGGAAACCCATCCCAATAGTCAAGACCAGTCATCCCTCCAATTAGGAGATGGTGCACTAGAGCCTCTAATGGGTTACCTAGACCCATGAACAGGTTGTGAGCAAGTCATCTATTTGCAAGGAACCCATGACTTGGATCTTCCGTACAACTCCTAATGCACCCAAGTCACGTATAATGCAAAAGATGTAAGGCAAAATGCTTAATAGATATAATGCATGGAAAAATGATACATAAATGTGAGTTGAAACATTATTAAATAAATAATAAAAACCAAGAGTTTATTACATCATGTCATGCTTTTAAGGTCTTTATCCTAACATGACCATATAGGTGCGATCTACGCTAAAAACAAAACTAAATTGTCGTGACCAATCAGACTAGGTGCAGAATGTGATGAAAACAAGACAGGACAACGATGTGGTCAAAAGTATAGGTGTAGTCTACGTCGAAAACGATACTGAACTATCGTGATCAATCGGATCGGGTGCTAACTATGACGAATTATGTGACCAATTGTACAGATGCGGTCTATACCAAACAAAACTGAATTTGGTCTGTGACAAAAACCAGACAGGACAATGATGTGACCGATCATATAGGTCTAGTCAAGACAATGATGTGACTAATCGTACAAGTGCGATCTAGGTCAAAAATGATACTAAACTGTCGTGATCGATCGAATCGGTTGATGACTGTGATGAAAACCAGATAGGAAAGCAACATGACTAATAGTATAGATGTGGTATATGTCGAAAATGAAACTGATATGTTATGATCGATTGGACTAGGTGTAGATCGTGACAAAAACCAAATAGGACAACGATTTGACTGACTGTATAGATACGATATATGCTGAATATGAAACTCAGATACCGTGACCGATCAGACCAAGTATGATATTTGATGAAAACTAGACAAAACAATGATGTGGCCGATCACATATATTTGGTCTAGGTTAAAGCCAAAACTAAACTATTAAGACCTATTTGACTTGGTACGACTCATGATGAAAACTAGACAGGACAATGACTTGACCGATCGTGCAGGTGTGTTTTACATCGA
This sequence comes from Vitis cinerea var. helleri x Vitis rupestris, assembly GCA_945999865.1. Taxonomy (NCBI): domain Eukaryota; kingdom Viridiplantae; phylum Streptophyta; class Magnoliopsida; order Vitales; family Vitaceae; genus Vitis; species Vitis cinerea var. helleri x Vitis rupestris. The sequence goes on from OX253933.1 coordinate 17,006,474, forward strand.
AAATAATGCTGAATTGTCCTGACCGATTAGACTATCGAGACCTATTTGATCGGGTGCGGTCTGTGATGAAAACCAAATAGGACAATGATGTGACCGATCGTATAGGTGTGTTCTACATTGGAAACGATACTAAATTATCATAACTAATCGAACCTGGTGCAGTCTTTGACGAAAACTAGACAGGACAACGAAGTGACCACTTGTACAGAAACAGTCTATGACAAAAATGATATTAGACTATCATGACCGATTGGACTGGGTACCGATTGTGACGAAACCCAAATAGAATAACGATGTGACCGATTGTACAAATATGGTCTATTATGAAAAAAAATTAAGCTCTTGTGACCAATCAAATCGGGTACGGTCTATGCCGAAAATCGGATAGGACAACGACGTGATCAATCGTATAGGTCGGGTATATGTCGAAACCAAAATTGAACTGTTGAGACTTATTGTACTAAGTGCAGTCTATGATGAAAACTAGATAAGAAAACGACGTGACTGATCATGTAGATGCGGTTTATGCCGAAAATGAAACTAAGCTACCGTGATTGATCATATAGGTTTGTTCTACACCAAAACCAAAATTGAACTTTCAGAACCTATTTAATCAGTTGCAGTCTATGATGAAAACCACACAGGACAACAACGTGATCAATCATACAGGTGCTTTCTACACTGAAAATGATATTGAGTTGTCACAACTGATTCGATTGGGTGTAGTCTATGATGAAAACCAAATAGGACAACGATGTGACATATTATATAGGTGCAATCTACATTAAAAAAAAAAAAAAAAAAAAACTTGAGCTATCATGAATGATCGAATAGGGTTTCGTGTGTGACAAAAATGTGACAAAACAATGATGTGATTGATCATGAATTATCATGACCAATCGGATTGGGTGTCGAGTGTGATGAAACCCAGATAAGACAAGTATATGACGGATCATACAAATGCAGTCTACATAAAAAACGATACTGAACTTTTATGATCGATCAGATCGGATGTTGACTATGATGAAAACCTTATAGGACAACTACGTGACTGATTGTATAGATGCAGTATATGCCGAAAACGAAACAAAGCTGTCATGATCGATCAAACCAGATCTAGTCTATGTTAAAACCCAAACTGAACTATTGAGACTTATTTGATCAAGCGCAATCAGTGATGAAAACTAAATGGGACAGCAACGTGACTAATCAAATGGTTACAGTCTACACCAAAAACAATTTTGAATTGTGGTGATCGATTGAATCTGGTACAGTTTGTGAGGAAAAACAAACATTACAACGACGCATTCGATCATACAAGTGCAGTTTATGTTGAAAACGATATTGAACCGTGGTGACCAATTGGACCGAGTGTTGATTGTGATTAAAATAGGATAGGACAGTGACGTCTTGATCGTACAGATGCAGTCCATGTCGAACACGAAATTGAGTTGTTGTGATCGATCAAACCGAGTCCTATCTTTGATAAAAACTAGCAAGACAACAACGTGACCAATTGTATAGATCTAATCTATGTGGACATCGAACTGAACTGTTAGGACTTATTTGATCAGGTACAATCATTGATGAAAACCAAATAGGACACTGACTTGACCAATCATGCAGGTGTGTTCTACGTTGAAAACGATATTGATTCGTCGTGATAGATCAGATTGAGTGCAATCTTTGATAAAAACCAGATAAGACAACGAAGTGACCACTCATACAGAAGCAGTCTATGTCGAAAACAATACTAAACCGTCATGATTGATGGGACCGGGTGTTGATTATGATGAAAACTAGATAAGACAATGATGTGACTGATCGTATAGATATGGTCTATACCAAATATGAAACTGAGTTGTTGTGACCAATCAGATCGGGCACGGTCTATGACAAAAACCAGACAGGATAACAATGTGACCAATCGTATAGGTCTATTATACGTCGAAACTAGAACTGAACTATTACACCTATCTGATTGAGTGCGGTTTATGATGAAAACCCATATTAGACAACCATGTGAATGATTGTATAGCTACGTTCTACGTAGAAAACGATACTGAACTGTCATGACCGATTAGACTTGGTGAAGTCTATGACGAAAACCAGACAAGACAAGGATGCCATTGATTGTATAGGTGCGGTCTACGCCGAAAATAATACTGAAATGTCGTGACTGATCAGATCGAGTGCCGACTATGAAAAAAACCAAATAGGACAACTAGGTGACTGATCGTACATATGCGGTCTACATAGAAAATGAAATTAAGTTGATATGACCGATTGGACCAGGTCCGATCTATGACAAAAACCAAACAGGGCAATAATGTGATCGATAGTATAGGTGTGGTCTACGTCGAAATTGAAATTGAATTATCGGGAGTTATCTAAATAGGTGTGGTCTTTGATGAAAACCAGATAGGAAAATAACGTGATCAATCATACAAGTGCGGTCTATGTTGAAAACAAAATTGAGTTGTCATGACCGATCGGATCAGGTGTCATTTGTGATGAAAACCATATAGGTCAACAATGTGACCGATTGTATAGGTACGATCTATGCTAAAAATGATACTGAACTATCGTGACCGATCATATTGGTTGTCGACTATGACGAAAACCAGATAGGAAAACAACATGACTAATCATATAAATATGGTCTACGTTGAAAACAAAACTGATATGTCATGGCCGATCGAATTGGGTACAATATGTGATGAAAACCAGACAGGACAACGATGTGACAAATCATATAGGTTTAGTCTACATAGAAAGCGATAATGAATTGTCGGGACCCATCTAACAGAGTGTAGTCATTGAAGAAAACCAAACAGGACATGATGTTACCGATTGGACAGGTGCAGTTTAAGCCAAAAACAAAACTGAGTTGTCGTGACCAACTGATCAAGTACGATATGTGATGAAAACAAGACAAGACAATGACGTAACCGAATGGATCGGTGTGATTTGTGTTGAAAACGATATTGAACTGTTGTGAAAATGTGTGCGATCTTTGATGAAAACTAGAAAGAAAAATGGCGTGATCAATCATACAAGTGTGGTCTACGTCGAAAACAAAATTGAGTTGTCATGATCGATCAGACCGGTGTCATCTGTGACGAAAGCCAGACAGGTCAATAATGTGATAGATTGTACAGGTGCGGTCTATGCCAAAAATGATACTAAACTGTCATGACCGATCAGATCGATTGTCGACTATGACGAAAACCAGATAGGAAAGCAACGTGACTAATGGTATAAATATGGTCTATGTTGAAAACAAACTGATATGTTGTGGTCGATCGAACTAGGTACGGTATGCGATGAAAACCAGACAGGGCATCGATGTGAGCAATCATATAGGTTTGGTCTACATCGAAAGCGATAATGAATTATCGGGACCCATCTGACTAAGTGTAGTCAATGAAGAAAACCAGACAGGACACGATGTTACCAATCAAATAGGTGCGGTTTACGCCAAAAACAAAACTGAGTTGTCGTGACCAACTGATCGGGTGAGGTATGTGATGAAAACAAGACAAGACAATGACGTAACTGAACGGACCGGTGTGATTTGCATTGAAAACGATATTAAACTGTTGTGAAAATGTGTGCGGTCTTTGATGAAAACTAGACAAAAAAATAATGATGTGATCAATCATACAAGTGCGGTCTACGTCGAAAAAAAAATTGAGTTGTCATGATCGATCAGACCGGGTGTCATCTGTGACGAAAACCAAATAGGTCAACAACATGATCGATTGTACAAGTGTGGTCTATGCCAAAAATGATACTGAACTGTCACGACAGATCGGATCGATTGTCGACTATGACAAAAACCAAATAGGAAAACAACGTGACTAATCATATAAATATGGTCTATGTTGAAAACAAAACTGATATGTTGTGGCTGATCTAACTAGGTACAGTATGTGATGAAAACTAGAAAGGACAACGACGTGACCAATTGTATGGGTTTGGTCTACGTCGAAAGCAATAATGAATTATCGAGACCTATCTGACAAAGTGTAGTCAATGAAGAAAACCAGACAAGACACGACGTTACTGATCGAACAGGTGCGGTTTAGACCAAAAACGAAACTAAGTTGTTGTGACCAACTGATCGGGTGTAATATGTGACGAAAACAAGATAAGACAATGACGTAACCAAATGGACCAGTGTGATTTTCATTAAAAACGATATTGAACTTTCGTGAACGATTAGATCTGGTGTCGTCTATGATGAAAACCAATAGGAAAATGACGTGATCGATCTTAATGTTGTGGTATACACTGAAAATGATACTAAACTTTTATGACCAATCAAACCGAGTGTCAAGTGTGATGAAAACAAGATATGACAACTATATGACTGATCGTATATATGGGGTCTATGCCATAAAGGAAACTAAGTTGTATTGATTGATCGAATCGTATGTTATCTATGACAAAAACTAGACAAGACAACGATGTGACTAGTTATGTAGGTTTGGTCTACGTTGAAACCCAATTTGAAATGTCGAGACCTATTTGACCATGTGTAGTCTATGATGAAAACCAGACAGATAATCGATGAGACCGATCATATAAGTACGATCTACACCGAAAATAAAATTGAGTTATTGTATGTGATTGGATCGGGTGTGGTCTATGACGAAAACTAGATAGGACAACGACGTAACCAATCAATAGGTCTGGTCTATGCCCAAACTGAAACTGAACTTTCGAGACCTATCTGACTAGGTGTAGTCTGTGATGAACACTGGACCGGACAATGATGTGACCAATTGTACAAGTGTGATCTATGCTGAAAAAAAGCTGAGTTGTCATGACCAATCAGATCAAGTGCCGACTGTGATGAAAACCACATAGGACAACTATGTGACTAATCGTAAAGATGAGGTCTACGCCGAAAATGAAACTAGGCTATCATGATCTATCAGATTGTCTCCGATCGAACCATGTCCAGTCTATGACGAAAAAAAAAACAAGACAATGATTTTATTGATTGTATACGCGTGGTTTACGCTGACACCAAAAAATGAATTGTCGAGACCTATTTAAATAGCCACGATCTGTGATGAAAGCCAGATAGAACAACGATGTGATTGATCATACAGGTGTGGTTTATGTTGAAAACGAAATTGAGTTGTCGTGACCAATCGAATCGGGTGCAGTCTATGAGGAAAACCAGATAGGACAATAACATGATCGATTGTACAGGTGTGATCTACGTTGAAAAATGAAATTAACTTATTATGATTGATCCAACTAGGTGCAATCTGTGATGAAAAAAAGATATGACAACAATGTGATTGAACGTACAGGTACAGTCTATGCCGAAAATGACATTGAATTGTCATGACCTACCAACAAGGTGCAATCTGTGACAAAAACCAGACAAGACAATGACATGACTGAACGGACAAGCACAGTCTACATAAAAAATGGTATTAAACTAACATGACCAATGAGATCGGGTGTCGTCTGTGACAAAAATATGACAAGACAATGACATGACCGATCGTATAGGTGTAGTCTACGTCAAAAACGATATTAAACTTTCATGACCAATCGGATCGAGTGTCAACTGTGACAAAAACCAGATAGGATAACTACGTGATTTATCGTAGAGATGCGATCTACATCAAAAATGAAATTGGCTATTGTGATCGATCGGACTGGGTCCGGTTTGTGACGAAAACCAAACACAACAACGATTTGGCTAATCGTATAGGTCCGGTTTATGGCGAAACCAAACTAAACTATTGGGACCTAACTAACTAGGTGCGGCCTATGATGAAAAGAAGATAGAATATCATTGTAAGTGATCATATAGGTGCAGTCTATGCCGAAAATGAAACTTAGTTGTCGTGACCAATCAGACTAGGTGATATCTATGATGAAAATCGGAAAAGACAACAACGTGATTGCTCATACAGGTGCTGTGTTTGTTGAAAATGATACTGAACTATCATGACTGATCAAATCAGGTGCTGATTGTGATGAAAACTAGATAGGACAATTATGTCACTGATTGTATAGATACAGTTTATGCCAAAAATAAAATTGAATTCTTGTGACCGATCGAATTAGGTACAATTTGTGATGAAAACCAAATGGGACAATGACGTGATTGATTGTATAGGTCTTGCTTATACCGAAACCAAAATTGAACTATCAAGACCTATTTGACCGAGTGTATTCTATGTTGAAAACTAGATAAGACAACTATGTGATTGATCTTACAAGTGTAGTTTACATCGAAAATGAAACTAAGTTGTTGTGACCGATTAAACTGAGTGCAATTTATGATGAAAACTAGACAGGACATCGATGTGACCGATCATAAAGATGTGGTCTATGCTAAAAATGAAATTGAGCTATCATGATCGATCAAACAAGGTGCGATTTGTGATGAAAACTAGATAGGACAATGACATGACTGATTGTATAGTTGCAATCTAAGTTGAAAATGAAATTGAGTTGTCATGACATATTGGACCGGGTGTGGTATGTGATAAAAATTGGACAGGATAATGACATTACCAATCATATAGGTGCGGTCTACGCTAAAAACAATACTAAACTATCGTGACTGATCGGATCGGGTGCCAACTAAGACAAAAATTAGATAGGACAACTATGTGACTAATTGTACAATGTGATCTATGTCGAAAATGAAACTGAGTTATCATGACCAATCAGAATGTTGCCAACTATGACAAAATCAAGACAAGACAATAATGTGATCGATTGTATATGTGTGGTCTACATCGAAAACGACACTAAATTTTTGTGATCGATCGAATCGAGTGTCGACTGTGATGAATACTAGATAGGATAACTATGTAATTGATCGTATAGATGCGGTCTACACAAAAAACAAAACTAAGTTGTCATAACCAATCGGACTGAGTACAATCTATGGTGAAAACTAGAGACAAAAATGATGTGATCGATTGTATAGGTTTGGCCTATGTTGAAATCGAAACTTAATTGTTGGACCTATCTGATCGGGTGACATTTACGATGAAAACTAGATAGGATAATGATGTGAGAAATCGTATAGCGTCGAAAATGAAAGTGAGTTGTCATGATTGATCGAATCGGGTGCCATCTGTGACAAAATCATACAAAACAATGATGTGATCAATCGTATAATGGCGGGCTATGCTGAAAATGATACTAAACTGTCGTGATCGATAGGATCGAGTGCCGACTGTAAAGAAAACTAGATAGGACAACTACATGATTGATCGTACAAATGCGGTCTACACCAAAAAAGAAACTGAGATATCATGGCCAACTAGACCGGGTACGGTATGTGATGAAAACTAGATCGGAGAATGACGTGAATGATCGTATTGGTCTTGTCTACTCCGAAATCGAAATTGAACTGTTGGGACCTATTTGATTGGGTGTTGTTTATGATGAAAACCAAATAAGACAATGACATGATCGATCGTATAGGTACGGTCTATGCTGAATATGAAATTGAGTTGTCATGAAAGATTGGATTGGGTGTCGTTGTATAGGTGCAGTCTAAGCCGAAAACGATACTGAATTGTTGTTATTAATCAAATTAGGTTTTGACTATGACAAAAACCAGATAGGAAACCTACGTGATCAATCATAAAAATGTGGTCTACGTCGAAAATGAAGCTAAGTTGTCGTGATTGATTGAACCAGGTCCGGTCTATGATGAAAAGCAGATAGGACAACAACGTGACCAATCGTATAGTTCTGGTCTATGCCATAACAAAAATTGAACTGTCAGGACTTATTTAACTATGTGTGGTTTGTGATAAAAACTAGATAAGACAATGACATGACCGATTATATAGGCGCGGTTTACGTCGAAAACAATACTGAAGTATCATGATTGATCGGACTAGGTGACATCTTGGAGAAAAACAAGACAGGACAATGACGTACTCGATTGTATAGGTAAGGTCTATGCCGAAAACGATACTAAACTTCCATGACTAATTGGATCAGGAGTCGATTGTGATGAAAACCAGATAGAGCAACTATAAGATTGATCATACAGATGCGGTCTACAACTGAAAATGAAACAGAGATGCAGTGATTGGTCAGACTAGGTCCGATCTTTGATAAAAATCGAACATGACAACGACATAATCGATCATATAAGTCTAGTCTTCACCGAAATTGAAATTGAACTATTGGGTCCTATTTCACATAGTACGGTCTATGATGAAAACCAGACAGGACAACGACATCATCGATTGTATAGATACGGTCCATGTCGAAAATGAAATAGAGTTGTCATGATCGATCTATGACGAAAACTAAAGAGGAAAACGACGTGACCTATCATATAGGTTGGGTCTACACTAAAACCAAAACTGAACTATCAGGACTTATCTAACTGGGTGTAGTATGTGATGAAAACCAGATTGGACAATGATATGAATGATCGTACAAGTGCAGTCCATGCCAAACTCGAAATTGAGTTTTCATGACTGATCAAACTGGGTGAGGTATGTGAAAAAAATGACACAGGACAACGACATGACCGATCATACAAGTGCATTCTACGCCAAAAATGATACTGAATTGTCACGATCGATTGAACCAAGTGTAATCTGTGATGAAAACCAGATAGGACAACTACGTGAAAATTTAGATAGATGCGATCTACATTGAAAACGAAACTGATCTGCTGTGACTGATAGGATCAGGTATGGTTTGTGATGAAAACTAGATAAGACAATGACGTGACCGATCATATAGGTCTGGTCTACGTCGAAACCAAAACTGAACTGTCAGGCCACATCTGAACAGGTGCGGTTTGTAATGAAAACTAGACAAGACAACAATGTGACCAATTGTACAGGTGTGGTCTACACCGAAAACTATACTAAACTTCTGTGATCGATTGGATCAGGGATCGACTGTGATGAAAACCAGATAGAACAACTACGTGATTGATCGTACAGATATGGTCTATGTTGAAAATGAAATAGAGCTACTAGTGACCCATCAGACCAGTCTGGTCTTTGACGTAAACCAAACAAGACAACGACGTAACTAATCATATAGGTCTGGGCTACACCGAAACTGAGACTAAATTGTTGGGACCTATCTCATTGGGTGCGGTCTATAATGAAAACCAAATAGGACAATGATGTCACCGATCATACAAATGCAGTCTACGTCGAAAATGAAATAGAATTGTCATGACAATCAAACTAGGTTTGGTCTATGACGAAAACTAGAGAGAAAAATGACGTGACCAATTGTATAGGTCTGGTCTACACTGAAATTATAATTGATGTGTCGAGACCTATCTTACTGGGTGTGGTCTATGATGAAAATCAGATAGGACAATGATATGACCGATCATATAGATGTGGTCCACGCCAAACTCAAAACTGAGTTTTCATGATCGATCAGATTGGGAGCGGTTTGTGATGAAAACTAGACAAGATAACAACATGAATGATTGTACAAGTGAAGTTACGCCAAAAACAAAAATGAGTTTTCATGACCAATCGAATCGGGTGAAGTCGATAATGAAAATGACATAGGACAACAACATGATCGATAGTACAAGTGCATTTTACATCGAAAATAAAACTAAATTGTCATGATTTGTGGAGTAGTCTTTGGAATAAATTTAGAATCTAACTGAATAATTGTACTTAGGAATACTCGCATTATTTATAGTGTTGCAACACTTGGGCAGATGAATGGAGTCGTGCATGTAGGTTGTAGATGACAATTATTTCCTAACTACATTTATTTGATTAAATTTTAAATTTATTCCAAAGCTTATAAGAAGATCTAGAGGCATCTACAAATATCCATTGATTAATAGAAGCTAATATAAAATTTTATAGAGAATTATAAAGATCTTTTGGAATTCTTATCATGAGTAGCTTCTTTAGAATTTTAGGTTTTATGTATGGAGTAGTCTCTTTTTGAATTCTTAATCTATGGTATGATTAAGTGACCCAAGCCCATGGTCGGCTTAAGTCACTTAAGTTTAGTAGGAAACCTATAAATTCCCCTTTAGGGGTTAGGGTTTCTAAGTCTTGCCATTCTCTCCTTCTATCTAGAGAGAGAACCCTAGAATCCACCCTTGAGATCTCCACAGTCTTATTGCTTAGACATAAGGAAGAGTCATCGGGCGGAAGATCATGGTGTTTATGAGATTTACTACAACTTTGGAGTTACCTACATCGATTTGGAGTTACCTACAACTTTGGCTTTATTCTCTATATTTATGTTTTCTATGGTATTCTTATTGTTTTTGAATACTTTTTTATAATCTGCAATAGATTTAGAGAGCCTAGGATAGATTTGCATACACCCTACACGATCCAAGGCATGAGAACGAAGTAATCTAGGGTTCTCAACATGATTAGTCATGTCTTTGTTCTCTCTTATTTTTGTCATAAACTGCACCCAGTCTAGTTGATTATGACAATACAGTATTGCTATTTATGTAGACCGCACCTATACGACTAATCGCACCATTGTCCTATTTCGTTTTCATCACATATCACACCTAGTCAGACAAATCTCGACAATTCGATTGCGATTTCGGTATAGACCAGACCTATATGATCAGTGACGACATTGTCTTGTCTAGTTTTCATCACAGATCATACCCGATCCAATCAGTCAATGGCAACTTAGTTTCATTTTCGGTGTAGATCGCACTTGTACCATCAATCACTTCATTGACTTATTTGGTTTTCATCACAAACCACACTTGGTAAAATAGGTCTTGATAGTTCAGTTTCGATTTTGGCATAGATCAGACCTATAAGATCGGTTACGTCATTATCCTTTTTGGTTTTCATCACAAATCATACCCGATACGATCGATCATGGTAGGTCAGTTTCATTTTCGGTGTAGACCACATCTGTAAGATTAGTCATGTAGTTGTCCTATTTGGTTTTCGTCATAGTCAGCACCCAATTTGATTGGTCATGACAGTTCAATATCGTTTTCAGTGTAGATCACACTTGTACAATTAGCCATGTTGTTGTCCTATTTGGTATTCGTCACAAACTGCACCCGATCCTATTGGTCAAAATAGTTCAATATCGTTTTCGACGTACAACACACCAATCTGATCAATCATGTCGTTGTCCTATCTTTTTTCATCACAAACCACACCCGATCATATAGTTCCAAACAATTGAGTTTTGCATAGACCAGACCTATACGATCAGTCACATTGATGTTCTATCTTGTTTTCATCACAGACCAAACCCGGTCTAATTGGTCATGGCAGCTCTCTTTTATTCTCAACGTAGGATGCATCTGTACTATTAGTCACAAAGTTGTCCTATCAAGTTTTCATCAAAGTTGGTGCCCGATCCGATAGGTCACAACAGTTTAGTATGGTTTCAACACAAACCACATCTGTACAATAGGTCACATCGTTGTCCTCTTTGGTTTTGATCATAATCTACATCCGGTCTGATCAGTCACGACAGTTCAATATTTTTTTCAGTGTAGAATGCACCTACATAATCGGTCAAGTTTGTCTTATCTTGTTTTCATCAAGAAAATTCAGTTTCATTTTTGGCGTAGACCACATCTGTACAATCGGTCACGTAGTTGGGCTATTTGATTTTCATCAGAGTCGACACCCAATTCGATCAGTCATGACATTTCAGTATCATTTTCAACGTAGATTGCACCCGTATGATCGATAACATTATTGTCCTATTCAATTTTCATCATAGATGACACTCGATCTAATTGGTCATGACAACTTAGTTTTTGTTTTTGGCATAGACCGCACTTTTACGATCGATCATGTCATTGTCTTATCCGGTTTTCATCACAGACCACACCCGGTTAGATAGGTCCCGACAGTCCAGTTTCGGTTTCAGCGTATACCATCCTATATGATCAGTAATGTCATTGTCCTATCTAGTTTTCTTCACAAAACAGACACGGTTCAATCGGGCACGGTAGCTTAGTTTTGTTTTTGGCGATGACCGCATTTGCACAATTAGTCATGTAGTTGTCTTATGCGGTTTTCGTCACAGTCGACACTTGATCTGATTGCTCATGAAAACTCAATTTTGTTTTCAGCATAGACCGCACATGTACGATCGGTCATGTTGCTGTCTTGTTTAGTTTTCATCACATACCACAATTGGTAAGATTGGTCCCAATAGTTCAGTTTTAGTTTCGAGGTAGACTAGATGTATAGATTGCTCACATCTTTGTCAAGTTTGGTTTCTGTCATAGATTGCACCAAGTTTGATCAGACGCAGTAGCTAAATTTCATTTTCGGTGTAGTCCACACTTGTACAATCAATCTCGTCATTGTCCTATCTGGTTTTCATCATAGACCGCAAATAGTCAGATGGGTCTTAAAAATTAAAATTCGATTTCAGTATAGACCAGACCTATATGATCGATCACATCATTGTCCTATCAAGTTTTCATCATAGATGGCACTCGATTCGATTGGTCTTGACAACTCAGTTTCATTTTCAGTGTAGACCGTGACTATACAATCAATCATATCATTATCCTGTTTGGTTTTCATCACATACCGCACATGGTCAGATAGGTCCCGATAGTTGAGTTTTGATTTTGGCGTAGACCAAACTTATGTGATTGGTCAAGTCGTTGTCCTATCTAGCTTTCATCGTAGACCAAACCCAATTCAATAGGTTGTGGTAGCTAAATTTTGTTTTCAGTGTAGACCGTATCTATACGATTAGTCATGTAGTTATCCTATGTGGTTTTCATCACAAACGGAACCCGATTTGATCAATCACGATAGTTCAATATCGTTTTCGGTGTAAATTGAACCTATTTGTTTGATAACACCATTGTCTTATCTGTTTTTCGTCACTGACCACACCTGGTCGGTTGGTCACAACTATACCCAGTCAGTCTATCATGACCGCTTAATTTCATTTTCAGTGTAGACCGTCTCTATATAATCGGTCATGTCACTGTTTCATTTGGTTTTCTTCACAGACTATACCCATTTAGATAAGTCCTGATAGTTCAGTTCAACCTTGGCTTAGATCAGACCTATTCGATCGATAACGTAGTTTTCTTATCTGGTTTTCGTCACAGTCGACACACGATTCTATTGGTCATGAAGTTCAATATTATTTTCACATAGATTGCACCTATACGATCGATCCCGTCATTGTCCTATTTGGTTTTCATCACAGATAGCACCCGATCTGATCAGACACAAAAACTCAATTTCGTTTTCATCATAGATTGCACCTATATGATCGATCACATCATTGTCCTATTTGGTTTTAATCACAGAATGCACCCAATCAAATAGGTCTTGATAGTTTAGTTTTGGTTTCGGTGTAGACCAATCCTATATGATTAGTCATGTCATTGTCCTATTTGACTTTTATCACAAACCAGATCCGATTCGATCAATCAAGACAACTTAGTTTCATTTTTGGAATAGATAGCATCTATACCATTAGTCACGTAGTTATCCTACATGGTTTTTATCACAATCAAAACCCAATCCAATTGGTCACGAAAGTTCAGTATCGTTTTTTACGTAGACCACACCGTATGATTGGTCATGTTATTGTCATGTCTTGTTTTTGTCACAAACAACACTTGGTCTAACCAGTCACGACAGTTCAGTATCGTTTTTGGTGTAGAACACACTTGTACAATCGATCATGTCGTTATCCTATCTAGTTTTCATCATAGAGCACACCTAGTCTGATAAGTCCTAAAAGTTTAGTTTCGGTTTTGGCGTAGACCAGACCTATAGATTGGTCACGTCATTGTCTTCTCAGGTTTTTTTTCATAAACTACACTCGATTAGATTTAACATGGAAGCTTAGTTACGTTTTCGATGTAGACCGCATTTGTACAATCATTCACGACATTGTCGTGTTTGGTTCTCATCACAGATGGCACTTGATTTGATCAGTCATGACATTTTAATATCGCTTTTGGTGTAGATCACACCTGTATGTTTGGTCATATCATTGTTTTGTTTGGTTTCCATCATAAACAACGTCTGGTCGGATGGGCCATGACAATTTAGTTTCATTTTTCGCATAAACCACACCTATACGATTGGTCATGTCATTATTTTGTTTGGTTTTCAGCCCAAACCACACCTGGTCTGATATATATCATTATAGCTCAGTTTCATTTTCGACGTAGACCGTACCTATATGATCGATCATGTTATTGTCTTGTCTGATTTGTATCACTGATGGCACCCGATCTAATCGATCATGAAAACTTAATTTCATTTTCGACGTAAACAACACCTGTACGATCAATCATGTCATTGTCCTGTTTAGTTTTCATCATAGAATGTACCCAGTCAGATAGGTCTTAATAGTTTAGTTTCAGTTTCAGCGTAGACCAGACCTATATGATCAATCACATCATTTTCTTGTCTGACTTTTGTTATAGACCAAACCCAATTCAATCGGTCATGACAACTCAGTTTCATTTTTGGAGTAGAATGCATCTATATGATTAGTCATGTAGTTGTCCAACCCAATTTTTATCATTGTCAACACCTGATCTGATCGGTCATGAAAGTTTATTATCGTTTTCAACGTAGACCGCACCTATGCAATTAGTCATGTCGTTGTCCTATCTAGTTTTCATCATAGAGTACACTCAATCAGATAGGTCTTGAAAGTTCAATTTTGGTTTTGGCATAGACTGGACCTATAGATCGCACCCGGTCCAATTTGATAGGGAAACTTAGTTTCATTTTCAATATAGACCACATCTATATGATCGATCATGATGTTTTCGTGTTTGGTTTTCATCATAGATGACACCCGGTTCAATCGGTCACAACACTTCAATATTGTTTTTGGCATAGACCACACCTATCTGTTCGGCCACCTCACTATCTTGTTTAGTTTTCTTCATAGACCACACCCAATCAGATAGGTCCCAATTGTTTAGTTTCGGTTTTGATTAAAACCAAACTTATACAGTCGATGATGTCATTGTCCTGTTTGGTTTTTGTCATCGATCGTACCCAGTCAAATAGGTCCTGACAATTCTGTTTTGATTTCGACGTAGATGCAACTTATACGATTGGTCACGTCATTTTCCTATCTTGTTTTTGTCACAGACTAGACCCGGTTCAATCGATCATGATAGCTCAATGTTGTTTTCGACATAAGCCTCATCTATATGGTTAGTCATGCAGCTGTCCTATCTAGTTTTCATCACAGTCAATACTCGATATGATCGGCCATGATAGTTTAATATCATTTTTCGGTGTAGACTACACCTTTATGATTGATCATGTCGTTGTCTTGTCTGGTTTTCATCAAAGATGGAACCTAGTCTGATTGATGATGTCATTGTCCTGTCTAATTTTTATCATAAACTGCACACGATTAGATAGGTCCTGACAGTTGAGTTTTGATTTCGGCGTAGACCAAACCTATACAATTGATCATGTGGTTGTCCTATTTGGCTTTCGTTAGAGATCGAACCCGGTTCGATACATCACAATAGCTTAGTTTCGTTTTTGACATAGATCACATCTGTACGATTAGTCATGTTGTTGTTCTATCTAGAATTTGTTGCAATCGACACCCAATTTGATCCGTCATGAAAGTTCAGTATTGTTTTCAATGTAGACCGCACCTATATGATTGGTTACATCATTGTCATCTCTTATTTTCATCACAAACAACATCCGATTTGATTAGCCATGATAGTTCAGTATTGTTTTTAGTGTAGAACTCACTTGTACTATCGATCACGTCATTGTCTTGCAAGTTTTCATCACAAAGCCTAGTTGGTAAAATAGGACCTCACATTTCAATTTCGATTTCCGCATGGACTAAACCTATAAATTAGTCACATTACTGCTTTATCTAGTTTTTGTCACAAACGACACCTAATTCGATCGATCATGAAAGTTTAATATCACTTTTAGCATAGACCACACCTATCCGTTCGGTCATGTTATTGTCTTATCTGGTTTTTTTCACATACTACACTTGGTCGGTCAGTCACAATAGCTCTTTTTTTTTTTCGGCGTACATCGGACCTGTACAATCAATAACATCATTATCCTGTTTGGTTTTCATCACAAACCATACCTAGTTAGAAAAGTCCTGACAATTCGGTTTTGATTTTGGCGTAGACCAAACCTATATGATTGGTCACGTCGTTGTCCAATTTGGTTTTCATCACATATCGGACATGGTTCGATCAATCATGACAACTCAGTTTCTTTTTCAGAGTAGGCTGCATTTGTATGATTAGTCACGTAGTTATCTTATCTAGTTTTTGTAACAGTTGGCTATAGACCCTCCATTTTGTCCTCTTAGCAGATGTGACACTAGGTGTTTTCTCATACTTCTCTCTTGACTTGTTGTCATCCCTTGGTGGCCTGTTGACACTTATATAGTTTCATTTTCTAAGCCACCTTCAGGGATCCTCTGTTGAGGGACTCATTCGAACCCACATTGTGACCTTAGCCACCCTTTGTCCTTAGGTTAGATCCCTCTTAGGTTCACCTAGACCCGACTTTGGTTTTCCACAGACTATCTTTTCCAAATAAGGAGTCACACACTTAGGGTTTTCTTTCTTATTTTGTTTTCCCTTAAAAATAAAACAAAAATAAGTGGCGACTCCAAGTCATTTCCAAAAATCATATTTTCACTAAATAAATTAAAAGCGAGTCACACCATCGGATGGGAATGCATCGTGAAAAATGCGAAGTCCACAAAATGGTGGCTTCATTAGGGAGTTTTTAAGTGTCAAGCTCGAACTTGAGTTGAGGCAAATATGGCATTTGATTAGTCGATTGATGGATACCTTCTCTTTGTGCTTTTCTATGATTGTGTGTTCATAGCACATTGAGAGTTTGATGTGATGATTTCCTATCCTTGATTGCCATATTCATTTGGGACATTAACTTGCTGATGATATTGATTGATTCTATTTATTATCTTAGCATATTGATTTTGCTCTTGCCATGATTATCCTGCTCACTTTGACATGTATGTTCACTTTGTTGTATCTCTTGTTTGTATTAGTGTTGACTCTCTTGCTTGTATATTATCATGATTATCATGGAGCATGCTATCCTTGATATATATCCATCTCGATTATCATACTTCCTGCTTGGCTTGTGTGTAGATTTAGATTATATATACCTGTTTTGCATGACTGCTTGGTGTCTGATTGCTCTTCTTCTATGTGACTACATGTGTTGCTTGATTATATGGGTCACATATCTATCCCCTTACCTCCAACCCTCTAGTTTCGCTCATCCCCTTTTTTTCGGTTCTTACATTGGCAAGTGTGAGGCCTTGTGTGTGCTTATTTCTCTGACCGAGATAGTGGTTAGGAGTAGGGTCTATAGATGGGCTATATCGATGTTTGGGAGCATTCTAGAGGAGGTCGGCACACTAATGCTAATTGGAGTCCAATCTTTGAAGACTGTATAGCCGAGAGCTAGGTTTCATGGATATTTGTGTGATCAATGTGTTTCTTTTTCTGCTTTAGCTTCATAGGATTTTCGGATGCACCCACCCCACTCATTGTGCACTTTAGTTGACTATTGAGTGTTGAGAATTACGATAGCTTTCACCATAGAAAACCCCCTAGGATGTCAAGGTAGTGCATGTGTGGAGGTGATGACCACCTTGCATGGAAGCACCCCTTCTCTTCGGAGGCATGCAGAGGGTTGCGCACCACCGGAGGGTATGATCGCTTCTGTTAGAGATCCTTTAAAGTCCATCCTTCCACTTTTAGAGCCACCTTGGCCTTGTAGGTTGAGCCTTAGATCCTCCCATTAGGATTCCTTTCCTGCATGGATGCATCTGTGGGCCTTCGAAGTTGGGTTAGTAATGATAGGTTTAGTTAGCTTTATAGTAGTCTCTTATATAGTTGCTCAGAATTGGATATCAGTTTGAATACTTCTAGGTTACCTTCCTACATAGTTGATAGACATTCCTTGTCGAGTTTCCCTTACACTATATCTTATCTAGTATTTCCACTATTATAGGAGTATTGATACATTCGATCTGGGTTCAGCTTCTTGGATCATAGTTAGAGGTAGATTGATATAGTGTTAGACCAATCAGATCAGACAGATATGGATTCACATGTGGTTATAGTTGATTAGTTCACTGTTGCTATGGCTTCTATCCAGGAGGCCATAACTAGTCTTGGTCAGAGGATGGATGGGTAGCAGGCCCAACAAGTTCCAGTTAAGGAGAGTGTTCAGTATGATCCCACTATCCCATCACCTCTCCCGCTTAGTCAAATAGCTCCACAAGACACTCAGATACCAACACCTCCCCCACTTGGTTAGACAGTTCAACAACCTACCCTATTTACTTTATAGAGTCAGACTGAGGTTGCCCCACCGCCTGCCATGGTGGTTGTTCTGACCTCAGTGGTTGTTCTGGCCTCAGAGGATGCCCATGCACGCATAGATAGGCTTGAGCAGAGGATGAGACAGTTGAGAGTATCAGATGGAGGGATGGTATGAGATGATTTTGATGGACTACCAATGGCCAGTCTGTCGGCCAAGTTCAGGATGCTAGAGATCGAGCAATACATAGAGATTGGATACCCCCACATTCATTTGAGACTATATAGTATTGTGATGAGAGCCTATGGTTTGGATAAGGCTCAGATGATTATGTTATTCCCCATGTCCTTGAGTGGGGTGGCCCAACGTTGGTTTTCTTCTTTGGATGTGTCACGCCATCATACATGGGATGATTTAGCCCAAGAGTTCCTACAACAATTTGCATTTAACATTGTCATAGATGTCTCATGGAGGGAGTTGGAGGCCTTGAGGTAGAGGCTCGATGAGACAGTCATATCATTCATTTCCCTTTAGAGGGAGAAGATTACCTAGATCATTGATAGACCATTTGAGAAGGATCAGATCAGCATGATTATGAGGAGCTTGCAGCCTCAATTTGCTAGGCATTTGATAGGATTCCCACACATGGACTTTGGATCTTTGGTGCAAGCATTATATGGTATTGAGGAAGGTATTGCTAAAGGATTATGACTTAAGTCTTCCCCTTCAAACTCGAAGGGGAAAAAACCAGCTATTAGACAGAGATCAGGGGACGTAAGTGCCATCAGTGCCACCAGACCGAGGCCCCTTAGATATTATCAGACATTTGGGCAGACTTTCAGAGTTTATTACCAGTCATCACCCCATGTGTTGTATAGGCCACCTGTTCCTTCTAGACCAATGTCTCCCACATATCTACACCCAGCTCTGCAACCAGTTTATGCTACTTAGGTCACACAAAGGCCACCCACCCATTATCCCAGCCTAGGGCTCCACTTGCACAGAGATCAGGTGCGGCAGTTTTCCCAGTTAGGAATGCTTTTGAGTCGAGCTTTCCAGAAGCTCGTAGAGGGAGGATTGTTGACTACATTAGCATCGAGACCACCACCTCAATCTATGCCACCTTAGTTTAGGATGGACCTTCATTGTGCACCATCAAGGTCTAGGACATGACACTAATCGCTACTCTGCTCTGAGACATTCTATTCAAGACTTGATATATCAAGGTCTGGTTAACTTAAGGTAACCAAGTGTGACCACGAACCCTTTATCTGCTCACACCACACATTCAATGCCTCTGCCTATTGGTGGTATTCATCACATGGATTTTGTTCAGGATGACGTCATACACATGTTGAGTTGGGATGATCGATTGTGTGAGACGATTGTTCCAGTCAATGGCTATGATATTAAAGGAGTTACATCAAATTTTTTTATCCTTGCACCATTCAGTTTGATCTCGGATGGAACACCATTATAGTTGATTTCTTCTATGCCATTAAATGCCAGACATGAGGACACGTTTGCTTTGTTTATTCTATGGCCTGAGGATGTTGATGTGGATGTACAGGTTATGACTCATAGTGGGAGGATAGCTTCGGATAAACCTCCAGTTACTAGACCATTTGGTGATACAAACTCTCACAAGGAGGTCAGGTGGAAGGATGATGAGATCTTGAGATAGCTGCAAAGCACCCAGGCTGTGATATCCATTTGGAGTTTGTTAGCTACTTCTAGTACCCATAGAGATGCTCTTATTCAAGCCTTGATTCAGATATGTGTTGAGACCTCTACTACTGCAAAGGGATTGATTCATATGATGACAGCCAATAAGGTCACTTGCATTGTGTTTTCTGTTGATGATTTACCACTAGAGGCTTTTGACTGTACTCGTCTTGTTATATTTCAGTTGTTTTTTTAGGCCATAGAGTCTTGTCCTTTTTGTTGGACAATGGCTCTACCTTGAATATTTGTCTATTAGCCACTATTGTAGTCCTCGGATTTGCATCCTCAGATTTTGGTCTCTCCACACAAACAGTGAGAGCTTATGATAACACTCAGAGGGAGGTCATGGGCACCTTGACTATAGATTTGCTGATCGGTCCTACCGCATTCTCTATATCATTCCAGGTTTTGAGGATTCCTACATCCTTTAACTTGCTTTTGGGCCGACCTTAGATTCACCATGCTGGAGCTATTCCATCTTCCCTTCATCAAAAGTTGAAGTTTATCCATGATGGTCAGATTATTATAGTACTGTCTACCAGAGACATGATTTCATCCTCTAAGCCAGTATTGTAGATCAATCACATTGATGATGATTTTTTTCTGACATGATTCACATTTGATGAGGTACAGGCCCTTGAGATTCAGGATTTTTGTAAAGATTTCATGGTCATGTCATTTAACCAACATAGTAGTACCCTTGTTCTTGATATGATGATAGGCATGTCCTTTTTACCTAGTTTTGTGTTAGGACGACGACAGCATGGATCTAGTGAGTTTGTGACTGCTATTGATCATGATACTCCTTTTGGACTTGGATTCACCCCTTCAAAGGATGATGTTCATTATATGGCATGACTACGTAGGGATAGAGTAAGGCCTCAATTGTCTAGCATCTCATTTGATTATCTTGTTCGCCCTTACACTTTTAGTTTGGTCGATTACTTTGTTAGGGGATCAGAGGTTCAACCTCGTGTTGAGAAGATGGGTGTTGAGGATAGTACAATGAATGAGCTTCAACATATGCTCCATCAGATGCAGATGGGTGATGATACCCTTGGCGTGTCAGCTTTTGTGATGATCACTCCACCATCTTTCGATCGAGCCAACTTATTCTTCTTGTGTTTCCCAGATGAGACTACTGATTATGTTATAATCGTTGAGCTTGCAGACATGATTGATGGAGTAGTTCCTCATGATGAGTATCATGATGAGATGGACATGTTGGGTATCAGTCAGTTCCTTGATGCAGTTCAGCACGAGCCTTTCTCACCATTAGAGTTTTTTGGAGTATCTGTCATCGAGATTACTGAGGAGGATCGGACTGTTCCTACTCTTGAGCTTCCTGCTATTGTTATTCCTATTATTGATATGTATGAGGGCACTGTTTGCCTAGTTGAGGGAGTGTCCGACTTTGTGGACCCACCTCTTTCATTGGACATTCTATCAGGATTTGTCACCTGCTTTGACTATGTTTATGATGATTTAGTTATGGATTTGAGCATTTACGAGTATTCGTCTATCTCTTATGATGTTTCTTTACTTACACCTTATGCACCCACTTCACAAATACTTGATATAGATGTTGAGATTGCACAACATGATTCAGATGAGAGGGTTACCCCTACAGTAGGGGATGTTGAGATTGTTGATTTCAGTACAACTAACTGGCTTAGAGAGTTGAAAATTGGATCACCCCTATCCATTAATGACAGGGACAACCTCATTCATTTACTTGGATCATACTTAGACGTCTTTGCATGGTCATATGAGGACATGCCAGGCCTTGATCCATCTATAGTTCAGGATCATCTACCCATTTTGCCACACATTAGACCGGTTAAGTAGAAGTTAAGATGATTACACCCACGATGGAGTTTGCAAGTTAAAGAGGAGATTAAAAAACAACTCAGTGTAGGATTTTTATCAGTAGTTGAGTACCCTAAGTTGTTGGCTAATGTCATCCCTGTTCCCAAAAAGGACAGTAAGGTTAGGGTTTATGTTGATTTTAGAGACCTTAATAAGGTTAGTCCTAAGGATGATTTCCCTTTACCCCACATTGATTTATTAGTGGATAACACTACAAGCCACTTGATGTTATCTTTTATGGATGGATTTTCTAGATATAATTAGATTTTGATGGCTCCAAAGGATAAAAAAAAGAACGCTTTCATCACTGAGTGGGGTACCTATTGTTACAAAGTCATGCCATTTGGATTGAAAAATATAGGAGCCACTACTTTATTTCATGACATGATGCATAAGGATGTTGAGGTGTATGTTGATGACATGATAGTAAAGTCTTGTGATAGGGCAAATCATTTGGCAGCTCTAGAGAGATTCTTTCAAAGGATCAGGAAATTTAAGTTGAGACTGAATCCCAAAAAGTGCATATTCGGTGTGTCTTCTGGGAAATTACCTAGGATATATGGTCAGTGAGCGAGGCATAAAGGTTGATCCTGATAAGATTAGAGTCATACTTGACATGCTTACGCCCAAGACTAAGAAAGAGGTTAGAGGTTTTTTTGGCAAATTGCAATATATTAGTTGCTTCATTGCCAGATTGACAGATATATGTGAGCCTATCTTCCATCTTCTAAGAAAGAATCAGCCTACAGTCTAGAATGATGATTGTCATCATGCTTTCGAAAGAATTAAGGATTATTACCTTTCCCCTCCAGTTTTAGTGCCTTCTATACCGGGACGTCCACTAATCTTGTACTTGTCAGTTTCGGACATAGCTTTAGGATGCATGTTGGCTCAACTTGATGATTCAGGGAATGAGCAAGCTATCTACTATTTGAGTAAAAGGATGTTGGAGTATGAGATGAGATATGTTGTGATTAAGCGCTTCTTCTTGGCATTGCTTTGGGCCACCAGGAGATTGAGGCATTACATGACAAAGTATTTAGTGCACTTGATTTCCTGTCTTGATCTATTGAGATACTTGTTTGATAGGCTTACTTTGGTTGGTAAACTGATGAGATGACTAGTGCTTCTTATAGAATTTGATATTCAATACATCTCTCAGAAATCCATTAAGGGGAGAGTTGTTGCAGACCATTTAGCGTCCTTACCAACAATCTAAAGTAGACCAGTTGATGATGATTTTCCAGATGAGGAGTTTGTCGCTATGACTAGGTTATCAGGTTGGCGTATGTACTTCGATGGAGCATCTAATCATTTGGGGCATGGGATAGGTGTTTTGTTGGTATCCCCCAAGGTGATCACAATTCAAGATCTGTTCATTTAACATTTTCTGATTACCACCCCACCATAAATAATATTGTTGAGTATGAAGCATGTATCCTCAATTTAGAGACTGCATTAGAGATTGGCATCACACGGATAGATGTACTTGGTGATTCCAATCTAGTACTCAGACGGGTTCGAGGTGACTAGAAGACTAGAGACACAAAGCTAAAGCCATACCACGCCTACCTAGAGTTGTTTATTGAAAAATTTGAGTTGAAATACATTCATCTCCCTAGAACACAAAATCAGTTTGTTGATGCCTTAGCTACCCTAGCTTCTATAATTGACATTTCAACTAATGTGATAGTTCGTTCCTTATTGATTGAGACTAGATCTGTGCCCATTTATAGTCACTTGATTAATGAGACAAAGGTCCCGGATGACCTACCATGGTTTCATGACATTCATCAATTTCTCAAATCTGGCACATACCCCGAGGCTGCAACAACCAAGGATTGGAGAGCATTGAGGCAATTAGCCATTAGATTTGTGATATGTGGAGAGACTTTATATAGACGATCGACCGATGGTATGCTTTTCTTATGTTTGGATCGAGCCTCTACAGATCGAGTGATGAGAGAGGTTCATGCAGGAGTTTGTGGTCCGCATATGGGTGGACACATGTTAATGTGTAAGATTATGAGATTGGGGTACTTTTGGTTGACTATGGAGACTAATTATTGTCAGTTTGTTTAGAAATGCCTAGAGTGTCAGATGCATGGTGATCTTATTCATGTACCGCCCTCAGAGTTGCATGCTTTGACATCGTCGTGGTCTTTCTCAGTATGGGGTATTCATATTATTGGAAAGATCTCACTGAAATCTTCCAATGGCCATGAGTTCATCTTAGTAGCCATAGATTATTTTACTGAGTAGGCATATGCGAAGTTGAGATATGCTAGAGTTGCCAATTTCATCAGGTCACATATTATCTGTCGTTATGGAGTTCTTCATGAGTTGATTTCAGATAGGGGGAGCACACTTTAGAGTCGAAGTTGAAACTTTGTTGTAGAAATATGGCATTCAACATCATAAATCATCTGCATACGGTAAACTAATGGAGCAGTAGAGGCTGCAAATAAGAATATAAAAAGGATTCTAAGAAAGATGTTTGAGACTTCTCGAGATTGGTCATAGAAGCTTCCTTTTGCTTTATGGGCATACCATACTTCTTTTTGCACTTTTATAAGAGCTACACCTTACTCCCCAGTGTACGGTATGGAGGTTGTTTTGCCCATTGAGATAGAAATGGGTTCATTGAGAGTGGCCCTTAAGCAGCAAGTTTATGAGGCAGAGTGGGCTCAGGCTCCACTTGACCAACTTAAACTTTTGGACGAAAGAAGGTTGAGAGTTGTAGACCATATTCAGGCTTACCAAAGGAAGATGGCTCATGCTTTCAAGAAATGAGTCAGACCTAGGCCATTACAAAAGGAGATTTGGTTTTGAGGATTCTTAAAGGTGTTATTGAAGACCCTAGGGGGAAGTTTAAACCTAGTTGGAGTGGACCTTATGTTATTCGAGAGCTGACTTTAGAAGGGGTTGCATGGTTGACTTACGTAGATGGAAACCAATTTTTAGAGCCAACCAACGTGGATCGGCTGAAGAAGTATTACGTTTAAGATCATGGTTAAAGGATAGGTGGCCATCGTTTCGATTAGCCTTATATCTTATCACACTCATTTCATATACAAACTGTTGCTAACCTCTTGAGCCTCACTAGTGCATTATAGCATTTCTTTCTTATAGCTCTACTTACCTTTCATCACCTGGGTAGGGGCCCTTGGTTGTGTATGCATGTTTTACTTGGATAGTCTCATGAGTTTCAACTCTTTGATCTATTTTCTTTTTCTTGTTATCATCCTCTTACTATTCCACTTCTATTATGTTTTATTATTGTTCCTTTTTCGTCTATTTTCGTGTTTTGTCTTCTCTTGCTTTATCTCACTCTCTTTATTTCCTTTAATCGATGACTTTTCACATTTTTAGTGCATCAAGGTAGTCATATCACACCCTTCATTCCACCCATTAACTTTGATTTGGATACCTTAGCTTAAGAGGTGACCTCAGGGTTGGGGCTTTATATACATGTTAGTGATTGGAGTTGACATGCTTCTAGGGTTTGCGTATGATTCATATTTTCATTGGTGATTGAGGAGAGTTTATTCATTTATATTCTTTGATAAGTGGAGTTTCGGTTTGTTGGTACTAGTGGTCTAAAAAAAAAACAAGGTGCGATCATAAGTTTGTTTATAGTAGTGTATTCCATTGAGCATTCATTGATATTTGAGGGTTGTTCATTGGGTTATATATCATTGAGCTCACATGTGAGCCTTTTGAGAGCATCCACTCCTAGTGATACTTATATTTTTAGAGTGACAATAGTTTGGTGAGAGTTTTATGAGATCTTTCGCTTCATGGATCAGGGTTAATATACATTGGATGTGAGGATTAAGTAACCCATCACTAGGGTCTTCGGATCACTATCTTCACTACCATTCCATCTTTGGTGATATGATTTTCTTTGGTTGCACTAATATGAGTTTGTCATCATTCCCTACACCTTCTCGCTTCTCTCATTCATTTCCCATCATCTCTTTTCCAGCTAGTCATTCCATATTTATTCCTTCCTTACATTAATACATGTCTTTGATTTATTAGCCTCTTCATATCCATCACATACTGTATTGACAACTCGACCATTTCTCTTTTATCTTATATTTCGTTGTTGACACCTCCGTTGTTTACTGTCAAGTATAGTAGTTAACGAGATTATTCTGCATATTACATCTTAAACACGAGGGTATTAAGTTTGATCATTGGGTAATTGAGCTTAGTTTCCCTTCATTTCTTTCACCCTATTACCCTAAACCTACATTACGATCCTTGTCGTAAGACCACCCTGAGGCCATGAGATTAGATGTTATCTTCGACAGTCTTCAGTTGGGCAGGGTTTAGCAATTGGTTGAAATATGGGTGTTGTTGTGCTTTCCCTTATGGAAGATGCTTCGAGTGACATTTGGTTCCTCTTTTGCTTAGTCTGATGATGTTTGTCAGAACCTGAGTATGGAGATAGTATTTAGTTGGTGATATCAGTTCCGTCTCTTTGACACACCAGATGCCTATATTGGGGCATATTACCCTCATCATGGGATTTTCTTAGTTGCCATTGGTTTATATGACTCCCACATCCATGATTTGTTGGGATGCTTGATTGGTAATGATAAACCTTTGTCCTACGCTATGCATCTACTCTGTTACACCTTGGCCTTGTACTTTGGGTCATCACTATATGGGCGTGTTATCTTTCCCTTAGGATGCTAAGATTTGTTTGACTATTGGATGCATAAATGGATAATCGATGTTGTTCATTCCTCCTAAGATTTGCACATCAGGTGCCATACTAGGGTATATCCCTCTCTCGTTGAGGAGATCTAATTGGGGCAATAGTGCATGGGCGGATGGTCAGTATTGATTACTTCATGTGAAATTCATCTGTTATGCTAAGGCATATTCCTCCCTTTGATGAGATGGATAGTTTTATGCCCTATTCTACATGGGGATTGGTATCTCCATGATCAATTATTACTTTTGTAGCCAGTTTACCTCTTGATTTGAGCACATTCTTCAGTTTTTTCATGATTTATGATATTGTGGTTGGCTACATATGACTTTCTTGATACTAAGATGGATCACGTCAGATTTCACCCAGTGAGCATCAATAGACTCCCTAGTCAAGAGTTTATGAAACGATTTGTTTTCACCATTGTCATTTTTCAGTTGAACTATGATGTACATCTATTGAGTTTTATGCTTAAGATCAATTAATAAAGAATTTTTTTAAGATATAAAGCCACCACTCCCATAGGCGTTTAAAACCATCATTTTCATAGGCGTTCAGAGCCACCATTTGCATAGGCGTTCAGAGCCACCATTTGCATAGGCGTTCAGAGCCACCATTTGCATAGGCGTTCAGAGCAACCATTTCCATAGGCGTTTAGAGACACCATTTCCATAGGCTTTTAGAGCCATCATTTGCATAGGCGTTTAGAGCCACTTTTTTTTCATAGGTGTTCAGAGCCATCATTTCCATAGGCATTCAGAGCCATCCTTTCCATAAGCGTTCAGAGCTAGCACTCCCATAGGCATTCAGAGCCATCCTTTCCATAAGCGTTCAGAGCTAACACTCCCATAGGCGTTCAAAGCCACCATTTTCATAGGCGTTCAGAGCCACCATTTCCATAAGCACTTAGAGCCACTTTCTCTATTAGGCTTTTAGAATCGTTCTTTTTCCCATTCTTAGCATTCGGAGTCATAGTTTCCTAGTGTTTAGAGATGATAGTCTCCATTAATTTGTCCTCATCTTTCCATTGTATTTGTCATGTCGGTCAGCCCATTGCTTTGGTTTCCTATAACCTTTTATTTAGGGTATTTCTTCTCTTGTGATTGGTCTATCTTGCGGCTTATCAAGTCATATGCTAGGACAAAATTTATGGTATTTTCATAGTTCTTCGGTATAGTTCACTTCATTCCACTCATTACTCGTATTTCTACTCATATTCCTTACATCCGTGATCTCTATCGAAGAGGGGTTGTAGACCCACATATTTCACGATGCATTCCCACTCGATGGGTGAGACTCGGTTTTTCTTTATTTGGTGAAAAATATGATTTTTAGAAAAGACTTGGAGTCGCCACTTATTTTTGTTTTATTTTTTAAGGGAAAACAAAATAAGAAAGAAAACCCTAAGTGTGACTCTTTATTTGGAAAAAACGGTCTGTGAAAAACCAAAACTGGGTTCGGGGATCAGGTTACTTATTGGGAAGGTACGGTAAAGACCGTAGCACCCCTCTAAGCCCCTAGAAATGGGTCTCTACTAAATAAGGTGAAGTAGGTATGACCATTAACTAGGAGATCAATGGGTACCAAAATGATCATAGTTAAAAAACAAGTCATAATGACGAAATAATAAACAGAGTGAGGGTGAAAGCGTACCTTGGTAGCAGGTAATAAAGTACTGTCATGAAATAAAGTTATGTGTACAATGATAAGTATAAAATATCCCACACAAAACCAAATAAAAAATCAAACAAAATTAATCACACAGTTCACTTGAATTATTTTCGAAAGAAATATTATGAATGTTAGGCTCCCACCAAAGCCCAATTTATATTGTTATGAATTAATTCTCATAAATTCCATTATTTTGGAATTATGAAAACTTATTCATTTTTATATTTTTTTAAAAAATTGAAAATGAGAGTTTTGAAAATGAAATTTGAAATTTTGGAAATCTGGAAAATTATTTAAAGATGACAGTAAAAATTAAGTTTGAAGTTTTGGAAATCTAGAAAATTATTTGAGAATAATAGTTTTAAAAAATAAATTTGGAATTTTGGAACTTTGGAAAATTATTTGAGAATAATAGTTCTAAAAGTAAATTTGGAATTTTGGAACTTTGGAAAATTATTTGAGAATAATAGTTCTAAGAAATGAGATTTGGAATTTTGGAAATTTTGATTTGAGAATAATAGTTCTAAGGAATGGGATTTAAAATTTTGGAAATTTTGATTTGAGAATACTAATAAGTCTAAGGAATAGGATTTGGAATTTTGAGAATTTTGATTTGAGAATAATAGTTCTAAGGAATGGGATTTGGAATTTTGGAAATTTTGATTTGAAAATTAAATTTTTAAGAAATTAAATTAAAAACTATTTTTTGAATTTTAAAGATTAAATTTGGAAAACCATTTTGAGAATTGAATTTTAAAGATTAAATTTGGAAAACCGTTTTAAGAATTGAATTTTAAAGATTAAATTTGGAAAACTTAGAAAATCATTTGAAACTTGTATTTTGAAGATTAAATTAGGAAAACAATTTGAGAATTGAATTTTAAAGATTAAATTTGGAAATTTTAGAAAATTATTTGAAAATTGTATTTTGAAGATTAGATTAAAAAAATGGGATTTTAAAGAGTTATTTGAGAGTAATAAAAGGAATAAATAAAATAAATAAATAGGTAAATTTTTAATATTAAAATAAGAAGAAAAAAAAAAAAGCAAAAGAATAGAAAGTGGCTACGGCATGGGTGAGCTGTGGAGTGGCTTTAAGTTGTATGTGGGTTACATGTGGTGGCTGTTTGGAGACCTTGAGCTGCATGTGAGCTGTGGAGTGGCATTAAGTTTTATGTGGGCTGCATTTGGTGGCTGTTTGGAGACCTTGAGCTGCATATGGGCAGTGGGGTGGCTTTAAGCTGTATGTGGGCTACATGTGGTGGCTTTTTGGAGACCTTGAGCTGCATATGGGCAGTGGGGTGGCTTTAAGCAGTATGTGGGCTGCATGTGGTGGCTTTAGGCTGTATGTGGGGGTGTGCGGTCATGGGTGAGCTGAATGGTTCGGTGTGGGATGGCCGTGAGGGGGGGTAGGCTGTGATGGCCATGGTTGCCATGGGGTGCATGCGGACTGCATGTGGGAACTGTGGTGTAGTGTGTAGCGGCTGTGAAGGCCATGGGTGAGCATGGGGTGGCCATGGACTACATGGTAGTGTTGTGAGGTCAGGTGGCTTGTGTATGAGCTGCATGCGATGACCATGGTGGCCATGGGTGAGTTGAGAGAGTTGTGTGAGTGAGTTGAGAGAGGTGTGGTTGCATGGGTGAGTTGTGAGAGGTGTGGCTGCATGGGTGAGTTATGAGAGCTGTGTGAGTGATTTGAGAGAATGTGGCTGCATGGGTGAGTTGTGAGAGCTATGTGAGTGAGTTGAGAGAGGTGTGGCTGCATGGTGGAGATTTTACACTGCCTTTCTGCAAGTTTATCACTCAATGTAGTTATCCCATTTCGACTTTGATCATCACCAGAGTATACTGTAATAACCTCTCTCCATTCAAAATAACTAACCATATCTGCAATGGCAGTCATCTGGAATAGATCATTGGTGGCAATTTGAATAAAGTAAGGGAACTAGAGAGGCGAGAGGGTTAGGTCCAAGGCTGTTAATGACAGCAGTAGAACATGGAGCTCATTTACAAGATGTGAGAGTGCATGGGCCATCACAGCACTTTGTGGATCAATAATAGCTATTATGTCATACTCCATGAATTATAATGCCCCAACAATTTTGAGAAATCCGCTATAGTTAGAATCATGCAAGGTTATAGCCAGTTTTCTCCCACCAAGAATGCTTGGATCAGAATTCACATCTTGTTTCGCCGCCTTCATGACTATCTTTACAACTTTCCCATTGATAGTGCTAAATGTGAATATAGCTCCAATATTCACAACCTTAGGATTCAAAACCTCTTTAGTGTATCTTCTAATATAAAGGATTAAAAGCAACACAATCCAAACCAGATTCATGATGATCTTAAATGATGTACCTAACCACCATATTTCCAATACCAAACAGACATCTTGAATTGAAATGAAATAAATAGAATAATCAATCCCATATACTAATTTTTGTTAAACACTCAAGGGATTTTTTTACGCATTAGTACCACCCCTATAAGCAACCCTAAACTAGAACAATGGGAATTCTACAATTATGTGCTAAAGAAATATTCCTAAAGAACAAGATGCGACCATTTAAATTTCCAACATTCAAATACCAATTGCAATTAAATAACTAAAAGAGGGGCAGAGGAAGTCACATCCCCAAAATGAACAGAAAGACCAAAAAAGCATAAATATTCCATACTAAACTAGCATCTTGGATAAACAAGAAATGCCCATCAAAGCATAACTTAAGAGAAATCAAATTTCAGGTGCTTTCAGGGTTTCCAAGACATGACCGGCCAATAGGGGAAAATTTGTATTTGGAATCAGAGGTAGATGAGGGAGGCACACAATCAACCATGTTAAAGGAATGATGCATAACAGAGGAATCACAGGTTTAGTCACCTT
This sequence comes from Vitis cinerea var. helleri x Vitis rupestris, assembly GCA_945999865.1. Lineage (NCBI taxonomy): Eukaryota > Viridiplantae > Streptophyta > Magnoliopsida > Vitales > Vitaceae > Vitis > Vitis cinerea var. helleri x Vitis rupestris. The sequence goes on from OX253933.1 coordinate 17,037,681, forward strand.
GAAAGGGCAACAAAATTTAAAAGTGGGAACAAAAGGAGAATACTCACAAGAAGATGGGTTGAGTTTCACATGAAAGTGAAGAATCCATTGAGCTTCTCCTTTTTCCTATTCCACCTCTCTCTCCATTTTTCCTTCTTCTGTTTCCTTGCCTTCTTTCCAAACCTCTCCAAATGTCCTTTGTTCTTTTCTTTTTCTCTCCCTCTTTCTATATGCTGAAGGTTCCTTTTTTTTTTTTTTTTCTGTTTTTCTTTCTTTTTCTCTCATTCTCTCTATTTTCTCCTCTTCCAATCTGAATCCCCTCCTTTCTCCAGACTTCTCCCTTCGTCTTATATCTCTCCTTGAAAACCTCTCCCTTTCCTCTAGACTTCTCCACCCTCAATCATCTTTTTCTCCAAACTCCTTTTTCCCATCTTTACAAACTCCCCTTCCCGATGACTTCTCTGCACCTTCCCACCAAACTATTTTATTTATTTATTTATTTTTAACTCCAAACTGAGTCTTCCTTCTTTACTTTCCCACCAAAAATTTGTTTATTTTCTTTCCCTTATTTTATTTATTTATTTATTATTATTATTATTATTTATTTGAATAAACGAGTAAATAAAATAAAAAATAATGAAAAGATATTTTGGAAATGGAGATGAAAATAAAAAAATGTAATATAATAGTAAGAATAATACTAATAATATCAGTAAAATAATAATAATAATAATAATAATAATAATAATAATAATAATATTGGAAACAATGGTAAGAAAAACAATTCTAATAATGATAATAAAAAACAAAATGACAATAATAATAATAAACATGTACAATGACTATATACATGTATAGGTAGATATGAAAATGAACAAATAAATAAATAAATGCCTAGATATAAGTACACAACATGTATTTATAAAGAAAACATGCAAGCTACATAAGCCATGTAGGCCACGTAAGCCATACGAATGACTTAGGGGTACTAAGGTAAGACCTAAAAGGACTAGGCGTACCTAAATGGGCCAGGTGTGCCTAATGGGTCAGGAGACGACTTACAAGTCAAAAGAGAAGTATGGGAAGACACCTGGTTTCACACCTATTAAGAGGACAAAATGGAGGGTCTACAAATATGCCCCTCTTCGGTAGAGATCACGAGTGCAAGGAATGCGAGTAGAAATATGAGCAATGAGTGGAATGAAGTGAACTATACCAAAGAACTAAGAAAATACCATAAATTTTGTCCTAACACATGACACAATAAATTCCAAGATAAACCAAATACAAGGAAAGAAATATCCTACAGAAGAGGTTTATAGGAAGTGACTTTGAACGCCTATGAAAATGATGGCTCTGAACGCCTGTGGAAATGATGATGGCTTTGAATGCCTATGAAAATGATGATGGCTTTGAACGCCTATGAAAATGATGATGGCTCTGAACGCCTATGAAAATGATGGCTTTGAACGCCTATGGAAATGATGATGGCTTTGAACACCTATGGAAATGATGATGGCATTGAACGACTATGAAAATGGTGATGGCTCTGAACACCTATGAAAATAATGATGGCTCTGAGCGCCTATGAAAAGGATGGCTTCGAACGCCTATGCAAATGATGATGGCTCTAAACGCCTATGAAAATGATGGCTCTAAACACCTATGAAAATGATGGTGGCTTTGAACACCTATGAAAATGATGATGGCTCTAAATGCCTATGAAAATGATGGCTCTGAACGCCTATGAAAATGATGGCTCTGAACGCCTATGAAAATGATGGCTCTGAAAGCCTATGAAAATGATGGCTTTAAACACCTATGAAAATGGTGGCTCTAAACACCCATGCAAGTGATGGCTCTGAATGTCTATGCAAGTGATGGCTCTGAACGCCTATGCAAGTGATGGCTCTAAACGCCTATGCAAGTGATGGCTCTGAACGCCTATGAAAATGATGGCTCTGAACGCCTATGAAAATGATTGCTTTGAATGCCTATGAAAATGATGGCTTTGAACCCTTACGAAAACGATGGCTCTGAATGCCTATGAAAATGATGGCTCTAAATGCCTACGCAAATGATGGCTCTGAACGCCTGTGAAAATGATGGCTCTGAACGCCTATGCACGTGATGGCTCTGAATGCCTATGAAAATAATGGCTCTAAATGCCTATGCAAATGATGGCTCTGAACACCTATGCAAATGATGGCTCTGAATGCCTATGAAAATGATGGTGGCTCTGAACACCTATGAAAATGATGAAGAAAAATTTGATAATCTCTACACTAAGGATATGCCCCAGTATCAAAGGTGCATCAAGCTACCAAAATGTCGAAAGAAAACAAGCAGCTGCAAATATCGTAATGAGAAAGAAATGACACATCATGATGAAGGTATTAAGAAGTATAAACATAAATCTCTTCATATCTCAAATAAATTCCTTCTCAACTGATCTCAAACATAAAGGTCAACAGATGTACATCACAGTTTAGGAAAAGAACGACTATGGTAAAAACAAATCGTTTCATAAACTCTTGACTAGGGAGTCCATCGATGCTCTTTGGGTGAAATCTGATGTGATCCATATCAGTCCCAAGCAAAGTCATATGTAGCTGATCATAATATCACAAATCATGAAAAAACTTAAGAATGTGCTCAAATCAGGAGATAAACTAGCTACGAAAGCAATAACTGATCATGGAGATATCAACCCCTATGTAGAATAAGGAATCATAAATACAAGGCATAAATCTACCCATCTCATCAAAGTGAGGAATATGCCCCAATGTAACAGATGGTTTCACATGAATAAAGTAATCAATACTGGCCATCTGCCCATGCACTACTGCCCCAATCAAATCTCCTCAACGAGAGAAGGATATGCCTCAATATGGCACTTGATGAGTAAATCTAAGGAAAAACGAGCAACATCGATTATCCATTTGCGCGTCCAACAATCACACAAATCTTAGCATCCCAAGGGAAAGATAACACACCCATATAATGATGATCTATGAAAATGGAGTTTTTCTTACCAATCTCAAGAAGCCCGATAAGCCCACAATGCAAAAGGGAGTTTTTATTACCAATCTCAAGAAGTCTCAACCATCTTCCTCAAAATCCTCTTAATGTTCTTATTTACAGCCTCTACTGCCCTATTGGTCTATGGCCTGTATGTAGATGATCTGTGATGCTGGATGTCATATTTTTGTAACAAAGTTTCGACATTAGCTCTAAAGTATGCTCCCCTATCTAAAATCAACTCATGTGGAACTCCATAGTGGCAAATGATGTATGACTTGATGAAACTGGCAACTTTAATAGATGTCAACTTTACATATGATGCAGATTCCACCCACTTGGTAAAATAATCTATGGCTACTAAGATGAACTCATGGCCATTGAAAGATTTCGGTGAGATCTTTCTAATGATATCAATACCCCATACTAAGAACGATCATGGTGATGTCAAAGCATGTAACTTTGAGGGTGGTACATGAATAAGATCTCCATGCATCTAACACTCTAGGCATCTCTGAACAAACCGACGATAATCAGTCTCCATAGTCAACTAGAAGTATCCTAATCTCATAATCTTACGAGTCAACATGTGTCCACCCATATGCAGACCATAAACTCTTGCATGAACCTCTCTCATCACTCAATCTACAGAGGCTCGATCCAAACATAAGAGAAGCATACCATCAGATAATCTTCTGTATAATGTCTCCACACAAATCACAAATCTAGTGGCTAACTGCCTCAATGGTCTTCGATCTTTAGCTGTCGTAGCCTTAGGGTATGTGTCAAATATGAGAAACTGAAGAATGTCATGAAACCATGGTAGGTCAACCTAAACCTCTGTCTCATCAATCAAGTGACAAAAAGTGGGCACAGATCTAGTCTCAATCGGCAAGGGACAAACTATCACATTAGTTTAAATGTCAACTGTAGAAGCTAGGGTAGCTAAGGCATCAAAAAACTAATTTTGTGCTCTAGGGAGATGAATGTATTTCAATTCTTCAAATTTCTCAATCAATAACACTAAGTAGGCATGGTATGGCTTTAACTTCGCGTCTCTGGTCTTCTAGTCACCCCGAACCTGTCTAAGTACTAGATTGGAATCACCAAGTACATCCATCTGTGTGATGCCAAGCTCTAATGCGGTCTCTAAACCGAGGATACACGCTTCATACTCAATAATATTATTTGTGGTAAGGTGGTAATCAGGAAATGTTAAATGAACATATCTCGAAATGTGATCACCCTAAGGGGATACCAACAAAACACCTATCCCATATCCCGAATGATTAGCTGCTCCCGGCATGACAGGCACTAAAATAGGAGGAGAAAGCAAGTACTCCTTAATCCTCTCAAACACAAGCTGGAAATCATCATTCTAAACTATAGGCTAGTTCTTCTTCAATAGATGAAAAATGGGCTCACATATGTCTATCAATCTGGCTATGAATCGATTGATATACTGTAACCTGCCTAGAAACCCCTGATCTTTTTCTCAGTCCTTGGCACAGGCATGTTAATTATGGCTTTGATCTTATTTAGGTTAACCTCTATGTCTTGCTCACTGACCATATGCCCCAAAAATTTCCTAGAAGTCACTCTAAAAGTGCACTTCTTGGGATTCAGCCTCAATATGAATTTTCAAATCCTCTCAAAGAACCCCTCTAGAGTCGCTAGGTGATCTGCTCTGCCTCGGGATTTCACAATCATATCATCCACATAAACTTCAACATCCCTATGCTTCATGTCATGAAATAAAGTAGTAGCATCTCTTTGATAAGTGACTCTTACGTTCTTCAACCCAAATGGCATAACCTTGTAACAGTAGGTACCCTACTCAGCAATAAAGGTTGTCTTCTCCATATCCTTTGGAGCCATCAAAATCTAATTATACCCTAAAAACCCATCCATGAAAGACAACATCGAATGCCCTGTAGTGCTATCGACCAACAGATCAATGTGCAGGAGAGAAAAGTCATCTTTAAAGCTGGCTTTATTAAGGTCTCTGAAGTCAACACAAACTCTAACTTTGCCGTCCTTTTTGGGAATAGGGACGACGTTAGCCAACCAATCTGGTTACTCAACCACTGATATAAATCCAACACTGAGTTGTTTCTGAATCTCCTCTTTCACCTGCAGACTCTAACGTGGGTGTAATCGCCTCAATTTTTGCTTAACTGGTCTAGCATGTGGTAGGATGGGTAGATGATGCTGAACTATAGAGGGATCAAGGCCTATCATGACCTCATATGACCATGTAAAGACATCCATGTACGACTTGAGTAAACGAATAAGTCTATCCCTCTCATCTGTGGATAGAGGTAAACCAATCTTCAACTCTCTAAGTTGATCATCTGTGCCAAAATCAATAGTCTCAACATTCCTTGTAGTAGGTGAAACTCTCACATCTATGGGATCAGAGTCATGATCAAAAGATTCTCTATCTGAATCAGGCTGTGCAATTTCATCATTTATATCAAATATCTATGAAGTGGGTGAATAAGGTGCAAGTAGCGAAACATCATCACAAGAGACAGATGAATACTCATAAATGCTTAAATCCATAACTGAATCATCAAAAACATAGTCAGAGCGGGTGAAAAATCCCAATAGAATGTAAAATGAAAGAGGTGGGTCCATAAAGTCGGATGCTCCCTTAATTGGGCCAACGATGCCCTCATACATATCAATAGTAGGAATAACAAAAGTAAGAAGCTCAAGAGCAGGAACAGTCTGATCCTCCTCAACAATCTCGATGACAGATACTCCAAAATGCTCCCATGGCAAGAAAGGCTCGCATTGAACTGCATCAAGGAATTGACTGATACCCAACATGTCCATCTCATCATGATACTCATCATGAGGAACTGCTCCGTCAATCATATCTGCAGGCTTAATGATTGCCTTATAATCAGTAGTCTCACCTGGGAAGCAAAAGGAGAATAAGTTGGCTTGATCTAGAGATGGTGGAGTGATCGCCACAAAAGCTGACGCGCCATGGGTCTCATCACTCATCTGCATCTGATGAAGTATATGCTGAAGCTCATCCACTGTACTATCCTTAACATGTATCTCCTCAACACTAGGCTGAACCTCCGATCCTCTAACAAATTAATTGACCAAACTGAAAGTGCAAGGGCAAACAGGATAATCAAATGGGATGCCAGACAATCGAGCCCTCACCCTATCCCTACGTAGTCGTGCCATATAACAAACATCATCCTCCGAAGGGGTGAATCCAAATCCAAAAGGAGTATCATGATCAATAGTAGCCACGAACTCACTAGGTCCATGTTGGCGCCATCCTATACCAAAACCAGGTAAAAAGGACATGCCTCTCATCATATCAAGAACAAGGGTACTATTATGTCGGTCAAATGACATGGCTACAAAATCTCTATAAAAATCCTGAATCTCAAGGGTTTGTACCTCATCAAATGTGAATTCTATCAAAAAAATATCATCATCACTGTGACTGATCTGCAATACTGGCTCAGAGGATGAAATCATGTCTCTAGTAGACTATATTGTAATAACCTGCCCATCATGGATAAACTTCACCTTTTGATGAAGAGAAGATGAAATAGCTTCAGCTTGGTGAATCCAAGGTCGGCCCAAAAGTAGGTTAAAGGATGCAAGAATCCTCAAAACTTGAAATAGTATGGAGAATGTGGTTGGGCAGATCAGTAAATCTATAGTTAAGGTGCCCATGACCTCCCTCTTAGTGTAATCATAAGCTCTCATTGTCTATGTGGAGGGACCAAAATCTGAGGGTGCAAAGCCGAGGGCTACAAGAGTGGCTAATGGGCAAACATTCAGGGCAGAGCCATTGTCCAACACGATGGAGGGGACTTTGTGGCCTGAACAAACAACTGTAATATAGAAAAAGCAAGCATGGCCAAAACCCTCCGGTGGTAGATCATTAGTAGAAAACAATGCAAGTGGCCCTATCGGCTGTCATCATATGAATCAATCCTTCTGGAGTAGTAGAGGTCTCAACACGTATCTGACTCAAAGCTCGAATAAGTGCATCTCTACAGGTATTAGAAGTAGCCGACAAACTCCAAATGGATATCCTAACCTGGGTGCTCTACAGCTATCTCAAGATCTCATCATCCTCCTTCCTGACCTCCTCACAAGAGTCTATACCACCAAATGGTTAAGTAATCGAAGGTGCAGCCTGAGCTATCCTCCCACTACGAGTCATAACATGTATATCAACATCCTCAAGCCATAGAATGAATCGAGCAAACGTGCCCCTATGCCCAACATTTGTTGGTGTAGAAGGAATCAACTGTAATGGTGCTCTATTCGAGATCAAACTAAATGGTGTAGGGATAAAAAAAAATATGATATAACTCCTACAATCTCATAGCCATCGTCTGGAACAATCATCTCAGGCAATCCATCATCCCAACTCAGCATGTGTATGACGTCATCCTAAACAAAATTTATATGATGAATACAATCAGTAGGATGAAGCATTGAATGTGTGGTGTGAGCAAGTAAAGGGTTCGTGGTCACACTTGGCTACCCCAAGTTAACCAGACCCTGATCTATCAAGTCCAGAATAACATGTCTCAAAGTAGGGCAACGGTCAGTGTCATGTCCTAGACCCTGATGGTAAGCACAGTGAAGGTCTAACCTGAAATGAGGTGGCATAGGTTGAGTTGGTGGTCTCGGTGTCAATGCAGTCAACAATCCTCCCTCTATGAGCTTCTGGAAAGCTCTACTCAAAGGCATTCCCAATTGGGAAAACTGTTGCATCTGTCTTTGTGCAGGTAGACCCCTAGGTTGGGGATAATGAGTAAGTGGCCTCTATGTGGCATGAGTAGCATAAACTGGTTGTGGAGCCAAGTGTAGATATGTGGGAGACATAGGTCTAGAAGGATCAAGTGGCCTATACTGCACATGGGGTGATAACGGGTAATAAACTCCAAAAGTCTGCCCAACTATCTGATAATATCTAGGGGGCCTCGGTTTGGCGGCATTGATGGCATTGACGTCCCTTAATCTCTGTCCAATAGTTGGTTTCTTCCCCTTTGAGTCTAAAGGGGAAGAATCAGGCCATAATCCTCTAGCAATACCCTCCTTAATACCATATAATGCTTGCACCAAAGATCCAAAGTCCATGTGTGGAAATCCCATCAAATACCTAGCAAATCGAGGCTGCAAGCTCCTCATAATTATGCTAATATGATCCTTCTTAGATGGCCTATTAATGATCTGGGCGATCTTTTCCCTCCAACGAGAAATGAATGATGTGACTTTCTCATCAGGCTTCTGCCTCAAGGCCTCCAACTCCTTCTGTGAGACATCTATGACAGTGCTAAATGCAAATTGTCATAGAAACTCCTGGGCTAAATCATCTCATGTATGATGACGTGATACATCCAAAGAAGCAAACCAACGTTGGGTCGCCTTACTCAAGGACATGGGAAACAACATAATCATCTGAGCCTCATCCAAATCGTGGGCCCTCATCACAGTACTATATAGTCTCAAATGAATAAAGGGGCATCCAATCCCCGTGTATCCCTCGATCTCTGGCATCCTGAATTTGGCCGACAGACTGGCCATTGGTAGTCCATCAAAATCATCCCATTCCATGCCTCCATCTGATACTCTAATATGTCTCATCCTCTGCTCAAGCCTGTCTATGCGTGCATGGGCATCCTCCAAGGTCGGAACAACCACCATGGCAAGCGGTGGGACAACCTCAGTCTGACTCTATAAAGTAAATGGTGTAGGCTATGGAACTATATGACCAAGTGGGGGAGGTGGTGGTATCTAAGTGTCCTGTGGAGTCGTTTGACTAGGCAGGAGAGGTGGCTAAATAGTGGGATCATACTACACACTCTCCTGAATTGGAACCTGTTGGGTCTGCTGCATGCATCCTTTGACTAAGACTAGTTATGGCCTCCTAGATCGAAGCCATAGCAGTAGCGAACTAATCAACTGTAACCATCGGTTGATTCGTGTTTCCCAATTGGTGTCTCAACTGATTCATATCCAGCTGGTGTTCCTTGATTATGGTCCTCAAAAGGGAGTAATCAACAAAATTTATAACCTATATCACCATGCATTAGGATAGCCTTAGCTAATATAGCATAGTGGCTCTAGCATCGTTCACTGGGAAGGGTTTTCAACTCAGAACTGATACCAATTCAAAGTTAAATTGGTGCTTTTTCATTTCAAGGTTAGCTTAAGAAGAAAACATAAACTTTGGTTGAAAAAGGTTTTGTTTTAAGCTAACTAAAAAGAAAGTAATGGAAATTACTTATGAAGAAAAACATTCCTTGGAGTTTTAGGTTCACAGGGGAGGCTCCTCATGCAAAAACAGAGCTCTGGTCACATGGTTCTTTTCCTCGCATTAGAGAATTAACATATAGTTAATTCTCTAACCGGTGTTGTACGGATGCTTCCCTTTAATGGATTTCAGCACTAATTCTCTCTCACTGATGCAACTTGCAATGGCTCGTGCCTCTCACCTAGCATTTTCCATTCAAGGTGATCATTAACCTTGGACTTCCCTTCTCAAGCCCGCAAGAGATAACTAATGGATGTATCCTTAGAGTCCAAAAGCTTACCAAGTGTTGGCAATTCTAGAAAATCCTACCTTCAAGTCACCTCCCAAAAGCTCGCAAGAGATAAACTAGTGCATCTCCATGGATGGAGATCACTTGCCTTACCAAGTGTTGGCTCAGGTGAATTGAAGGTGTTTTAAGTTAACTAAAAACATAGAAATCATTAATGAGTCACACTTTCTCTTCATTAATGGCTGAAACAACAAAACTACCGATTCTTGCATTTGGGACCTTTCCTGGCAACCTTAGCTCCAAGGAACTAAAAGCCTAGCCACTCAATCTCTGAGGAAACATCCTCAGAGCTCGTTTGGCTAGTAAGAAAAATTAAATAAATATATGCAATCAAATTGAGTAGGTAAAGCAGAGCAAAAGCTCTATATTTTACTTCTTTGCAAAATTATATAACGTTGTCCGAAAACAAGTTTCTCGTCCTTCCTTTTGATGAATATTTACAAGCATTAAATATGGGGTTATTTACCCTTTGTTCTTGCTTAAAGACTAAGGAATCCTATGATAGGTGGATTACAAGCAGAGTTTAGGAATTTAGACATCAAATATCTAAAGCAAAAAAATCTCAAAATGTTGGTCGCAAATATCGGGAAGCTTCAGGAGAATTTCACAGCCGTGCAAGAGGGCTACGAAATTTCGCAGCATGAAGGACACCATTTCGCAACTGTCCTCTTGTGATTTCGCAGCCCTGCGAAATTGGCCTTCAGCTTGGAGTGATCGGCTTCCAATGGCTGTAACTCCTTCATTTTAGCTCCGAATTGTGCACCATTTGAAGCATTGGATTGATAACTTCCCAAGATTCGAAACAACATATAGTATGCATGAATTGAGCTCCAGAAAGTGCTCCAAAAGTGGATGAAAGTGACTGTCCTCTAAATTGCTTCATGGTAGATTTCTCTTTGCTTCCCCTCCTTGCATTCCGGATTTGCTTATGGCAAAGGACTTTAAAGCTTCAAAGCTTTGGTTCTTCATGTTTCTGAGCTTTCCATTGCTTTGCCATGGATTCCAAAGAACTCTCCTCAATCTGAGATTGCTTTGGTGATCAAATCACTAACAAAAACACCAAAGCTTACACAAAGTGATTAAAAATGATTGCAAAGGTCCTTAATATGTTAATTGAGTTAAAAGGTAATAACTACTACTCAAAAGTGTTTAAAAGAGTTAATTACAAGCTATCAAATAGCACTTTTTGAGTAGTAATCACTCCCCCCAACCGACATATTGCTAGTCCCTTAGCAATAAAGGAAAGAAAAAGTACAAAAAAGTAATATAGTTTACAAGATCATTCTAATCACTACCAAAAAATTTTAAGTGGCATAATGATCAAACTCTCACATGGAACATTAAAGAAATATGAACTCAAATTTCAACAAGAGTTATCAAATACTTTGCTAAACACAATTCATAAAGAGAAGGCATTATGCAAATTGAAGCTTTAAAATCATCTCCACTTCCAAAGGACCAAACCTTACTCTTCCACAAAAATCTAAGTGTTAGTTGATAGTTTCCGAATATAGTATGCTAAACTAATCTCTCCCCTCAACCTAGTTCTTTTTTAACACTTAGCAAACTGACCAAATTCAATAAGCTAAGCACGCACCCTTTTGTTTCACAATTTTTTTTCATTGTAGGAGTACAAGGCTTAAAGGTATTCTTTTCTAAATTGTCCATGTAACGGGGGTCCACCGATGACTTCCAACCAATTAAGGTTTAGGGCATCAAGCTTTAAGGATCTTTCAACCACTAACTCCTCGGATTTTACCCCGGACTTTTAAGAATGAATTTTAATACCCAAGCACCTACAGTATGTTAAACTCCACCTATTCACCCTTGTAACGAGCATTGAGGTCGGTGACTCCCAACCAATTAAGGCTTAGGGCACCAGGTTTTAAAGATTTTCACCATATACCCCTCAGACCTTGCTCGGGTTTCAAGGCAAGCAAACATTTTTCTCTTTCTTTCTTTTTTTTCTTTTCAAAGGCTCATTGGCCTTTTATAAGGTGTCCCAACACTATTAAATGAGGTCAAAGGTACCAAGTCTAAATTTTCCTAAGTCAAGAGGGAAATAGCTTTTCATCATATAATCGGAATTTATTGTGCACAGTGTGTGAATAGCTTAAACTGGAAGAACTAAGCTTGAATTCAATAGGAGTTTCAACAATTCATCAACTTTAGTAAGCATAATACAAACTCTAAGTCAAGTGAAAAACAAAAATTCAATTTCTCCCATTTCAATTTGAAAATTTTTCCTTAGCAACCATGGAGAGTATAATAAAAAACTTAAAAAATTTTAAAATTAAACAAAAATCAACTAATTACCAAAATAACTTAGCATAAATAACAAAAAACTTCCTTCCTCAACTCTCCCCCCAACCAAACTGAACATTGTCCTCAATGTGGCATGAGCGATTGAGATTATAGGGAGGAAGTGGTACCTCCTGAGTGATATCAATTTCGAGTATTGATTGGAGAAACCACATGTTTAAAAAAGAATTAAAGATATAAGTAGAGGAAATAAGAATAAAATAATGCTAAGAGTGATCAAAAAGTGATAGATTTGTATTACTTCAATTCATTGTAAGTAATACAAGCAATCCCAATATATAATATCAAAAGCATGGGATTTCATAAAGAAAGTACAAAAATGAAATACATAATCGAAATATATAAAGGAAACTATCAAAATGATCAAATGGTGGGTGGAGGATGTTGTGGAGATGATGGCTCAGTTGTCTCTGCCTCTCCTGTAGTAGGCTCCTCAGGAGGCATAGTCTCATGCATGAAAGGAGGGGCCTGTGATGGCTCTAGTGGGCTAGGAGTGGCATGCTTAGGGGCTGATATAATACCCAAATGATGCTGAATCTGCCTCAAAATGGCAGTGTGCTAGGCTTGAGTGGTAATAATCTGCTCCTGATGAGCACAAAGAGCTGTCATCTGCTAAGTGATGATCCTCTAAGAAGTGGCCAATGCTTGGAAAGTGTGGCATAAGCCTCTATACTCGATAATGGGTATAGTTATCCTTGGCTCAGCTGAAGGAGATGGCTCTGATGTGGGTGGAATAACAGAGGGAGTCTGTGATGTGGCCTGAGGAGTAGAGGGTGCAACCTCTGGTATAGGCTCAGTAGGGGCCACTGCAGGGGCAAGTGGCTGAGTGTCAGCAGGTATGTCAATTGGCTCCTCTGGCTGCTCTAGATGCTCTAGTCCAGCTGGTGCTCCCTAGTCTGCACCACCATAAGCTGTCATACTAGTCCATTTGTCGAGAGTGAATATCTCTCGGCAAATCCGTCTACGCTCATGCTGAGGCTCTGCTAGGTATCCCAGGTGCTCCAATATCTGACATAATAGTCTGAGGAAGAGAAGTGGAATGGCATCTGCTCGGAGTAGCTTCTTCCGATGCACAGGCGTGTCTCTTGGGATTCTCAGGCGAGTCGATGGGGACGAAGACTTAGCTCCTCTGGTTCTAGCCATGGTGGTGTTAGCGAAAACGGCCGGAGGTGCGCACGGCTCGCTCAGGCGGAGGAGGCAGACGAGAGGGTGCTCTGGCTTGGCTCCTCTTGGTACCTTTTTGAAGTTCAAATGACCGTTTAGAATAGGAAAAGTGGAATTTATACCGTTTAAAAGGATGCCAAGGGTCACTGTTCCTTTTCGCAGCAACTGAGGATTTTTGCAGCGGGGGAGGAGGGGTGGATTTCGCAGCGGGAGGTCATTTTCGCAGCAGGGGGCATTTCTGCAACATTTTCGCAGCCCATTTCGCAGCTGCGAAACGGGGGTACGACGCTGCGAAGTGGCACTCGTGTGCCAATGGGTGGTTTCGCAGCTGTGAAACACCCTTCGAAATGGCGTCTTGACTACGAAATGGATGTATGGGGCTGCGAAATGGCACTCGTGTGCCAAGGGGTCACTTCGCAGCTGCGAAAATTTTCGTAGAGGGTGCTAGGCGGCTGTGAAACCATTTCGCAGCGGGAAACGATTTTCGCAGCGAGGGGGGCGATTTTCGCAGTGGCTCTTGGGGGCTGCGAAATTATTTCGCAGTGGGAGGCGATTTTCGCAGCGGCCCTCTTTAGGTTGTGAAATTTCGCAGACCATGCTTTCTCCTTGCTTTTGAGCTCCTCTTGATTCCTAGCTTCCTTCTTTCAATTTCCTTGCAATTCCTCCTGATTTTGATCATTCAAAAAGACTAAGTTACATATAAATAACACAATTTAAGATTCAAATTAAAATCAAAACAATTAACAAAGTTTATAAATTAACATAATTAAACAAAAATATGGACTTTGGTGAAACCAAGTCCATCTAACCCTTCTCTGATCAGGCTTTTTGTGGCTTAAGGAGGTTGTTTTCCTCATTTTCTTGCTTGAATGGCTCAATGAATGGCTTGAGACGATGACCATTGACTTTAAAGATGTTTGCGCCATTGGAATTCAGTAATTCCACCACTCCATTGAGATGCACTTGGTGAATAATGAAAAGACCTATCCACCTTGACTTGAGCTTCCCAGGAAAGATATGGAGCCTTGAGTCATAGAGTAAGACTCTTTGTCTTTTCTAGAATTCTTTGTTGGAAATTAATTGATCATGCCACCTCTTCATCCTCTGTTTTACAACTTTGGAATTGATGTAAGCATCATTTCTTAATTCCTCCATCTCATTAAGGTCTAAGCACCTCTTTGCCCCGGCTCTGATCAAGTCCATGTTTAACCTCTTGATTGCCCACCAAGCCTTATATTCAACTTCCACAGGGAGATGGCATGCTTTGACATTGACTAGGCGATAGGGAGACATGCCAAGAATAGTCTTGTAAGTTGTTCTATATGCCCATAATGAATCATGAAGCTTAATAGACCAATCTTTTCTGCTCATGATCACCACTTTCATCAATATGTTCTTGATTTCCTTGTTTGCTAGCTCCACTTTGCCCATAAGTTTGAGGGTGATAAGGTGTAGCTACCTTATGCTTCACTCCATACTTGGCTAATAGGGTTTCAAAAGGTTTGTTGCAAAAATGAGTACCTCTATCACCGATTATGGCCTTGGGCACCCCAAATCTTGAGAAGATGTTCTCCTTAAGAAATTTGAGAACCACCCTATGATCATTGTGTTTACAGAGGATTTCCTCAACCCATTTAGAAACATAGTCCACCCCCACCAAGATATAAGAGTTACCAAAAGACATTGGGAAAGGTCCCATAAAGTCAATACCCTAAACATCAAAGAGATCAACTATTAAGATGGGGTTCATGGGCATTTGATTTCTTTTTATTAGCTTCCCGAGCCTTTGGCATCTATCACAACTCCTACACATGATGTGGGCATCTTTGAAAAGTGATGGCCAAGTAAACCCTGATTGCAACACTTTCATGGCTGTTTTCTAAGAGGCAAAGTGGTCTCCACATGCATTCTCATGGCAATGGCTGAGGATTCCTTGTTGCTCTTCTTCAGGGACACACTTCCTTATGATCTGATCCGCACAATACTTGAAAAGAAAAGGCTCTTCCCAATAATAAGCATGAATCTTTGCAAAGAAATGCTTCTTGTCTTGTGCTTTCCACTCACTGGGAACTTCACCAGCAACCAAATAGTTAGCAATATGAGCATACCAAGGAGTTTTCTCTAGCAACATGAGTGATTCCTCAGGAAAGTCATCATTAATAGGTAAGACATGGGAATTGTGTGTTATAGCCAACCTTGAAAGGTGGTCAGCTACCACATTTTCCACTCCTTTCTTGTCTCTGATTTGGAGATCGAACTCTTGTAATAAAAGAATTCATCTAATCAACCTTGCTTTTGCATCTTGCTTTGTCAATAAATACTTCAAGGCTGAATGGTTAGTGAAAACAATGATGAAAGACCCTACCAAATAAGCATGAAACTTGTCTAAGGAAAACACCACAGCTAACAACTCTTTCTCTGTAGTTGTGTAGTTCCTTTGAGCTTCGTTCAATGTCTTGCTTGCATAGTAGATCACATAGGGCTTCCCATCTTCTCTTTGGCCAAGTACAACTCCTATAGCAAAGTCACTGGCATCACACATTACTTCAAAGGGTAGTTGCCAGTTGGGGGCCCTCACTATTAGAGCAGTTGTCAAAAATTGCTTCAATTGATCAAAACTCATTTGACATCTTTCATCCCATATAAACTTAGCATCCTTAGCTAAAAGTTCACAAAGAGGCTTTGAAAGCTTAGAGAAGTCTTTTATAAATCTCCTGAAGAACCCTACATGGCCAAGGAATCGCCTTACTCCTTTTACAGTTGTTGGGGATGGCAATTTGATAATAAGCTCCACCTTTGCTTTATCAACTTCAATGCCTTTCTTGGAGATGATATGGCCAAGGACAATTCCTTGATGTACCATAAAGTGGCATTTCTCCTTGTTGAGCACCAAGTCCTTTTCAATGCATCTGTTAAGAACCGCTTCCAAATTGACTAAGCATTCTTCAAATGTACCTCCATATATGGTGATATCATCCATGAAAACCTCCATAATTCGCTCCACCATATCATTGAAGATACTAAGCATATAACTTTGGAATGTTGCAGGTGCATTGCATAAACCAAAAGGCATTCTTCTGTAGGCGTATGTTCCAAATGGACATGTAAAAGTGGTCTTCTCCTGATCTTCAACATCAATTTCAATTTGGAAATACCCTGAGTACCCATTTAAGAAACAAAAGAAAGGATGGTCAGAGACTCTCTTCAACACTTGATCAATAAACGGGAGTGGAAAATGATCTTTCCTTGTCACAGCATTCAATTTCCTATAGTCAATACACACCCTCCAACTTGAAGTGAGGTGTGTAGCAATTTCTTCTCCTTTTTCATTTTGAACCACAATAATCCCTGACTTCTTTGGTACCACTTGAGTAAGACTCACCCAAGGGTTGTCAGATATGGGATAAATAATACCCGCTTGAAGTAGCTTCAGCACCTCAGCTCGCACCACTTCTCGCAAATGAGGATTCAATCTTCTTTGAGGTTGACGAATTGGTTTAGCTTCTTCCTCCATATATATGTGATGTGCAAACCAAAGGACTAATTCCTTTCAAGTAAGATATTTGTCATCTTATTGCTTTCTTACACCTCTTGAGAACTTCAAGTAGAGAAATCTCCTGATGAGTAGTAAGAGATGAAGATATAACAACAGGGCATTGGTTATTTTCTTCCAGGTACGTATATTTCAACTCCATGGGCAAAGGTTTCAAATTGAGCTTTGGGATCTCTTCCTTAGCAGCTTCTTGTGCCTCCTCTTTATTGAATAAAGATAGAATCTCTTCTTTCCTCCTCCAACCTTATAGAGTAGCAAGCACATCAGCGGGTTCAGACAACCCTTCTTCAAGATCCTCAAGACTTTCATTCAACTTGTCTTGCATATTCTGATTACAATGCTCCTCCACTAGAGTATCAATAATGCATACCTCTTCTGGACCTTCTTCTTCTTTTAGAGTGATTAGCTTCTTAGACATATAAAAGATATTTAGCTCAAGTGTCATGTTGCCAAAAGTGAGTTGCATAAGTCCATTCCTACAATTGATGATTGCATTTGAGATAGCAAGAAATGACCTTCCAAGGATGATACGGACATAATTAGTTTCCTTAACAAAGGGATCAGTATCAAGAACAACAAAATCTACTGGATAGTAGAAATTATCAACTTGAACTAAGACATCTTCAATTATCCCCCTTGGAATTTTCACTGATCTATTAGCTAAAGATAGAGTGATTGATGTTGGCTTCAATTCACCAAGTCCCAATTGCTTGTAGATAGAGTATGGTAGCAAATTCACACTTGCTCCCAAGTCTAACAAGGTTTTTTCCACTACCCCTCCAATCATGACTGAAATGGTAGGACATCCCAGATCTTTGTACTTCAAAGGAGACTTGCATTGTATGATGGCACTTACTTGCTCAGTCAAGAAGGCTTTCTTATTCACATTCAACCCTATTTTGATAGTACACAGGTCCTTTAGGAATTTTGCATATGTTGGAACTTGCTTAATCATATCCAGCAATGGAATATTGACTTTCACTTGCCTCAATACTTCAAGGATTTCTGATGCATTTTTTATCCCCTTTTTCCCATGCAAAGCTTGAGGAAAAGGCGAAGATGTGTGTTTCTTCATCATTTCTTCCTTAATAAGCTCTTTATCCGGATTTGCATTCACTGTTGAATCATGGTCCTCTTTCCCTTCACTGATATCTTTCTTATTTCCTTTCATTTCCTCCATCTTCTTTGTCTCTTCTTCTTCCTCCTCTTCAACATGTGGCTTGGGTGTTGGTGACTCAACCTTTTTACCACTCCTTAGAGTGATCAAGGCTTTGACATCTCTCACCTGTGAAGATTCTCCCTCATGAGTTTCCAGTTCATGGATACGCTTAGGGTTTTGGTGAGGTTGAAAAGGAAATCTACCCTTCTCTTGCACTATGTTCAAGTTAGTGAGCCTTGAGATTGAGTATTGGAGATTATCTATCTTCTAAGATAAGCCATTTTGCATCCCATCCATCCTTTTATTCAAAGTATTCTCTACACTATCAATTCTTTGATTGAGTTGAGCATTGATGGATTTTTGGTCTCCAACAAAATCTCCCACAACCTTACTGAGATTCACTATTGCTTGTTAAGACTTGAAGCTTGTTGAGATGGTTGAGCTGGCTGTTGGTACTGAGGTGCTCTTGGCTTCCATGAAAAATTTGGATGATTCCTCCAACTTGAGTTGTAAGTGTTTCCATACGAAGCATTGCTATTGGGGTTGAATTGTCTAATGACATTTGCTTGATCTCCAAACATTTCTCTAGCAACTGGAATTGTAGGGCACTCCTCTACGAAGTGTTCATAAGATTGACAAATAGAACATGGCTTTACTTGCACTGGTGTTTCAACAACAGCTTGCACTTCATGCATCTTTTTCAGTTCTAGCTCCTCCAATCTTCTTGTCATAGCTGCAAATTTTGCTTTCATATCAACATCTTCATTCAAGGTGTACATCCCAGCCTTAGCATGAAAAGCATTTGGTTGAGACTTCATTTTTCCCACTTCTCCCTTGTTCAGTTCATCCCATCCCCTTGAGACTTCAGCCACATAACTCAAGAAATCCATAGCTTCCTTAGGATTCTTACTCATGAAATCCCCTCCACACATTGTCTCGAGGAGTTGCTTCATTGAGGAAGACATCCCATCATAGAAATAACTCACCAACAGCCATGTATCAAAACCATGGTGAGGACAAGCATTAATGGCTTCCATGTATCTTTCCCAACACTCATAGAATTTCTCATTCTCTTTAATTGAGAAGTTTGAAATTTGCCTTTTCAAGCCATTTGTTCTGTGAGTAGGAAAAAACTTCTTGAGGAATTCAACTTGTAAATTAGTCCACGTAAGGATACTCCTTGGCCTTAAAGAATTAAGCCAAATCTTAGCCTTATCCTTTAAAGTAAAAGGAAATAGCTTAAGCCTCATCAAGTCGATTGAAGCTCCTCCCTCTCGAAATGTATTACAAACATCTTCAAATTCCTTGATATGTGCATAGGGATTCTCACTTTCCATTCCATGGAAAGTTGGTAGAAGTGGAACAATATGGGGTCTGATCACTAGCTACTCTGTAGGGGGCATTATACATGATGGTACACTCATACGAGGTGGATGCATGCGGTCCCTCATTGATCTGAATTCATTGGGATTGTCCTAATGACCATGGTGACTATGCTGATCTTCAGGTGCAGTTTCCATGATATTCAACCTCAATTCCAATTCCTTATTATGAGGTGTTTCACATTTAACAAGCCTTCCTCCACTATCTCATATCCAAATTGGCATACACAACTAGTATCAACTGTAACAAATACAAAAACAGAGGAAAACAAAAGAAAACAAGACTACAAAAAAGACTTAGATTAACTAAAACTAAATTAAAAGTTATGTTAGAATATGAACAAGTAAAAGAAACAACTAAAAGAGTTAGTAAATTGAAATAAAATTCACCAAACTTGTGATGAAAATCACAAGTACGCTGAAATAATATCATTGTGAAGTTGGCACCTTCCCCGGCAACGGTGCCATTTGATTCGTGTTTCCCAATTGGTGTCTCAGCTGATTCATGTCCAGCTAGTGTTCCTTGATTGTGGTCCTCAAAAGGGAGTAATCAACAAAATTTATAACCTATATCACCATGCATTAGGATAGCCTTAGCTAATATGGCATAGTGGCTCTAGCATCGTTCACTGGGAAAGGTTTTCAACTCACAACTGATACCAATTCAAAGTTAAATTGGTGTTTTTTCATTTCAAGGTTAGCTTAAGAAGAAAACATAAACTAGGTTGAAAAAGGTTTTGTTTTAAGCTAACTAAAAAGAAAGTAATGGAAATTACTTATGAAGAAAAACATTCCTTGGAGTCTTAGGTTCATAGGGGAGGCTCCTCATGCAAAAACAGAGCTCCGGTCACTTGGTTCTTTTCCTCGCATTAGAGAATTAACATATAGTTAATTCTCTAACTGGTGTTGTACAGATGCTTCCCTTTAATGGATTTCAGCACTAATTCCCTCTCACTGATGCAACTTGCAATGGCTTGTGCCTCTCACCTAGCATTTTCCATTCAAGGTGATCATTAACCTTGGACTTTCCTTCTCAAGCTCACAAGAGATAACTAATGGATGTCTCCTTAGAGTCCAAAAGCTTACCAAGTGTTGGCAATTCTAGAAAATCCTACCTTTAAGTCACCTCCCAAAAGCTCGCAAGAGATAAACTAGTGCATCTCCATGGACGGAAATCACTTGCCTTACCAAGTGTTGGCTCAGGTGAATTGAAGGTGTTTTAAGTTAACTAAAAACATAGAAATCATTAATGAGTCACACTTTCTCTTCATTAATGGTTGAAACAACAAAACTACCGATTCTTGCATTTGGGACCTTTCCCGGCAACCTTAGCTCCAAGGAACTAAAAGCCTAGTCACTCATTCTCTGAGGAAACATCCTCAGAGCTCGTTTGGCTAGTAAGAAAAATTAAATAAATATATACAATCAAATTGAGTAGGTAAAGCACAGCAAAAGCTCTGTATTTTACTTCCTTGCAAAACTATACAACGTTGTCTGAGAACAAGCTTCCCGTCCTTCCTTTTGATGGATATTTACAAGCATTAAATATGGGCTTATTTACCCTTTGTTCTTGCTTAAAGACTAAGGAATCCTATGATAGGTGGATTACAAGGAGAGTTTGGGGATTTAGATATCAAATATCTAAAGCAAAAAAATATCAAAATGTCGGTCGCAAATATCAGGAAGCTTCAGGAGAATTTCGCATCCGTACAAGAGGGCTGCGAAATTTTGCAGCATGAAGGACACCATTTTGCAGCCCTGCGAAATTGGCCTTCGGCTTGGAGTGATCGGCTTCTAATGGCTATAACTCCTTTATTTTAGCTCCGAGTCGCACACCATTTGAAGCATTGGATTGCTAACTTCCCGAGATTCGAAACAACATATAGTATGCATGAATCGAACTCCAGGAAGTGCTCCAAAAGTGGATGAAAGTGACTGTCCTCTAAATTGCTTCATGGTAGATTTCTCTTTGCTTCCCCTCCTTGCATTCTGGATTTGCTTATGGCAAAGGACTTTAAAGCTTCAAAGCTTTGGTTCTTCATGTTTTTGAGCTTTTCATTGCTTTGCCATGGATTCCAAAGAACTCTCCTCGATCTTGGATTGCTTTGGTGATCAAATTACTAACAAAAACACCAAAACTTACACAAAGTGATTAGAAATGATTGCAAAGGTCCTTAATATGTTAATTGAGTTAAAAGGCAATAACTACTACTAAAAAATGTTTAAAAGAGTTAATTACAAGCTATCAAATAGCACTTTCTGAGTAGTAATCACCTGCGAATCTATATCTGTTTGATCTGACTAGTCTGACACTCTGATCAATCTACCTCTAACTCTGATCTAAGAAGCTAAACCCAGATTGAACGTATCAATACTCCTACAATAGTGGAAATCCTAGATAAGATATGATGCAAGGGAAACTTTACATGGAATGTCTATCAACTATGCATGAAGGTAACCTAGAAGTACTCAAACTGATATCCAATTCTAAGCAAATATAGAAGAGACTATTATGAAGGTAACTAAACCTATTGCTACTAACCCAGATTTGAAGGCTCACAAATACACCCACGTGTAGGAAGGGAACCCTAATGGGGCCTCAGTTTAACCTATAAGGCCAAGGTGGCTCTAAAATGAGATGGGTGAACTCTAAAAGATCTTTAGCAGAAGCGATCATACCCACCATCGGTACACAACCCCTTGAACACCTCCAAAGAGATGGGGCGCTTCCATGCAAAGTGGTCATCACCTCCACACATGCACTACCTAGACATCCCAAGGGGTTTCCTATGGTGAAAGCTCTCGTAATTCTCATAACTCAATAGTCAACTAAAGTGCATAGTGAGTGGTGTGGGTGCATTAAAAAATATTATGAAACTAAAACAGAAAAAGAAACACACTAGTCACACAAATATCCATGAAACCTAGCTCCGGGCAATACTAGTCTTCAAAGATTGTACTCCAATCAACATCAGTGTGTTGGCCTTCTCTAGAATGCCCCTAAACATCGATATAGCTTGTCGTTAAACCCTATTCCTAACCTCTAGCTCAGTCAGAGAAACAAGCACACACAAAGCCTCACACTTGCAAAAGTAAGAGCCGAGATTAAGGAAATGACCGAAACCAAAGGGTTGGAGGTAAGGAGATATATTTGCGACCCACACACACAAGCAACATGAAAACACACAGGAGAAGAGCAGTCATGCAACAGGCAGTCAAGCAAAGCACAGATATATCATCCATGTCTACACATAAGCTAAACGAGAATATGGCAATCAAGACAAATAATGACAAAGACATCATGCTCAAAGATTATCAAGATAATATACAAGCAAGAGAATCAACACATCTAGTCGGAAGATATACAACAACGAGTCTATACATGTGAGGTGAGCAAAACAATCATGGCAAGATCAAAGTCACTATGCTAAGACAGGCAAGATAAACAATCAATGTCATCATCACGTTAATGTCACAAATAAATATGATAGTCAAGCATAGGAAATCATCACATCAAACTCTTAGTGTGCTATGAACACTCAATCATAGAAAAACACAAAGAGAAGGTATCCATCCATCGACTAATCAAATGCCATATTTGCCTCAACTTAAGTTTGAGCTTGATCTTTTATGAAACCAGAGATTCTGGGTTCGATCCCCAATGGAGTCACCAATTCCCACTCGATTGGCGAGACTCGTTTTTTCTTTATTTGGTGAAAAACATGATTTTTAGAAAAAAAACTTGGAGTCGCCACTTATTTTTGTTTTATTTTTTGAGGAAAAACAAAATAAGAAAGAAAACCTTAAGTGTGACTCCTTATTTGGAAAAGACGGTCTATGAAAAACCAAAACTGGGTTCGGGGATCAGGTTACTTATTGGGAAGGTATGTTAAAGACCGTAGCACCCCTCTAAGCCCCTAAAAATGGGTCTCTACTAAATAAGGTGAAGCAGGTATGGCAATTAACTAGGAGATCAATGGGTACCAAAATGATCATAGTTCAAAAACAAGTCATAATGACGAAATATTAAACAGAGTGAGGGTGAGAGCGTACCTTGGTAGCAGGTAATAAAGTATTGTCATGAAATAAAGTTAGTGTACAATGATAAGTATAAAAATATCTCACACAAAACCAAATAAAAAATCAAACAAAATCGATCGCACAGTTCACTTGAATTATTTTTGAAATAAATATTATGAATGTTGGGCCCCCACCAAAGCCCAATTTATATTGTTATGAATTAATTCTCATAAATTCCATTATTTTGGAATTATGAAAACTTATTCATTTTTATATTTAAAAAATTTTGAAAATGAGAGTTTTGAAAATGAAATTTGAAATTTTGGAAATCTGGAAAATTATTTAAAGATGGCAGTAAAAATTAAGTTTGAAGTTTTGGAAATCTAAAAAATTATTTGAGAATAATAGTTTACAAAAATAAATTTGGAATTTTAGAACTTCGGAAAATTATTTGAGAATAATGGTTCTAAGAAATGGGATTTGGAATTTTGGAAATTTTGATTTGAGAATAATAATTCTAAGGAATGGGATTTGGAATTTTGGAAATTTTGATTTGAGAATAATAGTTCTAAGGAATGGGATTTGGAATTTAGGAAATTTTGATTTGAGAATTAAATTTTTAAGAAATTAAATTTGGGATTTTTAGAAAACTATTTGAAAATTGTATTTAAAGATTAAGTTTGGAAAACTATTTGAGAATTATATTTTTAAGAAATTAAATTTGGAAAACTATTTTTTGAATTTTAAAGATTAAATTTGGAAAACTATTTTGAGAATTTAATTTTAAAGATTAAATTTGGAAAACTATTTTGAGGATTGAATTTTAAAGATTAAATTCAGAAAACTTAGAAAATCATTTGAAAATTGTATTTTGAAGATTATATTTGGAAAACTATTTGAGAATTGAATTTCAAAGATTAAATTTGGAAAATTTAGAAAATCATTTGAAAATTGTATTTTCAAGATTAAATAAAATAAAATAAAATAAAAAGGATTTTAAAGAGTTATTTGAGACTAATAAAAGGAATAAATAAATAGGTAAAATTTTAATATTAAAATAAGAAAAAAAAATAGAAAGTGGCTACTGCATGGGTGAGTCGTGGTGTGGCTTTAAGCTGTATATGGGCTACATGTGGTGGCTGTTTGGAGACCTTGAGCTACATATGAGTTGTGAAGTGGCATTAAGCTATATGTGGGCTACATTTGGTGACCGTTTGGAGACCTTGAGCTGTATATGGGCAGTGGGGTGGCTTTAAGTTGTATGTGGGATGGCCGTGAGGGGGGGTAGGCTGTGATGGCCATGGCTGCCATGGGATGCATGCAGACTGCATGTGGGAGTTGTGGTGAAGTGTATAGTGACTGTGAAGGTCGTGGGTGAGCATGGATGAGCATGGGGTGGCCATGGACTACATGGTGGTGTTGTGAGGTCAGGTGGGTTGTGTATGAGTTGCATGCAATGACCATGGTGGCCATGGGTGAGTTGAGAAAGGTGTGGTTGCATGGGTGAGTTGTGAGAGCTATGTGAGTGATTTGAGAGAGGTGTTGTAATGACCGGGTATTTTAGGCCACGTTAGAATTTCTAGTTTGAAAAGTCTTCTTTTGAGTGGTGGTTGAAAAGTCAAAAAGAAAAGTGATTGGAGAACATGTGTTAATTTTGGATTGGCAGAATTTGAAATATTTTGTTGGTCAACTAAGAAAGTTGAAATTTTTGTGTCACATTAGCTTTATGGTAGAAAATTTCTTACAATCGTAGAAATTGAAAATTTTTGAAAAAGAAAAAACGAATGCGAAAAATGAAAAATGAAATAATTAAAATTAATTGGAACTAATTAAGTAAAAATTAAATTAAATTACTTAATAATAAAATTGAGAAAATTAAATTTTTGGGTTGGTGTTCAATAAATTATTTTGTGTGTAGTAAAAAAAAAAAAAAGTGAAATGGAAATGAATTGAAAAACAAATGAAACAAAACAAATGAAATAAAAAGAAAAAGAAAAGAATTCAATGGCTTTTGGTGTTGGGTTGTGGGCTTGGGGTGGCTGGTGGTTAAAAGCAAAATGAATTGGAATTTTAAAAAGGAAATGAGAAAATGAATAGAAAGTGGCAGAAGGGAGCTCTCGGTTACTGTGGGGAGAAGTCTTTCCTCAGGATCTTTGGCCGACTATTTGGACGGCCGAACGTTGTCCGTTTCGCGTGAAAATTTGAGGAAGTGTTCTACTTAACGCGAGGAACGATTCTACGATGACTAATCTTGAGTTTAACAGTCTAATTTGTAGAGCTGTGGTAGGGAAACCTAACCCTAAAACTTTAATTAAATGCTTTTTTCCTTGAAAAAAATTGTAGATCTTGGCGTTATGAGTTAAATAGGTAATGTTTGTGATTATAGGAATTTTATTGGATGATTGAGAATATTTTTGGAATTATTGTGATTTCGGGAAAAAAAAATGATTGATAAATTGTTGCTTTTGGGTTGTTAAAATTATTGGAATTGTTGGAAAATTATGGAATTGTGGTATAATTAATAATTTATTGATATGTGGATTTTTTTAGAATTATTGGAATATTTTTGGGTAATTTTATTGTGAAAAAATAATTATATTTGATTATTGGAAATTATTGGAGTTGTAGAAAATTATGGAATGTTGGTATAAATTATGTTTAATTGAGATGTGAATTATTGGAAATTTATTGGTTGCTTTTGGTAATTTTATTGTCGAAAACTAATTATATTTGATTATTGAAAATTATTGGAGTTGTGGAAAATTATGGAATGTTGGTATAGATTATGTTTAATTGAGATGTGAATTATTGGAAATTTATTGGTTGCTTTTGGTAATTTTAGTGTGGAGAAAATAATTATATTTGAATATTGGAACTATTGGAATTATTGGGAAATTTTGGAATTGTGGTATGATTGTAATTCCAATGATATTTGGACTAGTTGGAAATTTATGCGATATTGGTGATACTTGAGAATGAGGATAATTAACCTCATGTCATTCATTTGCATCATGGTTGTGTGAAGAAAGGATAAAAGCTATGAAAAGTGCATGAAATGGAAAAAGAATGAAAATAAAATAAAATAGTGATGAAAAGTAAAGGTCTGTGTGAGGTGAATTAAAAAGGGAGGGAGATCCCTAGGGTGAAAGACCCAAAAGTTTACCCCAGGAAGACTCCGAATGGGGAGTGTATTTCGGTGCGGACGCGTATCCTTCGATGAAAGCCCGAGAACGACAGTGCATTGTATGAGTGTGTGTCACATGTTTATATGCATTTCATTTAATTGTTGAAAATTGTGGAATTGTTATAATTATAGAGATTAAAAATGTGGGTGATCAATGTGATGAATGTTTCTTTTGTGCTCACTTGAAACTTAGTAACCCCCATTAACCCCTTAGGTGTTAGACACCCTATTGAGCAATGTGGAATGCTCCTTTTTACATCTTTTTAGATGCAGATGTCACTCTTGAGGATCTACAAGTGGGGCAGTTTTGGAGCAGCCTAGTGGAGAGTGGTGTATTTGTTGTGTTTGTTGTATTAGAACTTGCATTAGCAAATTATGAACTATGTATTTGTAATAAGACCTTATTATGATTAATTTGCTCAATTGGGAACTTTTATTTTTTGACTGTAATGATAATTATTATATCTTGTTGCTTTTGAGTAGTGATTGGTATATCGATAGTTTGGATTGTTGGTTGGTGGGAATTCTAGTGTGATGTATGCATAGAGAAAAAAAAAATTCAAAGAGTTTTGGTTGACTGCCAACATGGATTAAGAGGAATCCTTAGGGTCAAACCTTTGACTTAGGGTCATGGGCTAAATTTTGGGTCGCCCGGAATTTGGGTCATGACAGCGTGGTATCTAAGCTCAAGGTTGTGATAGTACTTGATCTTGTGTGTTATGTGTGCTTACTTTCTTATGTTTTCCTTCTTTGATGCTTGATATTGTATATTAGTTGTTAGTGGATTCCAATTTATTTGTTGAAGAAATAGTATTTGAATAAGTGTTGAAGATAGCTTGAACATGCAAACTACATGTTATGGATGCATAAATTACTTGTAATTACTATTGTTGATAATGATTGGATAGAGTATGAATTGATGTCATTATTACTTATTGAGATTAAATCGTAATCATGTTGTCGTGTCTTATTGTAATTTTGATTATATTGTAGTAGATTGGTTTGAATATTTCATTAATTTTAAGTAGAATGATTGAAGTAAGTGAATCATTTGGACATGGGATTGGAATGTCTCGAAGACTCAGATGAGGCAATATGTTGTGAGAAAAAAAAAAGTAAAATTACATCTTATAACCTTTGAATGGTTTTGGAGTTTCCCAATTATGATTAGTATTGCAATTGCTTACATAGATATTCTTGTATACTCCAAATTCCAGTTGTTACGATTTTAGTACTATTTATTTGGTTAATGGTTGTTGAATTCAAAAGTGACACGTATTATGTATTAATCAAGAAGCATGTTTGTACATGATGTGAAGAGTTGCTTCGGTTGAAGTGAGATGTGATTGGATTCGAGATGGAGTTTCTTTCAGACCTTGAGTGGTCAACTGGCATGCCAACTAGTTTACCAGCCTGGGACTGTGAGACCTTGTTTTTGTTTTATCTTGTTTATCACATCTCCCTTGCCCTGTTATTGTGACATTTAGTGTGATTGTTTATATTATATGCATCTTAGTGGGATATATGGTGTGTTGTTGAATGACAAGGAAAAGATTTTATAAAAAGGAAGTGTTGAAGATGACATGGGGGTTTTAATTGATTGAAAGTATTGAAATGATATAAGGTATTTGAACTAAGGGGTTCTAAGAGAAAATATATATATATATATATATATATATATATATATATATTAGTGCATTTGAGTTTTAAGATATACAACACTAGTAAATTATGATTCCATCGAATGCATGAAAAACAAAAAGAAAACGAATAAACTCTATAAATATTAGTGAGAAATCTTATATAGAGAAGGCTCTTATTAGTATATTGAGTAGGAAACATGTATCTTGCTAAAGGAAAAAATGACGACAATGAGAAAAAGAAACTATAAACTTCTTTTAGGGGAATTAGGATAATATTTTGTCTGCCAGATGGATTTAAGGTTTGCTTTGTTAGAGGGAAGTGTGTTAGTTTACCTTTTTCGCAGTCTGATCTATGCTATCAGTATGTGTTGAGGAAAGGATCAATAAATTTCCTAGCTTGCCTTCGTAGTAAGGAGAAAGCCCAAAAGGACATTACAAAAATTCTAGTGGTGAGGAAGTTTCAGGATGTATTCCTAGATGAGTTACCAGGTTTACCACCACATAGAGAGTTTGATTTCTTTATTGAAATATATCTAAGAACGGATCCTATTTCAGTATCCCCCTATAGGATGGCCCCTCTTGAGTTGAAGGAATTGAAAACTCAGTGGGAGGAATTGTTGAGTAAGGGTTTTATTTGTCCAAGTACATCGCCATGGGGAGCCCCAATGTTGCTTGTGAAGAAGAAATATGACACGTTAAGGTTATGTATTGACTTTAGGAAGTTGAATAGGGTTACTGTGAAGAATAAGTATCCTCTTCTAAGGATAGATGACTTGTTTGATCAGTTGAAGGGTGTGAAGTATTTTAGTAAAATTGACTTGAGAACTGGGTATCATCAATTGAGGGTTAAAGAAGAAAATGTCCCTAAAACCGCTTTTAGAATGAGATATGGGCATTATGAATTCTTAGTCATGCCTTTTGGGTTGACTAATGCCCCCGCTACTTTCATGCATTTAATGAACATAATATTTTGTGCTTACTTGGATCAGTTTGTGATTATCTTTGTGGATGACATCTTGATTTACTCAAGGATTTGAAGGAGCATAAGCAGCAGTTGGTGACCACCCTTAGAACTTTAAGAAGGCATCAGTTGTATGGAAAGTTGGACAAAAGTGAGTTTTGGCTTACCGAAGTGAATTCCTTAGGCCATGTGGTTTATGAGGCAAGAATAGTAGTGAACCATTCCAAGGTGGAAGCTGTGTAGGAGTGGCAAAGGCCTACTAATATATTTGAGGTTAGAAGTTTTTTGGGGTTAGCTGGATATTATAGAAGGTTTGTGGAGGACTTCTCTAGAATTGTAGCACGATTGACTAGAAAAAGAGTGAAGTTTGAATGGAATGAGGAGTGTGAGAACGCTTTCCAGGAGTTGAAGTGGAAATTGGCCACTACTTCAGTGTTAACTACTCATATTAGTGGGGAGTTGTTTACGGTTTATGTGATGCTTCTACAGTGGGGCTAGGGTGTGTGCTAATGCAACAAAGCAAGGTGGTAGCTTATGCCTCAAGACAATTAAAGCAGCATGAGCGGAATTATCCAACACGTGATTTGGAGCTTGCAGTAGTGGTGTTTGCTCTTAAGACTTGGAGACACTATTTGTATGGGGAGAAGTTTGAGGTGTACTATGATCACAAGAGTTTGAAATACATTTTCACTCAAAAGGATCTAAACTCTAGACAGAGGAGATGGATGTAGCAGATGCATTGAGTAGGAAAAGCTATGGCTAGTTGTCTAGCTTGGGGTTAAGAGAGTTTGAGATACATGTAGTTATTGAGGATTTTGAGCTATGTCTTGGTTGGGAAGGATAGGGTCCATGCTTGTACAGTATATCGGTTAGACCAATGTTTATCCAAAAATAGTGGAGGCTCACGTTCATGATGAGTTTTTAGAAAAGGTTAAAGCCTAGTTGGTAAAAGATGAAGTAGATGAAAATTGGTCTATGCATGTAAATGGGAGTGTGAGATTTAGAGGAAGATTATGTGTGCCAAGAGGTGTGGAGTTGAGGAATGAACTTCTAGCATATGCTCATAGGGCAAAGTATACCATCCACCTTGGGAGTACCAAAATGTGTCAAGATTTAAAGAGATAATTCTGGTGGAGTGGGATGAAGAGAGACATTGCTCAGTTTGTAGCCAACTGTCAGACTTGTCAACAAGTGAAAGCTGAACATCGGAGGCCTACAAGGTTGTTGCAACCTTTACCTATACCTAAGTGGAAGTGGGATCATATCACTATGGACTTTGTGATAGGGTTGCCAAGAATTAGAAGCAAGAAAAATGGAGTTTAGGTGATTGTGGATCGTCTTACTAAGTCAACTCATTTTCTAGCCATGAAGATTATCAATTCCATGAACTCTTTGGCTAAGTTGTATATACAGGAGATTGTGAGATTTCATGGGATACCTTTGTCTATAATGTCTGACAGGGACCCTAAGTTTACTTCTCAGTTTTGGCAGAGTTTACAAAGGGCTTTGAGCACCCAATTGAATTTTAGCACAGTTTTTCACCCTCAGACAGATGGTCAATCAGAAAGAGTGATCTAGATCTTAGAAGACATGTTAAGGGCTTGTGTTTTGGACTTTGGAGGAAATTGGGTAGATTGCTTACCTTTGGTAGAGTTTGCTTATAACTACAATTACCAATCTAGTATTAACATGACACCTTATGAAGTACTCTATGGGAGACTTGTTGGGACCTAAGATTATCCAAGAGACTATGAAAAAGATACAACTCATCAAGGAAAAGCTTAAGATTGCTCAAGATAGACAGAAAAGCTATGCAGACCAAAGGAGAAGGCCCTTGGAGTTTGTGGAAGGGGATTGGGTGTTTGTAAAAGTGTCCCCTCGAAGAGGCATATTTCGATTTGAGAAAAAAAAAAAAAGGAAGTTAGCCCCTAGATTTGTGGGACCATTTCAGATTGATAAGAGAGTTGGCCTAGTGACATACAAGTTAATCTTACCTCAACAGTTATCCCCCGTGCATGATGTCTTCCATGTGTCAATGCTAAGGAAGTGTACTCCAGATCCAACTTGGGTAGTGGACTTGCAAGATCTTCAGATTAGTGAAGATACTTCTTATGTGGAGGAACCTTTACAAATTTTGGAAGTTGAAGAGAAGTTGGAGACCATAGGTTTAGGAACAAGGTGATTCCCACAGTCAAAATGTGGTGACAACACCATGGGATAGAAAAAGCCAATTGGGAACCTGAGGAAGAAATGAGACGACACTATCCACAACTCTTCTATGATTTCTAAGGTAAGCTCGTTTAAATTTTAAGACAATTTCTTTTAGGGGGGTAGGATGTAATGACCGGGTATTTTAGGCCATGTTAAAATTTCTAGTTTGAAAAATTTTCTTTTGAGTGGTGGTTGAAAAGTCAAAAAGAAAAGTGATTGGAGAACACGTGTTAGTTTTAGATTGGTAGAATTCGAAATATTTTGTTGGTCAACTAAGCAAGTTGAAATTTTTGTGCCACGTCAGCTTTATGGTAGAAAATTTTTTAGGATCGTAGAAATTGAAAATTTTTGGAAATGAAAAACGAAAACAAAAAATAAAAAATTAATTAATTAAAATTAACTGGAACTAATTAAGTAAAAATTAAATTAAATTGCTTAATAATAAAATTGAGAAAATTAAATTTTTGGGTTGGTGTTGAATAAATTATTTTGTGTGTAGTAAAAAAAAAAAAAAGTGAAATGGAAATGAATTGAAAAACAAATGAAATAAAAAGAAAAAGAAAAGAATTCAAAGGCTTTTGGTGTTGGGTTGTGGGCTTGGGGTGGTTGGTGGTTAAAAACAAAAGGAATTGGAATTGTAAAAAGGAAATGAGAAAATGAATAGAAAGTGGCAGAAGGGAGCTCTCGGTGACTATGGGGAGAAGTCTTCCCATTGGATCTTTGGCCGGCCGTTTGGACGGCCGAACGTTGTCCGTTTCGCATGAAAATTTGAGGAAGTGTTCTACTCGACGCGAGGAACAATTCTAAGGTGGCTAATCTTGAGTTTAACGGTCTGATTTGTAGAGCTGTGGTAGGGAAACCTAACCCTAAAACTTTAACTAAATGTTTTTTTCCTTGAAAAAAATTGTACATCTTGGCGTTATGAGTTAAATAGGTATTGTTTGTGATATAAGAATTTTATTGGATGATTGAGAATATTTTTGGAATTTTTGTGATTTCGGTAAAAAACTTTTGGTTGATAAATTGTTTCTTTTAGGTTGTTAAAATTATTGGAATTGTTGGAAAATAATGAAATTGTGGTATAATTAATAATTTATTGAAATGTGGATTTTTTAAGAATTATTGGAATATTTTTTGGTAATTTTTTTGTGAAAAAAATAATTATATTTGATTATTGGAAATTATTGGAGTTGTAGAAAATTATGGAATGTTGGTATAAATTATGTTTAATTGAGATGTGAATTATTGGAAATTTATTGGTTGCTTTTGGTAATTTTATTGTCGAAAACTAATTATATTTGATTATTGGAAATTATTGGAGTTGTGGAAAATAATGGAATGTGGGTATAGATTATGTTTAATTGAGATGTGAATTATTGGAAATTTATTGGTTGCTTTTGGTAATTTTAGTATGGAGAAAATAATTATATTTGAATATTGGAATTATTGGGAAATTTTGGAATTGTGGTATGATTGTAATTCCAATGATATTTGGACTAGTTGGAAATTTATGTTATATTGGTGATACTTGTGAATGAGGGTAATTAACCTCATGGCATTCATTTGCATCATGGTTTTGTGAAGAAAGGATAAAAACTATGAAAAGTGCATGAAATGGAAAAAGAAAGAAAAATAAATAAAATAGTGATGAAAAGTAAAGGCCCGTGTGGGGCGAATTAAGAAGGGAAAGAGATCCCTAGGGTGAAAGACCCAAAATTTTACCTCAGGAAGACTCTGAATGAGGAGTGTATTTAAGTACGGACGCGTATCCTTCGATGAAAACCCGAGAACGACAGTGCATTGCATAAGTGTGTGTCACATGTTCATATGCATTTCATTTCATTGTGGACTTGTTATAATTATAGAGATTAAAAATATGGGTGACCAATGTTGATGAAAGTTTCTTTTGTGCTCACTTGAAATTTAGTAACCCCCATTAACCCCTTGGGTGTTAGACACCCTATTGAGCAATGTGGAATGCTCACCCCTTCCTTTTTACATATTTTTAGATGCAAATCTCACTCATGAGGATCCACAAGTGGGGTAGGGAGGACTTTAGGATGCCCCAGGAGGTTTTGGAGCGGCCTAGTGGAGAGTGGTGTATTTGTTGTGTTTGTTGTATTAGAACTTGTATTAGCAAATTGTGAACTATTTATTTGTAATGAGACCTTATTGTGATTAATTTGCTCAATTGGGAACTTTTATTTTTTTTACTATAATGATAATTATTATATCTTGTTGCTTTTGAGTAGTAACTGGTATATTGATAGTTTGGATTGTTAGTTAATGGGAATTCTAATGTGATGCATGCATGGAGAAAATAAAAATAAAAATTCTGAGCGTTTTGGTTGATTGCCAGCGTGGATTAGGAGGAACCCTTAGGGTCAAACCTTTGATTTGGGGCCATGGGCCAAATTTTGGGTCGCCTGGAATTTGGGTTGTGACAGGTTTGGCTATATGGGTGAGTTATGAGAGCTGTGTGAGTGATTTGAGAGAGGTGTGGCTGCCTAGGTGAGTTGTGAGAGTTGTGTGAGTGATTTGAGAGAGGTGTGGCTGCATGGGTGAGTTGTGAGAGTTGTATGAGTGATTTAAGAGAGGTGTGGCTGCATGGGTTAGTTATGAGATATGTGGGAGTGATTTGAGAGAGGTGTGGCTGCATGGTGGAGATTTTACACTACCTTTCTATAAGTTTATCACTTAATGTAGTTATCCCATTTCGGCTTTGATCATCACCAGAGTATACTACAATAACCTCTCTCCATTCAAAATAAGTAACCATATCTGCATCGGCAGTCATCTGGAATAGATCATTGGGGGTTGTTTGAATAAAGTAAGGGAACTATAGAGGTGAGAAGGTCAGGTCCATGTCTATTAATGACAGTAATGGAACATGAAGCTCATTTCCAAGATGTGAGAGTACATGGGCCATCATAGCACTTTGTGGACCAATAATAGCTACTATGCCAAACTCCATGAATTGTAATGCCCCAACAATTTTGAGAAATCCGCTATAGTTGGATTCATGCAGGGTTATAACCAGTTTTCTCCCACGAAGAATGCTTGGAACAAAATTCACATCTTATTCCACCGCCTTCTTGACTATCTTTGCAACTTTCCCATTGATAGTGCTAAATGTGAATATAGCTCCAAGATTCACAACCTCAAGATTCAAAACCTCTTCAGTGTATCTTCTAATATAATGGATTAAAAGCAACACAAGCCAAACTAGATTCATGGTGAACCTAAATGATGTACCTAACCACCATATTTCCAATACCAAATAGACATCTTGAATAGAAATGAAATAGATAGAATAATCAACCCCATATACTAATTTCTGTCAAACACTCAAGATATTTTTTTACCTATTAGTACCAGATCTATAAGCAACCCTAAACTAGAACAACGAGAATTCTACAATTATGTGCTAAAGAAATATTCCTAAAGAACAAGATGTGACCATTTAAATTTCCAACGTGTAGATACCAATTGCAATTAAATAACTAAAAGAGGGGCAGAGGAAGTCACATCCCCAGAAGGAATAGAAAGACCAAAAAAGCACAAATATTCCATACTAAACCAGCATCTTGGATAAACAAGAAATGCCCATCAAAGCATAACTCAAGAGAAATCAAATTTCAGGTGCTTCCAGGGTTTCCAAGGCATGACTTGTCTAAAGGAGAAAATTTGTATTTGGAATCAGAGGTAGATGAGGGAGGCACACAATGAACCATGTTAAAGGGAGGATGCATAATAGAGGAATCATAGGTTTAGTCACCTCGAAAGGGCAATAAAATTAAAAAGTGGGAACAAAAGGAGAATACTCACAAGAAAATGGGTTGAGTTTCACATGAAAGTGAAGAATCCATTGAGCTTCTCCTTTTTCCTGTTCCTCCTCTCTCTCCGTTTTTCCATCTTCTGTTTCCTTGCCTTCTTTCCAAACCTCTCCAAATGTCCTTTGTTCCTTTCTTTTTCGCTCTCTCTTTCTATATGCTGAAGGTACCTTTTTTCTGTTTTTCTTTCTTTTTCTCTCCTTCTCTCTATTTTATCCTCTTCGAATCTAAATCCCCTCCTTTCTCCAGACTTCTCCCTTCATCTTATATGTCTCCTTGAAAACCTCTCCATTTCCTCTAGACTTCTCCACCCTCAATCCTCTTTTTCTCCAAACTCTTTTTTCCCATCTCTGCAAACTCCCCTTCCCGATGACCCCTCTGCACCTTCCCAGTAAACTATTTAATTTTTTTTTTTAATTTTTTAAAGTCCAAACTAAGTCTTCCTTCTTTACTTTCCCACCAAAAATTCATATCTTTTCTTTTTTCCTTTTTATTATTATTATTATTATTATTATTTATTTAAATAAACGAATAAATAAAATAAAAAATAATGATAAGATATTTTGGAAATGGAGATGCAAATAATATAATATAATAGTAAGAATAATATTAATAATATCAATAAAATAATAATAATTTTAATAATAATAATAATGATTTTAATAATAATAATAATGATATTGGAAACAATGGTAAGAAAAATAATTATAATAATGATAATTGATTACTACTCAAAAAGTGCTATTTGATAGCTTGTAATTAACTCTTTTAAACACTTTTGAGTAGTAGTTATTACCTTTTAACTCAATTAGCATATTAAGTACCTTTGCAATCGTTTCTAATCAAATTGTGTAAGTTTTGGTGCTTTTGATAGTGATTTGATCACCAAAGCAATCCAAGATTGAGGAGAGTTCTATGGAATCCATGGAAAAGCAATTGGAAGCTCATTAACATGAAGAACCAAAGCTTTGAATCTTTATAGTCCTTTGCCATAAGCAAATCATGAATGCAAGGAGGGAAAGCAAAGAGAGAAATCTAACATGAAGAATTCAAGAGGATAGAAACTTTGGACACTTTTGGAGCACTTCTTGGAGCTCAATTTATGCATACTACATGTCGTTTCGAAGCTCGGGAAGTCAGAAATCCAACGCTTCAAATGGTATGCGAATCAGAGTTGAAATGAAGAAGTTAGAGCCATTGGAAGTCGATCACACCAAGCTGAAGGCCAATTTCGCAAGCTGGAAAATCAGCCTTTGGCTACGAAATCACAAGAGGATGGCTGTGAAATGGTGACCTTCAACTTGTGAAATTTCGCAGCCATCTTGCACGCTTGTGAAATCCTCCTGAGTGCTTTCAGATATTTGCGACCGACATTTTTAGATTTTTTTGCTTCAGATATTTGATGTCTAAATCCCCATTTTCTCCTTGTAATCCACCAATTATAGGATTCCTTAGTTATTAAGTAAGAACAAAGGGTGAATAACCTCATTTGTATATTTTGTAATTTTCATTACACAGATAGATCTTGGGAGCTTGTTCTCAGAGACAACTTTTTGTATATTTTTTAAGGAAGTAAAATACAAAGCTTGGCTCTGCCTTACCTTCTCGTTTTGATTGTATTTATTTTTCTTACTAGCCAAACAAGCTCTGAGGATGTTTCCTCAGAGAATGAGTGGCTAGGCTTTTTGTTCCTTGGAGCTAAGGTAGTCGGGTAAGGTCCCGAATGCAAGAATTGGTAGTTTTGTTGTTTTAGCTATTAATGAAGAGAAAGTGTGACCCATTAATGATTTCTATGTTTTTAGTTAACTTAAAATGCCTTTAATTCACCTGGGCTAACACTTGGTAAGGCAAGTGATCTCCGTCCATTGAGATGCACTAGTTTACCTCTTGCGAGCCTTTAGGAGGTGACTTGAAGGTAGGATTTTCTAGAATTGCCAACACTTGGTAAGCTTTTAGACTCTAAGGAGACATCCATTAGTTATCTCTTACGAGCTTAAGAAGGGAAGTCCAAGGTTAATGATCACCTTGAATGGTGAAGGCTAGGTGAGAGGCACGAGCCATTTCAAGATGCATCAGTGAGAGGGAATTAGTGTTGAAATCCATTAAAGGGAATCATCTGTACAACACCGGTTAGAGAATTAACTATATGTTAATTCTCTAATGCGAGGAAAAGATTCAAGTGACCGGAACTCTGTTCTTGCATTAGGAGCCTGACCCTAGTGAACCTAAAACTCCAAGGAACGCTTTTCTTCATAAGTAATTCCCATTACTTTCTTTTTAGTTAGCTTAAAACAAATCCTTTTTCAACTAAAGTTTATGTTTTCTTTTGAAGCTAGCCTTGAAATGAAAAAGCACCAATTCAACTTTAAATTGGTATCAGTTGTAAGTTGAAAACCCTTCCCAGTGAACGATCTTAGAGCCACTATGCTATATTAGCTAAGGCTATCCTAGTGCATGGTGATATAGGTTATAAATTTTGCTGATTACTCCTGTCTGAGGACCAAACTCAAGGTACACCAGCTAGGCACGCAATCAAATGGCGCCATTGCCGGGAAAGGTGCCAACTTCATAGTAATATTATTCCACAGTACTTGTGATTTTAATCACAAGTTTGGTGATTTTTCTTTCATTTTACTAACTCTTTTAATTGTTTCTTTTACTTGTTCATACTCTAACATATCATTTAATTTAGTTTTAGTTAATCTAAGTCTTTTTGTAGTTTTGTTTTCTTTCGTTTTCTTTTGTTTTTATTTTTGTTATAGTTGATACTAGTTGTGTATGCCAAATTGGATACGAGATAGTGAAGGAAGGCTTGTGAAACATGAAACACCTCATAACAAGGAATTGGAATTGAGCTTGAATATCATGGAAGCTACACCTGAAGATCAGCATAGTCACCATGGTCACCAAGACAATCCCAACGAATTCTGATCAATGAGGGACCGCATGCATCCACCTCGTATGAGTGCACCATCATGTATAGTGCCCCCTACAGAGCAGCTAGTGATCAGACCACATATTGTTCCACTTCTACCAACTTTCCATGGGATGGAAAGTAAGAACCCCTATGCACATATCAAGGAATTTGAAGATGTTTGTAATACATTCTAAGAGGGAGGAGCTTCAATCAACTTGATGAGGCTTAAGCTGTTTCCTTTTACTTTAAAGGATAAGGCCAAGATTTGGCTTAATTCTTTAAGGCCAAGGAGTATTCGTACTTGGACTGATTTACAAGCTGAATTCCTCAAGAAGTTTTTTCCTACTCACAGAACAAATGGCTTGAAAAGGCAAATTTCAAACTTCTCAACTAAAGAGAATGAGAAATTCTATGAGTGTTGGGAAAGATACATGGAAGCCATCAATGCTTGTCCTCACCATGGTTTTGATACATGGCTATTAGTGAGTTATTTCTATGATGGGATGTCTTCCTCAATGAAGCAACTCCTCGAGACAATGTGTGGAGGAGATTTCATGAGTAAGAATCCGGAGGAAGCTATGGATTTCTTGAGTTATGTGGCTGAAGTTTCAAGAGCATGGGATGAACCAAACAAAGGAGAAGGGGAAAGATGAAGTCTCAACCTAATGCTTTCAATGCTAAGGCTGGGATGTACACCTTGAATGAAGATGTTGATATGAAAGCAAAATTTACAGCTATGACAAGAAGATTGGAGGAGCTAGAACTGAAAAAGATGCATGAAGTGCAAGCTGTTGCTGAAACACCAGTGCAAGTAAAGCCATGTCTTATTTGTCAATCTTATGAACACTTGGTGGAGGAGTGCCTTACAATTCCAGCTGCTAGGGAAATGTTTGGAGATCAAGCAAATGTCATTGGACAATTCAAGCCCAATAACAATGCTTCCTATGGAAATACTTATAACTCAAGTTGGAGGAACCATCCAAATTTTTCTTGGAAGCCAAGAGCACCTCAGTACCAATAGCCAGCTCAACCATCTCAACAAGCTTCAAGCCTTGAATAAGCAATAGTGAATCTAAGCAAGGTTGTGGGAGATTTTGTTGGAGACCAAAAATCCATCAATGCTCAACTCAGTTAAAGAATTGACAGTGTAGAGAATACATTGAATAAAAGGATGGATGGGATGCAAAATGACTTATCTCATAAGATAGATAATCTCCAATACTCGATCTCAAGGCTCACTAACTTGAATACAATGCAAGAGAAGGGTAGATTTCCTTCTCAACCTCACAAAAACCCCAAGGGTATCCATGAAGTGGAAACTCATGAAGGAGAATCTTCACAGGTGAGAGATGTCAAAGCCTTGATCACTCTAAGGAGTGGTAAAAAGGTTGAGTTGCCAACACCCAAGCCACATGTTGAAG
This sequence comes from Vitis cinerea var. helleri x Vitis rupestris, assembly GCA_945999865.1. Classification (NCBI taxonomy): domain Eukaryota; kingdom Viridiplantae; phylum Streptophyta; class Magnoliopsida; order Vitales; family Vitaceae; genus Vitis; species Vitis cinerea var. helleri x Vitis rupestris. The sequence goes on from OX253933.1 coordinate 17,077,050, forward strand.
AGGAAGAAGAAGAAGAGACAAAGAAGAGGGAGAAAATCAAAGGAAAGAAGAAAGATACCAGTGAAGGGAAAGAGGACCATGATTCAATAGTGAATGCAAATCCAGAGAAAGTGCTTATTACGGAAGAAATGTTGAAGAAACACACGTCTCCACCTTTTCCTCAAGCTTTGTATGGGAAAAAGGGGGATCAGAAATGCATCGGAAATTCTTGAAGTATTGAGACAAGTGAAAGTCAATATTCCATTGCTGGATATGATTAAACAAGTTCCAACATATGCAAAATTCCTAAAGGACTTGTGTACTATCAAAAGAGGGTTGAATGTGAATAAGAAAGCCTTCTTGACTGAGCAAGTAAGTGCTATCATACAATGCAAGTCTCCTTTGAAGTACAAAGATCCGGGATGTCCTACCATTTTAGTCATGATTGGAGGAAAGGTATTGGAGAAAGCTTTGTTAGAGTTGGGAGCAAGTCTGAATTTGCTACCATACTCTGTTTACAAGCAATTGGGACTTGGTGAATTGAAGCCAACATCAATCACTCTATTTCTAGCTGATAGATCAGTGAAAATTCCAAGGGGGATAATTGAAGATGTCTTAGTTCAAGTTGATAATTTCTACTAT